>JAVGWX010000022.1:12050406-13269786 GCA_036924085.1 Ariolimax columbianus
ACAAAATATGAAGTGAATGCGAGGACCATGCATATATCAGATCACCAAGTCTGGACATAACTAAAGGAGATTTGGTCAGATACATGATTCTCCCACTATTTTTTGTTTGAGATATCCCAAGACTGAAACTTATCTTTCTTTGACTACTCTACAGGTGCTATAGCTGCAGTGGTTCTGGGCAGCTAATGTGTCAGAAGTGTCAGGGCAGAGGAAACCTTCGCTGGTTCATTCTGCTAACAATCAAATGGTAAGTACTTGATGGTGGCAGATTAAGGCATGAAAACCAATGCGGAGAAGGGAAAGTTGATGATCAACAACACTGAAGGAATCAACGATGAGATCAAAGCAACTGGAGATGAGCTTGAAACAGTCAACTATTCAAGTATCCGGGGTCAACAATCATTGGGAAAACCGCTTCAAGTATCCGGGCTCAACAATCATTGGGGAAACCGCTTCAAGTATCCGGGCTCAACAATCATTGAGAAAACCGCTTCAAGTATCCAGGCTCAACAATCGTTGGGGAAACCGCTTCAAGTATCCAGGCTCAACAATCGTTGGGGAAACCACTGCAAGTATCCGAGCTCAACAATCATTAGGTAAACCGTTTCAAGTATCCAGGCTCAACAATCATTGGGTAAACCACTTCAAGTATCCAGGCTCAACAATCATTGGGAAAACCGCTTCAAGTATCCGGGCTCAACAATCATTGAGAAAACCGCTTCAAGTATCCGGGTAAAAAATCATTGAGAAAACCGCTTCAAGTATCCGGGTCAACAATCATTGGGAAAACCGCTTCAAGTATCGGGCTCAATGATCATTGGGGAAATCGCTTCAAGTATCCGGGCCAATGATCATTGGGGAAATTGCTTTAAGTATCCGGGCTCAACGATCATTGGGGATGTCCGAGAAAATGATGGCAAGACAATATCCATGAATGGACTAACTTACAACCCAAGGAGGCACAAAAAGCAACCACAGACAGAGAGGGGTGGCGCACGATTGTAGAGGTGTCAGCAGGGGTGCCCCGAACGATCCCAAGACGCCACAGAATGAACGGAACTTGATATTTATGTCAGGGTAATTAGTGGCTGACAAACAGAAAGGATTTAAAGACAAGATCTAGAGGTCAATAGAAACATACATAACAAAAACGGTTTTAGTTCTCCAATCATGAAAGCTGTTGTTTTACTGTATCTCTTCCCAAATAAACCATAATATTCAATCAGATTTGTTTCAGGATACATGATGATGATAGTTTATCTAAACCCGATCAATGTTTCAGGACACATGATGATAGTTTATCTAAGCCCGATCAATGTTTCAGGGCACATGATGCTAGTGTATCTAAACCCCATCAATGGTTCAGGGCACATGATGCTAGTGTATCTAAACCCCATCAATGTTTCAGGGCACATGATGCTAGTGTATCTTCTTCTTCTTCTTCTTCATCGTACGCAGTCAGACATCAACCTTAATTTTTTCAAAAAAAAGCAGCGGTCATCCTGAGGCTATCGACACTGCCATAGAGCTTGTCTAGTGCTGCCACTGGTGATGGCCACATCTGCTTTCTCTGATCCTCGTATGCCGGGCAGTTTTGCAGCAAATGCTCAGCGGTCATTTTCACGGTACCACACGGGCATTCGTCAGTACCACCTATCTTCAATTTGTTGAATAGGTGGTACCTCAGTCTATTGTGGCCAGTGCGAAGTCTGAAGACCACGACCTGCTCTCTTCTGTTCAACTGGTAATAAGCATCGTTTTTTGTGTAGCCAGTATGTCCGGTTTCCGATTTGGTCATGTATCTATCTCTAATAAGCCGTTTTGACTCTTCGTATGTCATACTAGTATCTGGTTGTGGTAGTCTTGCACCTTCTTTTGCCAGTCTGTCTGCCTCCTCGTTGCCTTGGATGTTGCAGTGGGATGGAACCCACTGTACCACTACCCTTTTCGGTGCGGACTGCTGGCATAGTTGACAGAGTACTGCTCTTAAATCATTAAGCTCAGTATTTTTCTGGCTTTTCAGTGCTGTGACTACGGCCAAGGCATCGGTAAGCAGGACTATGTGGCTTTCATTCCTTTTACCTGTCACCATTTCTTCCACTGCCGCCCTCAGTGCCTCTGCCTCCGCTCTGAAATTGCTTGTGTATTTTCCAGTAGCGAATAACAGTGTTATTTTTCTGCCATTTGGTAGGCTCAGGAATGCTCCTGCCCCTCCGTTCTGTGTAGTGTTTGTTACAGAGCCGTCGGTGTATGCATGGGTCCAGTCCATGCTTGGGTAGTTTTTCGATATGTAGCTCAGGGTAGTATCTCTTCTTTCTTTATCAGTCTGGCAGTTTTTGTTTCCAATACCTGGTATATTTTCTAACACCTCTGGAAATATATGCTGCCTCCAGATAGGTTTTCGTACAGTAGGGATGGGCTTTGGTGTTGTTAGTGCGTTCATGGGCTCTTCGTGCATCTTTGCTTTGGCTATTTCTGCAAAGTTTCTCCGCTTTAGTTTCCCATTTCCGAAATTGTTTAGTCTCTGGTGCATTGGATGGTCAGTCAGTCTTCTGAGTTTCTCTGATTGCAGCTGGGCTCTGCAGTCTCTTCTGTCGGTCATGGGTTGCAGTTTTGTAATCTTTTCAGCTAGTGTATCTAAACCCCATCAATGTTTCAATGCACATGATGCTAGTGTATCTAAACCCCATCAATGTTTCAGGGCACATGATGCTAGTGTATCTAAGCCCTATCAATGTTTTAGGACACATGATGCTAGTGTATCTAAACCCCATCAATGTTTCAGGGCACATGATGCTAGTGTATCTAAACCCCATCAATGTTTTAGGACACATGATGCTAGTGTATCTAAACCCCATCAATGTTTCAGGACACATGATGCTAGTGTATCTAAACCCTATCAATGTTTCAGGACACATGATGCTAGTGTATCTAAACCCCATCAATGTTTCAGGACACATGATGCTAGTGTATCTAAACCCCATCAATGTTTCAGGACACATGATGCTAGTGTATCTAAACCCCATCAATGTTTCAGGACCAACCACTTGGTAGATCACATTGTTGAGAGGACAGCTCTGCCAAGTGCGCTGATTCGAACTGTTCAAGGTCAAACAGCTTTTGAGGAAACCAATAACAGGGTGAGGTGTTATTCAACCATTTCCCACACCTACCACCCCCATGTCAGCTGTTATTTAGTGAGACCAGATTTATAAATGGACTTGTCCAATGTGTGGCAGCTTTCTTTATGAAAATCAATTGATATATTCATCTATGGTGAATTTGTCAAACTTTGCTTTCCAGGCAGTGGAATCTTTGCTTTCCGGGCAGTGGAATCTTTGCTCTCCAGGCAGTAGAATCTTTGCTTTCCAGGCAGTAGAGTCTTTGCTTTCCAGGCAGTAGAGTCTTTGCTTTCCAGGCAGTAGAATCTTTGCTTTCCAAGCAGTAGAATCTTTGCTTTCCAGGCATTAGAATCTTTGCTTTCCAGGCAGTAGAATCTTTGCTTTCCAGGCAGTAGAATCTTTGCTTTCCATACAGTAGAATCTTTGCTTTCCGGGCAATAGAATATTTGCTTTCCAGGCAGTAGAATTTTTGTTTTCCGGGCAATAGAATATTTGCTTTCCGGGCAGTGGAATCTGCTTTCCGGGCAGTGGAATCTTTGCTTTCCGTGCAGTGTAATCTTTGCTTGACATGTCAAGAGATGACATGTCTAAATGACATGTCAGTATTGACTACAAGCCTGATTTAGATCAAAGTGAAAATACAAACGATGTTGCTAAAATAATTTGAACAATCGTGAGAAAAAGTTATGACCCAGTGCCGTTTCCTGTCCTCAAATTTCTAGATGTAAACAGGAGCTGATGGTCACAAATGCTCAGCCAATGAGAATACTGACGTCACTTTCTATCAAAGACTGCTCTCTTCCTCTGTATGTGCCCGGGGCATATATTCCTGGATAATAAATGCTATAGTATATTTGAGTGTATACTGCATATTAACATAATACGAATCAACTAGTATCTTGTAATAGTGTGTGAGTTCAGTTCATCCTGTGACCTCTTGGGGCACACCTGCTGACACCTCCACAAACCTATGCCATCCCTCTCTGTCTGTGGTTGCTTATTGTGCCTCTTCGGGTTGTAGGTTAGTCCATTCATGGATGTTGTCTTCCCATCGTTTTCTCAGACGTCCTCGCCTTCGCTTGCCCTGTGTCCTGTAGTATCGCCCAATGGACTACAGTCTGGGTTGGAATGGGCACGCCTCCGCCAGTAGAAATTAGCGAGGCAAACATCTAAGCAACAACAACAAAAGTATTTGCAAGCCCATTGGACCTTGAGACGTGGCCATACCAAGTCAGCTTTCGCTTTTTGATCGCTGTGAGGTCATCGTACTTGTATTCTCGATTCTTTGTCATACTTCATCATTTGTGATACGGTCTTTGTAGGTGACATTTATTAGTCTTCTAAAACATCTTATCTCCATGGCATAGACTCTTCTCTGGAGGTCTGCTGTAATGGTCCATGTTTCACAGGCGTAGAGGAATATCGAAAGAACCAGTGAGCGTATAAGTATGACCTTTATGGCGAGGAAGTGTCGTTTATCTTTCCATATACGTATCAATCATGCAAGCGCTGCTGTTATTTGTTAATCTCTGATTTCGATCCCTTATCGCTGATTTTTGAGCCCAGATATTAGTTTATGCTTTTCTTGTTTTAAATAGTAGCTACTAACATTGTTGTACATATGGTTAAGACTCGCAGGGAAAGCCACTTTATTGACCATGAATCCTGCTCATGTGAGATAATATATTTGCTGTGATATGGACAGGTTTGGCCAGTGAACCACTTCCCTGAGCAAGATATCAACACAGCTTCCAGCAACCTCATCAGCAAGCATGGGTCACAGTTCCCTTCCGAGAGGACTCTTATGCAGGTCAGCACATTCATATAGTGAGAGTCGACATCATCATCCGTTAGATTTTAGAGACAAACATGACATTATAATGTTGCTGCTCGCCCGTTCTCACCACCCCCCCCCCCCCCCCGCCCCCTTAAGTCCTTCCTGTTTAGGCCAGTCCAAGAATCAACATAATATCGCACACCATTTAACCCATAAGTGCTCTGTTCTCCATATTTTTTGAGAATCTCAGCACAAACTCGGCAGCACCGGCGAGGATCCCGTCATAGATTGGATAGAATTTTAACATAATTTTTTTTATTTTGCCCGGGCAGTGGCCCGCTGAGCCTATTCTTTTTGATTTCCAACTGCCTAGGGATCTTTAACGTGCGCGACACTGCACACAGGCGTCCGATCTCTACTACCCAGAGATCCGGGGAAATGTCAGAAAGTCCATGTGAAAAAAAACTCGGTCTCCACCGTGATTTGAACCCACAACATCCAGCAGTCGAGGCCGACGTCTTACCTCGAGACCACTCAGTCCTGTATCGTGACACGTTGTATTTAGTGACTTTCATGTTGTGTAAGGCGTTTAGTGACTTTCATGTTGTGTAAGGCGTTTAGTGACTTTCATGTTGTGTAAGGCGTTTAGTGACTTTCATGTTGTGTAAGGCGTTTAGTGACTTTCATGTTGTGTAAGGCATTTAGTGACTTTCATGTTGTGTAAGGGGTTTAGTGACTTTCATGTTGTGTAAGGCGTTTAGTGACTTTCATGTTGTGTAAGGCGTTTAGTGACTTTCATGTTGTGTAAGGCGTTTAGTGACTTTCATGTTGTGTAAGGCGTTTAGTGACTTTCATGTTGTGTAAGGCAAGAGGTGTTCGAGTAGAGCTTCCTCCATGGGACCTACACCAGTTCATTTTATTGTTGGATGCTGCATCTGCCATAAATTGTCTGTAGGGGCTGTGTTGACCCTCACAATCTGTGTCTAGATTTCTGTCTTGTGCAAACATAGTCTGGCTGTGGTCATTTATCTGTTTCTCTTTCATTTCCTGATACAATACTTCTTTGTGTTTAATCTGGTCATATCCCAATTATGGGCTTTATTTGTAGAGCAGCAGTAGGTTTATTGAGTTGGCTAGTAATGATTGGTTGGGTTGGCAAGTAATGATTGAGTTGGCTAGTAATGATTGGTTGGGTTGGCAAGTAATGATTGAGTTGGCTAGTAATGATTGGTTGGGTTGGCAAGTAATGATTGAGTTGGCTAGTAATTATTGAGTTGGCAAGTAATGATTGAGTTGGGTAGTAATGATTGAGTTGGGTAGTAATGATTGAGTTGGCAAGTAATGATTGGTTGAGTTCGCAAGTAATGATTGGTTGAGTTGGTAAGTAATGATTGGTTGGACTTGGCAAGTAATGATTGGTTGGAGTTGGTAAGTAATGATTGGTTGGACTTGGCAAGTAATGATTGGTTGGAGTTGGTAAGTAATGATTGGTTGAGTTGGCAAGTAATGATTGAGTTGGCAAGTACTGATTGAGTTGGCAAGTAATGATTGGTTGAGTTGGCAAGTAATGATTGGTTGAGTTCGCAAGTAATGATTGGTTGAGTTGGCAAGTAATGATTGGTTGAGTTGGTAAGTAATGATTGGTTGGACTTGGCAAGTAATGATTGGTTGGAGTTGGTAAGTAATGATTGGTTGAGTTGGCAAGTAATGATTGAGTTGGCAAGTAATGATTGAGTTGGCAAGTAATGATTGGTTGAGTTGGCAAGTAATGATTGGTTGAGTTGGCAAGTAATGATTGGTTGAGTTGGCAAGTAATGATTGGTTGGAGTTGGCAAGTAATGATTGGTTGGAGTTGGCAAGTAATGATTGGTTGGAGTTGGCAAGTAATGATTGAGTTGGCAAGTAATGATTCAGACCCTGGGCAGTGCATGAGCTGTAGAGGTCAGTGACCTTAAGCTGACTGCCAGCATCAGGGACAGCATCTAGAGCTGCCAAGACCCTTCTACACCTCCATACGGTGATCCTGGAAAACAGGCTGCAACAGAGCAGACTAGCTAAGGAGAAGGGATTGAAGAGGGAAGGCTAACCTGGTACTCAATAATACCTGCTAAAGTAGGATGTGTCGGACAGAAAGGTGGCCAATATCGCACTCAAGCTGTAAACTACGACACAACACATTTCGTTCTCCAGACAACATTCTGCTACTTGCAAATACTTTTTCTGGGTTTGATAGTGGGAGATTGAGAACGAATGAAGAAGAACTCTAGTCACACCATAACTAATGGACCACTTTTTATTCCCCAGCAGTCACACCATAACTAATGGACCACTTTTTATTCCCCAGCAGTCACACCATAACTAATGGACTTATTTGAATGTATTCCACAGCGTCACAGAGTTCGCATAATTCCTGTCACAGAAGTATTTTACCACTACAAGGACAACCACTCGACATTCTTCGTGTATGGATATGAGCACAAAGTCCATGCCCCTGACTACCCGGACAAGTGCTGCTGTGGTTGCACTATTCTGTAGCTGCTTGACCACACAAATGTATTCATCCTTTACTGTGTTGCACATTCCCAAGTACAAATCTCCTTTTTATATTCTTCTAGCATTTTTGTTGAGCTTACAAGACACCCACTTTTCCATTAATTGTATATCTTGTGTGAATAAAGTTGATAAAAATCTATGTGACTCGTCAATTTTGGAAGGACTGCAGTCAAATTGGAGGCTGGGATCAAGATGCTGAACAGCGCATGAGCTGCAGTGGTCAGCGACCCATAGCTGACTGCTAGCGTCAGGGCCAGCGAACCATAGCTGCCAAGACCCTTCTACACCTCCACGCGGTGATCCTGGATAACAGGCTGCAGCAGGGCAGACTGGCTAAGGAGAAGGGATTGAAGAGGGAATGCTAACTCGGTACTCAAAAAATGCTTGCTGAAGTCGGATTTGTTGGACCGAAAGGTGCAAATATCGCAGCCAAGATGTAAACTATGACAACACATTCCGTTCTCTGGACTACATTCTGCTACTTACCCTTTCAGGGTTTGGTAGTGGAAGATTGAGAACGAATGAAGAAGAAATTGGAGGCTGATGGTGACTAAGAAACAAAAATGTTTATCTGCAGTTTTACATTAAACCTTTTGTGGTGGTGGTGGTTCTCGTTGGCTGAGATTCACCAGATGGTTGTAAAGGGCTGTTTGACATAAAGGGCTGCACAAGCTGATGAATGTTTCATCACGGACTGGACACAACTAAAACAGCACATATTTGGCTAAGCTAAATAATGAATATAAGATGGTAAGACAGAAACAATAATTCAACAAAGTCCAGAAGTAGATTATGTCTCAAGTTGTCAACAATGACTGACCAACATGCACATGAAATGGGTTTCATCTTTTCTGGTCAAGGTTTTCCATTTTTTTTTGGTGTATATCAGCGAGAGGTTCTTCAACATTAGCAGGCATGTTGCTCCTCCTGGGTGTATTAACTGAAGCTACAAGACTTCTAATGGGATGAGGTTGTATTGACTGAAGCTACAAGATGGGATGAGGTTGTATTGACTGAAGCTACAAGATGGGATGAGGGTGTATTGACTGAAGCTACAAGATGGGATGAGGGTGTATTGACTGAAGCTACAAGACTTCTAATGGGATGAGGCAGAGCAGCCATACAAATATTTTTGAGTTCATTTCCTCGAAGATTATGTCTTCTTACTGCAAGAGACGCCTTATCCTGCCAAAAACAACATTTATTTGATTATATCAGGGCATATGCCTTTGTTATTTAGACATGAACCTCTCTCTAATTCTCTTGTTGTTATATAGTGTGGATGTGAGGTCTGAACTCACTCTGTTGTACTTGGTTCCAACTCTGAGAAGGCCCAATTCTCTTGTTGTTGTATAGTGCATCTGTCAGGTCTTAAATTAATGCATGTCTTAGTCCAGAAAAGGACCACCATGGCAGGTGACTTCACCACTTTTTACTGATGAGGGTGTCAGTAAGTAGATCACAAACTGAAATGAGGTAGCTGTAAAATGTAGTTTCTGATTACTGTAGGTGGCAGATGCAAAGTGTTTCATGCATGTGTGCAGCTCAGATATAAAATGGCATCCGTGTTCATAGAGACTAAGAACAGAGTGTTGTGCGTTTGTTTGGGAGGAAACGGACATTTTGCAAAGGATATTCATAAGGAAATGCTTCCTGTTTAGGAAGTGTTTGTCAGATAAAGCAGTGCTTAAACTTGGTTGATAAATGTTTTCAGCGCTGCTCAAAGATTCTGTTCCAATTGCAACAGAAGCATCTCTGTGGCGGATGGGGAAGAAGATTCGAACTGATGATAGACAATATGGCGTTTGCTTGGTTTAAGTCTTCAGCATAATCCCACCTTGGTGGAAAATGTTTTGCAAATGACGAAGAGGTCAAACATGCAGTGCAAATGTGGCAGAGACTGTTTCTATGCTGCAGGCATGTCCCAGTATGCTGTGTTCTTCTCGTCCGCCCGCCCGCCATGATCAAAACCGATTTTGGAATCATGTATTTGCATTTTAGTTGGCGGAATTTAATTTTTTATAACAGCTCTTCATGATGGTGCGTTCATGCATGTGCAATTGACATTTAGTTGTAAGATTATTTCGGATAGGCGGATATTTGCAAAAGTGATGATATTTGAAACTAATCATTCTCCGTAAGTAGAGTTGGGCTTCAAGACTTGAGAAATGATTATTTGATGAGTCCAATGATTGCACATCTGGTATTTGATGAGTTCAATGATTGCACATCTGGTATGTGATGAGTTCAATGATTGCACATCTGGTATTTGATGAGTTCAATGATTGCACATCTGGTATTTGATGAGTCCAATGATTGCACATCTGGATCACTTGTTGATATTTAGCACATCAGCCCGATCAGACTTTGACTGGGACACATATTACAAAAAAATGTGTGTAAATGAATTGACGGATATATCGGCTAAAGGCACAACTCGGCAAGTACAAAAAAGGTTTTCCCCTCCAATTTCCACCTCTGCATTAATGCCATTTGACCTTTCATACTAATATATGATCATTATTATGAATACCTCATGTCATAGAAAATTATGTATCTCACAATGTTTAGATCGTAATTTTAGCTCAATTTGCTCAGTATTCATTATTTTATTTTGTATAAAACTTTGACGCACAGAATGTCGGCACTTGGCCGGGATGCAAGAACATAAATCTGCAAAATTAGCTCGAACTGAAAAAGGTTAAGGTATAGTTTTCTTAATTGGTAACAGATTCTTATAAATCATATGTCATCTTGAAGATAATTGAATGTACTGCCGTAGCAAGCTACTGGTACAGACTGCTCTGGTGCTGCCAGCTCCTAATGCTTACTTCTATAGTAAAGCAGTCGAGAGAGAGAGAGAGAGAGAGAGAGAGAGAGAGAGAGAGAGAGAGCACATTAATTACTGACAGAAGCAATGGATGTTTGGACTGTTTGTGAGCATTTCTTATCAATGTTGTCGTCTCTCTGCACAGATTGCCAATCTCTGAGCTAGATGAGACAGCTGTCACCAATATGTTTGAACATTGACATGACACAAGTAGTATGGTTACATGTTTTAAGAGTTAACATGACAAATAAATGCATGACATATGTATGCTTCCGTTTCAATTTTTTTTATTACATGTTGTAAGTGTTAACATGACAAATAAATACATGACACATCTATGCTTTTATGTTCAATTTTTTATGATATGTTTGACGGTGGAAGATGACACAAAGATGAAGACAACATGTGCAAACATAATAAGAGGTAAAGCATATCTTGGAGTCTTCAGCTTTCAGTTTCTGATCAAATGTACAAGTTGTCCCTTTGTGGGGGGTTTGAACTAAACATTTTCATGGAGAAAGCAGAAGACCACACTCAAAAATACGACTTTTCCCATGACTTCTCTGGCCAGGTTATGTCCATGCTTGCTCAAGGCTAGGACACAACAGCCAGGAAGAACATACTTTTCTTGATGAATTAAGACATAGCAAAGTTGACTTTTCTTGATGAATTAAGACATAGCAAAGTTGACTTTTCTTGATGAATTAAAAGACATAGCAAAGTTGACTTTTCTTGATGAATTAAAAGACATAGCAAAGTTGACTTTTCTTGATGAATTAAGACATAGCAAAGTTGACTTTTCTTGATGAATTAAGACATAGCAAAGTTGACTTTTCTTGATGAATTAAGACATAGCAAAGTTGACTTTTCTTGATGAATTAAGACATAGCAAAGTTGACTTTTCTTGATGAATTAAGACATAGCAAAGTTGACTTTTCTTGATGGAATGATGATGAATGTGAAAATATATTTGAATGAAAATACACAAATCTGGTGTACAACCTCTGATTTCATAAAACAAAAATGGACAATACAGAACAATGTTTATGTTTAGTATCAACAATTTGTTATCAGATGGACAATACAGAACAATGTTTATGTTTAGTATCAACCACTGTTATCAAATGGACAATACAGAACAATGTTTATGTTTAGTATCAACCACTGTTATCAAATGGACAATACAGAACAATGTTTATGTTTAGTATCAACCACTGTTATCAAAAAATCTCAAGGTAAATATTGTTAAGATGTTTAGTTTTTGTTTACAGGGACTCCAACTTGGCTATCGACAAAATGGCTGCCGTTATAACAATCAGTAAAACCAAACAGAACTCACTACCACAGCTCTCCTTCGCGGTCTTTGGCAGGCACCTCTATAACCCTGGGCTTGTCAATTACACGAGCAGTTCTGTTTCCTTTTTCCACGATGCCAATAATCCATGACTGGTAGCCTTCATGTTTCTCAATGTCCTTACAGAACGCTGCTGCCTGTTCCCTCGGCAACGTCACTAGCAGGCCACCTGATAAAAATGTAGCAAAGTTAATCAATGGTACTTACATCGTCCACCAACAGCATGTATGTTCCATACTTATGTATACAACATAGACATTGATCATAAACATCCACAACTGTTTTCAGTCTGGTTAACATCGGTGGCACAAAAAAATACTGGTTTTCTTCAGATTCTGCAGCATTCAGTATATTTTACCATTGTTTCGTCATTTAGTTCTGCAGAGCCCACCTACATATTCAGGATGACCTATAGATGACCGACTATCCAGGACATGTGCAAGTTTTGTTTAATGTAGAGTTATTTCCTTCAGGTCAGTATTTACGAGTGTGGTGAGCTTATCGCATTTCTCACGACGGAAATTGGATTTTAATGGCAGAGATATGACATTTAATCGGGTCAATGATCACGCATATATGCATTATGTTTCTGCAGCAGATTTTTCTGAGGTAGTTCTAATTAGTTAATTTATGTAGATAAAATAATCCTGTGTGGTCTACCTGGGTCTTTGTGTATGACAAATACAAGAATAGCACCACTGCCTCACAGAGAGTATGTCGTAAGAGGTGACTTAGCTGTGTGACATGGCATAACTCCGACCATGGTTAGGTGGTTTGTTTAGAGCATCATACATGGCGCCTAACAGGCTGCGGATCTACATTGCTCTAGTGTTTGAGTCTATTAAGATTGACTCCCACATCGGTTAACCATCCTCCAAAAGCCCTTGTCCCAGAGTATTAAACTGCTCAAGCCTAGCCCGCTAAGAAGGAAACCCCTTTCCCGGCTACATCCAGCTCATACCAGTCATCTGCTCCTATAGAAGTACAGGTCGACTAAGAACTAAGAACTACGAACAATAATTATGTTTATAGTCGAAGTGACAGACGTAGCTATTATGGTAAACATATCGATAGTAATATGTTGTCGGCAAATTTTTTTTCTTCTTTTTCCTAAACAAGGGACATCCATGGCGGCTGAGTCTTTACGTTTGTGCTATTTTTCACCACTATCACCATCTTCTTGTATCTCAGAAACTAACATACACACAACAGCAAGTTCTTTATTAATATATGTCTCCAGGCACACACAAAATAAAGATTAGAGGTTCTCAACATCTACAAGCATGTCATGACGTGACGAATGATAAATCAGCTACAGAAAGAAGACCTAATTTTGGTCACCCAGGTATGGTAAACGTTAAGATTATCATTGTAACTCAATTTGTTAATTAGTTCACTTTATTTTAATAAATAAACCACTATTTGACAAATGGAGTTGTGATATTTGCCCCTGACTGACAGAAATGTGCTAACCTGGAGTTCAGACAAAATATAGCACAAAGACAGTGGGCAGTTCAGACAAGACATAGCACAAAGACATTAGTGGGCAGTCCAGACAAGATATAGCACAAAGACATTAGTGGGCAGTTCAGACAAGATATAGCACAAAGACATTAGTGGGCAGTCCAGACAAGATATAGCACAAAGACATTAGTGGGCAGTTCAGACAAGATATAGCACAAAGACATTAGTGGGCAGTCCAGACAAGATATAGCACAAAGACATTAGTGGGCAGTCCAGACAAGATATAGCACAAAGACTGGGCAGTTCAGACAAGATATAGCACAAAGACATTAGTGCGCAGTTCAGACAAGATATAGCACAAAGACATTAGTGGGCAGTTCAGACAAGATATAGCACAAAGACATTAGTGGGCAGTTCAGACAAGATATAGCACAAAGACATTAGTGGGCAGTTCAGACAAGATATAGCACAAAGACAGTGTGCAGTTCAGACAAGATATAGCACAAAGACATTAGTGCGCAGTTCAGACAAGATATAGCACAAAGACATTAGTGGGCAGTTCAGACAAGATATAGCACAAAGACATTAGTGGACAGTTCAGACAAGATATAGCACAAAGACAGTGTGCAGTTCAGACAAGATATAGCACAAAGACATTAGTGGGCAGTTCAGACAAGATATAGCACAAAGACTGGGCAGTTCAGACAAGATATAGCACAAAGACTGGGTAGTTCAGACAAGATATAGCACAAAGACAATCAATTAAAAGACAGACGAAACTGACAAACAGAAAACTAGCCATCTTGGCCAGACATCTGCACACATCCAATTGTACTACCAATAAGAACTGACTTTCTTCTCTACCCCTGGAAACAGTATGAAAACATTCCCAGTGAGAAAACCAGAATAGATTTCTGGAGGCAAAGTTCATCGTTACAACAAGTCTTGTACATCAATGTGGCTGATCCAACATGACCATCAATGTGGCTGATCCAACATGACCATCAATGTGGCTGATCCAACATGACCATCAATGTGGCTGATCCAGCATGACCATCAATGTGGCTGATCCGACATGACCATCAATGTGGCTGATCAGACATGACCATCAATGTGGCTGATCCGACATGACCATCAATGTGGCTGATCCGACATGACCATCAATGTGGCTGATCCGACATGACCATCAATGTGGCTGATCCAACATGACCATCAATGTGGCTGATCCGACATGACCATCAATGTGGCTGATCCGACATGACCATCAATGTGGCTGATCCGACATGACCATCCATGTGGCTGATCTGACATGACCATCAATGTGGCTGATCCGACATGACCATCAATGTGGCTGATCCGACATGACCATCAATGTGGCTGATCCAACATGACCATCAATGTGGCTCATCCGACATGACCATCAATGTGGCTGATCCAACATGACCATGAATGTGGCTGATCCAACATGACCATGAATGTGGCTGATCCAACATGACCATCAATGTGGCTCATCCGACATGACCATCAATGTGGCTCATCCGACATGACCATCAATGTGGCTGATCCAACATGACCATCAATGTGGCTGATCCAACATGACCATCAATGTGGCTGATCAAACATGACCATCAATGTGACTGATCCAACATGACCATCAATGTGACTGATCCAACATGACCATCAATGTGACTGATCCAACATGACCATCAATGTGACTGATCCAACATGACCATCAATGTGGCTGATCCAACATGACCATCAATGTGGCTGATCAAACATGACCATCAATGTGACTGATCCAACATGACCAACAATGTGACTGATCCAACATGACCATCAATGTGGCTCATCTGATGTAGCAGATCCCACAGTTTGCCCTAGGGTTATTCTAACTTAGAACATTATCACACTCATCCACATCATCATGACCACACACGTCAAATAATATAGCACACAGCAGATGGCATATTTATTATATAATACTCATACCAGAAAAATGAGTAGTGAAATTACAAACACAATACAATACATATCATCTTAACTAAATATTCCTATATTATATATATGTTTAAATAAATATGAACCAAAGTAGAAATGTTAAGCATTAGCTCTTGATGGAATTCCCAACTATCATTACCCAGTTCTATTGCCATACACCTTATCAAAAACTTCCTCACTCAAATCCCCTCAGGCAGGCGATCTGGACATACCTCATTCACAATGTGCCCTGCTTACAACACACGTTCAGATTATCTATTAATACAAAACTCACACACCTATTTGAGCGATCCTGTTCTATCACTAACATTCGTCCAACAGTTTATCAATCGCTCCTCTATCTAAGTCGGTGAGCTAAACCAGACTCATATCTACATTCACTCTCCTCCCCTCTCCATCCAGCCTCCTGAGCTAAACTTTGACTCTGTGTTATATACACTAAAGCAGTATCAAAGCTGACGAATGGATCTCAGGGGATGACTCTATTCAGTCTTATTGGAATGAAATACTTTGCACACCTGTCACTCATCTATCGCAGCAAGCTCCGCTGCCAATACGTCTGTCTCTCATTCTCCCACAACCCAAATTGGAACGCCAGTGGTCAGCTCATACCTGTCCACATTCTTTGCCACAACTCTGTTTTTCTTTGTTGAGACGGTGAGTGACCTTGACACGCATTCAGGTAGCTTTAAGCTTTAACATGTTCAGGTACCTTTGTTATCAGCAACCACATCACCCCTGTCCTAAACTCTCTTGCTCCGGCGGGAACTGTTACACTGACATGACCATCAATGTGGCAAATCCAACATGACCACATTTTTAACTGTTAAGCTCGTTACAACATCTTAGTACAAATTGTTACCACAAATAGAGAATAATAAACACACAAAAAAGTCTGAAGAATGTTAAACAGAACAATGTAATAGTATAAACTGACCTGAAGTCTCCACAGCAGTTCCTTGCAACAGACCAAACAAGTTGCCACAGGCCTTGCTGATGGCAGCCATCTTGGCAATGATGGGTAGGTTGTGGATGACAAAACCAACTTCGTTTTTCTGGAACTTGGCCAAATTATTGGCATGGCCTAGCAGCCCAAAGCCTGTCACATCTGTTGCTCCATGGGCATTGTACTTGTGCATGAGTCTCGCTGCTGTAAATATCCAGATTCAGATAATGGTCAAGCTGGCTGAAACTTTTCTCACATTTAGCATCAGATTTAGCATCACATTTAACATCAGATTTAGCATCACTTTTAGCATCAGATTTAGCATCACTTTTAGCATTACTTTTAGCATCAGATTTAGCATCACATTTCGCATCACTTTTAACATCACTTTTAGCATCAGATTTAGCATCAGATAATGGACTAAGGCTTTCAGTGAAATAAACTTCACTCTCATCATCTTTAACTTGTCTGCCTCTTGTGTCAGGAGGTGGAGTTGGGAGGGCAATCTTCTGTAGGTGGAGTTGGGAGGGCAATCTTCTGTAGGTGGAGTTGGGATGGTAATCTTCTGTAGGTGGAGTTGGGAGGGCAATCTTCTGTAGATGGGAGGGGCAATCTTCTGTAGATGGGAGGGGCAATCTTCTGTAGATGGGAGGGGCAATCTTCTGTAGATGGAAGGGCAATCTGCTGTACATGGGAGGGCAATCTTCTGTAGATGGAAGGGCAATCTGCTGTACATGGGAGGGTAATCTTCTGTAGATGGAAGGGCAATCTGATGTACATGGGAGGGCAATCTTCTGTCATCTGTGTGGCCATTGTTATTTTTTAATCTATGCATCTGTACAGCCCCCTTAACACAACCAATCCATTTTTTTCTTAGTCTTCCTTTTGTTGGAAGCCTAGCTGTGTGGTGTAATAGGATCATGGGCCAGGTAGGTTGTGAGACCCTCCAAACCACGTTAAGGAACTACATAATGAAACATGCAATCACATTGGCTACACGCCATTTGTGTCTGTGTGATATTCTCTCTGACCATAGGTAGATGATACGCAGCTCATATGTGTAGTCCAAAACAAGAACACACAGCCTGAGCAACATCCAGTGAGATAAGCAGCCACCCGATCTGTGCTAAAACAATATAATTTGACATACGCAGTCCATTGGGCTGCGGCTGTTCGAACCCCAACATTATAGGAAGCCCCCCTAGGTGGTGAGACCATCACCTCAAGCCTCGACATTAGGCTGCGTCTGTTCGAGCCCCAACATTATAGGAAGCCCCACTAGGTGGTGAGACTATCACCTCGACATTGGACTGCGGCTGTTCGAACCCCAACATTATAGGAAGCCCCCTACGTGGTGAGACCATCACCTCAAGCCTCGACATTAGGCTGTTCGAGCCACAACATTATAGGAAGCCCCCATTAGGTGGTGAGACCATCACCTCAAGCCTCGACATGGATGACAAGCTGGCCCAAACAAGACATCCTTCTTATAAATATCTTCTTCGTTCGTTGTCAATCTCCTGCTACAAAACCCTGAACAAGACTTTGCAAGCAGCAGGTTGCTGTCCAGAAAATGAAATTCATTGTGGCAGCTCTGGCCCTGACGCTAGCAATGTGTCGCTGACCGCTGCAGCTCACACATTGCTCAGCTATGTGTCGCTGGCCCTGACGCTAGCAGTCAGCTATGTGTCGCTGGCCCTGACGCTAGCAATCAGCTATGTGTCGCTGGCCCTGACGCTAGCAGTCAGCTATGTGTCACTGGCCCTGACGCTAGCAGTCAGCTATGTGTCACTGGCCCTGACGCTAGCAGTCACCTATGTGTCACTGGCCCTGACGCTAGCAGTCAGCTATGTGTCACTGGCCCTGACGCTAGCAGTCACCTATGTGTCACTGGCCCTGACGATAGCAGTCAGCTATGTGTCACTGGCCCTGACGCTAGCAGTCAGCTATGTGTCACTGGCCCTGACGCTAGCAGTCAGCTATGTGTCACTGGCCCTGACGCTAGCAGTCAGCTATGTGTCACTGGCCCTGACGCTAGCAGTCAGCTATGTGTCGCTGGCCCTGACGCTAGCAGTCAGCTATGTGTAAAGCAATCTCCCTTGATTCATTGCAACTAGTCCATCTTTCATCTTCTTGTCTGACTTTCCAGTATACACCTCAAAGTTATAGAGGTATCTAGTATGAGGATCTGTGGCACACCAAATTTTAATTTCTCAAGTGGGGGAGGGGGGTAAATCTGGATCTATGTCATCTGCAGGACCTGTACCCTCATTAAATCCTTCAATAATGATATTACTCAGTTGCTTTGACCATTCTCTATCACCACTACCTGTCACCGTCTTCTACCGATAATTTGTCATCACTACTGAGGCCAGTGTCGCTACTTTCATCATATAAATCTTGAATTTATTCCTCAGCAACGTCCAATTTGTTCTCATTCTCTGCAACTCCATCAACAAATTCTCCGTCACCATCGTCTAACTCATAAGTATCTTCACTCAGCACCAAGTTTTGAAGAAAATTGAAGGCTATAATTAAAAAATCACAGCTGGAACGCCACGAGTGATATAAACAATGGGAGCCGCCATTACCGGTAGTGGCGTGGTGGCTAAATTTAACATGTATATTTGCAAGTAAAGCGTAAGGAAAAATCATTTAAGATAGTAAACTACTCAGCTAAACCTAGACTCTACCACAGATAAACTACAACGCAAGAAAGCACACAGAAACTATTACCTGTTCTATTGAGCCGAGACATGCTGTACATTGCCCGCTGGTACGCTTGCCGGACATCATCTTCAGAGACAACCAGCTTCACACGGTTCCACTTCTCTGGCTGGTCTAACCACTGGTATGCATGCACTGCCATCTGTGTTCCTAGAGGTTTGGTGAGAACCAGGACATCCCCAACCACTGCATTATCTGGCCTGGAATTAACATACAAATATAAATAGATACAATATTAAATAAACCATTGGCAAGAGGGGAGAGGAGGGAGGCGTGCGCAGCGGCACATATAATCTAGTCATCACTAATTAAAGAGTTTCAACATTTGAAATGTTTAGAAGAATTGAGTGTCCAAGCAAAACAGGTAACAGTATATAATGATCACTTTCAGGTAGATTGCTACATCAAATAAAATATACCACAGCAGCTGATCGAGCAGATACCACTATAATACTTTAATATAAGGGAACGACAAAGTCTGGGTGCCGGGAGGTCTGACATTTCACGACCAGGGTCCTATTTGCTCCCACAATCTCCCCGATCGTGCAAATGCCCCCCTCAGTTTTAAGGGACACAAAATAGAATATTTTCCAGCAAAACTTCCTCTATTACTTTAAAAGTAAACTTTAATATGCACATTTTGATTTCACATTTACCAGAACGATCCATACCCTCCTCAGGTATAACTTAGCATCTTTATACTGATTTAGAAGACTCTGCAGAGATTGTATACAACCTGTTTCTTTTACTTCACTTGATCTCAAGGCTGTGCACATCCAATCTATTCTTGAATGCATTAACTGAATCTGCTTTCCCTATTTCCTGTGGCAATTCATTTCAAGCATTCACCACTCTCTGACTAAAATAACATTTCATAGCATCTAATCTGGACCATTCTTTCAATTCATTTGTAACTGTGGCCCCATGTTCTTCTAAGCGACTGTACTTTGAAAAACTTGTTATAATCTAATTTATCCTTTCCTTTGATTATCTTATAAATCTGTATTAAATCACCTCAAATTCTTTTCTAGACACTGTAGGTCGGTTTTTCTTAGGCTTTCCTCAAAACTATTATTCTGGAATCCCACTATCGGCTTTGTCGTCCTTCTTTGTATCCTTTCCAGTATGTTTATATCTCCTCTACAATAAATAATCTACATGCGTACACAGTATTCCACTACAGGTCTAACTAATGATTTATTCACTTCTTTGCTCTTATGTTTAATATTTCTTTTTATCATAACTAACATTGCATTTGTCTTTTTCACAGCTAGCTGGACTTGCTCACTCACCTTACCTGTATAATCGATTATAACCCCTAGGTCCCTTTCCTTTTCTATCTTTCTAATATTGTTCTCATACCTCGCACATTATGTAATTATGTTCCAAATTGGATCTACCCATGTGGATGACTGTACATTTATCTACATTAAACTCCATTTGCTTGCTCAAAAGCCATTTCCACAATTGTATCTTAATCCGACCTCAATAAATCCACTTCTGCTTTAGATGAGACACTACTGCATAGTGTTGTGCTATCTCCAAATTTTGCAATCACAGATTCGATATCAATGTCCAAATCGTTTATATATATATATAGAAACAAAATTGATCCCGCCATCAATCCCTGTGACACTCCACTTTTGACCTCACACAACTCAGAGTACTTTTCCCAGTCAACCCAGCTGTAAATGGATAACTGACAAAAGAGACAAAATTAGGAGCTGCCAAAAAATCTATGCCCCGCATGTTGCGCACACAACTCCACTAGGAACTTTTCATCCAGCACTTCATCTGGCTCCTACATTTTTTACCCGCTGCCTAGATCCTGAACAAATGTCACATATTACATTCAATATTACAGGTCCAAATCAAGCTCATGTGTCCAGTAATGTTGGAATAATTCAGTGCAACTAACAACCAACTTTCAACATGAATTTTTTAAATTTTTTTTGGCGTTCGCCTTATTTCTCTATTCCCCAAGGTTTTTATTTTGCGCCTGTCGGCCCAGTGCATCTGACTTCAGCATGCATTTTATGTAAGGGTCTGCTTCCTCCTGCATTTTCTAAGGGTTTGCTTCCTCTGGGTAACGGCCGGTGCTGTGATGGGGATCGAACCCAGCACCTTCGGTTTGTGAGCCGTGCCACTTACCCACTAGGCCACACCGTCCCCTCAACATGAAATAACAAAAATGCCCTATCTCAAATGGTATGCTAAGTAAGGCCTCAACACTCACATGATGTACTCATTAGACTGACAAACAGATGAAGCAGCGCCACCAATTGCCATCCAAGGGTTAATAATAGTCTGACCTCCTGTCACCTGACTGCCTGCTTCTTCGGCTGCATCCTAAAACAACAGTATGACAGAATGCATCTCTCGAAACTTCATTACTGACATGTCTGCTGTTATCTGCCCTTTAGCAGCTATCCTTGATATTAAACTAACAAAATAAAAAAATCTACTCGATAAAGATCTTTCCCAACAACCTACTTCCCCTTTCGCAAAAAGTCGGCTTGCTCCAAACGGCGTATACAAAATTAAAACTGTTCAAAAGCCATTTGTAATCGAACATACGATACTTTAACCGGCAAAATATCGTGTATATATGGAGCATGTATTCAGCAGTAAAAAATGGCTGTTGGGAGTGACTCCGTATATTAAAAAAAATTTTTTCCGTACGCCGTTTTTGTAGGCCTAGTGTGTCGGCTAGCACTCGACCATGGCGTGCTAAAGGTTAACGCAATTCTCTCAATCCTTTTGGATTTATGCAAAATCCCAAACAATTTCCCAGAGGAGAACAATATTAAATATTTATCAATATTTGAAAAAAACATTCTGAAACACTAATTAAGTTTTGATGGTACCTGTTGCATTAATTGTAAAATGTTACTTTTCTACAAAAACATTTTTTCCTCCCATAAATTTTAAAATAAAACAAAATTATTATATCTCTCCAAGATGTAAAATATTATGAATGAATGAAAAAGCAAATGTCAAGTAAACTTAGCAAAAACAACACCTTGAAACCTCGCATGATGATCGGGACAATGACATCTCGTTCCTTGTCTGTCATCTTGTTACTACAGGTCAGCAACATCAACATGTTGTCACAGTCTGCTACACCCATTGCATACAAGTCACTCAGCACATTTGCACATGTGATTTTACCCTGTGACGAGAGAAAATATGTTGGATGTATGTCACATCACACACACAGAAAATATGTTGGATGTATGTCACATCACACACACAGAAAATATGTTGGATGTATGTCACATCACACACACAGAAAATATGTTGGATGTATGTCACATCACATACAGAAAATATGTTGAATAAACATCCCTACAACAAATGCTCATTCAACAATTTGTGAATTATTTTAGTTCCTCTTGATAAAACTAACCATATATACCCAACAACTGGAACAACTAACTTAGTGTAAATTGGGGCCAAAGATGCAGCACAGTCAGCAGTCAGAGACTCATAGGTGCCAGTTTAGATCTGGGTCAGTGAACCAGACTCTATTCCATCTCCAAGTGGCGGCCCTGGAAACAGGCTGCACTAGTCTGGCTAAGAGAATAGAAATCACAGTGGGAAGACAAAACTGGTACACAAAAAAGCCAGCTGAAACTGGATGTTTTTTTGTTTTGTTTTTTTTGCGTTCGCCTTATTTCTCTAATCCCTAAGGCGGTGTGCGTTGCACTGTGGTTTTTATTTTGCGCCTGTCGGCCCAGTGCATCCGACTTCAGCATGCATTTTATGTACGGGTCTGCTTCCTCCTGCATTTTCTAAGGGTTTGCTTTCCCGGAGTAACGGCCGGTGCTGTGATGGGGATTGAACCCAGCACCTTCTGGTTGTGAGCCGTATCACTTAACCACTAGGCCACGCCATCCCCTGAAACTGGATGTGACAAAAGGATATCACTGTCAGTTACAAGACATCATACTTTTTAGGACCAGTGCTGAAGAACTCCATAGCTCCTTGACAGTTCCTCATTTGTCAGTTCCTCATTTACAGCTTGTATATGCAGTATTTTGGAGATTAAGGAGGAGTGAGTGAGAAATATAGATGGATAGGATAAGACAGGACCTCAGAATCTGAGGATTAGACTGGAAGTAAATCAATTAGAAGACTAGATAAAACAGTCTGATGTTAACTTAACTTAACATCTTTATACTGGTTTAGAAGACCCTGCAGAGTCTGTATACTACCAGTTACATTTACATCACCTTGCTCTAAAAGCTATGCGCATCCAGTTTATTCTTAAATGCATTAACTGTCCCTGCCTCCACTACCTCCCCTGGCAATGCATTCCAAGCAGACACCACTCTCTGACTAAAAAAATATTTCCTAATATCTAACCTGGACCTCTCTTTAGTCAGCTTGTGTAACTATGCCCTCGTGTTATTGTAGGTGGCTGTATTTTAAAAAACTTGTTATAGTCTAATTTATCGATTCCTTCGATCATCTTATAAACCTGTATTAAGTCACCACGAATTCTTCTCTCTTCGAGACGCTGTAGGCCAGTTTTTCTGAGTCGTTCCTCATAACTGTAATTCTGGAATCCCACTATCATCTTTGTCGCTCTTTTTTGTATTCTTTCTAGCATGTTTATGTCCCCTCTATGATAAGGACTCCACACCTGTACACAGTACTCCAACCTAGGTCTAACTAAAGCTTTATACAGTTTGACGATCACTTCCTTGCTCCTATGTTTAATATTTCTTTTTATCATACCTAACATTGCATTTGCCTTTTTCACTGCTACCTTAACTTGCTCACTCACCTTTCCTGTATGATCTATTATAACCCCTAGGTCCCTTTCCTTATCTATCTTTCTAATATTGTTTTCTCCCATTCTGTAATTATGTTCCTTATTGGATCTACCCATGTGGATGACTGTACATTTATCTACATTAAACTCCATTTGCCAGCTTACAGACCATTCTCGAATTTTATCTAAGTCCGACATCAATATATCCACTTCCGCTTTAGATGAGACACTACTGCATAGTTTTGTGTCATCATGCAATCATGAACTGCTCTCTGGCAACCCTCTATACAGAGAATTTACCAAAAAAGTCAGAACTGCTCTCTGGCAACCCTCTATACAGAGAATTTACCAAATAAGTCAGAACTGCTCTCTGGCAACCCTCTATACAGAGAATTTACCAAATAAGTCAGAACTGCTCTCTGGCAACCCTCTATACAGAGAATTTACCAAATAAGTCAGAACTGCTCTCTGACAACCCTCTATACAGAGAATTTACCAAAAAAGTCAGAACTGCTCTCTGACAACCCTCCATACAGAGAATTTACCAAATAAGTCAGAACTGCTCTCTGGCAACCCTCCATACAGAGAATTTACCAAATAAGTCAGAACTGCTCTCTGGCAACCCTCCGTACAGAGAATTTACCAAATAAGTCAGAACTGCTATCTGGCAACCCTCTATACAGAGAATTTACCAAATAAGTGAGAACTGCTCTCTGGCAACCCTCCATACAGAGAATTTACCAAATAAGTCAGAACTGCTCTCTGGCAACCCTCTACACCCAAGGAAAGAAAAGAACTATCATGTTTTTTTTAATTTTGCGTTTGCCTTATTTTTCTATTCCCCAAAGCGGTGTGCGTTGCACTGTGTTTTTATTTTGTGCCTGTTGGCCCAGTGGATCCGACCGGCATGAATTTTATGTAAGGGTCTACTTGCTCCTGCATTTTCTAAGGATTTGCTTACCAGGGTTAACGGCCGGTGCTGTGATGGGGATCGAACCCAGCCCCTTCGGATTGTGAGCCGTGTCACTTAACCACTAGCCCACGCCATCCCCAAATTTAATAAATAAGTCAGAACTGCTCTCCGGCATCCCTCTACACCCCAGTGCAAAGGAGAATTTACCAAATAAGTCAGAACTGCTCTCCGGCATCCCTCTACAGCCAGGTGCAAAGGAGAATTTACCAAATAAGTCAGAACTGCTCTCCGGCATCCCTCTACACCCCAGTGCAAAGGAGAATTTACCAAATAAGTCAGAACTGCTCTCCGGCATCCCTCTACAGCCAGGTGCAAAGGAGAATTTACCAAATAAATCAGAACGGACAGTTTTTGTGTCAGAACATTTGCTATCATTTTTTTTTAAATAGGCACCAGTATGCATACCAGAATGATTCACTGGTAGATACGGACACAAAATGAGACTGCACAAAACATGAAAGCAAACCATCATGTAAGGGTCGTCGACGAGAGGATAGAAGAAATCTGTTGTCTGTACAAGAGAGAGTCCACCATGACGGAGAGGAGTGATAGATGAATCCATGCCAATGCCTGAAAGCAAATGAAAGTTAAACATACAGGCGTACCGGCAGTCATAGGCTTCATGTAGCTACAATCAAAGGAATGCAATTTGCCAAGTCTGTACTGTATGTTTTAAGTAGTCAATCTATGACAATAATTTGTTGTTATATGCTATACTAAGTATGAAATACTTAGTCAGACCTCACCATAATGGATACAGACAAATCATCAATCAATTGAATAAGTAGTTACATGACAAATTTTAACAGTAACACATGAAGGTGCTGAGTGTGTGTGGCTGTGCTGATAATTCTAAGGTGTTCAATCACTGTGGTCCCTGAAAATGCCCACCTGGCGAGAATTTCTTTAATGGTTTTTTTGTGCGTAAGTTATCGACAATCTTTAATATTATCAATTACATACAAGATGAGGACATGTGCAATGTACAGTACATTGATCAACACAAAGACGTACAACATATAGTATAAAGACTATTCATTTTGCCGTATTGACGCCAAAGGATTGTCTTTATGGATTTATTGTGGATTTACTGTGATCGAAGTCCCACACTGTAATTCTTCTTCTTCTTCTTCTTCTTCTTCTGCGTACGCAGTCAGACAGTAACCATTATTTTTTCGAAAAAAGCGGCGGTCATCCTGAGGCTCTCGCCACTGCCATAGAGCTTGTCTTGCAGTTCCACTGGTAATGGCCACATCTGCTCTCTCTGATCCTCGTATGTCGAGCAGTTCTGCAGCAGATGTTCAGCGGTCATTTTACCAGTACCGCACGGGCATTCGTCGGTACACCCTATCTTCAATTTGTTGAATAGGTGGTACCTCAGTCTGTTGTGGCCAGTGCGAAGTCTGAAGACAACGACCTGCTCTCTTCGGTTCAACTGGTAATAGGCATCGTTTTTGGTGTAACCAGTATGTTCGGTTTCCCATTTGTTCATGTATCTGGCACACTGTAATTCAAGGACGTATGAAAGAGGATTATGAAGTCATGTGATTTATCACAGGAAGGCTGGGAAAAAATTGCTCAGGATCGAGCTATCTGGAGATAGTGAGTTGGAAGGGGCTTAGTGGCTGCTGACGCTCGTAGAGGTCTTCTGGCTGCAGAGAAAAGAGAAAGACTGAAGATATCAAGGAACAGTCAGGCAAGCCAGTCTCCTCAGTTTGGTTGTATGATCTATGACAGGGACTGTCACTCATGGATCGGCCTTTACAGCCATAGCAGCTAGTGTAGTGTCAAAATACTGGAGACAGCTGAACAAAACTCATAGGGACAGTGGTCTACAGCGACTGAGATGCCAATGATGATGATACCTTTTGCCTGATCTTTCTAGGTCTACATCTGTGTTTATTCACACTTTCGTTAATGTCCAAATGAATTCTACGAAAAATGGGTAAAATATCATTTTACATAGTCTAGTCTCACTAATAACTTTTTATCCTTCAGAACTGAAAGTAGAGAAAAGCAGCATATCCGATATGCCCCTAGGAATGAAGAATCTAGGTACTTCAGTGGGCAGGATGTTTGATTTTTAGAGCAGGTGTAACTTTTAACAAAATAACACGAATAGCTGAAATAATCAGTAGGCCCTATATTGTCCACTCCACTCTGCTTTTCAGATACAAGTTGTGACCATGATCCATATTTTTTATGTTTCTCTAAAAATAGTGACTATAGCCCCTTTGCGGACTTGTAAGCTAAATTAAATATATAAAAATTCACAACTCCATTGGTAGTTGACATCGAGACAGGGCTGATATATAATTAGATTGATTTTTTTCTAGGGCTTTCCAACTACTACAAGTCAACAGTTGTATTTATAATGCTGTACTGTGTACACTAAGTTAAAGTAGTACTACTACAGTTAGCCAAGTTGAAGTAGTCTTATCAGAATGCCTTAGAATCAGACTTGCACTGGACTGGAGCACACAACCATATGGATAAGAATAACAGAAAAGGAAATTGAGCAAACACTGAAAGCTATTGAAACACTTCTTCAGTGACGCCTCCCGTCAGGCACGCTCTGGAACTCCAGAAGACGGTCCAAATTAAGGATTTGTTCCAAGAATCCAAGTGACAGTTGGTATCATGTTATGATTAATGTTAATAAATGATGCCTTACCAACTTTTGGAGATGGGGCGGTGTATTGGAATTGAGCCTGTTCCGTTTCTTGTGCGCCGCTGTCTTGGGTAAGTCCCTCCAGGAGTTTGAGCAAGGCCTCCTGAGGGACTTTACAACCTCATCCCTTCAAGTCTGCAAATTTTGTCAGTCGGAAACTAGGGTCAAGCCCATGTGCTGCAGGATCAAATGGCCGACGCATTTCCATTTCCTAGTGGGTTATGAGGATATTCTGCTGCGAAATACAAGTAAAAAATCTAAAGTTAGCAGAAAGATGATAGAATGAATACACAATATATGACTAACAAGTGTCAAATGAAACAGCCGGTTGCTACCTAAAAATGGCTACCTCCCAGACAAGCGTTACAGTGCCCGGATGTTGGAGAAGTCCGCTAACCTTCTGTTGTGTGCTGGGCTGGGGACACCTCGACCGGGATCAGTCATTGTACTCTTTCATGTCAGGCCACAACCTCTGAGTGACACAGTCGTTACAACGCTGGCCTCAAGGCAAAAGAACGGGTTCAATCTCCAATCTCGACACGCTCAAGTCTACACAATGGCAATGGGTGTCTACAAGGTACAGCAAGGAAAGGAATAGGTCGCCCCACTCCCTCACAAACAGCTGAGAACTCGTACAATGAAGTCTCTAACAGTTACACTTCACTTCATCTCCATGGTAATGTCTCGGTCTCCTATGGGCAACCTTTACCGTTTGTTCTAAAAACATGATTATTTAACTGGAAAAAAAGTGAATACTTTTGTGTGTGTTAAATACACTATATCTAACAGAAATATGACAATATGAGAAATGCATATACAAGAACACATTCATTCCACAGCAGAACATCACTAACGAATTCGATTGAGATTTATCTTTAAAAGGACATTTCAACGGAATAATTTTAACTTAACGTCATTAATTTAACTTAATTAACTTAACTTCATTAACTTAACTTTATTAATTTAACTTCATTAACTTAACTTCATTATACTGGTTTAGAAGGCAATTCACCACTCTCTGACTACAAAAATATTTCCTAATATCTAATTTAGACCTGTCTTTAAACAATTTTCTAGCCGCAGTTCTTCTTGTGGGCCTAACATGTTCAGAATGTTCTGGGTTTTCTTTCTATGAAGTTGTAGACCATGCTTACTTCATTGAAGAATTGCTCTGCTTCTCTAACTAACTAGGTCAGCAACAAACCTTAGGTGTTCAATTATGGTACTATCTCCACATCCACGGTCGACTACAATAGATCTCCAACGTATTCTGAGTCTTGCCTTGGTAGCACAGCCTGTTAGAATAATGTCTTTTTATATAACCAAATTATCTGAACCATCGAACTCAGATTTAATTTCTGCAAGACTACGTTTTCTGTTTTCTTTTCTCTTAATAAATGACCCATGTTGGTAGATGTCAATATAGGACATGTTAGTAGATGTCAATATATGACTCACGTTGATAGATGTCAATATATGACTCATATTGGTAGATGTCAATATATGACTCATGTTAGTGGGGCTGTCAATATATGACTCATGTTGGTGGATGTCAATATATGACTCATGTTGATGGATGTCAATATGTGACCCATGTTAATGGATATCAATAAATGACCCATTGAAAACAGATCTGGCCATCCTTATTCTCTTCCTGATTTCCATCTCCCATTTCCCATGTCCCATTTTCCGTGATTATATTTCCAAGATAGAAGCGGCTCTTGATATGTTCCAGTTTAATGACCGTTGATCATCCCTGTAGTTGTTGGTGGCTTTCAGCAAGCAGGACTGTATCACCCGCATTTAACTTAACTTCTTGATACTGGTTTAGAAGGCTCTACAGTGTCTGTATACAACCAGTTTTTTCCACTCCATTTGATCTAAACAAAACTAAGCGCATCCAATGTATTTTTGACTGCGCTAACTGACCTTGCCCCCACTATTTCTTGTGGCAATGTATTCCAAGCATTCCCATATCTGAGATTATTCATGTCGCTTTCCTTTTTTTTTTTGCATCGATTCATGGTGAGTCTCATGGTGAGTCTCATGGTGGTGAGTCTCATGGTGGTGAGTCTCATGGTGAGTCCCATGGTGGTGAGTCTCATGGTGAGTCTCATGGTGGTGAGTCTCATGGTGGTGAGTCTCATTGTTGTGAGTCTCATGGTGAGGCTCATGGTGAGACAAGCCTGTCAGATTCACGGTGAGTCAAGCCTATCAGATTCATGGTCAGTCAAGTCTGTCAGATTCACGGTGAGCCAAGCCTGTCAGATTCACGATGAGTCAAGCCTGTCAGATTCACGGTGAGTCAAGCATGTCAGATTCACGGTAAGTTAAGTCTGTCAGATTCATTGTCAGTCAAGCCTGTCAGATTCATGGTCAGTCAAGCCTGTCAGATTCATGGTGAGTCAAGCCTGTCAGATTCATGGTCAGTCAAGCCTGTCAGATTCACGGTGAGTCAAGCCTGTCAGATCTTCCATGGCAGTTTGCTCCCAGTACAGGTGACATGCCACATCCCACGCGAGGGCTGGGAAACAATTACTCAGGATTGAGCTGTCCAGAGACAGTCAGTTGAAGGGCACATAATGGCTGCTGACGCTCGTAGAGGTCTTCTGGCTGCAGAGAAAAGAGAAAGACTGAAGAGATCAAGGAACACCCTGGCAGTGACTGTCACCCGAGGATCGGCCTTACAGTCATAGCAGACAGTGTCGGAGTACGGGAGACAGAACTGGACGAAACTCACAGGTCGCCACATGCATGGTCTACAAAGGCTGAGACGCCTACGATAGCCTGTTACTAAGTATGCCTGTGTCTTTCCCATCCATACTTATTATTAGTTGCCCATCGCCAGCGATGACGGCCACATCCACAGACGGTTTTGTCTTGATGATGTAACTTTCCCTGTATTTGGATGATAGTGAGGGAGAAATTGCCCTGGTCCTCGACCTCACTCTCTTAAAATTTGTGGGATTCGATAGTCCACCGCTTCTGTTCATTGCTTTGGGGGGCGAGTGCCTGCCATCTCGATCACAATGTTACATTTCAGTCGTGTAGTTTCTTCACAAACTGACCATCGGACGATGGCGATGTTCATACCCCCCGAAGTCACACCCGCGTTATCATGGCGCTGTAGGGGTCTGGGCTGATAGATCTGGGCTTGTCATTGGCCAGCTCTTTCCTGATCAGAGATCCAGTACTGATCAGGGACGATAGATCTGGGCTTGTCATTGGCCAGCTCTTTCCTGATCAGAGATCCAGTACTGATCAGGGCTGATAGATCTTGGCTTGTCATTGGCCAGCTCTTTCCTGATCAGAGATCCAGTACTGATCTAGGCTGATAGATCTGGGCTTGTCATTGGCCAGCTCTTTCCTGATCAGAGATCCAGTACTGGTCTGGGCTGATAGATCTATGCTTGTCATTGGCCAGCTCTTTCCTGATCAGAGATCCAGTACTGATCTGGGCTGATAGATCTGGGCTTGTCATTTGCCAGCTCTTTCCTGATCAGAGATCCAGTACTGGTCTGGGCTGATAGATCTGGGCTTGTCATTGGCCAGCTCTTTCCTGATCAGAGATCAAGTACTGGTCTGGGCTGATAGATCTATGCTTGTCATTGGCCAGCTCTTTTCTGATCAGAGATCCAGTTCTGATCAGGGACGATGGTTTCACAAATTCCGCCCGGCCGTATACGACTCCGTCTACTTCCATACTATGTTGTTTACTTGGAAATCAATATCAATTTGGTGTTAATTATTCCGTGTGATATTTGTTGCGTACGTGACTTTTCTCCCTGCTCAACGCTCCACGGCATCCATTCAAGCCGGTTTTTGTTGTCTACGTCATTGACTGTAGGCCACTGAGACCTAGTCAACTATCGTCTTGTCCTCAACATTACAAGCATTTTCTCTACACAACCCGTTCTCATGGCGATATCATGAGGAAAATCTAAGAACATCATCCGACAAATAACACACATCACAAGGAGTAGCGATTTCCATCCATACTTATGTTTATGTCCGAAGGCAATGCTCTCGGTTCTCATTCCTTCACGGCAGACATTTTCCAAGTAGACGTTCCAGTGCTTCATCAGGACCGACTACACTCTTTCCTTGTATTTCGGACGCCGAGACAGTTTTATGGGAGATGAAAGATGCCACAATTGTACACCTGCACAAGCAAAATGGCAATCGTCAATCCTGCGACAATCACAGGGGTATATCTCTGCTGTCAATCACAGTCAAAATTCTTTGCTGAGTCCTGGTCCACCCCCTAAATGGTCACCTTGGGCAGGGTTCACTCCTTGGGAGTCGGTGTGCTTTTCGTGCGGGTCTTGGGACGGTTTTCTTTTTTTTCGTAGGTGGTGTGCGCTGCATTGTGGTTTTTATGTTGCGTCTGTCGGCCCAGTGCATCCGACTTCAGCATGCATTTTATGTAAGGGCCTGCTTCCTTTCTAATTTTCTAAGGGTTTGCTTCCCCGGGGTAACGGTCAGTGCTGTGATGGGGATCGAATCCAGCACCTTCGGGTTGTGAGCCGTGCCACTCAACCACTAGAACGGTTGACATGATATATGCAGCAACTGCAGGATAAATGTAAAAAACAGAATTGTGACCTGCATACAGTTTTTGTTGATCTGATCAAAGCCTTTGACACTTTCAATAGAGACGGACTGGAACGCATGCCCCGTTTGGCTGCCACGGCAGATTCTTGTGGTTGTCCGCCAATTTCATGATGGCTCGTGCACAGCACGAGGGACAACTGTCTGTAACCTCCCCAGTCACCTCCGCTGTCAGGGTTGTCTGCTGGCACCGACACTCTTCTTAGCTTGACCTTTGCAGCAAGGCTCACTGATGGTGTACATGCCGCAAGGCTCACTGATGGTGTACATGCAGCAAGGCTCACTGATGGCGTACATGCAGCAAGGCTCACTGATGGTGTACATGCAGCAAGGCTCACTGATGGCGTACATGCAGCAAGGCTCACTGATGGTGTACATGCAGCAAGGCTCACTGATGGTGTACATGCAGCAAGGCTCACTGATGGTGTACATGCATCAAGGCTCACTGATGGTGTACATGCAGCAAGGCTCACTGATGGTGTACATGCAGCAAGGCTCACTGATGGTGTACATGCAGCAAGGCTAACTGATGGTGTACATGCAGCAAGGCTCACTGATGCTGTACATGCAGCAAGGCTCACTGATGCTGTACCTACCTGGCAGTAGCCTCACCAGACAGTCGCTAGCTTCACCTACCTGACAGTAGCCTCACCTGACAGTCGCTAGCTTGACCTACCTAGGCAGTACCCTCACCTGTCGCTAGCTTCACCTACCTGGCAGTACCCTCACCAGTCGCTAGCTTCACCTACCTGGCAGTAGCCTCACCTGTCGCTAGCTTCACCTACCTGGCAGTAGCTTCACCTGACAGTCGCTAGCTTCACCTACCTGGCAGTACCCTCACCTGACAGTCGCCAGCTTCACCTACCTGGCAGTTGTCTCACCTGTCGCTAGCTTCACCTACCTGGCAGTAGCCTCACCTGACAGTCGCTAGCTTTACCTACATGGCAGTAGCCTCACCTGACAGTCGCTAGCTTCACCTACCTGGCAGTAGCCTCAAATGTCGCTAGCTTCACCTACCTGGAAGTAGCCTCACCTGTCGCCAGCTTCACCTACCTGGCAATAGCCTCATCTGACAGTCGCTAGCTTCACCTACCTGGCAGTAGCCTCACCTGACAGTAGCTAGCTTCACCTACATGGCAGTAGCCTCAAATGTCGCTAGCTTCACCTACCTGGAAGTAGCCTCACCTGTCGCCAGCTTCACCTACCTGGCAATAGCCTCACCTGACAGTCGCTAGCTTGATCTACCTGGTAGTAGCCTCACCTGTCGCTAGCTTCACCTACCTGGCAGTAGCCCCACCTGAGAGGCGAATATTGACAGTGAGATTAATAAGGCGATCCTTGAGTTTGGGGTGCTCCAAGCAAACGTCTGCAACCGACAAGGCATCCGTGTCATCACCAAGTGCTGTACTGTTGTCCACTCTACTGCATGCCTGTAGGACATGGACAGTGTATAGCAGACATGCCAGACAGTTCAATCGTCGTTTTCACTTGAGCTGTTTAAGTAGGCTGCTCAAGCTCAGGTGGTAGGACAAAGTGCTTAGGTTTTTTTAATGTGTCAGCGCGCATTTATCCGTATATGTTAAGGTCTTTGTTTTCCAAATGTGTAAATAAAGTTATCTTCATCTCCGACGACAGTTGTTGGCATAGGTTACCTTTACCTTCCAAATGTATAAATAAATTTAAAATTTTACAAACATAGCCAGCAAGATAGTTCAGCCCTAATCGTGTGAAGCGCTTACTTCAGCAGATGGCAAACAAGGCAAGAACTCATACGTTCAACACCATTAGTATTCTAATCGTGGTATGTGGATGCAAGGTACGGAACAAATGCAGAGGAGATTCTGGCATGTTATGTGTATGTCTGATAAAAGAAGGATACGTCTGAAGCGTCTATCCGTACATCCACCAATGAGATGGAGAAATGGTCTGGAGTGAAGACCTTGGTTCAACATGATAAAGTCGATGGGAGTTCAAACGCGCGCGCGTGTGTGTGCACGCGAGAGCGATTGAACCGGGAATAGGACAACTGATATGCCGAGAAAGCATGGTATAGGTCACAACTAACAGTGTCTAACTCCTAGGGCTGAAGACTCTCCAACTCATTGGTTTACATCCTGTCATTTAGACAGACAAAACACTTGCAAAGTGTGATGTTCAAAGACAGCTTTATAAACAGTACCTCATATATGATGGAGGAATATAAGCGAGGCTAGGTCTTTGATCTCGGAATATAAGAGAGGCTAAGTCGTTGACCTGGGAATATAAGAGAGGCTAGGTCGGTGACCTGGGAATATAAGAAAGGCTAGGTCGTTGACCTGGGACTATAAGAGAGGCTAGGTCGTTGACCTGGGACTATAAGAGAGGCTAGGTCGTTGACCTGGAAATATAAGAGAGGCTAGGTCGTTGACCTGGGAACCGGAGTAAGAAAACACCAGACGATTTGCTCCAGGAAGAGATGCAAGTTTTCTGTCAGCAAACCTTCCAGGTAGTGTCCGTCAAACCTTCTGTAACCTTCAGTAGTAAATGCTGAACGTTATCCCGTCGCCTCACGTTATTTGTTTCACAACACTAGTAGGCAAATCTGAACCGACTTCATTTAGCAAGTATAAATACTGGTTTCTGTGTACGAACAAATCAAATCTGAACCGACTTCATTTAGCAAGTATAAATACTGGTTTCTGTGTACGAACAAATCAAATCTGAGCCGACTTCATTTAGCAAGTATAAATACTGTTATCAGTGTACGAACAAATCAAATCTGAAACGACTTCATTTAGCAAGTATAAATACTGGTTTTTGTGTACGAACAAATCAAATCTGAACCGACTTCATTTAGCAAGTATAAATACTGGTTTTTGTGTACGAATAAATCAAATCTGAACCGACTTCATTTAGCAAGTATAAATACTGGTTTTTGTGTACGAATAAATCAAATCTGAACCGACTTCATTTAGCAAGTATAAATACTGGTTTCTGTGTACGAACAAATTAAAACTGAACCGACTTCATTTAGCAAGTATAAATACTGGTTTCTGTGTACGAACAAATCAAATCTGAGCCGACTTCATTTAGCAAGTATAAATACTGGTTTCTGTGTACGAACAAATTAAATCTGAACCGACTTCATTTAGCAAGTATAAATACTGGTTTCTGTGTACGAACAAATCAAATCTGAGCCGACTTCATTTAGCAAGTATAAATACTGGTTTCTGTGTACGAACAAATTAAATCTGAACCGACTTCATTTAGCAAGTATAAATACTGGTTTCTGTGTATGAACAAATCAAATCTGAGCCGACTTCATTTAGCAAGTATAAATACTGGTTTCTGTGTACGAACAAATCAAATCTGAACCGACTTCATTTAGCAAGTATAAATACTGGTTTCTGTGTACGAACAAATCAAATCTGAGCCGACTTCATTTAGCAAGTATAAATACTGTTATCAGTGTACGAACAAATCAAATCTGAACCGACTTCATTTAGCAAGTATAAATACTGGTTTTTGTGTACGAACAAATCAAATCTGAACCGACTTCATTTAGCAAGTATAAAAACTGGTTTCTGTGTACGAACAAATCTAGATGTTATAATAGACCATACGACTAAAGCTTCTGGAATTACAGTTATGAGGAACGACATAAAAACAGGCCTACAGTGTCTAGAAAAGAGAAGAATTTGAGTTGATTGAATACATTTTTATATTATCTAAGCAAGGGAAAGGATACATTAGACTATAACAAGTATTTCAGAGGAGTACGCCAGGGTCTTTGTGTATGATACGGACAAGAATAGCACCACTGCCCCATAGAGAGCATGTCGAAAGAGGCGACTAACTGTGACATGGCCATGCCATCAGCCATGATTAGGTGGCTTGTTAAGAGCAGCATAGATGGCGCTTAACAGGCTGCGGGTCTGCTTTGCTCTTGTGTTTGAGTGTATAAATAGGACTCAAAGACAGGTTAACCCCACTCCGCGGCACTTGTCCCATCGCAGTGGTGTAATAAGCTGCTCAAGTCTAGTCCACTATTCAGGAAATCCTCCTCACGGCTACATCCATCTTACGCCAGATCTGGAATCTACACAGAAGAGCCCCAGGATCCAGGGCCGCCATACAGCTTGATGGTAAGGCTGCCAGTAAAGAGCCCCAGGATCCAGGGCCGCCATACAGCTTGATGGTAAGGCTGCCAGTAAAGAGCCCCAGGATCCAGGGCCGCCATACAGCTTGATGGTAAGACAGCTGTTAGGAAACATTTTTATATTCAGAGAGTGGTGAATGCTTGGAATGCATTGCCACAGGAAATAGTAGAGGCAGGGTCAGTTAGTGGATTCAAGAATAGATCGCATGCCCATAGTTATTTTTAGATCATGTGTAGAAGAAACTGGTTGTATACAGACTCTGCAGAGTCTTTTAAAACAGTATAAAGAAGTTAAGGTAACATAATGACTTACCTTATCAGTTAAGCCTCTGGACCCCAGTGTAATAGAGGATTGTCTAGTTAGACAGTTAAACCTCTGGACCCCAGTGTAATAGATGATTGTCTAACTAAGCACAGTTGACCCTCTAGTTCAGTTAAGTTCATCCAGTAACCCATCAGGTCCACTTGAAGACACTCCCACAATCTCACACCGTCTCTCTCCGTCCGCTGCCGCCTGTCACAGGTACAAAGGTTTGACAACTCGGTGATGTCTGCCCATCACTTCCTTGGATGTCTCCGTCCTCTCTTTCCTGGTACGGAAACACGCAGTAACGAATTTGTAATTCTGTTGGACTTAGTGACGTGCCCTAACCAAGCTATCTTTCGCTTTTTGATAGTTGTGAACAGATCATCAAAAAGCCCAATTGTGTTTTCCACTCTTCGTCGTAGTTCTACGTTCGTGACACGATCCTTATATGTAACATTCAAGAGTCTTCTAAAGCACCTCATTTCCATTGCATGTATTCTGTACTGGATATCCGCAGTAATGGTCCAAGTCTCACAGGCATACACAAATATTGAGAGCCCCAATGGTCCAAGTCTCACAGAGAGCACCAATGGTCCAAGTCTCACAGGCATACACAAATATTGAGAGCCCCAATGGTCCAAGTCTCACAAAGAGCACCAATGGTCCAAGTCTCACAGAAAGCACCAATGGTCCAAGTCTCACAGGCATACACAAATATTGAGAGCTCAATGATCCAAGTCTCACAGAGAGCACCAATGGTCCAAGTCTCACAGAGAACACCAATGGTCCAAGCCTCACAGACATACACAAATATGGAGAGTCCCAATGGTCCAAGTCTCACAGAGAGCACCAATGGTCCAAGTCTCACAGAGAGCCCCAATGGTCCAAGTCTCACAGAGAGCACCAATGGTCCAAGTCTCACAGAGAGCCCAAATGGTTCAAGTCTCACAGGCATACACAAATATTGAGAGCCCCAATGGTCCAAGTCTCACAGGCATACACAAATATTGAGAGCTCAATGGTCCAAGTCTCACAGAGAGCACCAATGATCCAAGTCTCACAGAGAGCACCAATGATCCAAGTCTCACAGAGAGCACCAATGATCCAAGTCTCACAGGCATACACAAATATTGAGAGCCCCAATGGTCCAAGTCTCACAGAGAGCACCAATGGTCCAAGTCTCACAGAGAGCCCCAATGGTCCAAGTCTCACAGATAGCCCCAATGGTCCAAGTCTCACAGAGAGCACCAATGGTCCAAGTCTCACAGAGAGCACCAATGGTCCAAGTCTCACAGAAAGCACCAATGGTCCAAGTCTCACAGGCATACACAAATATTGAGAGCACCAATGGTCCAAGTCTCACAGAGAGCACCAATGGTCCAAGTCTCACAGAGAGCACCAATGGTCCAAGTCTCACAGAGAGCACCAATGGTCCAAGTCTCACAGAAAGCCCCAATGGTCCAAGTCTCACAGAGAGCACCAATGGTCCAAGTCTCACAGAGAGCACCAATGGTCCAAGTCTCACAGGCATACACAAACATTGAGAGCACCAATGAGCACATTAGTCTAACTTTCATGCTGAGGGCGAGCCACTTATCCTGCCATATGGGTTTCAAATGCGTAAGTACCGATGTTGTCTGTGCTATTCTGGTAACTATCTCAGGCTGTGAGCCCTCGTCACTGATCAGTGATCCCAGATACTTGAACCGGTGTACAACTTCGAGTTCCTGACCATTTGCTTTTATCACAGATGTAAACCTTGCTGTGTTATTAGTCATCAGCTTTGTTTTCTCTGCATTTATCTCCATGCCATAGCTCTGCACCGCTCTGTCCAATCTACTAATCAGCTCCTGGAGTTCCGTTTCCGTGCCTGCGAGACCATCTATATCACCTGCAAATCCTAGGTCTGTAATCGTCTTGTCACCGATTCTGACCGTACCACTATGTCCCCCCAGAGCCGCCTCCATTATTCTTTCTAAGAATACATTGAAGAGTGTTGGAGAGAGTATACAACCCTGTCTCACCCCAACAGACGTGCGGGACCATTCGCCTAGTATTCTGTCTACAGAAACTGTACTTGATGCCTTCTCATAAAGGTTCTCAATAACCTTCACAATATTACTATTGATCTTGTAATGCTTCATTGTTGTTCATAGCACCGCATACCATATTCTGTCGAATGCCTTTTTGAAATCGACGAAGACATAATATATGTGTTGTTGATACTCTAATTATTTCTCATTTAATATCTGCAGATTAAATATCTGTTCAGTGGTGCTTCTTCCCGCTCGAAACCCTGCTTGCTCTTTGGCAATGATATTCTCTGCTTGTGGTTTTAATCTGTTGAGGATTATTCTTAAGAGAACTTTGCTAGGATGACTAATGAAGCTAATTGTTCTATAATTCTGACAAATCTTTAGGTTCCCTGATTTAGGCAGCGGTAAAACGACTGATTTCGTCCAGATGATTGGCCACTTTCCTGTCCGCCAAATTATGTTACAGATGTATGTCAGAGCCTCAATTGTTACCTCACCTCCCACTTGAAGGAGCTCTGCTGGGATATTATCCACACCCACAGCTTTCCCATATTTTAGCATCTTCACCGCTTCAGTTACTTCCTCTCTTGTTATCGGTTGATTCTCCTCTAACATATTCATTTCGAGGGTGGTTGCATTTCCTGGGTCACCTCTAGACCCCAGTGTAATAGATGATTGTCTAGTTAAGCACAGTTAAACCTCTAGACCCCAGTATAATAGATGATTGTCTAGTTAGGCACAGTTAAACCTCTAGACCCCAGTGTAATAGATGATTGTCTAGTTAAGCACAGTTAAACCTCTAGACCCCAGTGTAATAGATGATTGTCTAGTTAAGCACAGTTAAACCTCTAGACCCCAGTGTAATAGATGATTGTCTAGTTAGGCACAGTTAAACCTCTGGACCAAATGGGAAAAAGAACATACTGGCTACACAAAAAACGATGCCTATTACCAGTTGAACAGAAGAGAGCAGGTCGTGGTCTTCAGACTCCGCACAGGCCACAACAGACTGACGTACCACCTATTCAATAAACTGAAGATAGGTGGCACTGTCTAATGCACTTGTGGTACAGGGAAAATGACCGCTGAACATCTGCTGCAAAACTGCCCGATATACGAGGACCAGAGAAAGCACATGTGGCCATCACCAGTGGCGACACTAGACAAGCTCTATGGCAGTGTCGACAGCCTCAGGATGACCGCTGCTTTCTTCGAAAAAATACAGGTTGACGTTTGACAGCGTACGAAGAAGAAGAAGAAACCTCTGGACCCCAGTGTAATAGATTATTGTCTAGTTAGATACAGTTAAACCTCTGGACCCCAGTGTAATAGATGATTGTCTAGTTAGGCACAGTTAAACTCCTATACCCCAGTGTAATAGATGATTGTCTAGTTAGACACAGTTAAACCTCTGGACCCCAGTGTAATAGATGATTGTCTAGTTAGGCACAGTTAAACCTCTGGACCCCAGTGTAATAGATGATTGTCTAGTTAGACACAGTTAAACCTCTGGACCCCAGTGTAATAGATGATTGTCTAGTTAGGCACAGTTAAACCTCTGGACCCCAGTGTAATAGATGATTGACTAGTTAAGCACTTTACCAGTGAAACAATCAAGATTGTTGAATGTATCATTGTTTTAATACTGATCAGCCAATACAAAAGAACATGATGTAACAATATCACCCAAAATAAACTCAAATATTGGCAAGAAATACATGATCAAGTGACGGAGAAGCATTGCCAGCACAAGAGAAGTGACTTATAAGATCAAAGGTTGAGAATAAGAGTATCGCAGAGTACTGTATGTAAACACAGCAGAAACATACACGAGAATATTCATACAGAATAAATAGCTAGACTACAGTTTGGCAGATCTGATGAGTCTGGCCAGACAGCACTGATCACCACCATCATGTCTCATGTCTCGTGGCATTAATGATCAACTTCCTCCGTAACCAACAGCCATTTCAGCACATTCTTTGTTTATCCATCCAGTTTTCCAGATCTCTTTTATGTTATCCTCTGCCTTTCTTGACCTCGATCTTTCCTGTTGTTACAACATCTTCTAGGTCCTCATTCCATAGTTATCGGCAGGATATGTCCATTGAATGATGCCTGTTGATACCTATGACAGATAGCCTGTTCAGGTGCATGGGTCAGATGACCTCATCAAATAACTTGGCAAGAAAACCTGGCCATATCGATCATGTCAAACAGTTTGGCCAGGTTTTGAGCCAATAGTCCTTCTAAGGGCTGATACAAAGTCTAGAATTCAAATCTAAACATCACTCAACAAAATGCCCCTATACTAAATGTCACTATACTAAATGTCACTATACTAAATGTCACTACACTAAATGTCACTTTACTAAATGTCACTTTACTAAATGTCACTATAATAACGGTCACTATACTAAATGTCACTATAATAACGGTCACTATACTAAATGTCACTTTACTAAATGTCACTATAATAACGATCACTATAGTAAAGGTCCCTATAATAATGGCCACTAGAGTAAAGGTCCCTATAATAATGGCCACTATACTAAAGGTCCCTACAATAACGGTCACTATACTAAAGGTCCCTACAATAACGGTCACTATACTAAAGGTCCCTACAATAACGGTCACTATACTAAAGGTCCCTACAATGACGGCCACTATACTAAAGGTCCCCACATTAACGGCCACTATACCAAAGGTCCCTACAATGACGGTCACTTTAGTAAAGGTCCCTACAATAACGGTCACTATACTAAAGGTCCCTACAATGACAGCCACTATACTAAAGGTCCCTACAATAACGGTCACTATACTAAAGGTCCCTACAATGATGGCCACTATACTAAAGGTCCCTACAATAACGGTCACTATACTAAAGGTCCCTACAATGATGGCCATTATACTAAAGGTCCCTACAATAACGGTCACTAGAGTAAAGGTTCCCATAATAACGGCCACTATACTAAAGGTCCCTACAATAACGGTCACTATACTAAATGTCCTTACAATAATGGTCACTATACCAAAGGTCCCTACACTAAAGGTCACTATCACAAAGGTCACTATACTAAAGGTCCCTACACTAAAGGTCACTATACTAAAGGTCCCTATACTAAAGGTCACTATCCCAAAGGTCCCTACACTAAAGGTCCCTATACTAAAGGTCACATAATAAAAAAATGCCCTAATATCACCAAAAAGACTGCGTTTTAGTTTTAATAAGGTTTGTGCCATGTCACAAGAAGGTAACATGTTGGAGATTCAAACCTAAAGCCGAGCCCACACATGTGTTGTCGCTGACATGTTTATGGGACAGAGAGACGAGTCATTACAGTCCTGGCAAGTGGAGAGTAAGAAAAAAGAAAACATGAAGAGGTTTGAGACAATGGATCAATAGAGAACATGCAGGAAATCAGAAAGAGAAGATTGTCAAGTGAGAGATAGAAGATTCAAATAAAACCAACATATTTCAAGAATATGCTAAGAGTATGTCATCTAGGGAGAGCCATGATTAATACAAGAACACACAAACACACCAAATATTTGTACAAACAATCACTAAGGAAAACAACAATCCTAATTTAGTCATAATTATTTGATTCTATACAGTCTGTAAAACTGTTTGGGAAACAAATAGAAATGGCAAGGCAGATATAACAAAACTCTTTATAAATGACATGAAAGTTGTCACAAAACTATAAATGACATGAAAGTTGTCACAAGTCTCTCTATAAATGACATGAAAGTTGTGGAAAACATTTAAAAAAATTGATAAATTTCACACACTTTTGGTGAAAGCAAAAGTAATACAGATATAAATACAGATATAAATACATATATAAATACAGATGTACAGATGTAAATACACTTAGATTTACAAAGATGTGATATTTGATCCCCTAAAGTGATATTAAATTTATCATGTTCTTTACACATGTAATTGTCAAACAGATTTGGATACATAAGGGCACATAAAACACTTGTCACGGCACGGCGCGGCATTATTATGGTCAAGCTGAACACACTGCAAGCAGTCTCGTACATTACAGCTAATACTTTTTCAGGTAAGTCTGAATACACACACAGACAAGGTGACTTTGGGGCACTGTCTCTCAGGTAAGTCTGTACCTGAGATCACAGACAGACAAGGTGACTTTGGGGCACTACCTCTCAGGTAAGTCTGTACCTGAGATAACACACAGACAAGGTTTTACTTTAGGGCACTACCTCAACGTTCAACGAGTATGCTAGAATTGATGTTTCTACTTTTTTGTAGCACACTTTCAGAAGTCAGCTCTAGAGGGGAAGCGCGTGGTCGAGGGGAAGTGCGCGGTCAAGGGGGAGATATGGACGAGGGGGAGATGTGGACGAGGGGGAGATTTGACGAGGGGGAGACGTGGTCGAGGGGGAGACGTGGTCGAGGGGGAGAACTTGGTTGAGATGGGCGACGTGGTCGAGAGGGACCGCTTGGTCAAGAGGGAGCGCTTAGTTGAGGGGGAGGCGTGGTCGAGAGGGAAACGTGGGAGAGAGGGATATATGGCCAAGGGCGAGCACGTGGTCAAGGGGAGATGTAGTCGAGAGGGAGACATGGCTGAGGAGGAGACGTGGTCGAGGGGGATACGTGATCGGGTGGCCGAGGGGAAGCATGTGGCTGAGGGGGAGACATGGTCGAGGTGGAGCATGTGGCTGAGGGGGAGACATGATCGAGGGGGAGACATGGCCGAGGGGAGCGTGTGATCAAGGGAGAGTGTGTGGACAGGGGAAGCGTGTGGTCGAGGGTTGTGGCTGAGAAGGAGTGTGTGACCAAGAAGTTGACAGCTTGGTACAACTCTTTGAAATCAGTGATAAATATGTTGTGTTTTATGTTTCAAGCTGATCAATTCTATTTCAGTTGAAAGTATTGCTAGGTGAGTCCTGAACACAGTGCTACATTCTATAACAGATACCTACACAGTGCTACATTCTATAACAGATACCAACACAGTGCTACATTCTCTATCTGGCAGTGATAGTACCTACACGCCTCTAGGATCACCTTGGATGTGTCTGAACTCTGCGTTAACAATAACAGAACTAGAACACACTAACAAAGAAAATGACTAACAACCGCCACTACAATCAAGAATATATACACACACGCAAATCCAAATCACACCTAATTTATTTATTAAACAAATCCAAATCACACCTAATTTATTTATCAAACAAATCCAAATCACACATGCTAATAGCATATTTACTTAATGCTGAAGGTTTATCCATGTGAATACTGGATACTTTTAATGGAGTGGAAAGAGTAGAAGCACTGTACTGTACATTGCATGTCATAAGTAGTACTTAGGAAGGGTTGTGCGTGGGGCTGGCCAGCTCATTGTCAAACCTGTCACAGATTTCAAGTCCACATTAATACTTTGGTGCAGGCTTTCTGCAGGGCACATGAGAAGTTCTGTGCCAGCCCCATGCCCTAGATCATGCAAGGGAAGGACGATGTGCCTGAACGGCCTCTGTTACAGACATCTGCCGCAGGACACAATGTTTGGCTGGCATGTAGCCCAGCAGGTGGGGCACTGCAAGGGTATGCCAAACTATGTCACATTAATATGCAGGTCAAGCTCTTGTCACATCATCAATATTTGTTAGACAAGGTGACGTTTGTGTGACATGATCAATATTTGTTAGACAAGGTGAAGTTTGTGTGACATGATCAATATTTGTTAGACAAGGTGAAGTTTGTGTGACGTGGTCAATATTTATTAGACAAGGTAAAGTTTGTGTGACATCATCATATTTGTTAGACAAGGTGAAGTTTGTGTGACATGATCAATATTTGTTATAGTTTGTGTGTCATCATCATATTTGTTAGATGAGGTGAAGTTTGTGTGACATGATCAATATTTGTTAGTTTGTGTGACATGATCAATATTTGTTATAGTTTGTGTGACATGATCAATATTTGTTATAGTTTGTGTGACATGATCAATATTTGTTAGACAAGGTGAAGTTTATGTGACATGATCAATATTTGTTAGATGAAGCGACGTTTGTGTGACATGGTCAATATTTGTTATAGTTTGTGTGACATGATCAATATTTGTTAGACAAGGTGAAGTTTATGTGACATGATCAATATTTGTTAGATGAAGTGAAGTTTGTGTGACATGATCAATATTTGTTATAGTTTGTGTGACATGATCAATATTTGTTAGATGAGGTGAAGTTTGTGTGACATGATCAATATTTGTTAGATGAGGTGAAGTTTGTGTGACATGATCAATATTTGTTATAGTTTGTGTGACATGATCAATATTTATTAGTTTGTCTGACATGATCAATATTTGTTACAGTTTGTGTGACGTGATCAATATGTGTTATAGTTTGTGTGACATGATCAATATTTGTTACAGTTTGTGTGACATGATCAATATGTGTTACAATTTGTGTGACATGATCAATATTTGTTACAGTTTGTGTGATGTGATCAATATGTGTTATAGTTTGTGTGACAAACAATATTTGTTACAGTTTGTGTGACATGATCAATATTTGTTATAGTTTGTGTGACATGATCAATATTTGTTAGACAAAGTGAAGTGTGTGTGACATGATCAATATTTGTTATAGTTTGTGTGACATGATCAATATTTGTTACAGTTTGTGTGACATGATCAATATTTGTTACAGTTTGTGTGACATGATCAATATTTGTTAGACAAAGTGAAGTTTGTGTGACATGATCAATATTTGTTACAGTTTGTGTGACATGATCAATATTTGTTACAGTTTGTGTGACATGATCAATATTTGTTACAGTTTGTGTGACATGATCAATAATTGTCAGGGTTCTTGTTGGACTTGAGCTGTCATGTCCTGCCAGTTACTTGATGTCACAGAGAAGACCCACACCCCTCAGTGTCCAGTAATCAGGGTTTTTGTTGGTCTTGAGCTGCAGCGAAAAGATGTAGGTCAAATCTGTTCGGATTTGCTTCTTGTACACTGGACATTCGTACATGTTTGGGCTGCGAGGTTTGTCCACATTGCTGGCAAACACGTGTACAATAGGCAGAGGCGTGAACAGCACTTTTGGGGTGGGTTCAACTAGCCTGGCATTACGTCTGTCCCACCCACACCCATCCAGGTAGAGGCCATAGATGTAGACACCTTGGAAGAAACCAAAACTGCTTGTTAGCTGACATGCTTATCAAGGGCAGGCTATTTATTAATATAACACTAATCTGATCAGATATCCAATTGGTACCTGGGTTGAAAAGAATAGGACTACTGTAACTAAAGAGGGTTGTGCATGGACTAGAAACCTATGTTCAACTGTTTCTATGAAACAATCACCACAAATACTCAGATAAAGATGTCCAGTATAGGGACCATGACTTTATCTTTTACTTGAGAATAAATCACAAATCACCATAAACTATTCAAATCATCAACCAATCAAATCATGAACCAATCAAACCATCAACCAATTAAACCATGAACCAATCAAATCATGAACCAATCAAACCATCAACCATTCAATTCATCAACCAATCAAATCATGAACCAATTAAACCATCAACCAATCAAATCATGAAACAATCAAATCATGAACCAATCAAACCATCAAATCATGAACCAATCAAACCATCAACCATTCAATTCATCAACCAATCAAATAATGAACCAATTAAACCATCAACCAATCTAATCATGATCCAATCAAATCATGAACCAATCAAACCATCAACCATTGAAATCATCAACCAATCAAATTATGAACCAATCAAACCATCAACCAATCAAATCATCAATCAATCAAATCATGAACCAATCAAATCATGAACCAATCAAACCACCAACCAATAAAATCATGAACCATTCAAACCACCAACCAATCAAATCATGAACCATTCAAATCATCAACCAATCAAATCATGAACCATTCAAACCACCAACCAATCAAATCATGAACCAATGAAATCATGAACCAATCAAACCACCAACCAATCAAATCATGAACCAATCAAATCATGAACCAATCAAATCATGAACCAATCAAACCATCAACCAATCAAATCATGAACCAATCAAATCATGAACCAATCAAATCATGAACCAATCAAACCATCAACCAATCAAATCATGAACCAATCAAATCATGAACCAATCAAATCATGAACCAATCAAACCATCAACCAATCAAATCATGAACCAATCAAATCATGAACCAATCAAATCATGAACCAATCAAACCACCAACCAATCAAACCATCAACCAATCAAACCACCAACCAATAAAACCACCAACCAATCAAACCACCAACCAATCAAACCACCAACCAATCAAACCACCAACCAATCAAACCACCAACCAATCAAACCACCAACCAATCAAACCACCAACCAATCAAACCACCAACCAATCAAACCATCAACCAATCAAACTATCAACCAATCAAACCATCAACCAATCAAATCATCGATCTGCTCAGAGAGTATGAAAATTTGTTTAAGAAAAAAACAAAAAGAATAATTGCTCTGCTCTTTCTTAAAAAGAAAAAAGAAAAATAGTTTGCAAATTTTGAATTCTTCTTTTTCTGTGTTCGTCCTGAACATGGAGGTTTGTGGCACCGTGTTATAGTTGACAGTCAGTCTGTGATATCTAAACCTTTCGATCCAACACATCCGCTTTAGCACAGCCGTTTCGGGACTGGGCTTGCCTTCCTTCTTCAATCCCTCTTAGCCAGACTGCATGGTTTCAGTCTGTTTCTAGGGCTGCCACTTGGCGGCAAAATAGGGTCTTGGACAGCTCTGGTTCTCTGACCCTGGCGGAAACGGCCAGCCATGAATTGCTGTCATCTCGTTCACTGCATCTTTGACCCCCAGCAGACAAGTGTTGGTAGGGATTGAGCACAGTAAACCCCACCTTGGCTACGGCACCTTGGTTACCCCACCTTGGCTACGGCACCTTGGCTATGACACCTTGGAGTTTCACTGCTGCACCCCCTCAATTCCCTAATTGATTTCTGGTTTCTACATGGGATGGTAAGGGATTCACGGACAGCTCTACTCTGCAATGGCGTCAGTTTCTACCAGTACATGGCATCACGTAAGAAACCAGGTACTACTGGATCCCAAACAATAACATCAAATGCCACATACAATCCTCACACAACTATCAGAGACAAACTGTGACGACCTACCTTCACTGGGAGGAGAAGTGATGTCCTCCCTCATCATCTTAGTCACATCATTCTCCAGGAAGACAGTGTCTAGGGCCCAGCCTTTGTGTGCCCGTGTGATCTCCTGTCTCATGGCAGTCAGGAAGCCCTGCGGACATTTATGGATGGTTACTGCTTGTAAGTCAACATTTTACTTGTACGTCTCCCCCTGTCTCTCTCTCTTTCTATCTATATCTCCTGTATTTCTTTATCTCTCATGCACACATGGTGACTTCTCGTAACTCAACATTATGCTTATACGTTTGTGTCTCGCTTGCACACGCACACACTCGCACATACACACACACTCGTATGTAGTCACACACTTGTACGTACACACACTCCCATGTACACACACTATGGTGTGTTAAATAACTCACCTGTCTTACTCACCTACCATACTCACCTGCTCTGTTTCATCTACCATACTCCCCCAAATATCTGCCGTTCTCACCTGCCCTGCTCACCTACCCAGCTCACCTGCCCTTCTCACCTACCCTGCTCACCTGCCCTGCTCACCTACCCTGCTCACCTACCCTGCTCACCTACCCTGCTCACCTGCCCTTCTCACCTACCCTGCTCACCTGTTAAATAACTCACCTGAGGATTGAAGAAACCTGTCAGCCAGAAGGAAGTAGGCCTGTCCTCAAAGAGCCATGAGAAGAACTGGGCATTCCTGTCCAGCAAATCCGTGAACCAGAAGCCCAAGGTAGTTGACTTCCAGGACACCTGGGTGAGACAGAAACCAGGTTGATAAATGTTGATAACTTGAACAAGACTTATACCAGAGTTGATAAGTGTTGATAATTGATTGAGGTTGAAGTTTCATTGAGGCATTTACCAAGTTGATAAGTGTTGATGTGTTGATAATTGATTACAGTTGATTAGTCTCATTGAGGCATATACCAGAGTTGATAATTCCGAGTCGTTTGCCGGGGTCTTTGTGTACGACAAAGACAAGAATAGCACCACTGCCACACAGAGAGCCTGTCGTAAGAGGCGACTAACTGTGTGACACAGCATAACACCGGACATGGTTAGGTGGTTTGTTGAGAGCAGCATAGATGGCGCCTAACAGGCTGTGGATCTACTTTGCTCTAGTGTTTGAGTCTATTAAGATGGATTCGCACATCAGTTAACCACACTCCATAGTGAACTAATAAGCTGCTCGAGCCTAGCCCGCTAGGCAGGAAATCCTCCTCCTAGCTACATCCAGCTCACACCAGAGCTGGGATCCGCACAGGGGCTAATTCCCCTGTAGAAGTAGGTCCCCTGTAGAAGTAGGTCCCCTGTAGAAGTAGGTCCACTGTAGAAGTAGGTCCTCTGTAGAAGTAGGTGCCCTTGTAGAAGTAGGTCCCCTGTAGAAGTAGGTCCCCTTGTAGAAGTAGGTCCCCTTGTAGAAGTAGGTTCCCTGTAGAAGTAGGTCCCCTTGTAGAAGTAGGTCCTCTGTAGAAGTAGGTCCCCTTGTAGAAGTAGGTCCCCTGTAGAAGTAGGTCTTCTGTAGAAGTAGGTCCCCTTGTAGAAGTAGGTCCTCTGTAGAAGTAGGTCCCCTTGTAGAAGTAGGTCCTGAGTAGAAGTAGGTCCCCTGTAGAAGTAGGTCCCCTTGTAGAAGTAGGTCCTCTGTAGAAGTAGGTCCCCTTGTAGAAGTAGGTCCCCTGTAGAAGTAGGTCTTCTGTAGAAGTAGGTCCCCTTGTAGAAGTAGGTCCTCTGTAGAAGTAGGTCCCCTTGTAGAAGTAGGTCCTGAGTAGAAGTAGGTCCCCTGTAGAAGTAGGTCCCCTTGTAGAAGTAGGTCCCCTGTAGAAGTAGGTCTTCTGTAGAAGTAGGTCCCCTTGTAGAAGTAGGTCCTCTGTAGAAGTAGGTCCCCTGTAGAAGTAGGTCCTCTGTAGAAGTAGGTCCCCTTGTAGAAGTAGGTCCTCTGTAGAAGTAGGTCCTCTGTAGAAGTAGGTCCCCTTGTAGAAGTAGGTCCTCTGTAGAAGTAGGTCCCCTTGTAGAAGTAGGTCCCCTTGTAGAAGTAGGTCCCCTGTAGAAGTAGGTCCTTTATAGAAGTAGGTCCCCTTGTAGAAGTAGGTCCTCTGTAGAAGTAGGTCCTCTGTAGAAGTAAGTCCCCTTGTAGAAGTAGGTCCCCTGTAGAAGTAGGTCCTCTGTAGAAGTAGGTCCCCTTGTAGAAGTAGGTCCTCTGTAGAAGTAGGTCCCCTGTAGAAGTAGGTTCTCTGTAAAAGTAGGTCCCCTTGTAGAAGTAGGTCCTCTGTAGAAGTAGGTCCCCTGTAGAAGTAGGTCCCCTTGTAGAAGTAGATCCCCTGTAGAAGTAGCTCCTCTGTAGAAGTAGGTCCCCTTGTAGAAGTAGGTCCTCTGTAGAAGTAGGTCCCCTTGTAGAAGTAGGTCCCCTTGTAGAAGTAGGTCCCCTTGTAGAAGTAGGTCCCCTGTAGAAGTAGGTCCTCTATAGAAGTAGGTCCCCTTGTAGAAGTAGGTCCTCTGTAGAAGTAGGTCCTCTGTAGAAGTAAGTCCCCTTGTAGAAGTAGGTCCCCTGTAGAAGTAGGTCCTCTGTAGAAGTAGGTCCCCTTGTAGAAGTAGGTCCTCTGTAGAAGTAGGTCCCCTGTAGAAGTAGGTTCTCTGTAAAAGTAGGTCCCCTTGTAGAAGTAGGTCCTCTGTAGAAGTAGGTCCCCTGTAGAAGTAGGTCCCCTTGTAGAAGTAGATCCCCTGTAGAAGTAGCTCCTCTGTAGAAGTAGGTCCCCTTGTAGAAGTAGGTCCTCTGTAGAAGTAGGTCCCCTTGTAGAAGTAGGTCCCCTTGTAGAAGTAGGTCAACTAAGACTAAGACCAAGTTGATAAATGAAATGTAGAACCAGTGTTACACCACATGACACATATTTCAGTCACAACAAATATCAATGAATATGATATACAATCAGGAGTCATCTACCAGACATTGGATAAGAAATTAAGGACAAGGACAAATGAAATTGATAAACAATTAAAAAACAAAATGCTAAATGACGAATGGCTGTAACGGGAAAAGGAACACAAGCTACCTAAAGTGCAGGCCATATTGAAATTACTCTACACAAGAATTTTTTACACCAGCATTCGATACCAGCCTGGCTAACAGCTTCAAAATCCAACTCACAACAAATACATCAATACAAAACCAAGAAGACAGAATATATACTGGATCAAAGAAATCAACACTTTTATAGGGGATCAAGATGCTGACCAGAGCATGAGCTCTGGCTGACAGCCACCCAAAGCTGACTGCTGGCGTCAGGGCCTGCAACCAAGAGCTGACCCTACTCCACCTCCACGTATTGATCCTGGATAACAGGCTGCAACAGGGCAGACTGGCTAAGGAGAAGGGATTAAAGGGGGAAGGTTAACCTGGTACCTAAAAATGCCCTGCTGAGGTTGGATGTGTTGGACCAAAAGGTGCAAATATTGCAGTCAAGATGTAAACTATGACACAACGCATTCCGTTCTCCGGACTACATCCTGCTATTTGCAAAGCCTTATTTAGGACTTGATAGCAGGAGTTTGAGAACGAATGAAGAACGAGAAGAAGAACACTTTTATAGGAAAGGAGACAACAGCAATGCTAAAATACATAACTGACAGAAGAGCTTACAGAATATAGGTAGAAATATTCTACATGAATGACAGAAAAGATTACAGAATACAGGTAGAAATTTTCTCAAGACTTCCCAAATGATTCAATATCAAAGGTTGAATGGATATGGTTGAAGCAGGCTCTGAAGAAGCTGTTTAGTTACAAAGACAAAGGAACTTGCATCGTCTACATCAGATCTTGTGCAGATAAAGACAGCATCCAAAGAGACTAGCAACCCATCTCCATGATGGACGAGAACAAGATTTTCAGAGCTGATTGACAAACATACGAAAAGAGATGAAAACAGACAGTTTAACAGACACCGAGAAAGCATACAGCCTTGAAATACATCAGAAAGAAATATCCAACCACAGAAATCACAAAAAACAGACAGAACGGAAATCTGTGAAGAACAGACAAACAGTAGAACAAGTTCTGAAAGTCTGTGTAGTCTCTATATAAGGAGCAGAGTTGTCATAACATACCTTGACTATAACTTGAAAGTCTTGACCTTAATCTCATAACCTTGACTATACCTTGACTATAACTTGAAAGTCTTGACCTTAATCTCATAACCTTGACTATACCTTGACTATAACTTGAAAGTCTTAACCTTAATCTCATAACCTTGACTATAACTTGAAAGTCTTGACCTTAATCTCCTAACCTTGACTATACCTTAAAAGTCTTGACCTTAATCTCATAACCTTGACTATACCTTGACTATACCTTGACTATAACTTGAAATTCTTGACCTTAATCTCATAAACTTGGCTATACCTTGACTATAACTTGAAAGTCTTGACCTTAATCTCATAACCTTGACTATACCTTGACTATACCTTGACTATAACTTGAAAGTCTTGACCTTAATCTCATAACCTTGACCCTACCTTGACTATAACTTGAAAGTCTTGACCTTAATCTCATAACCTTGACTATAACTTGAAAGTCTTGACCTTAATCTCATAACCTTGACTATAACTTGACTATAACTTGAAAGTCTTGACCTTAATCTCATAACCTTGACTATACCTTGAAAGTCTTGACCTTAATCTCATAACCTTGACTATACCTTGACTATACCTTGACTATAACTTGAAAGTCTTGACCTTAATCTCATAACCTTGACTATACCTTGACTATAACTTGAAAGTCTTGACCTTAATCTCCTAACCTTGACTATAACTTGACTATAACTTGAAAGTCTTGACCTTAATCTCATAACCTTGACTATACCTTGACTATAACTTGAAAGTCTTGACCTTGATCTCATAACCTTGACCCAACTCAAAAATATAGCCCCTTACCTCATAACCTTGATGCTAACTCCACAACCTTGACTATAACCCCACAACCTAGACCCTAACTCTACAACCTTTGCCTAAATCTCCTAACCTTGACCCAGACTCTACATACCTTGACTGTAGCTTGAAAGCCTTGACCTTAATCTCATAACCTTAACCCACATTCTACATATCTTGATCATAACTCTACAACCTTGACCCTCATGCTACAAGCATGACCATAACCTCACAACCTTGATCCTAACCCCACAACCTTGACCCTAACTTTACAACCTTAACCCTAACCCTACAACCTTGACCTTAACCCCACAACCTTGACCATGAGATGAAACACTGAGTAAGTCACCTAAAATGGTCTCACCTTTCTCCAATCATTTGGTACTCTGGCATCGTACATGTTGTCCAGGGCGTCTCGGAGATTTTCAGACATGATGATTGTCCCATCAATTGCCAACTTCAAGTCTACTAATGTTGTTCGGACCAGACCAATTACTCGCTGCATACGGTCAATCTCCTGGCGCAGGAAAATGTTTAGCGGTTGCAAGATGCCCATCTTGCTGAGTCTGTCTCGTACCTGATCACAGGAAATAGATCACCATTTACTAAAGCAATGAAGAATTGGGAGGCCAACGACAGAGCAAACCACAGCTGCTAAGTCTTGTAAACAGAGCTGAAGAAGATGGTTCCAAATAGAAATCGGAGGGGGGGGGGGGGGGGGGAGGAACCATTATTGAGCATTGTTTTGTATTTCAGGACTCAAATAGCTGACTTGTGAAGTTTAGACAAATCTAGTTTAGTATCTTCTATTTATGTTTTTCAAGTTCATGATGGCATGACGGCTTGTGTACTGGGTGAGAGAGAACTATCTTTAGCCTGCCCAGTCACCACCGCTGTCTAACTGGATTGTGTGCTGAAACAGACACTCTCTAGCAGCAAGGCTCACCGAGGCTGTACATGGTGCTGCTGTTGGCATGCATGTCAGGTGCAGGACGCAGGGTCAGCTGTTCATCCCAAGGTGCCTGAAATCCTAGACCGAAGTGAGTGAGGCCATGATGCTAGATCTATTGATGGACGATTGTATTCTCAACACTTGCACAGAAAAATATATGTAGTCCACTATGATTGAGTCCTGAGCGGCATGCAGTAACTTCGGTCTCACGATCACCACTAGGAAAATGGAGGTACCCTTCCACACTTTTATCAGTCTAATTCTCTGCTCAATCACCACTAGGAAAATGGAGGTTACCTTCCAGACTTTTATCAGTCTAATTCTCTGCTCAATCACAACTGGTTTATGTATCTTTTGGCAGGCTAATTCTCTGCTCAATCACCACTGATTTATGTATCTCTTGGCAGGCTAATTCTCTACTCAATCATCACTGATTTATGTATCTCTTGGCAGGCTAATTCTCTGCTCAATCACCACTAGGAAAATGGAGGTTACCTTCCAAACTTTTATCAGTCTAATTCTCTGCTCAATCACAACTGATTTATGTATCTTTTGGCAGGCTAATTCTCTGCTCAATCACCACTGATTTATGTATCTCTTGGCAGGCTAATTCTCTACTCAATCATCACTGATTTATGTATCTCTTGGCAAGCTAATTCTCTGCTATTTCACCACTGATTTATGTATCTCTTGGCAAGCTAATTATCTGCTCAATCACAACTGATTTATGTATCTCTTGGCAAGCTAATTCTCTGCTATTTCACCACTGATTTATGTATCTCTTGGCAAGCTAATTATCTGCTCAATCACAACTGATTTATGTATCTCTTGGCAAGCTAATTATCTGCTCAATCACAACTGATTTATGTATCTCTTGGCAAGCTAATTCTCTGCTCAATCACCACTGATTTATGTATCTCTAGCTGGTATAATTCTCGGCTCTCATGTAAATCACGACTAATACTTTTTGGTAGACCACTAAAAAAAAATGAGTTATGCAACCGTTGATTCCATGTATCTCATATTTGGGATGATTCTAGAGCTTTCTTAAACAAATGACAATCAGATTCTGTTTGGAGACACACTCCTTCCAAGATGTGGGATCAATAATTTATCTTGGTAGCAATATAGACAAGTAGAAGGTACAGATTAGGATATCAAATTAAAATACAAATGGCGAGAGAAACTTTCTTTACCTCGGGAAACTTACAGAAACCAGAAAAAAGTACAATACAAATCTTCAACTCCAACATGAAGTCTGTCCAATTGTATGGTTCTCAAACATGGCAAACAATAGGAGAGCTACAGACTTTCATAGATGGGTGTCTGCACAGAATAGAGAGATTGAAATAGTCAGATAAGATCACTAATGTGGTTCAGGTTTAGACAGAATGGTCAGATAAGATCACTAATGTGGTTCAGGTTTAGACAGAATGGTCAGATAAGATCACTAATGTGGGTCAGGATTAGACAGAATGATCAGATAAGATCACTAATGTGGGACATGATCAGACAGAATGGTCAGATAAGATCACTAATGTGGAACAGGATCAGACAGAATGGTCAGATAAGATCACTAATGTGGGTCAGGATCAGACAGAATGGTCAGATAAGATCACTAATGTGGGACAGGATCAGACAGAATGGTCAGATAAGATCACTAATGTGGGTCAGGATCAGACAGAATGGTCAGATAAGATCACTAATGTGGGACAGGATCAGACAGAATGGTCAGATAAGATCACTAATGTGGGACAGGATCAGACAGAATGGTCAGATAAGATCACTAATGTGGGTCAGGATCAGACAGAATGGTCAGATAAGATCACTAATGTGGGTCAGGATCAGACAGAATGGTCAGATAAGATCACTAATGTGGGTCAGGATCAGACAGAATGGTCAGATAAGATCACTAATGTGGGTCAGGATCAGACAGAATGGTCAGATAAGATCACTAATGTGGGACAGGATCAGACAGAATGGTCAGATAAGATCACTAATGTGGGACAGGATCAGACAGAATGGTCAGATAAGATCACTAATGTAGGTCAGGATCAGACAGAATGGTCAGATAAGATCACTAATGTGGGACAGGATCAGACAGAATGGTCAGATAAGATCACTAATGTGGGTCAGGATCAGACAGAATGGTCAGATAAGATCACTAATGTGGGTCAGGATCAGACAGAATGGTCAGATAAGATCACTAATGTGGAACTGTGGGACAGGATCAGACAGAATGGTCAGATAAGATCACTAATGTGGGTCAGGATCAGACAGAATGGTCAGATAAGATCACTAATGTGGAACTGTGGGACAGGATCAGACATGTATAAGTGAAACAGGTAATGAGGAGAAAGTGGGTGTCAGGACATACAATAAGGAAACAATTGAAGGCAGTCTGTGTTCTGGAGTCCCCAGGTTAAAAACAGTAGATGAAGACCAAACCACACATGGAAAGATGGGGTCCAAGATGAAGCAGGGATTTATAACTGGTATTAGGGTCAGTGGCTCATAACTGACCAAGACCCTATTCTGCCTCCAAATGGCAGCCCTGGAAACAGACTGCAACCATGCAGCCTCACTGAGAGACCAGAGGTCGAATAGGATGGCAAACCCGATCCCAAAAACGTTGTGCTGAAATTGAAAGTGATGCACCAAAAGGCGAAAATATTGTGGCCAGCTGGAAACTGTAACACAGGCGTCCTTTTTAGGAAGAAGAAGAAGGAAGAGGAAAAAGAAGTAAAGGAAGAAAAGAATGAAAAGGAAGAGGAAGAAAGAAGGGGAAGAAGGAAGGGGGAGAAGAAGAAGGGAGAGGAAGAATGGAGGGGAAGAAAGAAGATGAAGAAGAAGGAAGGGGAGGAATGATGGGGAAGAAAGAAGAGGTAGAAGAAGAAGGAATGAGAAGAAAGAAGGGGAAGAATAAGAAGGAAGAAGAAGAAAGAAGGGGAAGAAGAAGAAGGAAGAAGAAGAAGGAAGAAGAAGAAGGAAGAAGAAGAAGGAAGGGGAAGAAGGAGAGGGGAAGAAGAAGAAGGAAGGGAAAGAAGGAAAGGGTGGAAAGGAAGGGGAAGAAGAAGGAAGGGGAAGAAAGAAGGGGAAGAAGAAGGAAGGGAAGAAGAAGGAAAGGAAAGAAGAAGGAAGGTAAAGATTTACGGGGAAGAAGGAAGGAAGTGGAAGAAGAAAGAAGGGGAAGAAGGAAGGAGAAGAAGAAGACGATGGAAAGAGGTAAGAAGCTGGAACAACTGTTTCAGGACAAGATTGGCCTGTATTAGTTGAAGGCCTATTCTTCACAGGGAGCTCTAGATGTTCTGATCCTTTGATTGAAGGAAGTATGGCACTCCCATATATAACATGTGACCTTCACCTCATGGGGGACATAGTCTGCGGGCAGCTTCTCAAGCATGTCGTCAGCCAGTTTGTAGACAACAGTCTCGCGAGTCTCCCCACCACCAGTACCGGCATCCTTAGGCTGGATGTTCACAATGGTTGACAACATCTTGTTTGCTGTGTTGGTCTGGTAGCTGTGGGTGAGAGCATACACAAACAGGTGAGTGCTTAATGTACTGTCAGTGCTTAATGTACTGTGAGTACTTAATGTACTGTGAGTGCTTAATGTACTGTGAGTGTGCTTAATGTACTGTGAGTGTGCTTAATGTACTGTGAGTGTGCTTAATGTACTGTGAGTGCTTAATGTACTGTGAGTGCTTAATGTGATGTGAGTACTTAATGTACTGTCAGTGCTTAATGTCCTGTGAGTACTTAATGTACTGAGAATACTTAATGTACTGTGAGTGCTTAATGTGATGTGAGTACTTAATGTAATGTAAGTGCTTAATGTGATGTGAGTGCTTAATGTACTGTGAGTACTTAATGTACTGTGAGTGCTTAATATGATGTGAGTAATTAATTTGATGTGAGTACTTATTGTGATGTGAGTGCTTAATGTGATGTGAGCACTTAATGTGATGTGAGTGCTTAATGTACTGTGAGTGCTTAATGTACTGTGAGTGCTTAATGTGATGTGAGTACTTAATGTGATGTGAGTACTTAATGTACTGTAAGTACTTAATGTGATGTGAGTACTTAATGTACTGTGAGTGCTTAATGTGATGTGAGTACTTAATGTGATGTGAGTACTTAATGTACTGTAAGTACTTAATGTGATGTGAGTACTTAATGTAATGTGAGTGCTTAATGTACTGTGAGTACTTAATGTACTGTGAGTGACCTGAAGATCCAATAATTTGTATATTTTCATCCGCAAGTATTCTAAAGTTGAGAATGGCTGGATTAGAGACTTAATTTTTCTAAGTAAACTATTTCGTAGGAAGGGAGACGAGTTTTGGACATTTTAGACATGAATATATGTTCTGTTCTTACATGTACACCAGAGTCAAAGCAAACTACATACAGTTTTCAAATGATCTCATACAATTTGTTGAATCTTTTAGAAATAAGAAAAACAAACATGGTGGTAAAGATAAGTATGAACAGGTTTGGGGGATGTAATGTCTGTGTTTGGGGGATGTAATGTCTGTGTTTGGGTGATGTAATGTCTGTGTTTGGGTGATGTAATGTCTGTGTTTGGATGATGTAATGTCTGTGTTTGGGTGATGTGATGTCTGTGTTTGGGTGATGTGATGTCTGTGTTTGGGTGATGTAATGTCTGTGTTTGGGTGATGTAATGTCTGTGTTTGGGTGATGTAACATCTATGTTTGGGTGATGTAATGTCTGTGTTTGGGTGATGTAATGTCTGTGTTTGGGTGATGTAACATCTGTGTTTGGGTGTTGTAATGTCTGTGTTTGGGTGATATAATGTCTGTGTGTGGATGTACTCACGTTATGTCTGTGTTTGGATGGATGTACTCACGTAATGTCTGTGTTTGGATGGATGTACTCATGTAATGTCTGTGTTTGCATGGATGTACTTACGTAATGTCTGTGTTTGGGTGATGTAATGTCTGAGTTTGGGTGATGTAATGTCTGTGTTTGGGTGATGTAATGTCTGTGTTTCGATGATATAATGTCTGTGTGTGGATGTACTCATGTAATGTCTGTGTTTGGATGGATGTACTCACGCAATGTCTGTGTTTGGATGGATGTACTCACATAATGTCTGTGTTTGGATGGATGTACTCACATAATGTCTGTGTTTGGATGGATGTACTCATGTAATGTCTGTGTTTGGATGGATGTACTCACATAATGTCTGTGTTTGGATGGATGTACTCACATAATGTCTGTGTTTGGATTGATGTACTCATGTATTGTCTGTGTTTGGATGGATGTACTCACGTAATGTCTGTGTTTGGATGGGTGTACTCATGTAATGTCTGTGTTTGGATGGATGTACTCACGTAATGTCTGTGTTTGGATGGGTGTACTCATGTAATGTCTGTGTTTGGATGGGTGTACTCACGTAATGTCTGTGTTTGGATGGATGTACTCATGTAATGTCTGTGTTTGGATGGATGTACTCACGTAATGTCTGTGTGTGGATGGATGTACTCATGTAATGTCTTTGTGTGGATGGATGTACTCACGTAATGTCTGTGTGTGGATGGATGTACTCACGTAATGTCTGTGTTTGGATGCAGGCCAAAACACTCTGGAGAGTCGACCAAGGGAAGTGACTCAATATACGACCTGTACTCCTCCAAGTTCTTACACTTGGGGATCTTGTAACCTGGAACATGTGTCACACACAAGGTTGATGGTGATGATGATGGTGGTGATGATGGTGAAGATTATGGTGATGATGATGAGGATGATGATGAGGATGATGATGGTGATAATGATGGTGATGATGATGGTGATGATGATGAAGATGATGGTGATGATGATGGTGATGATGATGAAGATGATGATGATGGCAATGGTGATGATGATGGCGATGATGGTAATGATGGTGATGATGTTGATGATGGTAATGATGATGATGGTGATGATGGTGGTGATGATAATAAGTCATGCCCTAGATCACCAGTTCTTGACACAGCAAGAAAGTGTACGAGACCTGAGAAGTAAGATTGGAATATGGGAAGAGAGGAGCAGTAATTGATTGGTTACCTCACACCATAAAGGGAGAATTCCTCAGCAAAAGTGACGCAGGCAAGATCACACAGGTTAGCTGGAGATAGTCCCACACGCGTGCAGGTCGTTGGCTTACAGTGGCCACAACCAATCAAAACCAGCTCACAAACATCCTTTTGATGCCATAAAGCTGATATGTTGGCTCACAAACATCCTTATAGTGCCATAAAACTGATATGTTGGCTAACAAACATCCTTATGATGCCATAAAGCTGATATGTTGGCTTGGGCAATTGTCAAACATATATATAATAACTTCTCAATTGCAGGTTTACCCAAGTGTATAAATAAGGCTGTACCTTCATGTAACAGTTTGACATTACAAGAATGAATGTGCCCAGAGGTTCCAAATATTCCAGAGTAAGTGAGGAGTTCCCTACATGATTAGACTACGAACGATGGAATGTGACGTCTGGTCACAAACATACCTGTGTAAAATTGGAAGGCATCGGTGAACATGTTCTCACTGAACCAGACGCGGGTGTACGTGTTCAGCAATCGCTTGTCATAATCATCCGTGACTCTTCCACCGTACTGCACCTCACCAATCATATAGCGGACAGTCACCCAGTTCACACCCTGACAATCAAATATCAAAATATGTTTGTCACATAGAGTCTTGGCTCTATCATCAAATATCAAAATATGTTTGTCACAGAGTCTTGGCTCTATCATCAAATATCAAAATATGTTTGTCACATAGTCTTGGCTCTATCATCAAATATCAAAATATGTTTGTCACAGAGTCTTGGCTCTATCATCAAATATCAAAATATGTTTGTCCCATAGAGTCTGGGCTCTATCATCAAATATCAAAATATGTTTGTCCCATAGAGTCTGGGCTCTATCATCAAATATCAAAATATGTTTGTCACATAGAGTCTTGGCTCTATCATCAAATATCAAAATATGTTTGTCACATAGAGTCTTGGCTCTATCATCAAATATCAAAATATGTTTGTCCTATAGAGTCTGGGCTCTATCCCTTGTCGCCTACAAACGTGACGGGAACCTGAGGGACTTGCTGGTCAGTAGTCGCCTACACACCAGCCATCATAGCCTCCCAGGCACCAGGCCGTGCAAAAATTCACGTGGCTGTGTTACCTGCCCTCATGTCATCCTTTCTCGCTCCATTACCTTTCCTAAGGCTGAATTCTTCATCAAAGAGGGGTTCACATGCAAATCTCGTAACCTCATCTATTCCATCATCTGCCGCCAGTGTGGTATGACTTACATTGGGGAAACTGGTATGGAACTACGGGAGCGTTTCCGCCAACACCTCAACGACATCCGCAACCGCACTGGTTCCCCAATTACCAGCAACTTCAATGGTTCTGAGCACCGGGGTATGGCTGACGTCAGTGTCACTGGTCTAGTTTCGTGCTTCTCTGACGATCGTCATCGATTCGCCCTTGAGAATAAACTTATCTCGAGGATGGGCTGTCTCCAACCACATGGTATTAATATCTTCCATACTTTTTCTTAAACCCTCACACTGGCCCCCATCTATTTGTCTTCCTTCCCCCCCCCCGCCCCCCCCCCCCCGCACCTCCCCCATTCTTCCATCAGTTCTTCCCCCCTCTCTTATATCAATATCACGCCCTCCTGGCTTATATTGCCTTCTCATTGTTCTCCTATCTGGACCACTATTTGGCCACGCTTGGCTTATCAGGCATATTCCGCCACTTTTTGTTTGACCGCTCCTATTTCAGTTTCAATCGAGCGCTTGACACAACCGGTCGCTTAGACAGAAAGCGTCTCCTACCTGAAACAGATGAGTTGACCATTTTTTTCTTATATGTTGATTTGTTAGTTCAGTGTTGTTGTCCCTGATGAAGGCCTATTGGTCGTAACGTAGGTTTTGTTTGTGTTCTCGTCTCGGTGCGGTATCTGACCATACCCATTTTTAAATTTTGATTAAGCTCAACCCTAATCAACTTTTACTAGTTTTTTTTCATATTTTTTTCTCATCATCAAATATCAAAATATGTTTGTTCCAAAAGAGTCTGGGCTTTATCATCAAATATCAAAATATGTTTGTCACATAGAGTCTGGGCTCTATCATCAAACATCGAAATATGGAATCTGGCTATATGCGGATATATCTTTTACTAGTAAAATGACAAATAGAGGAGACTGGGAATAGTAACACTGAAACCAGCCACTTATTTAGTGTTATGTGACTTGAAACAGGTCCTAAGTTGACATCCCTTGTTAATGTTTTATCTTCTACCTAAACCTTGCCTAGACGTGTGGAGGCTCTATTACAGCCTGAGTAATTAGGTGGGTCTGGTCTCCCACACAGCCTGTCTGGACAACAGAGACAAACCCCTACTCGAATAATTCTCAAGTTTGACAAGTGAGGTCCTCACGTTCTCATCCTTTACCTCGTTTCGTAGGTCTCTATCTTCAGACCACTTGTGTCGTTAGACGTCATGACGAGGTGTGACATCCTTTGTTTCATATGTTTTGGCAGGCAAAAATCCTCTGGTGGTTTGGAAGGTCAATACCAGCACCTGTTATCAACCGTTAGGTTGGTCGCCCTTGGAATATACTCTTGCCTACATTCTGCAGGTCATGACCTATTTAATATATTTTGCTAAAATTTGGTGTGACCCTGACCAGTGGTCTAAAAATAAAACTTCTTAAAAATGTTCATTCTCTAGTGACCTTAAGTCGGAATAATGACGGTTACAGCTTGCCTTCGATGGCCACTTGATTCTGGATCCCTGCTCAAATCTTGTGACAAAAACTCAAGTCAGTCCTTCAAGAACTTTGTGTACAGTCATCCTATGGATCCTAAGTCATACACAAACTGTCAAGTCATCCCTTCAAGAACTTTGTGTAGTCATCCTATGTATCCTAAGTCATACACAAACTGTCAAGTCATCCCTTCTAGAACTTTGTGTACAGTCATCCTATGTATCCTAAGTCATACACAAACTGTCAAGTCATCCCTTGAAGAACTTTGTGTACAGTCATCTTATGGATCCTAAGTCCTACACAAACTGTCAAGTCAGCCCTTCAAGAACTTTGTGTACAGTCATCCTATGTATCCTAAGTCATATACAAACTGTCAAGTCAGTCCTTCAAGAACTTTGTGTACAGTCATCCTATGGATCCTAAGTCATACACAAACTGTCAAGTCATCCCTTCAAGAACTTTGTGTGTACAGTCATCCTATGTATCCTAAGTCATACACAAACTGTCAAGTCAGCCCTTCAAGAATGTTGTGTACAGTCATCCTATGGATCCTAAGTCATACACAAACTGTCAAGTCAGCCCTTCAAGAACTTTGTGTACAGTAATCTTATGGATCCTAAGTCATTCACAAACTGTCAAGTCATCCCTTCAAGAACTTTGTGTACAGTCATCTTATGGATCCTAAGTCATACACAAACTGTCAAGTCAGTCCTTCAAGAACTTTGTGTTCAGTCATCTTTTAGATCCTAAGTCATACACAAACTGTCAAGTCAGTCCTTCAAGAACTTTGTGCACAGTCATCTTATGTATCCTAAGTCATACACAAACTGTCAAGTCAGCCCTTCAAGAACTTTGTGTACAGTCATCCTATGTATCCTAAGTCATACACAAACTGTCAAGTCATCCCTTCTAGAACTTTGTGTACAGTCATCCTATGTATCCTAAGTCATTCACAAACTGTCAAGTCATCCCTTCAAGAACTTTGTGTACAGTCATCCTATGTATCCTAAGTCATACACAAACTGTCAAGTCAGCCCTTCAAGAACTTTGTGCACAGTCATCTTATGGATCCTAAGTCATACACAAACTGTCAAGTCATCCCTTCAAGAACTTTGTGTACACTCATCCTATGTATCCTAAGTCATACACAAACTGTCAAGTCAGTCCTTCTAGAACTTTGTGTACAGTCATCTTATGTATCCTAAGTCATACACAAACTGTCAAGTCATCCCTTCAAGAACTTTGTGTACAGTCATCTTATGGATCCTAAGTCATACACAAACTGTCAAGTCAGCCTACCCTCTTTGGGTCCAGATCATCCAAGTGGTTCTGTATAAACTGAATCGTAGCGTTGAGGTCACCCTGGTTGAACTCGTATGGAATGTTCCAGCCAATAGGTCCGAACTTACGTCTCTCCTGAACTGTGGTGTGCAAGAATGCTACACCATATAGCATAGGTCTCCACATTGGCACATTTGTATAGTCTAGTTGTTCCTGCAGGAGGGCACAGTGGTACAGTCAGGGCACAGTGGCATAGTCAGGGTATAAGAGTGGTACAGTCAGGGTACAAGAATGGTACAGTCAGGGTTAGAAGATTAGTAGTCATGATACAGTGAGGGTACACGAGTGGTACAGTCAGGGTACAAGAGTGGTACAGTCAGGTTACAAGAGTGATACAGTCAGAGTGCAAGAGTGCTACAGTCAGGATACAAGAGTGGTACAATCACAGCATAACACAAGAATGCTCGAGTGGTACAATCATGACACAATAATGGCCTAGCAATGCATTCATGATACACAAATGGTAGTAGTACAGCCACAATACAATAACAGTACAGTGGTACAATAATGACATAATAATGGTACAGTGGTACAATAATGATATATTTGTGTCACAGTCGTACAATAAAGGTACAATGATGATATAAATGTACAATAATGATACAGTAATGATTTTAGAGTGGTAATTATGCTATTAGAATTATTCTGTGGTACAATAATGATACAAGCATGGCACAGTTGATACAATTATACACAAATAGTACTGTGGTACAATGATGATACACAAATAGTACTGTGGTACAACGATACACAAATAGTACTATGGTACAATGATGATACATAAATAGTACTATGGTACAATGATGATACACAAATAGTACTGTGGTACACTGATACACAAATAGTACTATGGTATAATAATGATATACAAATAGTACTGTGGTACAATGATGATACACACATTATGTTGTGGTACAATGATAATACACACATAGTACAGTGGTACATGATATATCAATAATAGTATGGTACAATAATGATATACAAATAGTACTATGGTACAATGATGATACACAAATTATTTTGTGGTACAATGATGATACAGAAATAGTACTGTGGTACAATGATGATATACAAATAGTACTGTGGTACAATGATGATACACAAATAGTACTGTGGCACAATGATGATACCCAAATAGTACTGTGGCACAATAATGATACATGAATGATACAGCAATAGTCAATACCCAAATGTGGTAGGGCTGTTGTTAGTACATCAATGGTGGTACAGTGATAGTCCTGAGAAGATAGCCTGAAGCCTGAGATTGCCTGAGGTGCCTACGAGCAGACTGGACAACCTTTAACTTGATAACGGCAACAGACACCAGACTGCGAGCAGACATATTCGACAGTGGTCCTACCAGTGCTATGCTATGGATGTAAAACCTGGTCTCTGACAAAAGCCATGGAGAACCAGCTAAGGACAGCACTTGCCTCGCTTGAGAGCCGTCTCGTGGTCTATCACTTAGGCAACAGCGCCAGATGGGCTTACACAACAGTGACATCCGGGCATTGTTACACGTCAAGGACGTCATCTATCATGCCAATAACTCCAAGCACTGCTGGGCTGGCCATGCAATCAGAAAGAAAGATGAACGCTGGAGCACAGCAACCACTCTGTGGTACCAGCGCAGCAAAAAAGACTACCTGGCAGCGACAATCCCCCCCCCCCAGATTCGCTCGAGCCGCACAACACTCCCAATCCTGAAACAAACAAGTTAGCCATCGACTGGACAACCCGTGCCCGAGGCAGAATCAACTACAAACCGAGATAAAACCAGCACAAAGCAAAAAAACATAGCACTGTTCGAACCCAGCCCGCTAAGCAGAGAAATGCACACGGCTACTACCAATTCGCACAAGAGTTGGGACCTGCACAAGGGCTAATGCCCTTGTAGATGCACAGATCCACTAAGACTTAGATAATGATAGTCATTGAATAGATGTAGGGGATAGATGCTGAGCAGCGCAAGAGCTGCAGTGGTCAGCGACCCATAGCTGACTGCTAGCGTCAGGGCCAGCGAACCATAGCTGCCAAGACCCTTCTACACCTCTACGCGGTGATCCTGGATAACAGGCTGCATCAGGGCAGACTGGCTAAGAAGAAGGGATCGAAGAGGGAATGCTAACCCAGTACTCAAAAAATGCTTGCTGAAGTCGGATGTGTTGGACTGAAAGGTACAAATATCGCAGTCAAGCTGTAAACTACGACACAACGCATTCTGTTCTCTGGAGTACATTCTGCTACTTAAGCCCTTTCAGTGTTTGGTAGTGGGAGATTGAGAACGAATGATGAAGAAGAAGAAGAAAGAAGAAAGAAGAAGGAAGGAAGGAAGGAAGGAAGGAAGGGAGGGAGGGAGGGAGGGAGGGAGGGAGGGAGGGAGGGAGGGAGGGAGGGAGGGAGGGAGGGAGGGAGGGAGGGAGGGAGGGAGGGAGGGAGGGAGGGAGGGAGGGAGGGAGGGAGGGAGGGAGGGAGGGAGGGAGGGAGGGAGGAAGGAAGGAAGGAAGGAAGGAAGGAAGGAAGGAAGGAAGGAAGGAAGGAAGGAAGGAAGGAAGGAAGGAAGGAAGGAAGGAAGGAAGGAAGGAAGGAAGGAAGGAAGGAAGGAAGAAGAAGAAGAAGAAGAAGAAGAAGAAGAAGAAGAAGAAGAAGAAGAAGAAGAAGAAGAAGAAGAAGAAGAAGAAGAAGAAGAAGAAGAAGAAGAAATGTACAGAAGTGATGGCTTCACAATGAGTAAAAAGCAGGTTGAGACAGAGGCTTGACATCTCCATGGACATGTAGCTGATCTGCCCATAATGTGAGGAAAGAGCTGACATGTTGGATCAGAAATCAGTTATGGTGTGACTTATAGTTACAGCTTTGATATTGATCAGGGGGATATTGATCTATGGCAGTGTCGACAGCCTCGGGATGACTGCTGCTTTTTTTGAAAAAATAAATGTTACTGTCTGACTGCGTACGATGAAGAAGAAGAAGAAGAAGATCAGGGGGAGATACTGAAACTACCCACGGACAAGCTGTCCAATGATGACATTATCATCAAGTCTGCAAGGAGCAGGAAGATGCCCTCTAGCAGATGGATCAAGGGTGTGTATTCCCATCAAGCTACAGGAACTATCAGAATACATATTGTTCAGCATATACATTAAATAGACAGCGCCTTTGAGTTTACGCAGAATGCAGGGATGTTGTTTTTCTACAGACATGGTACAATCGTTCATGTTAATATCATCTGCTGACAGTTTTACCTGTATGTCTATAATTGTTTCCCTTATTACTGTAACATTACCTGTGAGACACCTGCATAGGTTACCTTATTACATTACCTGTGTGATACCTGCGTAGGTTCTCTTCAGGCCGGCCTTGACCCCCATGGGAGGTTCATTGGTGAACTTGATAGAGCTCTGGAGCAGGTTGATGGGGAACTTAGGGTGCTCTTCAGTGGTCAGCCACATGCGGAACTGCTCGTGGACACTCTCTGTTGTAAGGATCTGGTGGTTCAATAATTATCAAAGTATTTACAACGATGCTAGGAGAGAAAAACTTCAACTGCTTGAAGCATATAGCAGTTCTTGTGTCTCCCCTTCGTTAGTTTATATGGCTCAAGTAGCTACCAGGGTTGTCCATTTTTAATCAGAAATTTCATCTATTGTCAGAGCATGGCGACAATTTTACCAACAATTTTGCCCATTCTCATATTGATGGTTCCATTTTATCATGTCATTACAAGCCAAATAATCTGAGCTGAAATTTTAACAAATTAAATGATGTATCTGATGTTCCTTTGCACATTAGCCTCCCTAACATCTCTTTCCCATTAGCCTCTGTCCCATCCATTTCCCATTAGCCTCCATCACATCCATTTCCAATTAGTCTTCATCCCATCCATTTCCCATTAGTCTCCATCCATTTCCCATTAGTCTTCATCCCATCCATTTCCCATTAGTCTCCATCCATTTCACATTAGTCTCCATCCATTTCCCATTAGTCTCCATCCCATCCATTTCCCATTAGTCTCCATCCCATCTATTTCCCATTAGTCTCCATCCATTTCCCATTAGTCTCCATCCCATCCATTTCCCATTAGTCTCCATCCCATCCATTTCACATTAGCCTCTGTGACATCACATTTAGACATGTTAAACTCAGTCCAGGAACAACAACTCAGAACAGGAACAACAACTCAGACCAGGAACAACAACTCAGACCAGGAACAACAACTAGGACCAGGAACAACAACTCAGACCAGGAACAACAACTCAGACCAGGAACAACAACTCAGACCAGGAACAACAGCTCAGACCAGGAACAACAACTAGGACCAGGAACAACAACTCAGACCAGGAACAACAACTCAGACCAGGAACAACAACTCAGACCAGGAACAACAACTAGGACCAGGAACAACAACTCAAACCAGGAACAACAACTCAGACCAGGAACAACAACTCAGACCAGGAACAACAACTCAGACCAGGAACAACAACTCTAATCAGGAACAACAACTCAGACCAGGAACAACAACTCAGACCAGAAACAACAACTCAGACCAGGAACAACAACTCAGACCAGGAACAACAGCTCAGACCAGAAACAACAACTAGGACCAGGAACAACAACTCAGACCAGGAACAACAACTCAGACCAGAAACAACAACTAGGACCAGGAACAACAACTCAAACCAGGAACAACAACTCTAATCAGGAACAACAACGCAGACCAGGAACAACAACTCAGACCAGGAACAACAACTCAGACCAGGAACAACAACTCAGACCAGGAACAACAACTCAGACCAGGAACAACAGCTCAGACCAGGAACAACAACTCAGACCAGGAACAACAACTCAGACCAGGAACAACAACTCAGACCAGGATCAACAACTCAGACCAGGAACAACAACTCAGACCAGGATCAACAACTCTAATCAGGAACAACAACTCAGACCAGGAAAAACAACTCTAATCAGGAACAACAACTCTAATCAGGAACAACAACTCTAATCAGGAACAACAACTCAGACCAGGAACAACAACTCTAATCAGGAACAACAACTCTGACCAGGAACAACAACTCAGACCAGGAACAACAACTCAGACCAGGAACAACAACTCTAATCAGGAACAACAACTCTGACCAGGAACAACAACTCAGACCAGGAACAACAACTCTAATCAGGAACAACAACTCAGACCAGGAACAACAACTCAGACCAGGAACAACAACTCAGACCAGGATCAACAACTCAGACCAGGAACAACAACTCAGACCAGGAACAATAACTCTTATCAAGGACAACATCTGAGCCGGTGAAAGCAATTTCACCATTTGTTTATTTCTTGTCATAGATTCACATCTATAAACCACATTATTGATTGTATAGAACGCTTGCAAGACTATTTTCCACACTTCAATGGGCAGAGACTTATTTTATTTCCGGAAGTCTACCTTAGCCAGTGCGACTGTACTCTCTGTCTATTGTACATCCTTCAAGTGGCATTGATGACTGCCCTGTGTGACGGGACAATATTGGGCTTCCACCATTTCAACCCGTCTCTCTTCTTACCTAACACTATGTTTCATTTAACTCTGTCCAACAATGACACTCTTACACAGCTTTCACGCGTGCCCTCAGGGTGAGGCCCTTCCCTTGCACTTTGGTTGGGTTGACCTCTGAGAGCGCCCTAACTAGGTACATACAGACACACACATGCACCAAAGCACTGGCTATTACATCCTAAAAGGCTGAGGCCTGAGGTGGAAAGGGAGAGAGGCAAACACTTTCCCAAAAAAATAAAAAGTCTCTGTAACTGAATGCTCTTGTTTAGTGTTTAGTCTGCATCCGCTGATGTCATCTGTTCACAAATGTCATTCGATGTCATATGAAGGTTACTTCTTTCACATGTCATCTGTATGCCAATTGTTATTTTCTATTCAAACTTCTCTAGTGTTTCATTGACTCAAAAAAATCCTTATATTTCTTGAACTTCCTCTTGCTAGTAGTATAATAATATGTTCACTTGGGCGTCTAAGGTCCGTTGCGTCGATGGGCCACATGCATAGCCCACTGCTGTAGTGTGTTCACTTAGACAAGGCCCCTTGTGTCGATGGGCCACATCCATGGCCCACTGCTGTAGTGTGTATACAGTATAAAACCTGGATTTGCCTTGGAGTAAAACTATACGTACAATACTTACTTAATCAACACAAGATATATGCTTGTCTCTCTCTCTCTCTCTCTCTCTCGGGGACACATCACTGTTTGTCTTCTATCTCTCTTTCTCACTTGCTGACATTCTACTCTCTCTCTCTCTCTCTCTCTCATCTTCATGCATACATAAAAGCTATTTGTAGTCCCTCACACAAAATTTATTCCTATCACAATCTCGCTAGATCTCTCACACAATATATTTCAGTCTATCCCCCCCCCCCCTCTCATAAATCTATTTCAGGCTATCCCCTGCCCCCTCTCTCTTTCTCTCAGAGATCTATTCCAGGCTATCCCCTGCCCCCTCTCTCTTTCTCTCAGAAATCTGTTCCAGGCTATCCCCTGTCCCCTCTCTCTTTCTCTGAGATCTTTTCCAGGCTATCCCCTTGCCCCCTCTCTCTTTCTCTGAAATCTATTCTAGGCTATCCCCTGCCCCCTCTCTCTTTCTCTCAGAAATCTGTTCCAGGCTATCCCCTGCCCCCTCTCACTTTCTCTCAGAAATCTGTTCCAGGCTATCCCCTGCCCCCTCTCACTTTCTCTCAGAAATCTATTCCAGGCTATCCCCTGCCCCCTCTCTCTTTCTCTCAGAAATCTGTTCCAGGCTATCCCCTGTCCCCTCTCTCTTTCTCTGAAATCTATTCCAGGCTATCCCCTGCTCCCTCTCTCTTTCTCTCAGAAATCTGTTCCAGGCTATCCCCTGTCCCCTCTCTCTTTCTCTGAGATCTATTCCAGGCTATCATTTGCCCCCTCTCTCTTTCTCAGAGATCTATTCCAGTCTATCTCCTGCCCGCTCTCTCTTTCTCTGAGATCTATTCCAGGCTATCCCCTGCCCCCTCTATCTTTCTCTGAGATCTATTCCAGGCTATTCCTCACTGACCGTGTCCAGAAGTTCATCCATGAAGTCGAGACCCAGGTGACAATTTTGTAGCAAAACCCAGCGACCTTCAGCCATGGACAGCTGCATCAGACGCCTGGCATGGACATCTTGGCCTTGACCCATCGAGATGGACCCACACTCTGAAACCCAAGGACACAAAGAAACCATTCATTATTTAGTCGAAAATCTACTACTGATTTATCTGGTATATTGTTTGGTCTATTTAAACAAATAATGCGAGGCTGCGATTGTACTATGGATTGAAATAAAGAGTATAAAAACATGGATACGGATGGTTTCAATACCATGCTGGAACAAAAACAACATATCTTAACTTAACATCTTTATACTGGTTTAGAAGACCCTGCAGAGTCTGTATACAACCAGTTACATTTATATCATCTTGCTCTAAAAGCTATGCGCATCCAGTTTATTCTTAAATGCATTAACTGTCCCTGCCTCCACTACCTCCCCTGGCAATGCATTCCAAGCAGACACCACTCTCTGACTAAAAAAATATTTGGTCATACAGCAGTTTCGTTCCTGTTTTTGTATCAGCATGGTTTCTGAACTTGACCTTGCCATGTTTGTAGTCTCTTGACTTCCATATCTTCTCTGATCATTGCTTAGACTGGGGCGATGGATTCTCCAATAAGTTTCTGCTGCATTTTCAGGGTCTCAGTTCCGCTGGCACAGTCCTGAAGTAGATGTGCTGCTGTCATGCCTGCCAGACCTCAGTAACACAGGCCAGTTGTACCTATCTTGAATTTGGTGTACAGGTGATTTCTCATTCTATTGTGATCAGTTTGGAGATGAAGTATGATAAACTGGTATTTTCTGGACAGCTGGTAGTATCTGTCATCTGTGTGGAGTTCGGGCTGTTCGTCCTACCACTAACTTGTGTTGTCCTTTTATTTTGGCCTTTGGTTCTTGTAGTTGACCTGGTATTCTTCCTGTATCAGTTTTACTCCCTCTGTGGCTAGACTGCCGGCCTCCTCCTGATGTTACAGTGGTGTCCCACGAATCACTGTTATCTGGACCCTTTGAGACATGTCTGCCCAGGCTGCCCTCAGTTCAGTGCTCTTAGCTGAGGGCTCAAGAAATTCTACTTTAGCTGAGGGCTCAAGAACTTCTACTTTAGCTGTGGCCTCAAGAACTTCTACTTTAGCTGAGGGCTCAAGAACTTCTACTTTAGCTGTGGGCTCAAGAACTTCTACTTTAGCTGTGGACTCAAGAACTTCTTCTTTAGCTGTGGCCTCAAGAACTTCTACTTTAGCTGAGGGCTCAAGAACTTCTACTTTAGCTGAGGGCTCAAGAAATTCTACTTTAGCTGAGGGCTCAAGAACTTCTACTTTAGCTGTGGACTCAACTTCTACTTTAGCTGAGGGCTCAAGAACTTCTACTTTAGCTGTGGGCTCAAGAACTTCTACTTTAGCTGTGGCCTCAAGAACTTCTACTTTAGCTGAGGGCTCTAGAACTTCTACTTTAGCTGTGGGCTCAAGCACTTCTACTTTACCTGTGGACTCAAGAACTTCTACTTTAGCTGAGGGCTCAAGAACTTCTACTTTAGCTGTGGACTCAAGAACTTCCATTTCTGCTGGTCAGTATACTAGGTCCCTGAAAGTCTGAGACAGGACCAGAACAATAGACAGGTCCCTAAATGTCTGAGACATGATCAGAGCAATAGACAGGTCCCTAAATAATGTCTGAGACATGACCAGAGCAATAGACAGGTCCCTGAAGGTCTGAGACATGACCAGATCAATAGACCAGGTCCCTGAAGGTATGAGACATGACCAGAACAATAGGTCTCTAAAGGCCTGAGACATGACCAGAACAAAAGACAGGTCCCTGAAGGTCTGAGACATGACCAGAACTATAGACAGGTCCCTGAAGGTCTGAGACCTTTATGTCTGCAATTCACTCATGCCTTAGCCAGCCATTGTGTGCCATCTGCAGCAAGTAATAACTTTGATAGGATGACAGTCCTTGTTAAAGAGGTCTCGGAACGCCACCTAGAACTGAAATCTTCGCCCCAATTGCCATACTGATGCTGGGATACAATATCAAAAACTCAATCATTCAACGAAAGAGATATGATTGTCTTAAACCTCACAAATGGCAAAACATGTGACAAAATATAGCCAATCATAACATGGTAACAGGTATGCAGTCATTGCAGATCCTCTAACTTCAGAGTGACCGGTATGCAGCAGGTAAATACAGATGTGTCGGATCCAAAAGGTGCAAATATCGCAGCCAAGCTGTAAACTAGCGACACACTGCATTCTGTTCTCCGGACTACATCCTGCTACTTGCAAAGCCCTATTCGGGACTAGGTAGGCGGAGAATTAGAACGAATGCAGAAGAAGAAGAAGGAGATAATCAGTCATTGCAGATCCTCTAACTTCAGGTTACGGTAACAGGTATGCAGTCATTGCAGACCCCCTAACTTCAGGTTACGGTAACAGGTATGCAGTCATTGCAGATCCTCTAACTTGAGGTTACGGTAACAGGTATGCAGTCATTGCAGATCCTCTAACTTGAGGTTACGGTAACAGGTATGCAGTCATTGCAGATCCTCTAACTTCAGGTTACGGTAACAGGTATGCAGTCATTGCAGATCCTCTAACTTCTCAACTTTTCTCTCTATCTCACAAGTATTTTTGTAACTACTCACTCAGGCCTTTCTGCTTGGCCAGCCTCTCGATATTCTCTGTGGGATCAGACCCCATAGACAGGAAACAGGTCAATGGTGTGCGACAGTTAGATTCCTCCCACATCAGCTTCAGGTTCAGGATCACACCTTCCGCAAACTGCAACAAAAACATCACGATTTGGTATCACACTTTTTGTAAGAGTATCTAGATTTGGTATCACACTTTTTGTAAGAGTATCTAGATTTGGTATCACACTTTTTGTAAGTGTATCAAGATTTGGTATCACACTTTTTGTAAGAGTATCAAGATTTGGTATCACACTTTTTGTAAGTGTAGATTTGGTATCATACTTTTTGTAAGAGTAGATTTGGTATCACACTTTTTGTAAGAGTATCAAGATTTGGTATCACACTTTTTGTAAGAGTATCTAGATTTGGTATCACACTTTTTGTAAGAGTATCTAGATTTGGTATCACACTTTTTGTAAGAGTATCTAGATTTGGTATCACACTTTTTGTAAGAGTATCAAGATTTGGTATCACACTTTTTGTAAGAGTATCAAGATTTGGTATCACACTTTTTGTAAGAGTATCTAGATTTGGTATCACACTTTTTGTAAGTGTATCTAGATTTGGTATCACACTTTTTGTAAGAGTATCTAGATTTGGTATCACACTTTTTGTAAGTGTATCAAGATTTGGTATCACACTTTTTGTAAGAGTATATAGATTTGGTATCACACTTTTTGTAAGTGTAGATTTGGTATCATACTTTTTGTAAGTGTATCTAGATTTGGTATCACACTTTTTGTAAGTGTATCTAGATTTGGTATCACACTTTTTGTAAGAGTATCTAGATTTGGTATCACACTTTTTGTAAGAGTATCTAGATTTGGTATCACACTTTTTGTAAGAGTATCTAGATTTGGTATCACACTTTTTGTAAGAGTATCTAGATTTGGTATCACACTTTTTGTAAGAGTATCTAGATTTGGTATCACACTTTTTGTAAGAGTATCTAGATTTGGTATCATACTTTTTGTAAGAGTATCTAGATTTGGTATCACACTTTTTGTAAGAGTATCTAGATTTGGTATCACACTTTTTGTAAGAGTATCTAGATTTGGTATCACACTTTTTGTAAGAGTATCTAGATTTGGTATCACACTTTTTGTAAGAGTATCTAGATTTGGTATCCTGTTGTTCAAGTTAAACCATCAATTGTTAGTACAATAATTGTAACTAAGAATATTTCCACGACTGCAAGTGATTTACACTCAATGAGAGCATGTCATTTGCAGGTCTCCGGTTCACGGGCATTGGGACGACCTCGACATAGATCAAGAGTGTCTCTGACACTCTCAGGAAGTTTCATCAAACGACAGCACAGGCCTTCCACCTGGGGATGACAAGAAATCTAGGCATCTGGCCTCTCTGCTATGCCTCATGGCGAGGGCAGTTAGAAGAAGAAGAGTAGATGGCTATCTGTTTCATAAGGGTGAGAGCAGTGTCTGGCTGTGAGGAGGGAAAATGTTGATCAGGTGTGAGTAGCTATTGACTCTAGTATGTCATGTTTGGAACAGAAAGATGAGACTTTGTTCTCTTCTGCGTAGTCGTCTATCTGTGCCATCATTATTTTTTGGCTGTGAAATTTCGCTCAAAACGCTGCGACCATATGTCTCCGTTACCAACAAGTACAGCCAAATTTCCCTGGTATTATTTCTAAGTATTCGTTTAATATACAGTACAATAACAGTACACAAATACAGTACACCAATACAGTACAACAATACAGTACATTAATAGAGTATATTAATACTGTACAATATAAGAGTTATAATGTACAGTTACAGTTATAATGTACAGTAACAGTTATAATGTACAGTAACAGTTTTGATGTAAAGTAACAGCTATAATGTACAGTAACATTTATAATGTACAGTAACAGTTAAAATGTACAGTGACAGTTATAATGTTCAGTAACAGTTATAATGTTCAGTAACAGCTATAATGTACAGTAACAGCTATAATGTACAGTAACAGTTATAATGTACAGTAACAGCTATAATGTATAGTAACAGTTATGCACAGTAACAGCTATAATGTACAGTAACAGCTATAATGTACAGTAACAGCTATAATGTACAGTAACAGCTATAATGTACAGTAACAGCTATAATGTACAGTAACAGTTATGTACAGTAACAGCTATAATGTACAGTAACAGCTATAATGTACAGTAACAGCTATAATGTACAGTAACAGTTATGTACAGTAACAGCTATAATGTACAGTAACAGTTATGTACAGTAACAGCTATAATGTACAGTAACAGCTATAATGTACAGTAACAGTTATGTACAGTAACAGCTATAATGTACAGTAACAGCTATAATGTACAGTAACAGTTATGTACAGTAACAGCTATAATGTACAGTAACAGTTATGTACAGTAACAGCTATAATGTACAGTAACAGCTATAATGTACAGCAACAGCTATAATGTACAGTAACAGCTATAATGTACAGTAACAGCTATAATGTACAGAAACAGTTATGTACAGTAACAGCTATAATGTACAGTAACAGTTATGTACAGTAACAGCTATAATGTACAGTAACAGTTATGTACAGTAACAGCTATAATGTACACTAACAGCTATAATGTACAGTAACAGCTATAATGTACAGTAACAGCTATAATGTACATTAACAGCTATAATGTACAGTAACAGCTATAATGTACATTAACAGCTATAATGTACAGTAACAGCTATAATGTACACTAACAGCTATAATGTACACTAACAGCTATAATGTACACTAACAGCTATAATGTACACTAACAGCTATAATGTACACTAACAGCTATAATGTACAGTAACAGCTATAATGTACAGTAACAGCTATAATGTACACTAACAGCTATAATGTACACTAACAGCTATAATGTACACTAAGAGCTATAATGTACAGTAACAGCTATAATGTACAGTAACAGCTATAATATTTTCACTTGTCATCAGAGATTGGCATTCTTGCCACGCTTACCTCTTGTCCCAACGCTTGAGCGACGTACATCCTAGCCATTGGGATCGTGCGGTCTGGGCACCAGGAACGTATCAGCAGCAGCTTACGGAAGAGGTCAAGGTTACTGTTGTAACCATCTGGCAACTCAGCTTCTTCAGGTGCATCTTCATCGAACCACGTTTTCCAGGCCTGGGGGATCAGAACATCAGAAGTTGTATTAGAGCTAGAAACATATCTTCTAGGTCAGCAGGTGAAGGTCAGATTAGTGCTAGTAATTTGCCTTTATTCTCTGTGCAGGTCCCAGCCCTGGTATGAGCTGGATGTAGCTGGGAGAAGTTTTTCTTGCTTAGTGGGCCAGGCTTGAGCAGCTTAATATTCCGCTGCGTTGGGACAAGCGCTTACAGATGGTAGTTAACTGATGTGTGAGTCTATCTTAATTGACTCAAACACTAGAGCAAAGTAGACCCACAGTCTGTTAGGTGCCATCTATGCTGCTCTAAACAAACCACCTAACTATGGCCAGTGTTATACCATGTCACACAGTTAGTCGCCTCTTATGGCATGCTCTCTGTGAGGCAGTGGTGCTATTCTTGTCCTTGTCAAACACAAATCCCCCGGCAGACCACTTGGGGTAGAACTAACATACACTAAATAATGTGTCATTGACCTGTCATAGTGTATGACACTTGTCATTGACCTGTAAGAGTGTATGACACTTGTCATTGACCTGTCAGAGTGTATGACACTTGTCATTGACCTGTCAGAGTGTATGACACTTGTCATTGACCTGTAAGAGTGTATGACACTTGTCATTGACCTGTCAGAGTGTATGACACTTGTCATTGACCTGTAAGAGTGTATGACACTTGTCATTGACCTGTAAGAGTGTATGACACTTGTCATTGACCTGTCAGAGTGTATGACACTTGTCATTGACCTGTAAGAGTGTATGACACTTGTCATTGACCTGTAAGAGTGTATGACACTTGTCATTGACCTGTAAGAGTGTATGACACTTGTCATTGACCTGTCAGAGTGTATGACACTTGTCATTTACCTGTCAGAGTGTATGAAACGTTTTGCTATAACTTGTCATCTTATCCAAGTTAGAATCACAGTACTATTTAATAAAAAGGAAAGGAAAGGTACAATGCATTCTATTATTAATGTGATAGAAGACAAGAGAGCAGAGTTCTTTATGGTTTTGGCAACCTCTCCATGTAAAAACAAGGTGTCACAGAAACAAACACTATTGAAGCTCAACAAATGCTTTGATACAGGCTTCCTGCAAAGTGGTCAACTGTAGTGGTGGCAGCACGCTCCTACTGTAGTGTTACAAAAATATATAAATACATTTCAAGTAATGTATGGTGACTTGTGTCACACTAACTGAGACTTGTGTCACACTAACTGAGACTTGTGTCACACTGAGACTTGTGTCACACTAACTGAGACTTGTGTCACACTAACTGAGACTTGTGTCACACTAACTGAGACTTGTGTCACACTAACTGAGACTTGTGTCACACTGAGACTTGTGTCACACTAACTGAGACTTGTGTCACACTAACTGAGACTTGTGTCACACTAACTGAGACTTGTGTCACACTAACTGAGACTTGTGTCAAACTAACTGAGACTTGTGTCACACTAACTGAGACTTGTGTCAAACTAAATGAGACTTGTGTCACACTAACTGAGACTTGTGTCACACTAACTGAGACTTGTGTCACACTAACTGAGACTTGTGTCACACTAACTGAGACTTGTGTCACACTAACAGAGACTTGTGTCACACTAACTGAGACTTGTGTCACACTAACTGAGACTTGTGTCACACTAACTGAGACTTGTGTCACACTAACTGAGACTTGTGTCACACTAACTGAGACTTGTGTCACATTAACTGAGACTTGTGTCACACTAACTGAGACTTGTGTCACACTAACTCAGGATCAAGATACTGAGCAGTGCATGAGCTGCAGCAGTCAGCGACCCTTAGCTAACTGTTGGCGTCAGGGCCAGCGATCCTTAGCTGAATGTTGGCGTCAAGGTCAGTGATGACCCTTAGATGACTGTTGGCGTCAGGGTCAGCGACGACCCTTAGCTGACTGCTGTTGTCAGGGCCAGCGACCCTTAGCTGACTATTGGCGTCAGGGTCAGCGACGGCCCTTAGCTGACTGCTGGCGTCAGGGTCAGGGACCCTTAGCTGACTGCTGGTGTCAGGGCCAGTGACGACCCTTAGCTGACTACTGGCGTCAGGGCCAGTGACCCAGAGCTGCCAAGATCCTTCTCCAACTTCAAGTGCTGATCCTGGATAACAGGCTGCAACATGGCAGACTGGATAAGGCGAAGGGATCAAAGAGGGAAGGCTAAACCGTTACTAAAAAAAGCCATTCTGAAGATGGATTTGTTGGACCAAAAGGGGATAATATCGCAGTTAAGCTGTAAACCATGACACAATGCATTCCGTTCTCCGGACAACATCCTGATACTTGAAAGACCTTTTCGGGGCTTAGTAGCGGGAAATTGAGAGCAAACGAAGAAAAAGAAAAAGAAATATGCTCATGCAGGAAAAGAGAGAACAATACTGGTCTCATGAGACAGATATGAGACAAAAGGTGTACAGAGATAAGACAGCTTTACAAACATAAGGGTCCTTTGTAAGAGAAGCTGGGACCTTGATCTGAGGATTTAAGAGAAGCCAGGACCTTGATCTGAGATCAGGTCAGGTCATCCCGTAACCGGTGAGGTCATTGGGGCATACAGGAAGACATCCTCACTACCCCACACCACCCTTCTCTGTCAGCAGCCGCTGCCAGTGCCTCTTCTGGTCGGAGATTGGTCCATTCTTTTGTGTTGTCCTCCCACCTCTTTTTGGGTCGGCCTCTTCGTCGTCTGCCTTGCACCTTTCCGTGGAGGATTGTATTTGCAAGACCATTTGATCTCAATATGTGACTGTACCAAGCGAGTTTCCTTCTTTTGACAGTTGCCAAGAGGTCTTCAAAAGGCCCTGTTGTAAATCTATCTCGTATTGTTCTGAGGATGTGAGAGAAACCTGGACCTTGATCTGAGGAAGAATAAGAAGATGAAGAAGAAGAAGAGGAAGACCTGTAGGACACTAACTGACTCACCTTGTCATTCTTGGACACCTGTGAAAGTATCTGACTGAATATTGGTAGCTTGCTCAGCTCCACCAGGTTTAACCAGGTCATGTCCATGATCCACTTCTTGGGCTTCGGCTCCACAGCATTCAGGTCAAGGGCAGCACCACCTGGGGGGTGAGAGACAGCAAGCAATGCTCATTTCATCTTATGTTGAGTGATCGGGTGTGTGGGGAGGGCTACTTCCATCAGGTCTGGTGGATTAGGGCTACTTTCATCAGGTCTGGTGGGATAGGGCTTCTTTCACCAGGTCTGGTGGGATAGGGCTACTTTCACCAGGTCTAGAGGGATAGGGCTACTTTCATCAGGTCTGGAGTGATGGGGCTACTTTCACCAGGTCTGAAGGGATAGGGATACTTTCATCAGGTCTGGAGGGATAGGGCTACTTTCATCAGGTCTGGAGTGAGGGGGCTACTTTCACCAGGTCTGGATGGATAGGGCTACTTTCATCAGGTCTGGAGGGATATGGCTACTTTCACCAGGTCTGGAGGGATAGGGCTACTTTCACCAGGTCTGGAGGGAGATGTCTACTTTCACCAGGTCTGGAGGGAGGTGGCTACTTTCACCAGGTCTGGAGGGAGGTGGCTACTTTCACCAGGTCTGGAGGGAGGTGGCTACTTCCAGCAGGTCTGGAGGGAGGTGGCTACTTTCACCAGGTCTGGAGGGATAAGGCTACTTTCAGCAGGTCTCGAGGGAGGTGGCTACTTTCACCTTGTCTGGAGAGGTAGGGCTACTTTCACCAGGTCTGGGGGGATAGGGCTACTTTCACCAGGTCTGGAGGGATAGGGTTACTTTCACCAGGTCTGGAGGGATAGAGCTACTTTCATCAGGTCTGGTGGAAGTGTGCTACTTTCATCAGGTCTGGCGGAAGTGTGCTACTTTCATCAGGTCTGGCGGTACATGGGGCTAGCAATGTCATCATGTAAAACGAATCATCATTGCAAGAACACAAAGTGTTTTGTTACAGGCTTTCATAAGGGGCAGATAGCAGTGGTGGCCCTTCATTATAAGGACCAAAATGGAGACAGGACTAAGTTTTAATAGTGAGTGGGAGCAGGTCAATAGAATGGGAGCAGGTCAATAGAATGGGAGCAGGTTAATAGAATGGGAGCAGCCCAATAGAATGGGAGCAACCCAATATAATGAAAACGGCCCAATAGAATGGGAGGTGCCGAATAGAAAGGGAACAGCCCAATAGAATGGGAGCAGCCCAATAGAATGGGAACAGCCAATAGAATGAGCACAGCCCAATAGAATTGGAATGACCCAATAGAATGAGAACAGCCCAATAGAATGGGAATGACCCAATAGAATGAGAACAGCCCAATAGAATTGAAATGACCCAATAGAATGAGAACAGCCCAATAGAATGGGAGCGGCCCAATAGAATGGGAGCGACTCAATAGAATGGGAGCAGCCCAATAGAATGGGAATGGCCCAGTAGAATGGGAATGGCCCAATAGAATGTGAACAGCCCAATAGAATGGGAATGACCCAATAGAATGAGAACAGCCCAATAGAATGGGAATGACCCAATAGAATGAGAACAGCCCAATAGAATGGGAGCGGCCCAATAGAATGGGAGCGACTCAATAGAATGGGAGCAGCCCAATAGAATGGGAATGGCCCAATAGAATGAGAACAGCCCAATAGAATGGGAATGGCCCAGTAGAATGAGAACAGCCAATAGAATGAGAACAGCCCAATAGAATGGGAATGACCCAATAGAATGTGAACAGCCCAATAGAATGGGAGTGGCCCAATAGAATGGGAGTGACTCAATAGAATGGGAGCAGCCCAGTAGAATGGGAATGGCCCAGTAGAATGGGAATGACCCAATAGAATGTGAACAGCCCAATAGAATGGGAGTGGCCCAATAGAATGGGAGTGACTCAATAGAATGGGAGCAGCCCAGTAGAATGGGAATGGCCCAGTAGAATGGGAATGGCCCAGTAGAATGGGAATGGCCCAGTAGAATGGGAATGGCCCAGTAGAATGGGAATGGCCCAATAGAATGGGAGCAGCCCAGTAGAATGGGAATGACCCAGTAGGTTGGTGGCTCACATCTTTCAGAGGTTGGTGGCTCACATCTTTCAGAGGTTTGACAGACTATTTACTCATCTATCAACATCATTCTTTCTTTGTAAAAAAATGATGCACACACATCCTAAAATACACACCTTTTGATGGAGACACCAAACTCTATCCCTATCATACACACCTTTGATAGAGACACCAAACTCCATCCCTATCATACACACCTTTTGATGGAGACACCAAACTCCATCCCTATCATACACACCTTTGATGGAGACACCAATCTCTATCCCTATCATACACACCTTTGATGGAGACACCAATCTCTATCCCTATCATACACACCTTTGATGGAGACACCAATCTCTATCCCTATCATACACACCTTTGATGGAGACACCAATCTCTATCCCTATCATACACACCTTTGATGGAGACACCAATCTCTATCCCTATCATACACACCTTTGATGGAGACACCAATCTCTATCCCTATCATACACACCTTTGATGGAGACACCAATCTCTATCCCTATCATACACACTTTTGATGGAGACACCAAACTCTATCCCTATCATACAGACCTTTGATGGAGACACCAAACTCTATCCCTATCATACAGACCTTTGATGGAGACACCAAACTCACTTGCTATTATACACACCTTTGATGGAGACACCTAATTCACTTGCTATCATACCCATCTTTGATGGAGACACCAAACTCCATTTCTATCATACACACCTTTGATGGAGACATCAAACTCCATCCCTACCTTACTCACCTTTGATGAAGACACCAAACTCCTCCCCCCTGACTCTGCTAGCAGCCATCTCGATCTTCAGTGTGAGCAGGATTGTAAACAAAAACTTGTCAGCCTCGTAGAGCCCCCGACAAGTGTACTTAAACACAGACAGTGTCAGGTACTCAATGATATTGTTGATTCTCTTGGTGGTGATGGGAGACTTCTGAGAGCATGCCATGGACTGGTCAAATAGCTCCAGGAACTGCTTCAGGGACGTCTGGTACATCACATTCACCAGACTCATCTCCACAATCACAAAATAGACAATACTTCCTCGACTTGCAACTAGAAAACAAGATCAGACATTTCCTACATTAAAAAAATGCATTCCCCATGTCAACCCCAGAACCCCTTGCACTGCAGAGTACATAAGTGATTTCTTCCTTGTTCTCAAACTCCTGCTACCAAGCTCTGAAAAGAGCGGAATGTGTTGTGTCGTAGTTTACAGCTTGGTTGTGATATTTGCAACCTTTTAGTTTGTCACATCCAAATTCAGCGTGGCATCTCTGGGTAGCGGGATAGTCTTCCCTCTTAAGTCCCTTCTCCTAGGCTAACCTGCCCTTTTACAGCCTGTTATTCAGAACCACCACGTGAGGGCGGAGAAGGGTCTTATCAGCTCTGGGTCGCTGGTCCTGATGCTAGCAACCAGCCCTGGGTCTCTGACCACTACAGCTCATGGACTGCTCAGCCCTGGGTTGCTGGTCCTGATGCTAGCAACCAGCCCTGGGTCGCTGGTCCTGATGCTAGCAACCAGCCCTGGGTCTCTGATGATTACAGCTCATGGACTGCTCAGCCCTGGGTTGCTGGTCCTGATGCTAGCAGCCAGCCCTGGGTATCTGACCACTACAGCTCAGCCCTGGGTTGCTGGTCCTGATGCTAGCAACCAGCCCTGGGTCTCTGACCACTACAGCTCAGCCCTGGGTTGCTGGTCCTGACGCTAGCAGCGAGCCCTGGGTCTCTGACCACTACAGCTCATGCACTGCTCAGCCCTGAGTTGCTGGTCCTGATGCTAGCAACCAACCCTGGGTCTCTGACCACTACAGCTCAGCCCTGGGTTGCTGGTCCTGACGCTAGCAGCGAGCCCTGGGTCTCTGACCACTACAGCTCATGCACTGCTAAGTATCTTGATCTCTATCATCATCCGGTGCCCTGCTGGTTGGCGATCATGGACATCCATTCACTTCTATCATGTGTGTCGTTTACCAATTATGTTCTTGATTGTCGCCTGTGCCATTCTCTCAGGATGTCCGGCATCTTGTCTCTCTCTCTGCCTTCCTCTCTTTCCTGTCATCTTTCCTGTTGTCACGACGTGCTCCAAGCCGCCTCTTCTCATAACATGCCCAAAAAAGGAAGACTGCCTTGTTCTGATCCTTGCAATAAGTTGTCTCCGTGTTTGTGCCTCCTCGAGTTCTGTATCATTAGTCTTCCCTGCAATCCGTGGGATCTGTAGCATTCTACTGTAGAACCACATCTCCGTTGTTTCCTAAGATCTAAGCACTTGCTTGCTAATTTTCCATGATTCACTGCCATATGTCAGTACTGGTTCCACGTTTCATCCAAGGACTCTCTTTCTCAGTTCCACAAATATCTACAGATCATCTCCCACAGAGTTTGCGATTCTCTCAGACATCTGTCTCATCCCATTCTCCAGCCCTCTTTCTAAGGAGAACCAACCTTCACATTGTACATTCACTACCAGCCTAAGGAGAACCAACCTTCACATTGTACATTCACTACCAGCCTAAGGAGAACCAACCTTCACATTGTACATTCACTACCAGCCTAAGGAGAACCAACCTTCACATTGTACATTCACTACCAGCCTAAGGAGAACCAACCTTCACATTGTACATTCACTACCAGCCTAAGGAGAACCAACCTTCACATTGTACATTCACTACCAGCCTAAGGAGAACCAACCTTCACATTGTACATTCACTACCAGCCTAAGGAGAACCAACCTTCACATTGTACATTCACTACCAGCCAAAGGAGAACCAACCTTCACATTGTACATTCACTACCAGCCAAAGGCGAACCAACCTTCACATTGTACATTCACTACCAGCCTAAGGAGAACCAACCTTCACATTGTACATTCACTACCAGCCTAAGGAAGAACCAACCTTCACATTGTACATTCACTATCAGCCTTAGGATGTAGGGTTTTGTAATATACCAGTCTCTTGTATGCAGGAAGGCTCCAGCTCGTATCACATGGTTTACAACTATGCAGACGTTGGCTAAAATCTTCACAATGTGATCCCTGGATTGTAAACATTATCAGTCAGACTATCACATTCACTATATTAAAAAACCAAACGGGATCAAGACGCTGAGCAGCGCATGAGCTGCAGTGGTCAGCGATCCATAGCTGACTGCTAGCGTCAGGGCCAGCGAACCAGAGCTGCCAAGACCCTTCTACACCTCCACCTCCTGGATAACAGGCTGCAGCAGGGCAAACTGGCTAAGGAGAAGGGATCGAGGGGGAATGCTAACCCAGTACTCAAAAAATGCTTGCTGAAGTCGGATGTGTTGGACAGAAAGGTACAAATATCGCAGCCAAGCTGTAAACTACGACACAACGCATTCCGTTCTCTGGACTACATTCTGCTACTTAAGCCCTTTCAGGGTTTGTTAGCGGGTGATTGAGAACAAACAAAGCCAAGCCAAAAAACCAAACAAGAAAAACAAATGTACCATCACACAATGAAATGGCAGGCAATACTTTAGAGTTGCAGAGCTAGAGGGCTACACTATCAGATCTGAGCCACAATACAGACTCAACAACAGGCTATACTATCAGATCTGCGCCACAATACAGACTCAACAACAGGCTACACTATCAGATCTGAGCCACAATACAGACTGAACAACAGGCTACACTATCAGATCTGAGCCACAATACAGACTCAACAACAGGCTACGCTATCAGATCTGAGCCACAATACAGACTCAATAACAGGCTACACTATCAGATCTGAGCCACAATACAGACTCAACAGCAGGCTACACTATCAGATCTGAGCCATAATACAGACTCAATAACAGGCTACACTATCAGATCTGAGCCACAATACAGACTCAACAGCAGGCTACGCTATCAGATCTGAGCCACAATACAGACTCAATAACAGGCTACACTATCAGATCTGAGCCACAATACAGACTCAACAGCAGGCTACACTATCAGATCTGAGCCATAATACAGACACAGACAAACATAACTTAATAAATCCCACAGGTATATATAACTACGGGTGGGGGGTTAAAAAGAAAAAAAATTCATGTACAGAAACAAACTGTTCTGTTTTCACTTCTACCACTCCAACATGAATCCTGAATGAGCTTGTACCTGGCCCTAACTCCTCTCTGGCAGTGTTGACAACAACACCAACAACAACACCATCAACCCGCTTGTACCTGGCCCTAACTCCTCTCTGGCAGTGTTGACAACAACGACAACAACACCAACCCCCTTGTACCTGGCCCTAACTCCTCTCTGGCAATAGTGACGACAACAACAACAACACCATCAACCCCCTGTACCTGTCCTGAACTCCTGTCTGGCAGTGTTGACAACAACGACAACGACAACAACAACAACAACACCAACCCCCTTGTACATGGCCTGAACTCCTCTCTGACAGTGTTGACAACAACGGCAACAACAACAACAACACCAACCCCCTTCTACCTGGCCCTAACTCCTCTCTGGCAGTGTTGACAACAACAACAACACCATCAACCCCCTAGTACCTGGCCTGAACTCCTCTCTGGCAGTGTTGATCTTGATCTCTGTCTCTGCTGCGACGGTCAGTTTCTCGCTGACCTCCTCAGCTGTTGTCTTTGTCACCCTCAGCACTTCAATCAAAGACTCATCCTCCACCAAGGAGCCCTGGAAATATTTTTAACAATGTACTTAAAACACGAGAAGTGGCTGGCCAAACAGTTAGCACCTGCCATCGGCTGATTTTTTCTTGTTCCCTCGACTGAAATCGACACTGAAAGGACAGAGATTCAAGGATGCTGATGACGTTACCAACGATCCGACAAGACAGCTGAGAGAGGGGTCAAAGAATGGGTTCCACGAATGTTTCCAGCAGCTGTATGCACGTTGCCAAAAGTGTGTAGTTGCCGAAGGGAACTACTTTGAAGGAAGTGTAGTGTAGATAATTCTATTGTAACTCATTTCTATACAATCCACTAATTCTGAGAACCTTTTGAAGCTAACTCCTTTAAGAGTTTGGACAATCATGATGATGTTGGTGGTGGTGATAGTGGTGGTGATGATGTTGGTGGTGGTGATGATGATGGTGGTGGTGGAGATGGTGGTGATGATGTTGGTGGTGATGATGATGGTGGTGATGATGTTGGTGGTGATAATGATGGTGGTGGTGATGATGATGGTGGTAGTGGTTGCGGAGATTGTTGTGGAGATGGTGGTGATGATCTAGAATGGTGGTGGTGGTGATGGTGATGATGATGGTGGTGGTGGTGATGGTGGTAGTAGTGGTGATGGTGGTGGTGGTGATGATGGTGGTGATGATGGTGGTGATGATGATGGTGGTGATGATGGTGATGATGATGATGATGATTATGATGATGATGATGTTGATGATGATGATGATGATGTTGATGATGATGATGTTGATGATGATGATGGTGGTGATGATGGTGATTGTGTTACCTGTGTAGAGGTGAGCCTGAACAACAGGTTGTCCTCCAGCTCCTTCATCTTCCTCTTGTTGGTGGTCACCTCCTCCAGCAAGCTTGTTCTCTCTGCCTCCAACTCCTGGCAACAAACAACCAGTCAAATCGATAGTATGGCCAAGCATTGTCTTAGTACATGAACCACGTAAAACTGAGGATTGGTTCTGTGATGTTTTATGTTGGACCACGTATAACTATGGATTGGTTCTGTGATGTTTTATGTTGGACCACGTATAACTATGGATTGGTTCTGTGATGTTTTATGTTGGACCACGTTTAACTGTGGATTGGTTCTGTGATATTTTATGTTGGAACACGTATAACTATGGATTGGTTCTGTGATGTTTTATGTTGGACCACGTTTAACTGTGAATTGGTTCTGTGATATTTTATGTTGGAACACGTATAACTATGGATTGGTTCTGTGATGTTTTATGTTGGACCACGTTTAACTATGGATTGGTTCTGTGATGTTTTATGTTGGAACACGTATAACTGTGAATTGGTTCTGTGATATTTTATGTTGGAACACGTATAACTATGGATTGGTTCTGTGATGTTTTATGTTGGACCACGTTTAACTGTGGATTGGTTCTGTGATGTTTTATGTTGGAACACGTATAACTGTGAATTGGTTCTGTGATATTTTATGTTGGAACACGTATAACTATGGATTGGTTCTGTGATGTTTTATGTTGGACCACGTTTAACTGTGGATTGGTTCTGTGATGTTTTATGTTGGAACACGTATAACTGTGAATTGGTTCTGTGATGTTTTATGTTGGACCACGTTTAACTGTGGATTGGTTCTGTGATGTTTTATGTTGGAACACGTATAACTGTGAATTGGTTCTGTGATATTTTATGTTGGAACACGTATAACTATGGATTGGTTCTGTGATGTTTTATGTTGGACCACGTTTAACTGTGGATTGGTTCTGTGATGTTTTATGTTGGAACACGTATAACTGTGAATTGGTTCTGTGATGTTTTATGTTGGACCACGTTTAACTGTGGATTGGCTCTGTGATGTTTTATGTTGGAACACGTATAACTGTGAATTGGTTCTGTGATGTTTTATGTTGGACCACATATAACTATAGATTGGTTCTGTGATGTTTTATGTTGGAACACGCATAACTGAGGATTGGCTCTGTGATGTTTTATGTTGGACCACGTATAACTGAGGACTGGTTCTGTGATGTTTTATGTTGGACCACATATAACTGAGGACTGGTTCTGTGATGTTTTATGTTGGACCACGTATAACTGGTTCTGTGATGTTTTATGTTGGACCACGTATAACTGGTTCTGTGATGTTTTATGTTGGACCACGTATAACTGGTTCTGTGATGTTTTATGTTGGACCACGTATAACTGGTTCTGTGATGTTTTATACATGACATTACATAAAACACCGAACTGCTCATGTCCATGTTCTGCACATTGTTCTGGCAGCTCCAAGGAGGGGCTGGTATTTATTGAGATTGCTGTAGTGGTTATGTGTACGTCCGTCCTATTACTCAGCAAAGATGGTCAAGTAGATCGTCAATGCTGGTGTAAGTAATGGACAAACAACGTTCAGACATTTTTGTCCTCGGAGAAACATAATAGAAAAAGGAACTTGGGAAATCCAAGATTAGTGAACCATAAACAATTCAATGACTACAATAGTAAAGAACAGTATTGTTCGAAGTACTCAGAACATATATACGAAACAAGAGGAAGGTAAGGGAAGTATTTCGTTCTTCTGAATTGGATATGGTCCGTCCAGGTGATGGATCAATCTTGTTAATTTGGGAGTTCTGCCAACCGACCCTACCCCTAAAAGTGTATTGATTATGCTATCTGTGGTTGGTCATTGTTAGTCTACTCCGACACAAGAATTAAGGCCTTCGTGTGGTCTATACCTGATGATAGGAAGGAAATACAAGAATTTAGGTCTTCGTGTGGTCTATACCTGATGATAGGAAGGAAATACAAGAATTTAGGTCTTCGTGTGGTCTATACCTGATGATAGGAAGGAAACACAAGAATTAAGGCCTTCGTGTGGTCTATACCTGATGATAGGAAGGAAATACAAGAATTTAGGTCTTCGTGTGGTCTATACCTGATGATAGGAAGGAAACACAAGAATTACGGCCTTCGTGTGGTCTATACCTGATGATAGGAAGGAAATACAAGAATTTAGGCCTTCATGTGGTCTATACCTGATGATAGGAAGGAAACACAAGAATTAAGGCCTTCGTGTGGTCTATACCTGATGATAGGAAGGAAACACAAGAATTAAGGCCTTCATGTGGTCTATACCTGATGATAGGAAGGAAACACAACAATTAAGGCCTTCGTGTGGTCTATTCCCGATAGTGGAAGTCTAGGAAGTTATAGAGTTTATCAAAATGTATGGATCGAGCTTGACCTATATTCTATAGCCGCAAGTAGGGCACGAGGAAAACCTTGGCCAATTGGGACACTATTTTTGGTGTACCGAGTTGGCTGTCCCTTTACTCATTTTTCTCTTATGACAAGGCAATATCACCACCTGGAAGTCCATGGTTCCAGTCCTGGCAACCAATTACTTCACACTCTTATCTGTTGTTCATTGTACATATTTTCTGAGTGCAAATAATACTTGCCTCTGTGATTGTTGCTACAAATATAGTTTGTATTTTATTTGGTTGTTTGTTTGTTTATGTTCGTCTTATTTCTCTAATCCCCAAGGCGGGTTGCGTTGCACTGTGGTTTTTATTTTGTGCCTGTCGGCCCAGTGCATCCAACTTCAGCATGCATTTTATGTAAGGGTCTGCTTCCTCCTGCATTTTTTAAGGGTTTGCTTCCCCGGGGTAACGGCAGGTGCTGTGATGGGGAATGAACCCAGCACCTTCTGGTTGTGAGCCGTGTCACTTAACCACTACCCACGCTGTCCCCTTTAGTTTGTATAATATAGTTGGACATGTATACTCCCCTCCCCGAACAACTGTCAGTGATCACAAACCTGCTTCTCGGTCAATATGACAATACCAAGCAGTTGATCCTCGAGTCCCTTCATGGTGACGGTGAAGTCAATGATGGATGTCCGAGCCGACACTTCTGGTGTGTAAGCTGGGTTGCCCAGTTTTGTTGTTATGTACAGTCGGAAACCTTTCATAACATCCACTTCTTTGTCTCCAACCTTGACCTGGGGTGAGAAGAAACGTCTCCCTGTAGTGAGTTCAGGTGTGGGTACTACCAATAATGAGGAAGTTGGAGGGAGTTGGATGATGTGAGTTCAGTTGTAGGTACTACCAATAATGAGGAAGTTGGAGGGAGTTGGATGATGTGCGTTCAGGTGTGGGTACTACCAATAATGAGGGAGTTGGATGATGTGAGTTCAGTTGTAGGTACTACCAATGATGAGGGAGTTGGATGATGTGAGTTAAGGTGTGGATACTACCAATAATGAGGGAGTTGGATGATGTGAGTTCAGATGTAGGTACTACCAATAATGAGGGAGTTGGATGATGTGAGTTCAGGTGTAGGTACTACCAATAATGAGGGAGTTGGAGGGAGTTGGATGATGTGAGTTCAGGTGTGGGTACTACCAATAATGAGAGAGTTGGAGGGAGTTGGATGATGTGAGTTCAGGTGTGGGTACTACCAATAATGAGGGAGTTGGATGATGTGAGTTCAGGTGTGGGTACTACCAATAATGAGGGAGTTAGATGATGTGAGTTCAGGTGTGGGTACTACCAATAATGAGGGAGTTGGAGGGAGTTGGATGATGTGAGTTCAGGTGTGGGTACTACCAATAATGAGGGAGTTGGAGGGAGTTGGATGATGTGAGTTCAGGTGTGGGTACTACCAATAATGAGGGAGTTGGAGGGAGTTGGATGATGTGAGTTCAGGTGTGGGTACTACCAATAATGAGGGAGTTGGAGGGAGTTGGAGGGAGTTGTATGATGTGAGTTCAGGTGTGGGTACTACCAATAATGAGGGAGTTGGATGATGTGAGTTCAGGTGTGGGTACTACCAATAATGAGGGAGTTGGATGATGTGAGTTCAGGTGTGGGTACTACCAATAATGAGGGAGTTGGAGGGAGTTGGATGATGTGAGTTCAGGTGTAGGCACTCTAAATGAGGGAGTTGGATGATGTGAGTTCAGATGTAGGTACTCTCAATAATGAGTCAGTTAGCTTCTAGCTCCAGATGAAGTATATGGCCATCAAGAACACAGATATGACATGGCCCACTACTACAAGAACAGAGATGACGTGGCCCACCATTACAAGAACAGAGATGACATGGCCCACCACTACAAGAATAGAGATGATGTGGCCCACCACTACAAGAACAGAGATGATGTGGCCCACCACTACAAGAACAGAGATGACATGGCCCACCACTACAAGAACAGAGATGACGTGGCCCACCACTACAAGAACAGAGATGACGTGGCCCACCACTACAAGAACAGAGATGACGTGGCCCACCACTACAAGAACAGAGATGACATGGCCCACTACTACAAGAACAGAGATGACGTGGCCCACCATTACAAGAACAGAGATGACATGGCCCACCACTACAAGAATAGAGATGACGTGGCCCACCACTACAAGAACAGAGATGACGTGGCCCACCACTACAAGAACAGAGATGACATGGCCCACCACTACAAGAACAGAGATGACGTGGCCCACCACTACAAGAACAGAGATGATGTGGCCCACCACTACAAGAACAGAGATGACATGGCCCACCACTACAAGAACAGAGATGACGTGGCCCACCACTACAAGAACAGAGATGACGTGGCCCACCACTACAAGAACAGAGATGACGTGGCCCACCACTACAAGAACAGACGTGGCATGGTGGGCTCACCATCACAGAAGAACAGTTTATGTTCTCCCACTAAACCAAACCAAGAACAACAAGAGAACACTGCCTACCTTAACAAACCAAACCAAGAACAACAAGAGAGCACTGCCTACCTTAACAAACCAAACCAAGAACAACAAGAGAGCACTGCCTACCTTAACAAACCAAACCAAGAACAACAAGAGAGCACTGCCTACCTTAACAAACCAAACCAAGAACAACAAGAGAGCACTGCCTACCTTAACAAACCAAACCAAGAACAACAAGAGAGCACTGCCTACCTTAACAAACCAAACCAAGAACAACAAGAGAGCACTGCCTACCTTAACAAACCAAACCAAGAACAACAAGAGAGCACTGCCTACCTTAACAAACCAAACCAAGAACAACAAGAGAGCACTGCCTACCTTAAACGTTGAGCCGGATTTGATAAAGTTCTTCTCAAGGACATTATCCAGAGCCGGATCCAGCTCTTCGCCAACGTCCTCAATCAGCAACGGCCGTCCCAGGGACAGTGAGTCCTCAAGATGGCTGCGGAAGTATTTCTGGTTCAGTGAAGTAATCTGGAAAAAAAGCATTACATGATGATTTGTTTGAACCTGCCTGAACTTTCTGTCAAGTATCACTTCGATCGAATGATACCAGCAGCCCCTAAAAGTGGCTTCCACAATCCTTTATAGATGGTCACTTCGCTGAGCAGCTTGATCTCTCGGCCTCCAGCTCCTGGCATTCGTCAACGTTGTCTTGGAACAATACCCAAGCCGTTTACCTCGTGTTCAGATGGTCGTGGTTGGAATTTGAGCTGCGTCGGTTGGTTCATACTTACTTACTTAGTCGCTCCTCTTCTACCGTGAGGTGTAGAGGTCGGTTGGTTCATGATGGCAATTATTTCCAAAGATCCTGGGTTAATTACTGGACCTAAGGAGTTCGTGCTTTGTGTGATGCTCTCAGCAGGCGGGATGTTGTTCTGCGGAGAGATACCCAGCCATATTGGGAAACCTGCGGCTCATCTGTAATATTTATACTTCCACAATGGAAATAGTATAAAAACACATTAAACATACATTCGGCATGACAAGAAATGGATCATCAGTTTACTTTGTCCTAGAACCCACGGCATTCGCTGTCCACTTTCGTCTTCGTCCAATGATGCCATCTCAATCATTTAGAACTCGAACACAATTATAACAAAATAAAACTAATATTATAAGTTACAATGTACTATAATATAACTGAATAGCTCAATAAAATAAACTCGCATATTATAACTTTATAAGATGCTCAGTTCAATACTGACAGTTGTGGTTAATGGTGCTGCTTGTATTAACTCAAAACATTTTCATTTAACAGTTTTGATTGGCCATTTCTGGCAGCATCACCTAAAACACGGGTTTACAATTCATAGATGTTAAATGTGAGGTCAACATCAAGGACACCTGGCTCATGAAACAATTCAAATGAACGCATTATCATTAATGTGTTATAAATGTGATATGTGAATTTTATTTGTGTATTTTCGTAATTATTTTTGTCTCTTTGACTACAGTATGTAGGTGGCTGATGGGCCAGTTTCAGTAAAATTTGCAAAAGTCCTCTCTGTCCAAATACAAGCAGGTGGTGGACCAGATGCAGCCCACAGGACATTCATTGTACATACCTGACCCAGAGCATGTCGATAATGAGGATTGAACCTGAACCTTCTTCTGTGAGAAGTGAGCACTCTACCGCTACGATGCTACATAAATGAGAGTGAACACTGTCAACTCCCTTACCTGCAAGTCACTGTCAACTCCCTTACCTGCAAGTCACAGGTGAACACTGTCAATTCCCTTACCTGCAAGTCACTGTCAACTCCCTTACCTGCAAGTCACATATGAACACTGTCAACTCCCTTACCTGCAAGTCACATGTGAACACTGTCAACTCCCTTACCTGCAAGTCACAAGTGAACACTGTCAACTCCCTTACCTGCAAGTCACAGGTGAACACTGTCAACTCCATCAACTGCAAGTCACAGGTGAACACTGTCAGCTCCGTTACCTGCAAGTCACAGGTGAACACTGTCAACTTCCTTACCTGCAAATCACTGTTCCCTTCTCTGTTCTTGATCCACAATTTACCCTGGCCCTGTGGGTCAATGAGAAGCGGGTATCTGGCGGCCTTGGTCACGATGAGTCCGTTCTGTACTGAGAGTTCATCGTTCGGCAAGCCCTGCATGTTCCACTCCGAGATGGTTGTGTTTAACACCAGCATGGAAATGATGTTCAAGTCCTACAAGAGAATAATGACTCACATTGATGAACTACAAGAGAAGAATGACTCAGATTGGTGAACTACAAGAGAAGAATGACTCAGATTGGTGAACTACAAGAGAATAATGACTCACATTGATGAACTAAAAGAGAAGAATGACTCAGATTGGTGAACTACAAGAGAAGAATGACTCAGATTGGTGAACTACAAGAGAAGAATGACTCACATTGATGAACTACAAGAGAAGAATGACTCACATTGATGAACTACAAGAGAAGAATGACTCAGATTGGTGAACTACAAGAGAAGAATGACTCACATTGATGAACTACAAGAGAAGAATGACTCACATTGATGAACTACAAGAGAAGAACGACTCTGATTGGTGAACTACAAGAGAAGAATGACTCACCTTCTGTCTGCCTACTATCAAATGCTACGAACCTCTAGAACAGAAACAATTGAAATCTTCAGCTTACAACAGTCCATGCATTCATTAACTGGATTTTGACTCTGGACAATTGGTGGCTGATTGGCCAGTTTCAGCAAAATTTGCAAATGTCCTCGTAGGACAAATACAATCAGGTGGTGGGACGGATGAGGCCCACAGGCCATACGCTGCTGTACATACCTGGACCAGAGCATGTTGATAACAGGGATTTAACCCTGACCCTGGGGAGGATGACTAACGTCTGGTCAGGCACAACATACTGATCAGACATGTTAGTCAGGGTCAGGCACAACATACTGATCAGACATGTTAGTCAGGGTCAGGCACAACATACTGATCAGACATGTTAGTCAGGGTCAGGCACAACATACCGATCAGACATGTTAGTCAGGGTCAGGCACAACATACTGATCAGACATGTTAGTGTGGGTCAGGCACAACATACCGATCAGACATGTTAGTCAGGGTCAGGCACAACATACTGATCAGAAATGTTAGTCAGGGTCAGGCACAACATACCGATCAGACATGTTAGCCAGGGTCAGGCACAACATACCGATCAGACATGTTAGTCAGGGTCAGGCACAACATACCGATTAGACATGTTAGTCAGGGTCAGACATGTTAGTCAGGGTCAGGCACAACATACTGATCAGACATGTTAGTCAGGGTCAGGCACAACATACTGATCAGACATGTTAGTCAGGGTCAGGCACAACATACCGATCAGACATGTTAGTCAGGGTCAGGCACAACATACTGATCAGACATGTTAGTGTGGGTCAGGCACAACATACCGATCAGACATGTTAGTCAGGGTCAGGCACAACATACTGATCAGAAATGTTAGTCAGGGTCAGGCACAACATACCGATCAGACATGTTAGCCAGGGTCAGGCACAACATACCGATCAGACATGTTAGTCAGGGTCAGGCACAACATACCGATTAGACATGTTAGTCAGGGTCAGACATGTTAGTCAGGGTCAGGCACAACATACTGATCAGGCATGTTAGTCATGGTCAAACATTTTAGCCAGGGTCAGGCACAACATACTGATCAGGCATGTTAGTCAGGTTCAGACATGTTAGTCAGGGTCAGGCATAACATACCAATCAGACATGTTAGTCAGGGTCAGACATGTTAGTCAGGGTCAGGCACAACATACCGATCAGACATGTTAGCCAGGGTCAGACATGTTAGTCAGGGTCAGGCACAACATACTGATCAGGCATGTTAGTCAGAGTCAAACATGTTAGTCGGGGTCAGGCACAACATACTCATCAGGCATGTTAGTCAGGTTCAGACATGTTAGTCAGGGTCAGGCACAACATACCGATCAGACATGTTAGTCAGGGTCAGACATGTTAGTCAGGGTCAGGCACAACATACCAATCAGACATGTTAGTCAGGGTCAGGCACAACATACTGATCAGACATGTTAGTCAGGGTCAGACATGTTAGTCAGGGTCAGGCACAACATACTGATCAGACATGTTAGTCAGGGTCAGGCACAACATACTGATCAGACATGTTAGTCAGGGTCAGACATGTTTTTCAGGGTCAGGCACAACATACTGATCAGACATGTTAGTCAGGGTCAGGCACAACATACTGATCAGACATGTTAGTCAGGGTCAGGCACAACATACTAATCAGACATGTTAGTCAGGGTCAGGCACACCATACTCATCAGACATGTTAGTCAGGGTCAGACATGTTAGTCAGGGTCAGGCACAACATACTGATCAGACATGTTAGTCAGGGTCAGGCACAACATACAGATCAGACATGTTAGTCAGGGTCAGGCACAACATACAGATCAGACATGTTAGTTAGGGTCAGGCCCAACATACTGATCAGACATGTTAGTCAGGGTCAGGCACAACATACTGATCAGACATGTTAGTCAGGGTCAGACACAACATACTGATCAGACATGTTAGCCAGGGTCAGACATGTTAGTCAGGGTCAGGCACAACATACTGATCAGACATGTTAGTCACGGTCAGACATGTTAGTCAGGGTCAGACATGTTAGTCAGGGTCAGGCACAACATTCTGGCCAATACCTTCACATGGGGCTCCGTGTATCCCTCTCTGGAAACGGGCTGTTTTCATGGCAGTTTGGCTATTGAGGTGAGGGATGGACGTGATCCCTGTATTAGGGAGCGATACGCAGATGAATCCAAGCATAAGACAACCACCTGGAGGACCCCGGTCCACCTTCATCAGCACGCTCTAGATGTGAAGAAAGCTGCTGCAACCTCCACTTAATGTCCTTTTCAAGGCGCACAAAAAAGTAATCCTACTCATTGTGGGCATTCAAAACAACAACAACAACAGGCCTGACCTTTGCCATGAGAAGTGAGCACTCTACCATTCTGATGTTGCAAATATCAAGTAAAGATGAGAGTGGACACCACTTGCCAACTCCGTTTACTCTAATTCTCAACTTGTAACCACTCATACTCACAACAGTCATCACATTTCAGGTCAGGTCAGGTCAGGTCATCCCGTAACCTGTGAGGTCGTTGGGGCACACATGAAGACATCCTCACATCCCCACGCCATCCCTATCCATCAGTGATCGCTGCCTGTGCCTCTTCTGGTCGGAGATTGGTCCATTCTTTTATGTTGTCGTCCAACCTCTTTTAGGGACAGCCTCTTCATCGTCTGTCTTGCACCTTTATGTGCAGGATCGTACTTGCAAGACCATTTGATCTCGATATGTGACCATCCCAACCGAGTTTCCTTCTTTTGACAGTTGCCAAGAGGCCTTCAAAAGGCCGTATCGCTATTGTAATTCTTTCATGTATTTCCTCATTTGTCACTCGATCTTTATACGTGACGTTTAAAAGTTTTTGGAAACATCTCATCTCCAAGGCCTGTATCCTCTGCTGTAGGTCAGCTGTAACTGTCCATGTCTCACTAGAGGAATATTGACAGGACTAATGTACACATTAATTTGATTTTTGTGTATAGTGCTAACCGTTTATCTTGCCAGATTTTGTTAATCCGTGCAAGCGCCGCTATTGTCTGTGCTATTCTGGCCAACACCTCACATTTTGATCCTTCATCACTGACAATCGACCTAAGATATTTAAAACGGTCAACCACTTCGAGTTCCTGGCCATTAGTTTTAATTCTGCTGTTAAAGCCCTTGACGTTGTTGGTCATTATATTTGTTGTCTTTCCAGCGCTTATCTCCATACCATAGTCAAGAGCTGTTTCATCGAGCCTTCTGACCCATTCCTGGAGTTCTGCTTCTGAACCCGCCAACCCGTCGATATCATCTGCAAAACGAAGGTTGGTAATCGTTCGGCCCCCTATCTTGACAGTACCAACGTGACCTCCAAGTGCCTCACTCATAATTCCTTCCAGGAATATTTTGAAAAGAGTTGGAGAGAGTGTACACCCCTGTCTCACACCAACTGATGTGCAAAACCAGTCCCTTCGCCTCCCATTCACAAGAACTGCGCTGGACGCCTTGCCATACAGGTGTTCAGGGACCTTTATAATATTTCCGTTGATATTATACATCCTCATGGTTGCCCAAAGCGCTTTATGCCATACCCTATCAAACGCCTTCTTAAAATCAACAAACACATGATACAGTTTTTGCTGCTGTTCTAGATTTTTCTTGCTTAGCAGCCTTAAATTAAATATATGTTCTGTAGTGCTTCTTCCCTGTCTGAACCCTGCTTGCTCCTCAGTGATGATGTTCTCTGCTTGGGGTTTCAATCGATCGAGGATTAATCTAAGCATGACCTTGCTAGGGTGGCTGATGAGGCTTATTGTTCTGTAATTTTGGCACAGCTTTAGGTTTCCAGACTTAGGTAACGGTATAACCATTGATTTTGTCCATAAGTCTGACCAGTTTCTTGTCACCCATATTTTGTTGCAGATGTGTGTCAGGCCTTCCACCACTACCTCTCCACCTGCTTGTAAGAGGTGTTCCCTTACCACTATGTGGTGATCACTACTATGGGGACCTTAGAACAGGACACAACCGACTCCGCAGCCACATGTACACAAAAATGAAGATTGGCAACTCAGCCATGTGTACATGCGGACAGGCGCACCAGACAGCCGAGCACATACTACAAAACTGCCCCGAATATGATATACAGAGAAAATCTCACTGGCCCATAGAAACAACACTGGAAGAGAAACTTTATGGACCTGTGAACTACAAAAGACAGTGAAGTTTATACAAGAGACAACATTGCAGATATAGACAATATTTTAAAGCGAATGAAAGAAGAAAAATACTACTATGGGGATCACATCAATCCACATCTCGCCAGCCACGCTACCTTGACAACAACCTGTTTCCAGGGAACGTTACATGGAAGACAGATTGTGGTCCTGGTCAGTATGTTGTGCCTGACCCTGACGTGATGTCCTGGTCAGTATGTTGTGCCTGACCCTGACGCGATGTCCTGGTGAGTATGTTGTGCCTGACCCTGACGCGACATCCTGGTCAGTATGTTGTGCCTGACCCTGACGCGATGTCCTGGTCAGTATGTTGTGCCTGACCCTGACGTGATGTCCTGGTCAGTATGTTGTGCCTGACCCTGACGCAATGTCCTGGTCAGTATGTTGTGCCTGACCCTGACGCGATGTCCTGGTCAGTATGTTGTGCCTGACCCTGACGCGATGTCTTGGTCAGTATGTTGTGCCTGACCCTGACGTGATGTCCTGGTCAGTATGTTGTGCCTGACCGGAATAGTGTCTCAGTTCCCCTGGGGAGGAGATACTATCTGAAACTTAACATGCTTAATAATCATCATTGAAGGGATGGGAGGTGTGAATGGAGATGTAGAGACAGAGATGCTGAGGGTGGTAGTGGCTTTGGTTGAGTTGAAAGTCATCTGGAGCACTAGGGTAATCAAGGACAAACCGGCCTACAGCGTCTCGAAGAGAGAAGAATTCGTGGTGACTTAATACAGGTTTATAAGATGATCAGAGGAATCGATAAATTAGACTATAACAAGTTTTTAAAAATACAGCCACCCACAATAACTCGAGGGAATAGCTACAAGCTGATTAAAGAGAGGTCCAGGTTAGATATTAGGAAATATTTTTTTAGTCAGAGAGTGGTGTCTGCTTGAAATGCATTGCCAGGGGAGGTAGAGGAGGCAGGGACAGTTAATGCATTTAAGAATAAACTGGATGCGCATAGCTTTTAGAGCAAGGTGATGTAAATGAAACTGGTTGTATACAGACTCTGCAGGGTTTTCTAAACCAGTATAAAGACGTTAAGTTAAGTTAAGGTCCATGCCAGGCTAAGTGTCTTCAGATCCTGTGTGAAACAGAGGCATAGAGAAAAGGTGTACACCCAATGAGAGAAGAATGAAGGAGAATACAGGAACAGACAACTCTCACAATGGAATGCCTGTAGACCTGTCCAACATTAACTTGAAATTAATGTTGGACAGCAACATATGACAACAATTACAAATGAAAGTCCAACAAAAATAACATAATGCCTAATATTGCAGAAACTTACATCGCTGAACGGAATCTTGGCCATCATCATCTCCTTCTTCCATTGATGCAGCATCAGGTTGCGGAAGTCCTGGTTGAAAGGTCCAGCGTAGGACAAGAAGCCAGTTGCCAGTAGCACATTCCCGACCAACTGCTGAATCTGGGCTTCAAATGTTTTGCTGGCCTCTGTCCAGCGGATCTTTTCCCCAGACAGGCCATTAATCAGAGCTTCTGCGTTGTTCATCTTGCGTCGACAGGCCTCGGCATCATCCATCAATGTCTTTTTCACAAAAACAACAAATTCATGACAAGTTATTCAGAAAGCAGATGATATATTTACAATTCAATTTAGACAAGAAATAATATTGTTATACAAAAAACATACTGAATACTATTATTACTATTAGTTACCCATCGCAAGCGATGATGGCCATATTAACAGACGGTTTTGTCTTGATGATGTAACTTACGCTGTATTTGGATTATAGTGAGGAAGAAACTGCACTTGTCATCGACCCCACCCTTTGGTCCTGAGCTACTTTGAACCAGTGACAAGACATTAGGCAAGACAACTGGAGGCAACTCAAGATGACTGAATAAATAATATGTTACAGCACATTTTATTGCTTGGTACTGAATAAATAACAAGCAATAAACTGTGCTGTAACATAGCCATTAGAAAATAGAATGCAGCCAAGAAGTAAGAAAACAACGAGAAACTCTGAGGCCAGTTAATTAGTTCACAAAGTGGCAACAATAAACACACAGACACAGAGCACTTTATATATTGTATAGTTGTTAAGTTTGGCATGAGAAAAAGCTAAGGTCAATGATGCTCTTATTGTTTATGATTGATTTTACTCGTGCTGAGTTGATGTTACTAGTGCTGAGTTGTGCTGAGTTGATGTTACTAGTGCTGAGTTGATGTTACTAGTGCTGAGTTGTGCTGAGTTGATGTTACTAGTGCTGAGTTGTGCTGAGTTGATGTTACTAGTGCTGAGTTGTGCTGAGTTGAGGTTACTCATGCTGAGTTGTGCTGAGTTGAGGTTACTCATGCTGAGTTGTGCTGAGTTGATGTTACTAGTGCTGAGTTGTGCTGAGTTGAGGTTACTCATGCTGAGTTGATGTTACTCGTGCTGAGTTGATTTTACTTGTGCTGAGTTATGCTGAGTTGATGTTACTCATGGTGAGTTGATGTTAATCGTGCTGAGTTGATGTTACTCATGCTGAGTTGATGTTACTCATTCTGAGTTGATGTTACTCGTGCTGAGTTGATGTTACTCATTCTGAGTTGATGTTACTCATGCTGAGTTGATGTTACTCGTGCTGAGTTGATGTTACTCGTGCTGAGTTGATGTTACTCGTGCTGAGTTGATGTTACTTGTGCTGAGTTGATGTTACTTATGCTGAGTTGTGCTGAGTTGATGTTACTCATGCTGAGTTGATGTTACTCGTGCTGAGTTGATGTTACTTGTGCTGAGTTAATGTTACTTATGCTGAGTTGTGCTGAGTTGATGTTACTCATGCTGAGTTGATGTTACTCGTGCTGATATTTCTTTAGTAGCAGATACTTACTTACTTTCCATGTCCAAGCACCATCTCATACAGCATACATCCAGTATCCAGTGACATGGATTGCCTTGTCATTTGCCTCCATCATGTCACGCCTATTACATGTTTCCTGGAGGTTGGGGCAGGTCATCAGGTGGTCTGGGTTCAGTATTGCGTCACAGTCACATGTGTCATCATCTGTGTATCCCCATCATTTCGTGTTCCTCTTTCACCGTGATACACCAGTTCAGCGACTTCCATGTTGTGTATGGTAGATGATATCCGGTGGCAGGTTCCTTCCGAAGTTTGATCTTTAGGGCCTGCATAAATTCCTGTCACCTCTCAATACAGCAGATTTCAGGGCTAGTCTGTCTGGGCTGTGCTGATTTTAGGAAACGATTTTAATGCAGATTACAGTATCTCTTCTTCCATCCTGAAGCGCACTTGAGAAGGTGGACCTGGGTCCATTTTGCTGTAGTGCAATGTGAGGCTCTTCAGTAAGCTCACCACTATGAGAATGACAGTGTCCACGCCTACCTCGTTGACCAGATTGCTGTGACACATCCTGTTTCCAGGAACGAGAATGAGGACATGAGGTGGCATCTTGATCATAATATAAGCGATATTATGTTAATTAATTTATAACATAACATTATCGTTAATAAACTCCAAAAAGAGTAAATAATAAAAACTGCACATCAAGTAACAAATAGCCCCTTTCTCTGCCATGGCTGCATCAAACAAGGCCTGTACCTTGTCCAGCACTTTCAAGTAACAAATAGCCCCTTTCTCCGCCATGGCTGCATCAAACAAGGCCTGTACCTTGTCCAGCACTTTCAAGTAACAAATAGCCCCTTTCTTCGCCATGGCTGCATCAAACAAGGCCTGTACCTTGTCCAGCACTTTCAAGTAACAAATAGCCCCTTTCTTCGCCATGGCTGCATCAAACAAAGCCTGTACCTTGTCCAGCACTTTCAAGTAACAAATAGCCCCTTTCTCCGCCATGGTTGCATCAAACAAGGCCTGTACCTTGTCCAGCACTTTCAAGTAACAAATAGCTCCTTTCTCCGCCATGGCTGCATCAAACAAGGCCTGTACCTTGTCCAGCACTTTCAAGTAACAAATAGCCCCTTTCTCCGCCATGGCTGCATCAAACAAGGCCTGTACCTTGTGCAGCACTTTCAAGTAACTGTAACAGTTCCCGCCGGAGCAAGGGGAGTTTAGGATGCCTGAACATGTTAAAGCTTAAAGCTACCTGAATGCATGTCAAGGTCACTCACCGTCTCAGCAAAGGAGAACAGAATTGGGTTAAGGAATGTGGACAGATAGAAACTGACCACTGGCCTTCCGATTTTGGTAGGGGGAGATTGATTGACAGACGAAATTGGCAGCGGGGCTTGCTGCGAGAGAATGAATGACAGGTGGGCAAAGTGTTTCGTTCCAATTGGGATTGAAGATGACCATACCTGAGATCGATTGGTCAAGCTCTGGCCTTGCTTGAGGATATATAACTCGAGACAAAGTTTAGGCTGAAAGAGGCTGGAGAGAGAGAGAGAGGCTGTATGGAGGAGAGAGAGACTGAATGTGGATAGTATGTTTAACTCACCGACTTAGATAGAGGAGCGATTGATTGACGGTTGGACGAATGTTTAGTGATAGAACAGGATCGCTCAAATAGGTGTGTGAGTTTTGCATTAATAGATAATGTGAAAGTGTGTTTGTAAGCAAGGACACATTGTGAACGAGTTATGTCGAGATCGCCCGCCTGAGGGGATTTCAGTGAGGAAGAGTATTTGATAAGGTGTGTTGATGACGCAGTTAAGGCGATGTGTGTGTGATGTAATTGCAAGGCAATAGAACTGGGTTTTTAGTTAGTTGGGAATTCCATCAATAGCTAATGCTTACAATTCCCGTTTTAGTAGAATGTTAAGTTAAGATATGTATTATATTGTGTTTGTAATTTCTCTACTCATTCTATGATATGAGTATGATTTAATAAATATGCCACCTGATGTGTGATATGTCATTTACTGAGTATGGTCATGATGATGTGGATGAGTGTGAGAATGTTCTAAGTTAGATCACGGCCAGGGCAAGCAGAGGGTCTGTTACACGTCAAGGCAATAGAACTGGGTTTTTAGTTAGTTGGGAATTCCATCAATAGCTAATGCTTACAATTCCCGTTTTAGTAGAATGTTTAGTTAAGATATGTATTATATTGTGTTTGTAATTTCTCTACTCATTCTATGATATGAGTATGATTTAATAAATATGCCACCTGATGTGTGATATGCCATTTACTGAGTATGGTCATGATGATGTGGATGAGTGTGAGAATGTTCTAAGTTAGATCACGGCCAGGGCAAGCAGAGGGTCTGTTACATAACAAATAGCCCCTTTTTTCACCATGGCTGCATCAAACAAGGCCTGTACCCTGTCCTAGCACTTTCAAGTAACAAATAGCCCCTTTCTCCGCCATGGCTGCATCAAACAAGGCCTGTACCTTGTCCAGCACTTTCAAGTAACAAATAGCCCCTTTCTCCGCCATAGCTGCATCAAACAAGGCCTGTACCTTGTCCAGCACTTTCAAGTAACAAATAGCTCCTTTCTCCACCATGGCTGCATCAAACAAGGCCTGTACCTTTTTCAACACTTTCAAGTAACAAATAGCCACTTTCTCCACCATGGCTGCATCAAACAAGGCCTGTACCTTGTCCAGCACTTTAAAGTAACAAATAGCCCCTTTCTCCACCATGGCTGCATCAAACAAGGCCTGTACCTTGTCCAGCACTTTCAAGTAACAAATAGCCCCTTTCTCCGCCATGGCTGCATCAAACAAGGCCTGTACCTAGTCCAGTCCCTGTCAATGTGCTCACCTGTTTCTCCGCCATGGCTGCGTCAAACAAGGCCTGTACCTAGTCCAGTCCCTGTCAATGTGCTCACCTGTTTCTCCGCCATGGCTGCGTCAAACAAGGCCTGTACCTTGTCCAACTCTTTCTGTTTTTCATCAAGTTGAGCCTGAGCACTGGCCAAATCTGCGTTAGCTGCATTCAAACGAGCCTCCTGCTTGATTAAGTTGGCCTGTAATACGAAGTAGCAGATAAGTCAAATAATCAGCACACAAGTTCATTGTCAGTCAAATACTTTTTACTTTAAAAATAGAAGTTCTACCAATCTGATGTTTTAAACAATCAATACAGTTCTGTTTCCTATTGCTGGGGTCAGTTGGAAGATTGCTGGGGTCAATTGGAAGATTGCTGGGGTCAGTCGGAAGATTTATAGAGACACACTGAGAGTAATATTATTATTTCACCTGATAGAAAAACTTAGGTCTGACAGCCATAAAACTCATGGGTCCAGATTAACAAACTGATATCCCAGCCAGTCTGCCATTTCGTATGAATCATATCATCATATATTAATTAGCAACGTGGTAACTAAACAAGAGTCTATATGTGTTTACACTTGCCTTCAACTAAACAATTAAAAAAAATTGGAGGGGTTGAAAGTAAATAAATGTCCAGGTTAAGATGGTATTCATCCAAAATTGCTGTATAAAATTAGAAACCAACTAGCAAAACCATTGGCTATATTATGTTCTCAATCACTTACAAAATGGGATTGTTCCACGGGATTAGAAAGATGCAGGAGTGACCCCCTTATTCGAAAAGGGCAAAAAATCAGACCCAGCAAATTATAGACTGGTGAGTTTAACGAGAATAGTCTGTAAATTGTTAGAGTCAATAATCAAAGAAAACTTTGTAATGCATTTAGACAAGTTTAATGTAATCATAAATAGTCAGCATGGGTTTAATAGAGGGAGATCATGCTTAACAAATCTATTAGAATTCGTGGAGGAGGTTACTAAAATGATAGATGGAGGGGGAAGGCCACGGCTCGGTTTTGGGACCAATTTTCTTCTTAATATATATAAATGAATTGGACATTAATTTTGGATTCACGATTGCAAAATTTATGGGTGGCACAAAACTATGCAGTAGTGTCTCATCTAAAGCAGAAGTGGATATATTTAGGTCGGATTTATGTAAAATTTGGGAATGGTCTGTGAGCGGGCAAATGGAGTTTAACTTAGATAAACGTACAGTCATTCACATGGGTAGATCCAATATGGAATATTATTACAGAATGGGCAAAACAAACTCGTCCTTACGATTGATTACGTACTCAGACGAATGTGTACGCCCACACATAATCAACAAATTCATCTTCACAATCAGATTACATAGATCACTTCACATACTCATTAAATCTGTATATTCACATACGATCCGATCACTTACAATCAGGCAATCTGTGCATTCACAAATACTTAGATCACTTCATGCATTCAAGCAAATCTGTACATTCACATGTAATTAGATCACGCATAGTTCACTAGGTGTCCTGCATGTACAACACACATTCAGATCTCGTTCTTAGGTGATCTGTACACTCGTATAACCATTTAGAGCATACATTGTTCCAAAGGTGTCCTACACATACAACACACATTCAGATCTCTTACTGTTCACAGGGTGTCCATCTTAAGAACCTATTAAGTGCGACTGGCCAACACTCGAGGTGTATGAAGGTACTTTCACACTGCAAACTCACTCACTTCCAGACTCACTCTCAGCCTTCCTCCTAGCCACTCTCCTGTTTTAACCTGCAGAGTTTTTTATAGTCTCACTCCACAACATGGCTGTCAAATGGTCTTCTGTTGGCTGTCTGACTTAGCCATCACTCCAATCTGGAAATACCCCCAACCAACTGCCATTGGTTGACTATCCATGAATCACTGTCACTCTAAATGTAGTAGCAAGTCGTGGCAGCATCAAACTGTCACCAACCCCCATCTATGCCAATTCTGAACGCCAGAGTGGTCAGCTCCAAACACCCACCCCTGTACCAGACAAAGTCTTCCACCTAAACCCCTCGTTTCCTTTGTCGACCTAGCAAAGAGACGGTGATTGACCTTGGCACGCATTCAGGCAACCTTTATTCTTAGAGTCACCAGCTCAGTCTCCCCTGCCCTATGCTCCTATGCTCCAACTGGAACTGCCACATCCTGTTTAACACGCTCATGGAAAGTCTATCCTGGTTTTAAACTCACAAGAGAGAAAGTAGGCAGCTTATTGTATCTTTCCCAACATCCAGGAGAGGGGTGTGTGTGGGGGAGAGGAGGAAGGGGTGCCCTGCAAATCTACAAGGCTCAATCATTATTGGTCTAGATCTACCCTCCCCAAAATAGTTGCCACATCCTTCATTCAACTACCAGCCAACTCGCTTCGCAGGCCACGAAACCCTTATTGGGCCACTCTCCATTCATATGTCTAGAGAATTATAAATGGCTAAGGACAGACTTCTCAGACTTAATGTGTAATGTTTCTGTAACAAGGCTAACCCAGACGGTGGACAGCGCTAGATAGAGAAGCAGTTACAAATGCAAGTTGTGTGACTACTTATGTAAGACAGACAGACAAACACTTTCAAACTATCAACAACTACACACATTTCTGGAAACCAACATTTTATGTTTGTTTTTCTGCCTTACTTGCTCTCTCTGTACGTCACCAATATGACCCTCACCTCTCTGTAAACCCCAATTTGACCCTAACCTCTCTGTAAGTCACCAATATGACCCTCACCTCTGAGTACATCACCAATATGACCCTCACCTCTATATGTCACCAATATGACCCTCACCTCTCTGTACATCACCAATTTGACCCTCACCTGTCTGTACACCCCAATTTGACCCTCACCTCTCTGTACACCTCAATTTGACCCTCACCTCTATACATCACCAATGGTGAACCCTCACCTCTCTATACACCCCAATTTGACGTTCACCTTTCTGTACACCCCCAATATGACCCTCACCTCTCTGTACACCACCAATATGACCCTCACCTCTCTGTACACCACTAATATGACCCTCACCTCTCTGTACACCACCAATATGACCCTCACCTCTCTGTACACCACCAATATGACCCTCACCTCTCTGTACACCCCCAATATGACCCTCACCTCTCTGTACACCACCAATATGACCCTCACCTCTCTGTACACCACCAATATGACCCTCACCTCTCTGTACACCACCAATATGACCCTCACCTCTCTGTACACCACCAATATGACCCTCACCTCTCTGTACACCACCAATATGACCCTCACCTCTCTGTACACCACCAATATGACCCTCACCTCTCTGTACACCACCAATATGACCCTCACCTCTCTGTACACCCCCAATATGACCCTCACCTCTCTGTACACCCCCAATATGACCCTCACCTCTCTGTACACCCCCAATATGACCCTCACCTCTCTGTACACCACCAATATGACCCTCACCTCTCTGTACACCACCAATATGACCCTCACCTTTAGAGGCAACACCTCCTTGTTGATGGTGTAGAAGAATGACATGGCAGAAGTCCAGGAACACAAGCCGGCCACATCCCCACAGACTTTCTTAGCATTCTCAAAGCTGTAATCTTCCATGGTGAGGTAAGGCTCTAGCAGCTCTACAGTCTCAGCGTTGATGGAATCCTGGTCAGCACAAGATAAGAAGTTATCCATTACTCCTCACTAACACCCTCACCACTCCTCCCCACTCCCAGCATACATCCATTACTCCTCACTAACACCCTCACCACTCCTCCCCACTCCCAGCATACGTCCATTACTCCTCATTAACACCCTCACCACTCCTCCCCACTCCCAGCATACATCCATTACTCCTCACTAACACCCTCACCACTCCTCCCTACTCCCAGCATACGTCCATTACTCCTCATTAACACCCTCACCACTCCTCTCCACTCCCAGCATACGTCCAGTGCCATCACTAACACCCTCACCACTCCTCCCCACTCCCAGCATACGGCCAGTACCATCACTAACACCCTCCCCACTCCTCCCCACTCCCAGCATATGGCCAGTTCCATCACTAACACCCTCCCCACTTCTTCCCACTCCCAGCATACAGCCAGTACCATCACTAACACCCTCCCCACTCCTTGCGTATGTCCAGTACCATCACTAACACCCTCACCACTCCTCCCCACTCTCAGCGTACGGCCGATGTCATGTTCTGCTTATGGTTTCCGAGTACTAGAAACACTTGCAGTAAGATTGAGCCAAAAAATGTACATGTTCTTTTAGTGGCACCTTATGCAGTGCTCTGCTTTTCATTATGACTTTGCCAGGACCATGTACAACCTTCTTTAGCCCTATATTACAACAAGTATTAAACATGCAGTAATTCTATTGTTTTATCATCAATAAAGGAAGGCAGATACACAAACAGGAAATAATCCAAGCTGTCCGCACTTCTGTCCGCTACACCAGAAAATGGCATGCTCCCCACACATTATCACTGTCCCTAGCCACCTCGTACTAATGTCCAAGTTTACCCACAAACACAGAAAGTAGGCTGCCTACCTTATCCAAGTTTACCCACAAACACAGAAAGTAGGCTGCCTACCTTAGCCGAGTTTACCCACAAACACAGAAAGTTGGCTGCCTACCTTAGCCGAGTTTACCCACAAACACAGAAAGTAGGCTGCCTACCTTAGCCGAGTTTACCCACAAACACAGAAAGTAGGCTGCCAACCTTATCCAAGTTTACCCACAAACACAGAAAGTAGGCTGCCTACCTTATCCAAGTTTACCCACAAACACAGAAAGTAGGCTGCCTACCTTATCCAAGTTTACCCACAAACACAGAAAGTAGGCTGCCTACCTTATCCAAGTTTACCCACAAACACAGAAAGTAGGCTGCCTACCTTAGCCGAGTTTACCCACAAACACAGAAAGTAGGCTGCCAACCTTAGCGAAGTTTACCCACAAACACAGAAAGTAGGCTGCCTACCTTATCCAAGTTTACCCACAAACACAGAAAGTAGGCTGCCTACCTTATCCAAGTTTACCCACAAACACAGAAAGTAGGCTGCCTACCTTAGCCGAGTTTACCCACAAACACAGAAAGTTGGCTGCCTACCTTAGCCGAGTTTACCCACAAACACAGAAAGTAGGCTGCCTACCTTAGCCAAGTTTACCCACAAACACAGAAAGTAGGCTGCCTACCTTAGCCAAGTTTACCCACAAACACAGAAAGTAGGCTGCCTACCTTAGCCAAGTTTACCAACAAACACAGAAAGTAGGCTGCCTACCGTAGCCAAGTTTACTAACACACACAGAAAGTAGGCTGCCTACCTTAGGAAAGTTCATCAAGATACCCAGAAAGTTTGAAGAGTTCATCAGCTTGAGGGCTTCCCCCCAAGATGGCTTTACGCAGTTCCTCTCGGGATCAGCTGTCACTGTGTCTAATTTTCTCTGAGAAAAACATTGAGTGAAGGTCTATCAGTTTTGTGAGGGAAAAATCAAACAGTAGATTGTCATAGTAGTCTCTCTTGTAGCATGATGGGAGTCTGGGAGTAGGGGGAGGTAGCATGATGGGAGTAAGGAGGAGGTAGCATGATGGGAGTCTGGGAGTACGGGGGGAGGTCGCATGATGCGAGTCTGGGAGTAGGGGGAGGTAGCATGATGGGAGTCTGATATTAGGGGGAGGTAGCATGATGGGAGTCTGATAGTAGGAGGAGGTAGCATGATGGGAGTAAGGAGGAGGTAGCATGATGTGAGTAAGGAGGAGGTAGCATGATGGGAGTCTGGGAGTAGGGGGAGGTAGCATGATGGGAGTCTGATAGTAGGGGGAGGTAGCATGATGGGAGTAAGGAGGAGGTAGCATGATGGGAGTAAGGAGGAGGTAGCATGATGAGAGGGGGAGTAGGGGGAGGTAGCATGATGGGAGTCTGATAGTAGGAGGAGGTAGCATGATGGGAGTAAGCAGGAGGTAGCATGATGGGAGTCTGGGAGTAGGGGGAGGTAGCATGATGGGAGTCTGGGAGTAGGGAGGAGGTAGGATGATGGGAGTCTGGAAGTTGGGGGAGGTAGCTTGATGGGAGTCTGGGAGTTGGGGGAGATAGCTTGATGGGAGTCTGGGAGTTGGGGGAGGTAGCTTGATGGGAGTCTGGGAGTAGAGGGAGGTAGCGTGATGGGAGTCTGGGATTAGGGGAGGTAGCATGATGGGAGTGAGAGTAGGGAGGAGGTAGCATGATGGGAGTGAGAGTAGGGAGGAGGTAGCATGATGGGAGTGAGAGTAGGGAGGAGGTAGCATGATGGGAGTGAGAGTAGGGAGGAGGTAGCATGATGAGCGTAGGGAGGAGGTAGCATGATGGGAGTGAGAGTAGGGAGGAGGTAGCATGATGAGAGTAGGGAGGAGGTAGCATGATGGGAGTGAGAGTAGGGAGGAGGTAGCATGATGGGAGTGAGAGTAGGGAGGAGGTAGCATGACAGGAGTGAGAGTAGGGGGAGGTAGCATGGCAGGAGTGAGAGTAGGGAGGAGGTAGCATGATGAGAGTAGGGAGGAGGTAGCATGATGGGAGTAAGAGTAGGGAGGAGGTAGCATGACAGGAGTGAGATTAGGGGGAGGTAGCATGGCAGGAGTGAGAGTAGTGGGATAAGCCAGAAGTGAGAACAGCCTCATTGTAGGACAATAAAACACTGACAAGTTTGTTCCACTTTTAATTTGAATATTGTACTCTTTTGTGTAGACTGTGACAAAGTACTGATTGAGCAGATTAGATGCCTCCCTATTCTCACTTATTATTTTTCCTGTATTGTCTATGAGAGGGCCTACTTTGTCTTTCGTTCTTTGTTTATTTCTAACATAAGAAAAGAAGCTTTTACTGTCAGTCTTGATCCTCTGAGCAAGTTTTCTTTAAAGTCTATTTTTGCTGCTTTATTTGCTTTCTGAGCTATGTTCTGCTTGTCCAAATATTTTAAATGTTTCTTTTGATTTACCTGCCTCTATATATTTTTTCCATGCTTTATTTTTAGCTCTTCCACATTTAACTACAAATCTAATTATCCACTTTTTACGCCTGGGGTTTACCTCCCTACATGGAACACATTACTCTTTTAGCTTTTCTAGAACTGTTTTGAAACTCTCCCACTCTTATTTAACATCTGTTCATCCGACAGTATCTTTCCAGATTATGTGGCTGGCTGTCTCTTTCATCCTCTTAACATCTGCCTTAGAGTAGTCGTATGTTCGTGTGTTTATGTTTACTTCTTTCCCTGCTATAAGATCCCAACGTATGATCTGATGGTCACTTGAGCCAAACAGTTCCCCAACGGTAACATTTTCAATAATATTTTTCTCTGTAGTAAAAACTAGGTCGAGTATGTTTTTGCCTCTGGTGGCTGCTTCTACATGTTGAATTAAAAAATTGTCAGTTATGCACTTTACTTATTTGACTCTGCAAATGCTTCTGCCATATCCCATTTTATTTCAGGAAAATTGGAATCCGCCATTAATAATATTTCCCTGCACTAGCCTTTTTAATTTAACTAATTAACTCCTCATCTTGCTCTTTTGTACTTGAAGGACATCTGTAGCATACTCCAACCATTGTTCTTTCACCCCCACTTTCTATTTCTCCCCATACACTTTCAGTTTTGTTGCCAGATGAAAGATCATCTTGTAAAGTTATATTTACTCTATTTACACAGTATAATAAAACATCACCTCCCTTAGCCTTGTCTCCAACTATCCTATCCCTCCTTAACATTGTATATCCCTCTATTTCAAGTTCACTATCCGCAATGTCCTCATATGTCCACGATTCTGTTAATGTAATAGACATCTGGCTTTTCTTCCTCTACATACAGCTCTAATTCCTCACCTTTATTTACTATACTTCTCACATTTGCCTAAAAACATTTGAGAGTACCGGTACTGTGTTGTTGTTTTTCCCCGTTTCTGATTTTGATTTTTTAGTTGAATGACTGACACGTCGTTACCACTGCCTCTCCTTCCTGAACATTGTAACGATCGTTCCATACGCTGTTTATTTATCTTTCTAGTACCACCTCTCCGTCCCCTAAGGTGTGTAGATATTCTTGTTTTGTGTCCACTGCTTGCTCTGATCAGCATGACACACCGCCATTTCAGGATATGGAGGTATGCAAGCCTACTATTGACCTCCCGTGTTATCTGAGATGGGGTAGGTAACTTCAGCTGTAGTGTAAGTAGGTCAGCAAGTGTGTAATATCGAGTAGGTTCAGTGCTGTAGTCAAACTTACTGGCTGTCAATGTTCTAATGTGTCCAACATATGTCATGTTGTACCATAACCTGGTCAGCACAGTCAACATATGTCAGGCTGTACCATATCCTGGCCAGTACAGTCAACATATGTCAGGTTGTACCATATCCTGGCCAGTACAGTCAACATATGTCAGGTTGTACCATATCCTGGCCAGTACAGTCAACATATGTCAGGTTGTACCATATCCTGGCCAGTACAGTCAACATATGTCAGGTTGTACTATATAGCGGCCAGTACAGTTAACATATGTCAGGTTGTACCATATGCTGGCCAGTACAGTATTTTTAGCAATATTTACATTGGTTTGTGAGTTTAACAATAGCCCATATGGTTTGTGAGTTTAATAATAGTCCATATGGTTTGTGAGTTTAACAATGGCCCATATGAATTGTGAGTTTAACAGTAGCCCATATGATTTGTGAGTTTAACAGTAGCCCATATGAATTGTGAGTTTAACAGTAGCCCATATGAATTGGGAGTTTAACAACAGCCCATATGTTTTGTGAGTTTAACAATGGCCTATATGAATTGTGAGTTTAACAGTAGCCTCTATGGTTTATGAGTTTAACAGTAGCCCATATGGTTTGTGAGTTTAAGAGTAGCCCCTATGAAACTTGAACCCTTCCGGCCTGTTACCTGGAACAGAAGTAGTACTGAGTCCATGATTCTCATGATCAGGTGTGGAGGCTTAGCCAGCTTGCGGACTGTAGAAATGTGAGCAGGTTTGATGGTCATTAGAGCAGCTTCTGCTTCAGCCATTGCTGGCCGAGCTGCTTCCAGTTTCTCTTCTGCTACTGCCTTGTCTACCTGCAAACAAGAGGAACAAAAGCTGTAGAAACTAACTGGCTGGATGACCTGACATGAAATTAAACCTGGCATCATGGTAGTTCTTGTATGTATATCTGACGTCATGATAACCCGTATATGTATATCTGATATATTTATAATCCACGTATGTATATCTGATATCTCTATAACCCATGTATATCTGGCATCTCTGTAATCCTTGTATGTATATATGATATCTCTTTTACCTGTGTATGTATATCTGATATCTCTATAACCCGTGTATATCTGGCATCTCTGTAATCCTTGTATGTATATCTGATATATTTATAATCCGCATATGTATATCTGATATATCTATAATCCTTGTATGTGTATCTGATATATCTATAACCCATGTATGTATATCTGACATCATGGTAATTCTTGTATGTATATCTCAAGATCCTGATAAATAAAAGGGCTTAGCTCAGTTAACTATGCTCTCTTGATTCCATGAGAACATTTGGTTGTACATGCCAGTCTTCGTACAGGTCTAAAATGTTACCAGTAACACAACCCACAAATCCCAAAAGACCACCCACAAACCCCAAATAAGCACCCACAAACCCCAAAAGTCCCACCCACAAACCCCAAAAGACCACCCACAGACCCAAAAAGACCACCCACAAACCCAAAAAGACCACCAACAGACCCCAAAAGACCACCCACAAACCCCAAAAGACCACCAACAGACCCCAAAAGACCACCCACAGACCCCAAAAGACCACCTACAAACCCCAAAAGACCACCCACAAACCCCAAAAGACCACCAACAGACCCCAAAAGACCACCCACAGACCCCAAAAGACCACCAACACACCCCAAAAGACCACCAACAGACCCCAAAAGACCACCCACAGACTCCAAAAGACTAGTATTCTTGCTTGTCTGGTCTCTGTCCAAATGACATGTCTGTAGTGGACCTGCCAGAAGCACATAGCTCCCACTAACATAGTTCATGGGATCAACAAGGCACACCTGTGGTCCAGGAATTTCAAGGTGCGGCTGATCAGGCAGCAAGGCCTAAGATGGCTGACAGGTATGTCTCCAATGTTTGTGTGACCTCATTTCTTTCCCATTTAACAAAAAAAAACAACAACAAAAACTGGGGAGGAAGACTAACGACTGGTCAGGCACAATATACTGGTCAGACATGTTAGTCAAGGCCAGGCATGTTAGTCAGGGTCAGGCATGTTAGTCAGGGTCAGACATGTTAGTCAAGGTCAGGCATGCTAGTCAGGGTCAGGTACAACATACTGATCAGACATGTTAGTCAGGGTCAGGCACAACATACTGATCAGACATGTTAGTCAGTGTCAGGCACAACATACTGATCAGACATGTTAGTCAGAGGCACAACATACTGATCAGACATGTTAGTCAAGGTCAGGCATGCTAGTCAGGGTCAGGCACAACATACTGATCAGACATGTTAGTCAGGGTCAGACATGTTAGTCAGGGTCAGGCACAACATACTGGTCAGACATGTTAGTCAAGGTCAGACATGTTAGTCAGGGTCAGGCACAACATACTGATCAGACATGTTAGTCAGGGTCAGACATGTTAGTCAGGGTCAGGCACAACATACTGATCAGACATGTTAGTCAGGGTCAGGCACAACATAATGATCAGGCATGTTAGTCAGGGTCAGACATGTTAGTCAGGGTCAGGCACAACATACTGATCAGACATGTTAGTCAGGGTCAGACATGTTAGTCAGGATCAGGCACAACATACTGGTCAGACATGTTAGTCAGGGTCAGACATGTTAGTCAGGGTCAGGCACAACATACTGATTAGACATGTTAGTCAGGGTCAGGCACAACATACTGATTAGACATGTTAGTCAGGGTCAGACATGTTAGTCAGGCATGACATACTGATCAGACATGTTAGTCAGGGTCAGACATGTTAGTCAGGGTCAGGCACAACATACTGATCAGACATGTTAGTCAGGGCCAGACATGTTAGTCAGGGTCAGGCACAACATATTGATCCGACATGTTAGTCAGGGTCAGGCACAACATACTGGTCAAGACCCTCATTTCTGCTTCCTAGCAGCCCTCCCTGGAACTGGGCTGTTTTTGTGCCATCCTGGCTAATTGGGTGAGGAATTGACGCGATCTCCGTAGTAGTGAGCAACACGCAGATGAAGCCAAGCAGAAAACAACCGCCTGATGGACCCCGGTCTACCTTCATCATCATGCTCGGGTTGTAAGGAAAGCTACTGCAAACTGCAACTTAACGTCCTTTTCAGGACGCACAACTGAGTAAACTCATTGTAGGCATTCGAAACAACAACATTAACAACAACAACAACAACCAACAACAACCAACAAATACAATTCAGTCCATAAAAACTTACAAAAATGGAGTCCACAATGGCTTGAGCTTTGTCCTTGACCTTCTGTACTTGAGCCTTGACCTGCTCTGCAGCTTGAGCCTTGAAGGTCACCTCCTCCAAGACTTGGTCTGCCTTCTTGGAGGCCACAGCCAGCTCTTTCTCCTTGAGTGCCAGCTCTTTACTCAGTTCATTCACAGACTCTGTAGCCTCAATCAATTTCTCAAGTCCTAAGGAACATATTCAAATAGTGTCAATCAACTGTGTACAGGTGTGGAGTCCTTATCATAGAGGGGATATAAACATGCTGGAAAGGATACAAAACAGAGCGACAAAGCTGATAGTGGGATTCCAGAATTACAGTTATGTGGAAAGACTCTGAAAAACCGGCCTACAGTGTTCTAGAAGAGAGACGAATTCGTGGTGACTTAATACAGGTTTATAGGATGATCAGAGGAACGGATAAATTAGGCTATAACAAGTTTTTCAAAATACAACCACCCACAATAACAAGAGGGCATAGCTACAAGTTAACTAAAGAGAGGGCCAGATTGGATATTAGGAAATATTTTTGTAGTCAGAGAGTGGTGAATGCTTGGAATGCACTGCCCCAGGAGGTAGTGGAGGCAGGGACGATTAATGCATTTAAGAATAGATTGGATGCACATAGCTTTTAGAGCAAGATAATGTAAATGAAACTGGTTGTATACACTCTGCAGAGTCTTCTAAACCAGTATAAAGATGTTAAGTTAGTGTCTCAAGACCTAGGGAACATATTCAAACATGTCTTGTAGCAGCTATGGCAGTTTCATTAGTTTGTAATCTCAGCAAACACAGAGTGTACATGAGAACAGTAATGTTATAGTGTGTACCAGCTCTCTCTGTTAGTACATGCACACAGAAAATATTATGTGTACCAGCTCTCTCTGTTAGTACATGCACACATAAAACATTATGTTTACCAGCTCTCTCTGTTAGTACATTCATACAGAAAATAAATGTGCTGCACAAAAACTGTACATGCTCACACAGACTCACATAAACTGTACATGCTCACACAGACTCACATAAAATGTACGTTCTCACAAAGGCTCACATAAACTGTACATGCTCACACAGACTCACATAAACTGTACGTGCTCACACAGGCTCACATAAACTGTACGTGCTCACACAGGCTCACATAAACTGTACATGCTCACATAAACTGTACGTGCTCACACAGGCTCACATAAACTGTACGTGCTCACACAGGCTCACATAAGCTGTACGTGCTCACAAAGGCTCACATAAACTGTATGTTCTCACAAAGGCTCACATAAACTGTATGTTCTCACAAAGGCTCACATAAACTGTACGTTCTCACAAAGGCTCACATAAACTGTACGTGCTCACAAAGGCTCACATAAACTGTACGTTCTCACAAAGGCTCACATAAACTGTACGTGCTCACAAAGGCTCACATAAACTGTACGTGCTCACAAAGGCTCACATAAACTTACGTGCTCACATAAACAATTGTCCATAATTGTATAATTCCCAAATTCAGACGATCGGTGATCGAGAAGGAAAGAATAGAGCCACTGTTACTGCCCCAGCATGTTATAAAAGGTGGTTGAAAAAAATTGTGCTTGGGGCTAGCACCCTCTTCATGTAAAATGAATTGCTATAGAAACAACATTGCCAGAGCATACACACATGCTGAGATACAGGCTTCCTGTGAGGGATCCAGCTGCAGTTGTCACCTTGTGATTTGTATGGAGGCAGAAGGAGACAGAATGCCAGATGATCATGAATGATGATAGTAATACTAACAGTATCAGTTTAACCTTAACAAATTTCTTGTTATTTTCTGGAATCTTGATATTGTGTTTATATTTGATTATTTTGTTTGCTTAACGTTTGCCTTATTTCTCTATTCCCCAAGGTGGTGAGCGTTGCACTATGTTTTTAAATTTGCCCCTGTCAGCGGAGTGCATCCAACTTCAGCATGCATTTTATGTAAGGGCCTGCTTCCTCCTGCATTTTCGAAGGGTTTGCTTCATCGGTGTAACAGCCGGTGCTGTGATGGCGGAGCAAACCCAGTACTTTCAGGTTGTGAACTGTGTCACTTAACCACTAGCCTACGCTGTCAAGGTTGCGTTTATATGTAACAGTTTCTAACTTTTTTGCCCAGTCTGCCCAAAACTGTATACAGGTGTGGTCATTGGAGTTTGTGTACCTGAAGAAGACATGCCACAATACCTGTGTTCATACGATGAGCAAGCAAACCAATCTCATCTTTCTTCTCTTTGTAGATGATCTTGTAGCCAGCTATGAAGGACAGGTAGGACTTTGGTGTGACATGAGTCTGACGTCGGTACCTCTGGAAATATTCTACACACATCTCAGCTACCATGTCCTGCGGAGAAACAGTGAATTACAGCAGCAAATCAAAACATCCACTTCAACGATGATTTCATACAGGAGGAAATAACCACGTGAAGAAACACATGTCAAAGGGACAGCATCAGCTTGGATCAAGAAATCTTCTTCTTCTTCGTTCGTTCTCAATCTCCCACTACCAAACGCTGAAAGGGTAAGTAGCAGTATGTAGCTATTGTCTCCACTTCACTCATTACAAAACATAGACACACTACTACAGTTGAAACATAGACACACTACTACAATTGAAATATAGACACACTACTACAGTTAAAATATAGACACACTACTACAGTTGAAATATAGACACTACTACAGTTGAAATATAGACACACTACTACAGTTGAAACATAGACACACTACTACAATTGAAATATAGACACACTACTACAGTTGAAATATAGACACACTACTACAGTTGAAATATAGACACACTACTACAGTTGAAACATAGACACACTACTACAATTGAAATATAGACACACTACTACAGTTAAAATATAGACACACTACTACAGTTGAAACATAGACACTACTACAGTTGAAACATAGACACACTACTACAGTTGAAATATAGACACTACTACAGTTGAAACATAGACACACTACAGTTAAAACATAGACACACTACTACAGTTGAAATATAGACACACTACTACAGTTGAAATATAGACATCTTGTTACAGATTATACATCCGTACCTGTACTCACAGTGACAGCATTTCTAGTGTAATGTAAGCATTTCTTTTAAAAAGGAACAAAAGAAGTCAACGAATACACAGAGAATGGTACTATAGGTTTGTCTATTCAAGAAGAATAGAAATAGACTGGAAAGAACTAGAGAAAACCGCCCAGCACAATGCTGCAGCGGTCAGCGACCCATAGCTGACTGCTAGCGTCAGGGCCAGCGAACCAGAGCTGCCAAGACCCTTCTACACCTCCATACGGTGATCCTGGATAACAGGCTGCAGCAGGGCAGACTGGCTAGGGAGAAGGGATAAAAGAGGGAATGCTTACCCGATACTCAAGAATGCCTGCGGAAGTCGGATGTTTAAGACCGAAAGGTGCAAGCTTCATATCGAAAAGCTACCCAAGCATGGACTGGACCCATGCATACACCGACGGTTCTGTGACAAACACTACACAGAACGGAGGGGCAGGAGCATTCCCGAACCTACCAAATGGCAGACAAATAACACTGTCATTCGCTACTGGTAAGTACACAAGCAATTTCAGAGCGGAGGCAGAGGCACTGAGGGCGGCAGTGGAAGAAATGGTGACACACAATGAAAATGAAAGCCATATAGTCCTGCTTACAGATGCTCTCGCCGTAGTCACAGCGCTAAAAAGCCAGAAAAACACTGAGCTTAATGACTTAAGAGCAGCACTCTGCAAACTGTGCCAGCAGTCCGCACCAAAAAGGGTAGTGGTAGAGTGGGTCCCATCACACTGCAACATCCAAGGCAACGAGGAGGCAGACAGACTGGCAAAAGAAGGTGCAAGACTACCACAAACAGATACTAGTATGACGTACGAAGAGTCAAAACGGCTATCAAAGCCAGATACATGACCAAATGGGAAACCGAACATACTGGTTACACCAAAAACGATGCCTATTACCAGTTGAACCGAAGAGAGCAGGTCGTTGTCTTCAGACTTCGCACTGGCCACAATAGACTGAGGTACCACCTATTCAACAAATTGAAGATAGGTGGTACCGACGAATGCCCGTGCGGTACTGGTAAAATGACCGCTGAACATCTGCTGCAGAACTGCCCGACATATGAGGATCAGAGAGAGCAGATGTGGCCATCACCAGTGGAACTGCAAGACAAGCTCTATGGTAGTGGCGACAGCCTCAGGATGACCGCCGCTTTTTTCGAAAAAATAATGGTTACTGTCTGACTGCGTACGAAGAAGAAGAAGAAGAAGAAGACCGAAAGGTGCAAATATTGCAGTCAAGCTGTAAACTGTGACACAGTGCATTTTATTCTCTGGACAACATCCTGCTACTTGCAAAGCCCTTTTCAGGGCTTGGTAGCGGGAGATTGAGAACGAACAAAAAGAAGAAGAAGGTCCATGGGTTATGCACCCAGAGATGATTAAAGAAGCAAAGAGGAAGATAGTGATGATGTAAGCATCAGCCAAACTATCATGTGTCCAAGCTGAGAACAACAGGGAAGATAAGTGGACAAGATGACCTTGGATCTCCTGGTGTTGGAAACAAAGAACTTAAGAGAGATGGTAACAATATAGACAGAGTGAAGAACTGTTATCATGGACACAGTTCAGTAAAAATATGACGAAATAGGTGCCCCAAGAACAGATGTATTCAATGATTCGACACCAACTGGAAAAAAGCATTTTTGTTAGACTACCTTCTCACGTAGCGCAGTGGTTAGCGTTCTGGCTTCGCATCTAAGTGGTCCTGGGTTAATTCCCCAGTTGAGGCGGTAATGTTTTTTTCAGACCGCAATGGCTCCCGGGTTGACCCAGCCTTAAATGGGTACCGGTTCAGTCCGGGAAGTAAAAGCGGCGAGGGAGAGGAGATGGTTATAGCCCTCATATAGCCGAGCCTTTGAAATGTGAGATCGCTAACACCTCACACCCCTACGGCAGTAATGCTATGGGATACTTTACTTTACTTTACTTTACTTTACTTTACTTTACTTTACTTTACCTTCTCACTCATTCAATCTCCCAACTATGGAAAACAGTTCTAGTATGATCTAGACATCTGAACCAAACTTATCTGACGGCCCGAGGGGAAATGGGCAAGCAATAATAAACAGTTCAAGTATGATCTAGACATCTGAACCAAACTTATCTGACGGCCCGAGGGGAAATGGGCAAGCAATAATAAACAGTTCTAGTATGATCTAGACATCTGAACCAAACTTATCTGACGGCCCGAGGGGAAATGGGCAAGCAATAATAAACAGTTCAAGTATGATCTAGACATCTGAACCAAACTTATCTGACGGCCCGAGGGGAAATGGGCAAGCAATAATAAACAGTTCTAGTATGATCTAGACATCTGAACCAAACTTATCTGACGGCCCGAGGGGAAATGGGCAAGCAATAATAAACAGTTCTAGTATGATCTAGACATCTGAACCAAACTTATCTGACGGCCTGAGGGGAAATGGGCAAGCAATAATAAACAATTCTAGTATGATCTAGACATCTGAACCAAACTTATCTAACCGACCGAGGGGAAATAGGCAAGCAATAATAAACAGTTCTAGTATGATCTAGACATCTGAACCAAACTTATCTGACAGACCGAGGGGAAATAGGCAAGCAATAATAAACAGTTCTAGTATGATCTAGACATCTGAACCAAACTTATCTGACAGACCGAGGGGAAATAGGCAAGCAATAATAAACAGTTCTAGTATGATCTAGACATCTGAACCAAACTTATCTGATGGCCCGAGGGGAAATGGGCAAGCAATAATAAACAGTTCTAGTATGATCTAGACATCTGAACCAAACTTATCTGATGGTCCGAGGGGAAATGGGCAAGCAATAATAAACAGTTCTAGTATGATCTAGACATCTGAACCAAACTTATCTGACAGACCGAGGGGAAATAGGCAAGCAATAATAAACAGTTCTAGTATGATCTAGACATCTGAACCAAACTTATCTGACAGACCGAGGGGAAATGGGCAAGCAATAATAAACAGTTCTAGTATGATCTAGACATCTGAACCAAACTTATCTGATGGCCCGAGGGGAAATGGGCAAGCAATAATAAACAGTTCTAGTATGATCTAGACATCTGAACCAAACTTATCTGATGGTCCGAGGGGAAATGGGCAAGCAATAATAAACAGTTCTAGTTTGATCTAGACATCTGAACCAAACTTATCTGACGGCCCGAGGGGAAATGGGCAAGCAATAATAAACAGTTCTAGTATGATCTAGACATCTGAACCAAACTTATCTGACGGCCCGAGGGGAAATGGGCAAGCAATAATAAACAGTTCTAGTATGATCTAGACATCTGAACCAAACTTATCTGACGGCCTGAGGGGAAATGGGCAAGCAATAATAAACAGTTCTAGTTTGATCTAGACATCTGAACCAAACTTATCTGACGGCCCGAGGGGAAATGGGCAAGCAATAATAAACAGTTCTAGTATGATCTAGACATCTGAACCAAGCTTATCTGATGGCCCGAGGGGAAATGGGCAAGCAATAATAAACAGTTCTAGTATGATCTAGACATCTGAACCAAACTTATCTGACGGCCCGAGGGAAAATGGGCAAGCAATAATAAACAGTTCTAGTATGATCTAGACATCTGAACCAAACTTATCTGACGGCCCGAGGGGAAATGGGCAAGCAATAATAATCTTGGAAACTAAGAACGTAAAATAAATGAAAATAACGGATAGTGATGAAGGACATGTAAGTGTGATGTTTAAAAAAAACCTCCATGCTTTAAATAAGGAGTGAAAAAAGGACAAATACAAATGGCAGTAGACTCTCCAACCTTTAACAATCTAGTACATGCAGCAGTCTGTGTCTGACAACTCACTTGGAACAGACCCATAGTGTTAACAATGGCCATTTTGACTGTTTGTGTGCAGGTTATGTCAAACGATGACAGGAAGTGGTTGGACACGGCAACCAGGGCATCCTTGGGCCATCGCTGGAACCAGTCCATGGTGCAGCCAGAGATTAGTCCAGGAAACTTGAGAGAACGGGTTCGAAATTTTTCTCCCACCTGTCAGAGAAGGTGAGATAAAGGTGCCAGGTTTCGAAAACTGCAAAAATGGTCAAACTGGCAAGGTCAGCAATATCAGCATCATATGTCATACTTAACTTAACTTAACGTCTTTATACTGGTTTAGAAGACCCTGTAGAGTCTGTATACAACCAGTTACATTTACATCACCTTGCTCTAAAAGCTATGCACATCCAGTTTATTCTTAAATGTATTAACTGTCCCTGCCTCCACTACCTCCCCTGGCAATGCATTCCAAGCAGACACCACTCTCTGACTAAAAAAATATTTCCTAATATCTAATCTGGACCTCTCTTTAGTCAGCTTGTAGCTATGCCCCTGTGTTATTGTAGGTGGCTGTATATTAAAAAACTTGTTATAGTCTAATTTATCGATTCCTCTGATCATCTTATAAACCTGTGTTAAATCACCACAAATTCTTCTCTCTTCGAGACACTGTAGGCCGGTTTTTCTGAGTCGTTCCTCATAACTGTAATTCTGGAATCCCACTATCATCTTTGTTGCTCTTTTTTCTATTCTTTCCAGCATTTTTGTATTCTTTCCAGCATGTTTATATCCCCTCTATGATAAGGACTCCACACCTGTACACAGTACTCCAATCTAGGTCTAACTAAAGCAGCTTTATACAGTTTGACGATCACTTCCTTGCTCCTATGTTTAATATTTCTTTTTATCATACCTAACATTGCATTTGCCTTTTTCACTGCTACCTTAACTTGCTCACTCACCTTTCCTGTATGATCTATTATAACCCCTAGGTCCCTTTCCTTATCTATCTTTCTAATATTGTTTTCTCCCATTCTGTAATTCCCCCATCATAATTTCATATGTCATTCCCCATGTCACGACAATCATTTACCTTCCCAAACCATATGTCATACCCAGGGTATGACAAATTTTAGGGTGGCTTACCAGTCAGACAATACATTTCATCAGTAAATTTTAGGGTGGCTTACCAGTCAGACAATACATTTCATCAGTAAATTTTAGGGTGGCTTACCAGTCAGACAATACATTTCATCAGTAAATTTTAGGGTGGCTTACCAGTCAGACAATACATTTCATCAGTAAATTTTAGGGTGGCTTACCAGTCAGACAATACATTTCATCAGTAAATTTTAGGGTGGCTTACCAGTCAGACAATACATTTCATCAGTAAATTTTAGGGTGGCTTACCAGTCAGACAATACATTTCATCAGTAAATTTTAGGGTTTCTTACCAGTCAGACAATACATTTCATCAGTAAATTTTAGGGTTTCTTACCAGTCAGACAATACATTTCATCAGTAAATTTTAGGGTTTCTTACCAGTCAGACAATACATTTCATCAGTAAATTTTAGGGTGGCTTACCAGTCAGACAATACATTTCATCAGTAAATTTTAGGGTGGCTTACAAGTCAGACAATACATTTCATCAGTAAATTTTAGGGTGGCTTACCAGTCAGACAATACATTTCATCAGTAAATTTTAGGGTGGCTTACCAGTCAGACAATACATTTCATCAGTAAATTTTAGGGTGGCTTACCAGTCAGACAATACATTTCATCAGTAAATTTTAGGGTGGCTTACCAGTCAGACAATACATTTCATCAGTAAATTTTAGGGTGGCTTACCAGTCAGACAATACATTTCATCAGTACATTTTAGGGTGGCTTACCAGTCAGACAATACATTTCATCAGTAAATTTTAGGGTGGCTTACCAGTCAGACAATACATTTCATCAGTAAATTTTAGGGTTTCTTACCAGTCAGACAATACATTTCATCAGTAAATTTTAGGGTTTCTTACCAGTCAGACAATACATTTCATCAGTAAATTTTAGGGTTTCTTACCAGTCAGACAATACATTTCATCAGTAAATTTTAGGGTGGCTTACCAGTCAGACAATACATTTCATCAGTAAATTTTAGGGTGGCTTACAAGTCAGACAATACATTTCATCAGTAAATTTTAGGGTGGCTTACCAGTCAGACAATACATTTCATCAGTAAATTTTAGGGTGGCTTACAAGTCAGACAATACATTTCATCAGTAAATTTTAGGGTGGCTTACCAGTCAGACAATACATTTCATCAGTAAATTTTAGGGTGGCTTACCAGTCAGACAATACATTTCATCAGTAAATTTTAGGGTGGCTTACCAGTCAGACAATACATTTCATCAGTCAATTTTAGGGTGGCTTACCAGTCAGACAATACATTTCATCAGTAAATTTTAGGGTGGCTTACCAGTCAGACAATACATTTCATCAGTAAATTTTAGGGTGGCTTACAAGTCAGACAATACATTTCATCAGTAAATTTTAGGGTGGCTTACCAGTCAGACAATACATTTCATCAGTAAATTTTAGGGTGGCTTACCAGTCAGACAATACATTTCATCAGTAAATTTTAGGGTGGCTTACCAGTCAGACAATACATTTCATCAGTAAATTTTAGGGTGGCTTACCAGTCAGACAATACATTTCATCAGTAAATTTTAGGGTGGCTTACCAGTCAGACAATACATTTCATCAGTAAATTTTAGGGTGGCTTACCAGTCAGACAATACATTTCATCAGTAAATTTTAGGGTGGCTTACCAGTCAGACAATACATTTCATCAGTAAATTTTAGGGTGGCTTACCAGTCAGACAATACATTTCATCAGTAAATTTTAGGGTGGCTTACAAGTCAGACAATACATTTCATCAGTAAATTTTAGGGTGGCTTACCAGTCAGACAATACATTTCATCAGTAAATTTTAGGGTGGCTTACCAGTCAGACAATACATTTCATCAGTAAATTTTAGGGTGGCTTACCAGTCAGACAATACATTTCATCAGTAAATTTTAGGGTGGCTTACCAGTCAGACAATACATTTCATCAGTAAATTTTAGGGTGGCTTACCAGTCAGACAATACATTTCATCAGTAAATTTTAGGGTGGCTTACAAGTCAGACAATACATTTCATCAGTAAATTTTAGGGTGGCTTACCAGTCAGACAATACATTTCATCAGTAAATTTTAGGGTGGCTTACCAGTCAGACAATACATTTCATCAGTAAATTTTAGGGTGGCTTACCAGTCAGACAATACATTTCATCAGTAAATTTTAGGGTGGCTTACCAGTCAGACAATACATTTCATCAGTAAATTTTATCGTGTCTTACAAGTCAGACAATACATTTCATCAGTACATTTTAGGGTGGCTTACCAGTCAGACAATACATTTCATCAGTAAATTTTAGGGTGGCTTACCAGTCAGACAATACATTTCATCAGTAAATTTTAGGGTGGCTTACCAGTCAGACAATACATTTCATCAGTAAATTTTAGGGTGGCTTACCAGTCAGACAATACATTTCATCAGTAAATTTTAGGGTGGCTTACCAGTCAGACAATACATTTCATCAGTAAATTTTAGGGTGGCTTACCAGTCAGACAATACATTTCATCAGTAAATTTTAGGGTGGCTTACCAGTCAGACAATACATTTCATCAGTAAATTTTAGGGTGGCTTACCAGTCAGACAATACATTTCATCAGTAAATTTTAGGGTGGCTTACCAGTCAGACAATACATTTCATCAGTAAATTTTAGGGTGGCTTACCAGTCAGACAATACATTTTATCAGTAAATTTTAGGGTGGCTTACCAGTCAGACAATACATTTCATCAGTAAACTTTAGGGTTTCTTACCAGTCAGACAATACATTTCATCAGTAAATTTTAGGGTTTCTTACCAGTCAGACAATACATTTCATCAGTAAATTTTAGGGTGGCTTACCAGTCAGACAATACATTTCATCAGTAAATTTTAGGGTGGCTTACCAGTCAGACAATACATTTCATCAGTAAATTTTAGGGTGTCTTACAAGTCAGACAATACATTTCATCAGTAAATTTTAGGGTGGCTTACCAGTCAGACAATACATTTCATCAGTAAATTTTAGGGTGGCTTACCAGTCAGACAATACATTTCATCAGTAAATTTTAGGGTGGCTTACCAGTAAGACAATACATTTCATCAGTAAATTTTAGGGTGGCTTACCAGTCAAACAATACATTTCATCAGTAAATTTTAGGGTGGCTTACCAGTCAGACAATACATTTCATCAGTAAATTTTAGGGTGGCTTACCAGTCAGACAATACATTTCATCAGTAAATTTTAGGGTGGCTTACCAGTCAGACAATACATTTCATCAGTAAATTTTAGGGTGGCTTACCAGTCAGACAATACATTTCATCAGTAAATTTTAGGGTGGCTTACCAGTCAGACAATACATTTCATCAGTAAATTTTAGGGTGGCTTACCAGTCAGACAATACATTTCATCAGTAAATTTTAGGGTGGCTTACCAGTCAGACAATACATTTCATCAGTAAACTTTAGGGTTTCTTACCAGTCAGACAATACATTTCATCAGTAAATTTTAGGGTGGCTTACCAGTCAGACAATACATTTCATCAGTAAATTTTAGGGTTTCTTACCAGTCAGACAATACATTTCATCAGTAAATTTTAGGGTGGCTTACCAGTCAGACAATACATTTCATCAGTAAATTTTAGGGTTTCTTACCAGTCAGACAATACATTTCATCAGTAAATTTTAGGGTGGCTTACCAGTCAGACAATACATTTCATCAGTCATGCAATTTATTTCAACAAATTTAAGTTAGGCACTAATTCACCTTTATTGCTACAAAGCAATGCGTACCAAACCAAAATAAATTGTACTACTTTCTCGGTATTAGTCTATTTTTTCTGAAGAAAGAATGCACTACTGTCAGAGGTAATGGTGTTTGTGTCCTTGAACATGCTTGGTAGTTTTAGCACTGTAGTACCATTTACCTACGACTTTAGTCAGCTGAAATTGTGGCAGTGGGGGTCCATTTAGATTGACCATCATAAACTAGCCTATGTACAATCTATTAGAATCATAACATAATTAATAATCATGCGAGAGTCGTTGTGTAGTAAAGATTAAAAACGTAATTAACGATTAAAAACAGATTATTTTTACTCGTCAAGCAAACATTTTTACTCATCATAGACGAGCAGATGAGTGCTTTTGTCAAGCTCTGGTCATACCCCGTGTCGTAACAATCTTTTGTCAAGCTCTGGTCATACCCCGTGTCGTAACAATCTTTTGTCAAGTTCTGGTCATACCCCGTGTCATAACAATCTTTTGTCAAGCTCTGGTCATACCCCGTTTCGTAACAATCTTTTGTCAAGCTCTGATCATACCCCGTGTCGTAACAATCTTTTGTCAAGCTCTGGTCATACCCCGTGTCGTAAAAATAATTTGTCAAGCTCTGGTCACACCCCGTGTCGTAACAAACATTTGTCAAGCTCTGGTCATAATCCGTGTCGTAACAATCATTTGTCAAGTTCTGGTCATACCCCGTGTCGTAACAATCTTTTGTCAAGCTCTGGTCATACCCCGTGTCGTAACAACAATTTGTCAAGCTCTGGTCATACCCCGTGTTATAACAATCTTTTGTCAAATTCTGATCATACCCCGTGTCGTAACAATCTTTTGTCAAGCTCTGGTCATACCCCGTGTCGTAACAATCATTTGTCAAGCTCTGGTCATACCCCGTGTCGTAACAATCATTTGTCAAGCTCTGGTGCTCTGGTCATACCCCGTGTCATAACAATCATTTGTCAAGCTCTGGTCATACCCCGTGTCGTAACAATCTTTTGTCAAGCTCTGGTCATACCCCGTGTCGTAACAATCTTTTGTCAAGCTCTGGTCATACCCCGTGTTATAACAATCTTTTGTCAAATTCTGATCATACCCCGTGTCGTAACAATTATTTGTCAAGTTCTGGTCATACCCCGTGTCGTAACAATCATTTGTCAAGCTCTGGTCATACCCCGTGTCGTAACAATCTTTTGTCAAGCTCTGGTCATACCCCGTGTCGTAACAATCATTTGTCAAGCTCTGGTCATACCCCGTGTCGTAACAATCATTTGTCAAGCTCTGGTCATACCCCATGTCGTAACAATAATTTCCCTTCACCAACCATCAGCCATTTGAGATTCCAGATGATCTCAGCTATCCAACCCAACTTGTCATGACATTCTACAATATTTCCTGTTCTCACTCCCATCTTTTTTTTAGTATGTGTTCAATTCATTTTGCTGGTCTTCTTATTGAAACAATTAGCTTGGATCTTCAAATACTGTTTTCATGTAATATATCTTCTTATTGAAACAATTAGCTTGGATCTTCAAATACTGTTTTCATGTAATATATCTTCTTATTGAAACAATTAGCTTGGATCTTCAAATACTGTTTTCATGTAATATATCTTCTTATTGAAACAATTAGCTTGGATCTTCAAATACTGTTTTCATGTAATATATCTTCTTATTGAAACAATTAGCTTGGATCTTCAAATACTGTTTTCATGTAATATATCTTCTTATTGAAACAATTAGCTTGGATCTTCAAATACTGTTTTCATGTAATATATCTTCTTATTGAAACAATTAGCTTGGATCTTCAAATACTGTTTTCATGTAATATATCTTCTTATTGAAACAATTAGCTTGGATCTTCAAATACTGTTTTCATGTAATATATCTTCTTATTGAAACAATTAGCTTGGATCTTCAAATACTGTTTTCATGTAATATATCTTCTTATTGAAACAATTAGCTTGGATCTTCGAATACTGTTTTCATGTAATATATCTTCTTATTGAAACAATTAGCTTGGATCTTCAAATACTGTTTTCATGTAATATATCTTCTTATTGAAACAATTAGCTTGGATCTTCAAATACTGTTTTCATGTAATATATCTTCTTATTGAAATCAATGAAAAGGACAGTGAAATTTATGAATCTGCAATCCACAGGCTGCAAAGTTTTGACATCAACCGAGGATCGAGCGCAGTGGGGCGCGTGAGAAGACAGAGCAACAGAGTGTACAACCAGCGAGCTACAGGGACCATCAGCATCCAAACCCTGCACAATTTACGGAAGAGACTGAGCACCTGTGGGTATGCCTGGAGTGCAGTGATGTCAATCCTTAGAAACAGAAATCTTCTTTCTGTTTCTTATCTTTTCACGGTATGCATAGGAACAACACTTCAAGCAGTTTCTCCGACTGTTTCCTGTTCAAATTTCACCTCCATAAAGAAATACTGATTCATTATCTTTTTCTCCTTTTCATTGCCAACTATTTGTTTGTAGTTTTCTGGTGAACTACTTGAAGCCTGACTTAAAATCAGCTGAATTGTTCCCATCGTCACAGAAGCTACCACAAGCAAGTTAGTTGCCACAGACTAGTTTGGACTTTTTTTTCAAATAATTCTCATAAACTAACAGCCACCGCAATCATGATTGTCTTACACTGTCTCATTTATTGAAATGTTGAATTATGGAGAATGTTGATACTTATCACAATGTCATGTTTCAGCTATCATATGACACACTCAGACCTATAAATAAGTTCACCGACAGCCATGTGACACACTCAGACCTATAAATAAGTTCACCGACAGCCATGTGACACACTCAGACCTATAAATAATTTCACCGACAGTCATGTGACACACTCAGATCTATAAATAAGTTCACCGACAGTCATGTGACACACTCAGACCTAAAAATAAGTTTACTGACAGCCATGTGGACACACTCAGATCTATAAATAAGTTTACCAACAGTTATGTGACACACTCAGACCTATAAATAAGTTCACCGACAGGCATGTGACACACTGAGACCTATAAATAAGTTCACCGACAGGCATGTGACACACTCAGACCTATAAATAAGTTCACTGATAGCCATGTGACACACTCAGACCTATAAATAAGTTCACCAATAGCCATATGACACACTCAGACCTTCATATATGTAGAAAAACTCGACCTTGACTTTTCAGTTCCGTGTAATAACGAGTTGTTGCTGGTGTTCCCGTGTAGCAGCTGCTTCTAGTCGATGGTGGTCTAGTGGATGGTGGTCTAGTGGTTGGTGGTCTAGTCGATAGTGGTCTAGTGGATGGTGGTCTAGTGGCTGGTGGTCTAGTGGCTGGTGGTCTAGTGGATGATGGTCTAGTGGATGGTGGTCTAGTGGATTGTGGTCTAGTGGATTGTGGTCTAGTGGATGGTGGTCTAGTCGATAGTGGTCTAGTGGATGGTGGTCTAGTGGATGGTGGTCTAGTGGATGGTGGTCTAGTCGATATTGGTCTAGTGGATGGTGGTCTAGTGGATGGTGGTCTAGTCGATAGTGGTCTAGTGGATGGTGGTCTAGTCGATGGTGGTCTAGTCGATGGTGGTCTAGTCGATAGTGGTCTAGTCAATGGTGGTCTAGTGGTTGGTGGTCTAGTGGTTGGTGGTCTAGTGGTTGGTGGTCTAGTCGATGGTGGTCTAGTGGCTGGTGGTCTAGTGGTTTAGTGGTTGGTGGCTTAGTGGTTGGTGGTTGATGGTCTAGTGGTTGGTGGTCTAGTGGTTGGTGGTCTAGTGGATGGTGGTCTAGTGGTTGGTGGTCTAGTGGTAGGTGGTCTAGTGGTTGGTGGTCTAGTGATTGGTGGTCTAGTCGATGGGGGTCTAGTGGTTGGTGGTCTAGTGGTTGGTGGTCTAGTGATTGGTGGTCTAGTCGATGGTGTCTAGTGGTTGGTGGTCTAGTGGTTGGTGGTCTAGTCGATGGTGGTCTAGTGGTTGGTGGTCTAGTGGTTGGTGGTCTAGTGATTGGTGGTCTAGTCGATGGTGTACAATTTCTTCCCATACAGTGTGGTCTGTGGTCACTATTCGAACATGTTTGTTCAGTGGTACATGTTCTGTACACAACCTAAAGATTCTGCTCTGGTCTCGTTAATTCAAGTAGTTGATGCCATGTTTGTGGTTGGGACTTGCCTGCATGTAGAGCTCTTGCAGTCCCACATGGAGCCAACTGGTTCATCCATTTCTGGTTGGGACTTGCCTGCATGTAGAGCTCTTGCAGTCAAGCCTGGTGCCAACTGGTTCATCCATTTCTGGTTGGGACTTGCCTGCATGTAGAGCTCTTGCAGTCAAGCATGGTGCCAACTGGTTCATCCATTTCTGGTTGGGACTTGCCTGCATGTAGAGCTCTTGCAGTCAAGCATGGTGCCAACTGGTTCATCCATTTCTGGTTGGGACTTGCCTGCATGTAGAGCTCTTGCAGTCAAGCATGGTGCCAACTGGTTCATCCATTTCTGGTTGGGACTTGCCTGCATGTAGAGCTCTTGCAGTCAAGCATGGTGCCAACTGGTTCATCCATTTCTGCCTGCAATTGTTGAAGCTGATGTTGGTTGGTTGGTGGAGACATTTAGTTGTGACATGCCTGCTACTAATTCCGCCAGCTCTTTGATTGCCTTGAATGCCTGTGTGAACTGGTATCCAGTGTAGCCTGGTCCTGGCACCTTAGAATGTGAGTACATTTTTCACTTCAATAAAAAAAGAAGAGACGATCTAGACAAACGTCCTGTGACACACTTCGACTTACAGGTGAGAAGCACAGCACCACATGCAGGTTTTCTCTGACCCGGGACAAGTAATAATTGTACAAGTTCTCATTGGTTGGGGGGTGTCGTGGCAGCTCCTTCTTCATGACAGCGATCAGTTCCTGCAAGATTTCATCCATCTCATCTCTGGCAAACAAGCCAGACACCTGTAGGATAACAAGATGGTGTTACACAAGTCAGACACCTGTAGGATAACAAGATGGTGTTACACAAGCCAGACACCTGTAGGATAACAAGATGGTGTTACACAAGCCAGACACCTGTAGGATAACAAGATGGTGTTACACAAGCCAGACACCTGTAGGATAACAAGATGGTGTTACACAAGTCAGACACCTGTACAAGCATTGACATTATCATTACTGGATAGTCTACACCAGACACCTGTACAAGCACAAGATAGTGTTACACAAGCCACTCACCTGTACAAGCATTGACATAATTACTGGATTGTCTACACCAGACACCTGTACAAGCATTGACATCATTACTGGATTGTCTACACAGGATAACAAGATGGTGTTACACAAACCACTTACCTGATAACACAGACCACTTACCTGATAAGACAAACCACTTACCTCACCTGATAACACAAACCACTTACCTGATAACACAAACCACTTACCTTACCTGATAACACAAACCACTTACCTGATAACACAAACCACTTACCTGATAACACAAACCACTTACCTTACCTGATAACACAAACCACTTACCTTACCTGATAACACAAACCACTTACCTCACCTGATAACACAAACCACTTACCTGATAACACAAACCACTTACCTTACATGATAACACAAACCACTTACCTTACCTGATAACACAAACCACTTACCTCACCTGATAACGCAAACCACTTACTTCACCTGATAACGCAAACCACTTACCTCACCTGATAACACAAACCACTTACCTCACCTGATAACACAAACCACTTACCTCACCTGATAACAAGATGCTGTATCACAAACCACCCACCCGATGACATGATCTTGTAACCAAAACCACTTACCTCAACCGATGATAGGATCTTGTAACCAAAACCACTTACCTCAACCGATGACATGGTCTTGTAACCAAAACCACTTACTTCACCCAATGACAGGATCTTGTAACCAAAACCACTTACCTCACCCGATGACAGGATCTTGTAACCAAAACCACTTACCTCAACCGATGACATGGTCTTGTAACCAAAACCACTTACCTCACCCGATGACAGGATCTTGTAACCAAAACCACTTACCTCATCCGATGACAGGATCTTGTAACCAAAACCACTTACCTCAACCAATGACATGGTCTTGTAACCAAAACCACTTACTTCACACGATGACAGGATCTTGTAACCAAAACCACTTACCTCACCCGATGACAGGATCTTGTAACCAAAACCACTTACCTCGACCGATGACATGGTCTTGTAACCAAAACCACTTACTTCACCCGATGACAGGATCTTGTAACCAAAACCACTTACCTCACCCGATGACAGGATGTTATTCATATACTCGAGAAAGGCCTCGTCCTTAATCTCATTGTCTGTGAAGAGGAAGGTAACACCTTTCCCAGCCTGCCCTGCTGTTCTGTACAGATACTTCAAATCGTCAAGCAGGTTACTGGTGTTGTAAGACCTGAAACATATCACAGAGTCTAAAAATGTATAACCTGAAACATATCACAGACTCTAACAATAGCTTTGTATCACATGAAACATATCATAGAGACTCTAACTTTGTATTACATTAAACATAAAACAGGGGAGAGGTGCTAGAACAGGTAAGAAGTGCTAGAACAGGTAAGAGGTGCTAGAACAGGTGAGAGGTGCTAGAACAGGTGAGAGGTGCTAGAACAGGTGAGAGGTGCTAGAACAGGTGAGAAGTGCTAGAACAGGTGAGAGGTGCTAGAACAGGTAAGAGGTGCTAGAACAGGTGAGAGGTGCTAGAACAGGTAAGAGGTGCTAGAACAGGTGAGAGGTGCTAGAACAGGTAAGAGGTGCTAGAACAGGTGAGAGGTGCTAGAACAGGTGAGAGGTGCTAGAACAGGTGAGAAGTGCTAGAACAGGTGAGAGGTGCTAGAACAGGTGAGAAGTGCTAGAACAGGTGAGAGGTGCTAGAACAGGTGAGAGGTGCTAGAACAGGTGAGAGGTGCTAGAACAGGTGAGAGGTGCTAGAACAGGTAAGAGATGCTAGAACAGGTGAGAGGTGCTAGAACAGGTGAGAAGGGCTAGAACAGGTAAGAGGTGCTAGAACAGGTGAGAGGTGCTAGAACAGGTAAGAGGTGCTAGAACAGGTGAGAAGTGCTAGAACAGGTGAGAGGTGCTAGAACAGGTGAGAGGTGCTAGAACAGGTAAGAGATGCTAGAACAGGTGAGAGGTGCTAGAACAGGTGAGAAGGGCTAGAACAGGTAAGAGGTGCTAGAACAGGTGAGAGGTGCTAGAACAGGTAAGAGGTGCTAGAACAGGTGAGAAGTGCTAGAACAGGTGAGAGGTGCTAGAACAGGTAAGAGATGCTAGAACAGGTGAGAGGTGCTAGAACAGGTGAGAGGTGCTAGAACAGGTGAGAGGTGCTAGAACAGGTAAGAGATGCTAGAACAGGTGAGAGGTGCTAGAACAGGTGAGAAGGGCTAGAACAGGTAAGAGGTGCTAGAACAGGTGAGAGGTGCTAGAACAGGTAAGAGGTGCTAGAACAGGTGAGAAGTGCTAGAACAGGTGAGAGGTGCTAGAACAGGTGAGAGGTGCTAGAACAGGTGAGAGGTGCTAGAACAGGTGAGAGGTGCTAGAACAGGTGAGAGGTGCTAGAACAGGTGAGAGGTGCTAGAACAGGTAAGAGATGCTAGAACAGGTGAGAGGTGCTAGAACAGGTGAGAAGGGCTAGAACAGGTAAGAGGTGCTAGAACAGGTGAGAGGTGCTAGAACAGGTAAGAGGTGCTAGAACAGGTGAGAAGTGCTAGAACAGGTGAGAGGTGCTAGAACAGGTGAGAGGTGCTAGAACAGGTAAGAGGTGCTAGAACAGGTGAGAGGTGCTAGAACAGGTGAGAAGTGCTAGAACAGGTAAGAGGTGCTAGAACAGGTGAGAGGTGCTAGAACACGTGAGAGGTGCTAGAACAGGTGAGAGGTGCTAGAACAAGTGAGTGGTGATAGAACAGGTAAGAGGTGATAGAACAGATGAGAGGTGCTAGAACAAGTGAGTGGTGATAGAACAGATGAGAGGTGCTAGAACAAGTGAGTGGTGATAGAACAGGTGAGAGGTGCTAGAACAGGTAAGAGGTGCTAGAACATAATGTGCTGAAGAGGAACAACAAACATTAGTAGTAGTGGTTGTCATGGATACCTGGTGAGAGTGATCTGGAAAGTGGAGTAGCCAGCAATGAAAGATGCCAGTCTGGCCAAGCTCTGCTTGCCTGAACCTCCAACACCAACCAGTAGGGCGTGACCTCGTGGAGTTCGGATAATGCGTGAGATTTTCACCAAGTTGAGCATTGCATCCTGGGAACAAACAGACACAATGAAAAGAGATATTCTTAGAGTTGTCTGGGTTTGTTGAGAAGAGATATTCTTAATGTTCTCTGGGTTTTTTGAGAAGAGATATTCTTAATGTTCTCTGGGTTTTTTGAGAAGAGATATTCTTAGAGTTGTCTGGGTTTGTTGAGAAGAGATATTCTTAATGTTCTCTGGGTTTGTTGAGAAGAGATATTCTTAATGTTCTCTGGGTTTTTTGAGAAGAGATATTCTTAATGTTCTCTGGGTTTGTTGAGAAGAGATATTCTTAATGTTCTCTGGGTTTTTTGAGAAGAGATATTCTTAATGTTCTCTGGGTTTTTTGAGAAGAGATATTCTTAGAGTTGTCTGGGTTTGTTGAGAAGAGATATTCTTAATGTTCTCTGGGTTTGTTGAGAAGAGATATTCTTAATGTTCTCTGGGTTTGTTGAGAAGAGATATTCTTAATGTTCTCTGGGTTTGTTGAGAAGAGATATTCTTAATGTTCTGCGGCCGGGTTTGTTGAGAAGAGATATTCTTAATGTTCTCCGGCCGGGTTTGTTGAGAAGAGATATTCTTAATGTTCTCCCACCGGGTTTGTTGAGAAGAGATATTCTTAATGTTCTCCGACCGGTTTTGTTGAGAAGAGATATTCTTAATGTTCTCCGACCGGGTTTGTTGAGAAGAGATATTCTTAATGTTCTCCGGCCGGGTTTGTTGAGAAGAGATATTCTTAATGTTCTCTGCCCTAGGGTTTTATTAAAATGTTGTCGTTATCTTTACTTTTTTCAATCTAACAGGACCATAGTGCCCCCACCGCATGTTGGGGTAAGGACCATGTCCTGCCAACAGCCAGTCAGATTAAGGACCAGGTCCTGCCAACAGCCAGTCAGAGTAAGAACCAGGTCCTGCCAACAGCCAGTCAGAGTAAGGACCATGTCCTGCCAACAGCCTGGGTGTCAGTCAGAGTAAGGACCAGGTCCTGCCAACAGCCTGGGTGTCAGTCAGAGTAAGGACTAGGTCCTGCCAACAGCCTGGGTGTCAGTCAGAGTAAGGACTAGGTCCTGCCAACACCCTGGGTGTCCCGTCAGAGTAAGGACCAGGTCCTGCCAACAGCCAGTCAGAGTAAAGACCAGGTCCTGCCAACAGCCTGCTTTTCCAGCCAGAGTAAGGACTAGGTCCTGCAAACAGCCAGTCAGAGTAAGGACCATGTCCTGCCAAGAGCCAGTCAGAGTAAGGACCAGGTCTAGGATATAACTTCTCAGCCATACCTACAGATATTTTTGTATCAACTTTTAACTTCTGGTGACTACCTTAAAGAAGACTAGATCCATGGCACTGCCCCGGATGGTCTCATTGTAGCCCGTCTGATACATCTGAAGCTTCTCTGCCAGGCTCTCCAAGGATGGGATTGGTTCATAAACCTTTGGGGCGTCCAGGTCAGCATCATCACCTTCTTCACCTGTGTAGGAGGAGTCAAAGATAAGAGTGAACATCGTTCTTCACCTGAGTAGGAGGAGTCAAAGACAAGAGTGGACATCGTTGATGGTAACTGGTTGGACATCGGCACATTCTTCTAGTTGTCTTTGGGCACACATAACAATAGCTGTATCTGTTCAATTGTTTGTGCTTACATATCAGCATGAGAGCTCTGACGACCTCTCCCATGACCTATCAGATCTAACACTATGCTACAGTATAACTTAGTAGATGAGGCACTATATAATGAGGGTTTTATTCTGAAAACCTTGCCTGTAAACCATCTGCACAAATGGGTCTCCTATTGGACAATACACATGCACCCTCTGTGGTTAGGAAGGAGCAAGCACCACGCTGAACAGACCTGGGAAAAGAGAACCTGCATTCGTCGTACCAAGACAATCGAGACCAATCGTAAAGGCATAGTGGCCCAGGATGTGACGATTCAATTGTCTGAAACTTCTGGTTACAGGTCTAGAGCCTAGGAGAACTCTGCCTAACTAGTAGACAGTTGGTGGCGGTCACAGGTCTAGAGCCTAGGGGAACTCGGCCTAACCAGTAGACAGTTGGTGACTGTCACAGGTCTAGAGCCTAGGAGAACTCTGCCTAACCAGTAGACAGTTGGTGGCTGTCACAGGTCTAGAGCCTAGGAGAACTCGGCCTAACCAGTAGACAGTTGGTGGTGGTCACAGGTCTAGAGCCTAGGAGAACTCGGCCTAACCAGTAGACAGTTGGTGGCTGTCACAGGTCTAGAGCCTAGGAGAACTCTGCCTAACCAGTAGACAGTTGGTGGCTGTCACAGGTCTAGAGCCTAGGAGAACTCTGCCTAACCAGTAGACAGTTGGTGGCGGTCACAGGTCTAGAGCCTAGGGGAACTCGGCCTAACCAGTAGACAGTTGGTGACTGTCACAGGTCTAGAGCCTAGGAGAACTCTGCCTAACCAGTAGACAGTTGGTGGCTGTCACAGGTCTAGAGCCTAGGAGAACTCGGCCTAACCAGTAGACAGTTGGTGGCTGTCACAGATCTAGAGCCTAGGAGAACTCTGCCTAACCAGTAGACAGTTGGTGGCAGTCACAGGTCTAGAGCCTAGGAGAACTCGGCCTAACCAGTAGACAGTTGGTGGCTGTCACAGGTCTAGAGCCTAGGAGAACTCTGCCTAACCAGTAGACAGTTGGTGGCTGTCACAGGTCTAGAGCCTAGGAGAACTCTGCCTAACCAGTAGACAGTTGGTGGCTGTCACAGGTCTAGAGCCTAGGAGAACTCGGCCTAACCAGTAGACAGTTGGTGGTGGTCACAGGTCTAGAGCCTAGGAGAACTCTGCCTAACCAGTAGACAGTTGGTGACGGTCACAGATCTAGAGCCTAGGAGAACTCGGCCTAACCAGTAGACAGATGGTGGCTGTCACAGGTCTAGAGCCTAGGAGAACTCTGCCTAACCAGTAGACAGTTGGTGGCTGTCACAGGTCTAGAGCCTAGGAGAACTCGGCCTAACCAGTAGACAGTTGGTGGTGGTCACAGGTCTAGAGCCTAGGAGAACTCTGCCTAACCAGTAGACAGTTGGTGACGGTCACAGATCTAGAGTCTAGGAGAACTCTGCCTAACCAGTAGATAGTTGGTGGCTGTCACAGGTCTAGAGCCTAGGAGAACTCGGCCTAACCAGTAGACAGATGGTGACGGGGAATGAGCCCAGTGAACCCTACCATGGCTTCGGTAACTTGGAGCGTTGCTGATGCACCCCCTCAGCTACTGAATGTCAGGACAGTATTTGCTGACTTCTGCCTGGGGTGGAAAGAAAATCCACAGCCTCACCAGCCCTGGCCAAAGGGCAGGAGCTCATAGACCGTTGGATCAATAACCAACCAACCCACCAATGCACCACCCACCAACCAACCCACCAACTAACCAATTAACCAACCCACCCACCAACCAACCAATTAACCAACCAACCAACTAACCAACCCACCCACCAACCCACCAACCAACAAATCATAGTTGTCTTCAATCTATTGTCCATGTTTGACTACTTAAGGAGCATGAACACATTTGAGCAGTTGGCCTCCTTACAGGAAGCATGCACCAAAGCACTTCAGTGTTTTTGCAATTGCGGTATCTGTAGCACTTTGTGAGACATAATGAGGTTGCCAGTACTACCCATGCCCTCCTCAGTAGCTTGTTATGACATTTAAAGCAAGTCCAGTTAACCTATTCTTCGAGCACCAGATCTACCCACAAGTCAATTTGGTATCGTGGCTTTCCTGCCAGCCTGACTAAGATTAGAAGACAGCAAGAGAGAGAAAGAGAAAGAGAGAGACAAAGAGAGAGAGAGACAGAGAGAGACAGAGAGAGAAAGAGAGAGAAAGAGAGAGAGAGAGACAGAGAGAAAGCACGGAAAACACTGACTTCCTGGCGGTATGGTCTCATTCACACATACACAGAGAGAGAGAGAGAGAGACAGGGAGAGGGGAAGGAGGGAGGAAGGGAGAGAGAGAGAGAGAGAGAGAGAGAGAGAGAGAGAGAGAGAGAGAGAGAGAGAGAAGTGCTGCACAGAATCAGTCTGTGATGGACCACAATGTCTTATCCTGAACTTACAAATATGGAACCTCCCTAGTGATTCCATGTTCCAGGGAACTAAAACTGCGTAGCAGACGTGAAACTTAATTTTTTTTTTGTGGTTCTTTTTATCTACTCCCCAAGGCAGTGTGCGTTGCACTGTGGTTTTTATTTTGCGCCTTTCGGCCCAGTGCATTCGACTTCAGCGTGCATTTTTATGTAAGGTTCTGCTTCCTCCTGCATTTTCTAAGGGTTTGCTTCCTTGGGGTAACGGCTGGTGCTGGGATGGGAATTGAACCCAGCACCTTCGGTTGTGAGCCGTGTCACTTAACCACTACCCCACGCTGTCCCCTTCATTTGATTTCATTTACTTTCTTGTTTTCGTTTGAGCACATTTGTGAAACCTAACTTTTATATTTTTGGGTGAAACAATAGTCTTGATTAAATCAAGTGTTGAATCTACGCAACGCGGATGCAGAGAAACTATGTATTACACAGCGAGTGACGGAAAGGTGCGTTATCAGGATCGCGATCAGAGATCGAATCCACAATGCTGAATTGAGAAATAACACTCTATTTCAAATGTTTATTTTAGACAAAATTAAATAGACAAATAAAAATACTGCATATATGGCTATAGTACAGTAATTTTCTGTTATATTGGATTACAAGTGCTGAAAATATACTTTTCCTGTGGTCATGTTGCTGTTATATTGGATTACAAGTGCTGAAAATATACTTTTCCTGTGGTCATGTTGCTGTTATATTGGATTACAAGTGCTGAAAATATACTTTTCCTGTGGTCATGTTGCTGTTATATTGGATTACAAGTGCTGAAAATATACTTTTCCTGTGGTCATGTTGCTGTTATATTGGATTACAAGTGCTGAAAATATACTTTTCCTGTGGTCATGTTGCTGTTATATTCAAATAAAAGTGCTGCGTGTATGGTATTTGGGTTGTAATCTTGTTGTTATAGATATTATTATAATGTCTCAAAGACTATGTATTAATCTGTCTCAACAGACAAGGCAAAGCCGTCTACCTGTAGCTTCAGGTGCCTCTCTCATGAAGTCCACAAAGTAGGGCTCAGCCTGCATGAGGCTAGTCATGGTTGATCCACAGACTTCCTCCGACACCTGGTCATTTGCAAGTAAACAATATGAAATTAGTGAGACACCTGGTTAGATGCAAGTAAACAATATGATATTAGTGAGACGCCTGGTTAGGTAAAAATAAACAATATGATATTAGTAAGACGCCTGGTTAGGTCCAAGTAAACAATTTGATATTAGTGAGATGCTTGGTTAGGTCCAAGTAAACAATATGATATTAGTGAGACAGCTGGTCCAAGTAAACGATATGATATTAGTGAGACAGCTGGTCCAAGTAAACAATATGATATTAGTGAGACAGCTGGTCCAAGTAAACAATATGATATTAGTGAGAAACCTGGTCCAAGTTAACAATATGATATTAGTGAGAAACCTGGTCCAAGTAAACAATATGATATTAGTGAGAAACCTGGTCCAAGTTAACAATATGATATTAGTGAGACAGCTGGTCCAAGTTAACAATATGATATTAGTGAGATGCCTGGTTAGGTAAAAATAAACAATATGATATTAGTAAGACGCCTGGTTAGGTCCAAGTAAACAATATGATATTAGTGAGACAGCTGGTCCAAGTAAACAATATGATATTAGTGAGACCTGTTGTAAAATGGGGAAAAATGTTATTTGAGCTGATTCTGTTCTCAGTACTACATCCTGATACTTGCAAAGCCCTAGTCAGGGCTTGGTAGCAGGAGATTGAGAACGAACTGCCATGGTGTCTGCATCGGAGTGGAATCAATGTCCTTTTAGAGCTTTTCTTACATATTAAGGATCTGAACAAATGAAAGTCAAGTGGTGGCAGATTAGGGCTGCAGGCTGGGTGTAGCAACACTTCCCACATTTTTTAAGGGTTCGAACATATGTAAGTCACATGGTGACTGATCAAAGCTGTAGACTGAGTAGCCTGGATGTGGTGGTGAGGCTGGATGTGGTGAGGCTGGATGTGGTGGTGAGCCTGGATGTGGTGATGATCCTGGATGTGGTGGTGAGGCTGGATGTGGTGGTGAGGCTGGATGTGGTGGTAAGCTTGGTGGTGAGGCTGGATGTGGTGGTGAGGCTGGATGTGGTGGTAAGCTTGGTGGTGAGGCTGGATGTGGTGGTGAGGCTGGATGTGGTGGTAAGCTTGGTGGTGAGGATGGATGTGGTGGTGAGGCTGGATGTGATGGTGAGGCTGGATGTGGTGGTGAGGCTGGATATGGTGGTAAGCTTGGTGGTGAGGTTGGATGTGGTGGTGAGGTTGAATGTGGTGGTGAGCCTGGATGTGGTGGTGAGCCTGGATGTGGTTGTTGAGGCTGGATGTGGTGGTGAGTCTGGATGTGGTGGTGGTGAGCTTGGTGGTGAGGCTAGATGTGGTGGTGAGGCTGGATATGGTGGTGAGCCTGGATGTGGTGGTGAGGCTAGATGTGGTGGTGAGGCTGGATGTGGTGGTGAGCCTGGATGACTTGGTGAGGCTGGATGTGGTGTTGAGGCTTGATGTGGTGGTGAGCTTGGATGTGGTAGTGAGGCTGGATGTGGTTGTGAGGCTGGATGTGTTGGTGAGGCTAGATGTGGTGGTGAGGCTGGATGTGGTGGTGAGGTTAGATGTGGTGGTGAGGCTGGATGTGGTGGTGAGGCTGGATGTGGTGGTGAGGCTGGATGTGGTGGTGAGTCTTTATGTGGCGGTGAGCTTGGATGTGGTGGTGGTGAGCTTTGTGGTGAGCCTGGATGTGGTGGTGAGCCTGCATGTTTAGGTGAGCCTGGATGTGGTGGTGAGCCTGGATTTCCAATGCATGCTCGCTGTTTTGCTCCAGGGCTCAAAGCAGTGATGTCCCACTATCTGCCACCGACTGCAACATAAATGCAGCTTGTGGTTGAAACCCTGAGGTTTCTGCTCCCTGTCCAGAACTGACTTTATGTCTGACAGACAGGCTGTGGAGTCCACACAGATAGGCTGTGGAGTCCACACAAACGAAGAACATATGACAGGTATATAAATGTGCTTTTATCATATCTCTCAGAAGTAATAGAGAGATATGTGATGTTAGCTCTCCCAGAAGTAATAGAGAGAGATTACAGAGACATGTGATGTTAGCTCTCCCAGAAGTAATAGAGAGAGATTACAGAGACATGTGATGTTAGCTCTCTCAGAAGTAATAGAGAGAGATTACAGAGACATGTGATGTTAGCTCTCTCAGAAGTAATAAAAAGAGATTAGAGAGACATGTGATGTTAGCTCTCTCAGAAGTAATAGAGAGAGATTAGAGAGACATGTAATGTTAGCTCTCTCAGACGTAATAGAGAGAGATTAGAGAGACATGTGATATTAGCTCTCTCAGAGGTAATAGAGAGAGATTAGAGAGACATGTGATGTTAGCTCTCTCAGAAGTAATAGAGAGAGATTAGAGAGACATGTGATGTTAGCTCTCTCAGAAGTAATAGAGAGAGATTAGAGAGACATGTGATGTAGGCTAACCTGTTTGATTGTGTTCTCAAACCAATCCTTGTCATTTTGTTCTGTGAACCTGTCTGCAATGACTCGGGTGGCTTCATGTTTCCATAGCGACATGAGGATGCTGCAGTTAAAAACCACTTGACTGATGGTGTTCAGCATGCCCTGGTCAGACAACACAACCAATAATATGATAGCAGCTAGACTATGACTTAATCAGTATACCCCGGCCAGACCACATAACCAGTATTATGGTAGGAGCTAGACTATGACTTAATCTATGTTTGTTTACCAACCACTGGAATACTCTATCAATACCATCAATACAGGAATATCAAGCAGGCTACCATAAAAGACTTACCTGATAACTTCCAGGAATATCAAACAGGCTACCATACAAGACTTACCTGATAACTTCCAGGAATGTCAAACAGGCTACCATAAAAGACTTACCTGATAACTTCCAGGAATATCAAACAGGCTACCATACAAGACTTACCTGATAACTTCCAGGAATATCAGACAGGCTACCATACAAGATTTACCTGATAACTTCCAGGAATATCAAACAGGCTACCATACGAGACTTACCTGATAACTTACAGGAATATCAGACAGGCTACCATACAAGACTTACCTGATAACTTCCAGGAATATCAGACAGGCTACCATACAAGACTTACCTGATAACTTCCAGGAATATCAAACAGGCTACCATACAAGACTTACCTGATAACTTCCAGGAATATCAAACAGTGAATGTGAGAGTGAGAACAGATAACAGTGAATGTGAGAGTGAGAACAGACAAAAGTGAATGTGAGAGTGAGAACAGATAACAGTGAATGTGACAGTGAGAACAGATAACAGTGAATGTGAGAGTGAGAACAGATAACAGTGAATGTGAGAACAGATAACAGTGAATGTGAATGTGAGAACAGATAACAGTGAATGTGAGAGTGAGAACAGATAACAGTGAATGTGAGAGTGAGAACAGACAAAAGTGAATGTGAGAGTGAGAACAGATAACAGTGAATGTGAGAGTGAGAACAGATAACAGTGAATGTGAGAGTGAGAACAGATAACAGTGAATGTGAGAGTGAGAACAGATAACAGTAAATGTGAGAGTGAGAACAGATAACAGTGAATGTGACAGTGAGAACAGGCAACAGTGAATGCTAACATTGAACTCCATTAACTGAAGAACGTTTTAAACTAGAAATTTGTGAAGCAATTAATAGAAAGGCAGAATTATGTGCTTAGACAGGCAAATATTGACAGACAGATTTGAGTTCATGAAGTGGTACTGTCTTTAGGTGTGATATATCAGGTCTGACATTTTTCAAATAAATCCACAAGTTTCTATTCACTTTTTCTTGCTTTTGCTAGATTTTTAATGGTATCTTCTTCTTCATTGTACGCTGTCAGACATCAACCTTAATTTTTTCGAAAAAAGCAGCCGTCATCCTGAGGCTATCGACACTGCCATAGAGCTTGTCTAGTGTTGCCACTGGTGATGGCCACATCTGCTTTCTCTGATCCTCCTATGTCGGGCAGTTTTGCAGCAAATGTTCAGCGGTGATTTTCCCGGTACCACACGGGCATTCGTCAGTGCCACCTATCTTCAATTTGTTGAATAGGTGGTACCTCAGTCTATTGTGGCCAGTGCGAAGTCTGAAGACAACGACCTGCTCTCTTCTGTTCAACTGTAATGGTATAAAAATTGAGAGAAGGAGAAAGAGAGTCCTTGAATGCTACGTGGAACCAGTCCTGATATATGGCAGTGAATCATGGGCAATTAGCAAGCAAGCACATAAATCTTTGGACGAACAGAGATGTGTTTTTACAGAAGAATGTTGGAGATCCCATGGATTGTAAAGAAGACTAGTAATATAATAATCGAGGAGGTCCAAACACGGAGACAACTTATTGCAAGGATCAGAACAAGGCAGTCTTCATTTTTTGGGCATGTTATGAGAAGAGGTGGCTGGAGCACGTCGTGACAACAGGAAAGATGGCAGGAAAGAGAGACAGAGGAAGGCCGAGAGAGAAGATGCTGGATAGCCTGAGAGAATGGCACAGGCGACAATCAACAGCAGAGTTGGTAAACGACACACGTGATAGAAATGGATGGAGGTACATGTCCGCCATCCGGTAGGCATCTGATGATAAAAAAGAGTGCAACACGAGATATAGACTTAAGGAAGAGATCAAACAAATAAATGTTCAATATCGATGTCAATAATAAACACATACCTGCCAGATTCTTGACAGATCTCTTAAGTTAAAGACGTAGTGGAACTTTGCTGGCGTTGGAAGCATTTTCACTTTTGTTTTCTGCCACAACTGACGGGTCGCTGGCACGAGCTTTTTCACAAGTTCATGAACCTCATCTAGAAAGCCTCGTTCCTGTGAACATTTTTATAATAATGAAGAAAATCTAGACACTGCTGGTTATGGCGAAAATCATTCTGGTTCGATGATTAATCAGATTAATATGCAAACATACCAGTTTGTATGAACTGTTCGTAATACCTTCCATTCATTTACATTTGCATCAGTTTACACCTGTTTATAGATTATTTTGTTTTCCTGAGTTAATTGCTGATATTTGGACAACATGAATGTTACTTGTCCTCTAATTGCTGATATTTGGACAACATGAATGTTACTTGTCCTCTAATTGCTGATATTTGGACAACATGAATGTTACTTGTCCTCTAATTGCTGATATTCGGACAACATGATAGTTACTTGTCCTCTAATTGCTGATATTTGGACAACATGAATGTTACTTGTCCTCTAATTGCTGATATTTGGAAACATGATAGTTACTTGTCCTCTAATTGCTGATATTTGGACAACATGATAGTTACTTGTCCTCTAATTGTTTATATTTGGATAACATGAATGTTACTGGTCCTCTAATTGCTGATATTTGGACAACATGATAGTTACTAGTCCTCTAATTTCTCATCACACAAAAACAAACATTCATTTTTGTCCATTTTGTTGACAATGGTGAATTAAGGTTAAAAACCATTTGTCATGGGGACAATGACAGACGGTTTTGTACATAACTGACGGATCAACTGGTTTATATTAATGGGGACAATGACAGACGGTTTTGTACATAACTGACGGATCAACTGGTTTATATTAATGGGGACAATGACAGACAGTCTTGTACATAACTGACGGATCAACTGGTTTATATTTCAACAATTGTTGGTAGAGAGTTTTACTGCAGTCATACATACATTTTTTTGGTTGTTTGTTCCAGTGTAAGGTTTTTTAATGATCTGTTTTGTGGGCTATCTTTGGTTAAAGTTGATCTGTTTTGTGGGCTTTCTTTGGTTAAAGTTGATCTGTTGTGTGGACTTCCATCGGCTAAAGTTGATCTGTTGTGTGGACTTCCATCGGCTAAAGTTGATCTGTTGTGTGGGCTTCCATTGTTTAAAGTTGATCTTTTGTGTGGACTTCCATTGGTCAAAGTCGATCTGTTGTGTGGACTTCCATTGGCTAAAGTTGATCTACTGTGTGGGCTTCCATTGGCTAAAGTTGATCTGTTGTGTGGGCTTCCATTGGTTAAAGTTGATCTTTTGTGTGGACTTCCATTGGTCAAAATTGATCTGTTGTGTGGACTTCCATTGGCTAAAGTTGATCTGTTGTGTGGACTTCCCTTGGCTAAAGTTGATCTGTTGTGTGGACTTCCATTGGCTAAAGTTGATAAGCCAAGTGTCCCACCGCAAGTGATGATAGTGGTAGCATCCCAACTTAACTTAACTTCATTATACTGGTTTAGAAGGCTCTACAGAGTCTGTATACAACCAGTTTATTTTCCTCCACGGATACCAAAACTACTGTGAGCATTCAATCTATTTATGAATACATTAACTGACTCTGCTTCCACTATATCCTGCTGCAATGCATTCCAAGAATTCACCCCTCTCTAACTAAAAAATATTACCTAATATCTAATCTAGAACTGTCTTTAAACAATTTGTAACTGTGCCCTCTTGTGCACTCTCTCGTCCCAAGCTACTTTGCTGTGTTCATTGAGATGACTAGATGTAGCACAGAATATTGATTTGTTATTTTCACTTCAGTTTACACCTGGCCAGGCAACATGGATATAATGGATTTAATTAATTTAATTAATTTAATTAATTTCTGATTGACAAGTAACCTGTTTCCAGTTAAATTAACACTTGTTTAAAAAATTATACTTCTATAATTCTGGCAATATTGGAAAACAAAACTGTGACCCCATTCATACTGACCTTGACAAAGTGTCCAAGGCCAACTGTGTTGAAGACCTTGTCAATGGATGCATTGGACGGCAGTGTGCAGTTGAAGACACTGAAAGCCCGCTTGAGTCGCTGAGGGATATCATTACGACCTCCACCAGGGTGGATCATGGCAGCAATCATTTGGATGTCAATCAAGTTTGTGAACTCGCCAGGTTTCTCCAAGTTGTAGAAGCCACTGTACTCCATCATTTGCCTGGTAATCTCATTGGTTACCTGGCAAGTGATGTCATCATTAGAACATTTATTCAAAACATTTTACAATGACTATAGTCAAGGTAGATGCAATGTTCACGTGCAATAATACAGAAATAATAAACATTACATATATCTATAAACATTACATCTATATATAAACATTACATCTATATATAAACATTACATCTATCTATAAACATTACAACTATATATAAACATTACTTCTATCTATAAACATTACATCTATCTATATACATTACATCTATCTATAAACATTACATCTATCTTTAAACATTACAATCTATCTTTAAACATTACAACTATCTATAAACATTACTTCTATCTATAAACATTACATCTATCTATATACATTACTTCTATCTATAAACATTACATCTATCTTTAAACATTACAACTATCTATAAACATTACATCTATCTATAAATATTACATCTATCTATATACATTCATCTGTCCATCTGTCACTGTTTGATCAGCTGAAAGCAAATTCCAAAGATTTGTCCGATGTGACACATGTGTCCATCACTTGAGGAAGTTTTAGGGGAAGGGAGTCTACATACCTGATTTCCCCCCCCCCCCCTCAGAGAGATTCTACATACCTGGTCCCCCCCACTCGTTAGTGAGAGATTCTACATACCTGGTCTCCCCCTGCCTCCTCCCCCACTCGTTAGTGAGAGATTCTACATACCTGGTCTCCCCCTGCCTCCCCCCCCACTCGTTAGTGAGAGATTCTACATACCTGGTCCCCCCCATTCGTTAGTGAGAGATTCTACATACCTGGTCCCCCCACTCGTTAGTGAGAGAGTCTACATACCTGGTCTCCCCCTGCCTCCCCTCCCCCCACTCGTTAGTGAGAGATTCTACATACCTGGTCCCCCCACTCGTTAGTGAGAGATTCTACATACCTGGTCCCCCACTCGTTAGTGAGAGATTCTACATACCTGGTCCCCCCACTCGTTAGTGAGAGATTCTACATACCTGGTCCCCCCACTCGTTGATAATGGGCATGTTGATGTCATCCACAAACACTGTCATCTTCTTGCCTGCTGGAGGGCCGTAGGTAGTGCCCATTCTCTTGTCCACATAGCTCTCAATGGTCCGCTGCGGATGAGAGCAGCCACATGTCAGACTCAAGCAACACTCATACTGACCCTCACCCTCACTTCCACACAGGTCTCCATGGAAACAGACTGTGTTGCAGAGTCTTGGATTAGCTGAGTAGTTTAGCTAGAAGACGAAACTAAGAAACTGAAGGAGAGAAAATCACCAGGGTCAGATGGTATCACAAATGAATTCCTCAAACACCTTGGTCCCATAAGCAAGAGGTTTCTCCTTGGAATATTTAACCACAGCTGGCATGAGGGTACTGTTCCGGCACCCTGGAAGGAGGCCTACAATCAGCCTATTCCTAAACCAGGAAAAGATAAACACGATCCTAAAAACTACAGCCCCATCAGTCTTATCAGTCTTATCAGTAGCCTCAGCTGTGTGGGGAAAGTGATGGAAAGACTGATAAATAAAAGACTCACCTGGTATCTTGAGACCAACTCGCTACTCACCTCAACTCAAACAGGATACAGGCAGCACAGAGGATCAACAGAAAATCATCAAGCAAGTCTACACTGGTGCAATCAGACCAATCATGGAATATGCCTCTAGCATTTGGTCAACAACGGCCAAAACAAACACAGGAAAACTAGACCGAGTTGAAAATATGGATCTCAGAATTATCCTTGGGGCATTGAAAAGCACTCTGATTTCAAAGATAGGAAAAATAGCAAACATTGAGCCCATGAATTAAGGAGAAAATATAAATCCCTTACTCAGTTTGAAAAACCAAAGAGGTTACCTGATCATCCTCTGCACCAAAAGTTTCAAGAGAGAACAAAAAACAGACTACTAAGGAAAAGCCCTTACCATCTGGCCAGAGAAATCCAGAGAAAACACGCAGACATCCTTGAAGCTAAAGCCCAAAAGTGCTAAGCACTCATTTCAGAACTCTGGACATGGAGCCAGGACCAGTCCAAAATAATCTTGGAGGTTCCAGGGTTAATGAAAAAAAGTGAGCTGTCGGCAACAGAGCAAAGAATCTACATTCTGCAGGAACTCAAGAGACAGTACCCTAGCAACTCTTGGACACACGTCTACACGGATGGATCGGCCTCGGTGAGCGATAAAAGGGGAGACAGTGGAATCTACATTGAAAACGACATAGAAAATAACTTCATACCAGCAGGAGAGACCTGTACCAATTTCAGAGCTGAAGCAAGAGCTGGTCGCGCAGCAACTCAGATTCTTATCAGCCAAAACATTACTACAAGGAAAACGGTCATTCTAACAGACTCCAGAGTGTACTCCAGGCCACCTCAAGCCACAAACAAGATAGGCTCCAGGAGCGTACTCCAAACCATCTCAAGCCACAAACAAGATAGACTCCAGGAGCGTACTCCAAACCATCTCAAGCCACAAACAAGATAGACTCCAGGAGCGTACTCCAAACCATCTCAAGCCACAAACAAGATAGACTCCAGGAGCATACTCCAAACCATCTCAAGCCACAAACAAGATAAGACTCCAGGAGCGTACTCCAAACCATCTCAAGCAACAAGATAGACTCTCACATGAAATAAAATACAACATAAGATTGCTGTCTCAAAAAACTGATTTAGTCCTACAATGGATTCCGCCCCACTGTGGGATCCCCGGAAACGAGAAAGTAGATGAGCTCGCAAAAGCCGGAAGTGGTGGCAAGCAGATTCTCCATCCACAGAGCTATAAAGAAGCAGACATTCATCAAACAATCCATGAGGACAGAATTGAGAGAACAGCACAAAGAATACAAGCCAGAAAATGACAGCATAGACAAACTTGGAAGAGATGGGCAGACAAAGATCTTCAGACTCAGAATGGGACATTGTAGACTCAAGGCCCACCTCAACAGAATGGGTCTCAGAGACACTGCCACGTGTGATTGTGGAGCACCCAAGCAAACCACAGAACATATTCTGCAAGAATGCCCTACCTATGCAGACCAAAGAGAGGCAGTCTAGCCTGGGGAAGCGACCATGCTCGATAAGCTGTGGGGGACCATTGAAGACCTGAAATGCACAGTCTCCTTCGTGAACCTCACCGTACTAGAAGCATAGCATCAGTTGATCGTGAACCTCACCGGACTAGAAGCCTAGCATCAGTTGATCGTGAACCTCACCGGACTAGAAGCCTAGCATCAGTTGATCGTGAACCTCACCAGACTAGAAGCCTAGCATCAGTTGATCGATGAAGAAGAAGCTGCTGAGTAGTTTACTTATCTAAAGAGTTACAACATACATCTACACCACAACATGACTTAACACAGTAACTAACAAAGTAAACACTATCCTGACCGTAAAACAAAGTGATTTGATTGAATAACATGAATATCAACAAAAAGCAAAGTACATCGAAACTAAATAATCATAATATATATATTGAACTACAAGAGGAGGTTTTAGGCTTTAGCTTTGGATGTTTCCTCCAAGATACATAACCACCCCGATTCTAGTCGCTGCACTCCCTTATCTGCACACTCAACACACAATCACCAACCTCGTCCTCACAATCGGATTTCATACTCAGTCGTTCTGTGCATTCACATATAATGAGATCACCTTCAATCAGGTGATCTGTACATTCACATACAATCGGAACATGTATGATCAGGTGATCTGTGCATTCATATGTAATTATATCACGTCAATTATAATCGGATCACAAACTCACTTATGATCATGTACTCAGTCGATCTGTGCATCACATACAATTGGTTCACAAAGTTTCCTACACATACGACACACGTTCAAATCTCTTACTGTTCACAGGGTGTCCAACATAAACACCTATTGAGTGACTGGCCAAAACTCGAGGTGTATGAAGGTACAGTCACCCTGCAAACTCTTCCTTGCAGAGTATTTGGGTTCTGTTAGTTGTCTGACAGCTTTCATTCTAATTTGGAACTACTGTCACTCTAAATGTTGTAGCCGGTCGTGGCAGCATCAGACTGTCACCAACCCCTATTTCTGCCAATTTCTAAACACCAGAGTGGTCAGCTCCAAACCCCCACCTCAGATCTGAACACCCACCCCTGTACTAGACAGAGTCTTCCACCTAAACCCCTCATTTCCTTTGCCGACCTAGTGTCAAACCGGTGATTGACCTTGGCACGCATTCAGGCAACCTTTGTTCTTAGAGTCGCAAGCCCAATCTCCCCTGCCTAAATGCCAATGCTCCAGCTGGAACTGTCACAACTGTTTCATTGTATTCTGGCTAACAAAGTGGGAGATTGACGTTATTCCCATAGTAGCGAGCGACACACAGATGAAACTAAGCATAGCACAACCTCCAGGAGGATCGGGCCCACCTTCATCAGCACGCTCTAGATGTGAGGAAAGCTACTGCAACCCACCACTCTATTCAGGACGCACACAAGAGTAATCCTACTCATTGTGGGCATTCAGCAACGACACCAGGGGCAGCAATAAACTCTACCTACCACACCTGGCTAATGGCAGTCCTAGCTCTGGTTCATGATTTCCATTTCAGCTTCTTTAATTCTTTGGCAAGTTGTCTTAGATTGGTCTCTCGATTGTTTCCCTCTGGTTTTCATGGCATGCCAGTTTTGGTGATGGTGACGGACTACCCTCTGGCTGTCATGGCCTGCCAGTTTTGGTGACAGACTTTCCCTCTGGCTGTCATGGCCTGCCAGTTTTGGTGACAGACTTTACCTCTGGCTGTCATGGCCTGCCAGTTTTGGTGACAGACTTTACCTCTGGCTGTCATGGCCTGCCAGTTTTGGTGACAGACTTTCCCTCTGGCTTTCATGACATGCCAGTTTTGGTGACAGACTTCCCCTCTGGCTGTCATGGCCTGCCAGTTTTGGCGACAAACTTCCCCTCTGGCTGTCATGGCCTGCCAGTTTTGGTGATGGTGACAGACTCTTATTTTACAACATAGTCGAAGCAATTCCAGAATAAACTGGATCTGATGGTCTGCATACCTTCTTAGTTGCAGTCTTGGTTGATGATGATGATGTTGTCGGGCTTCAAAATTATATGTATTTTTTTTTAGACAGGTTGTGTGCATTTTGGACATTTCTATTTCTGTTACTCTCCAGCACTCCATACAACACAAAAGCCCTCAACATCCCACAGAACACCTCCACACCCCACAGCAGACCTCCACACCCCACAGAAGACCTCTACACCCCACAGCAGACCTCCACACCCCACAGAAGACCTCTACACCCCACAGCAGACCTCCCCACCCCACAGAAGACCTCTACACCCCACAGCAGACCTCCACACCCCACAGAAGGAGAAGACCTCTACACCCCACAGAAGACCTCCACACCCCACAGAAGACCTCCACACCCCACAGCAGACCTCCACACCCCACAGAAGACCTCTACACCCCACAGAAGACCTCTACACCCCACATACCTCCACACCCCACAGAAGACCTCCACACCCCACAGAAGACCTCCACACCCCACAGAAGACCTCCACACCCCACAGAAGACATCCACATCCCACAGCAGACCTCCACACCCCACAGCAGACCTCCACACCCCACAGAAGACCTCTACACCCCACAGAAGACCTCCACACCCCACAGCAGACCTCCACACCCCACATAAGACCTCCACACAACACAAAAGGCCCTCAACACCACACAGAAGACCTCCACACCCCAAAGACCTCCACACCCCACAGACCTCCACACCCCACAGGCCTCCACACCCCACAGACCTCCACAACCAACAGACCTCCACACCCCACAGAAGACCTCTACACCCCACAGAAGACCTCCACACCCCACAGCAGACCTCCACACCCCATATAAGACCTCCACACAACACAAAAGGCCCTCAACACCACACAGAAGACCTCCACACCCCACAGACCTCCACAACCAACAGACCTCCACACCCCACAGACCTCCACACCCCACAGGCCTCCACACCCCACAGACCTCCACAACCAACAGACCTCCACACCCCACAGACCTCCACACCCCACAGACCTCCACACCACACAGAAGACATCCACACCCCACAGACATCCACACCCCACAGACCTCCACAACCAACAGACCTCCATACCCCACAGACCTCCACACCCCACAGAAGATATCCACACCCCACAGACATCCACACCCCACAGACCTCCACATCCCACAGAAGACCTCCACACCCCACAGGCCTCCACACCCCACAGAAGACCTCCACACCCCACAGGCCTCCACACCCCACAGAAGACCTCCACAGCCCACAGACCTCCCCAGCCCACAGACCTCCACACCACACAGAAGACATCCACACCCCACAGACCTCCACATCCCACAGACCTCCACACCCCACAGGCCTCCACACCCCACAGAAGACCTCCACACCCCACAGACCTCCACACCCCACAGAAGACCTCCACATCCCATAGACCTCCACCCCCCACAGAAGACCTCCACACCCCACAGAAGACCTTCACACCCCACAGAAGACCTCCACACTACACAGACGCCTTCCAGACCCCACAGGAGCACAGAGTGTTTGCAACTCAAGTATTCTTAGCGTGATGCTTACGTTGTAACTGCAAAGACTCCAAATGTGAAGCAGACAGACTATTGGTGGCTTTGTTCATTCTTCTTTTGATGTCTTTCATATCTCGGAAGCAGAGTTACACCAGACAGCAGAACAAGCACAGACATTTTTTTTATAATCCTCACAAAATTGTTTTAGACTCTATGGACCATTGGTTTCTGGTTTGTCCCACAGACACACTGCCATGGAAGGCAGCATGGGTCACAATAAGTTCACATGTCAGATATCAGAGAAAGTCTTAGACAAATAGGTGAGGGTACCTGGAACATCATGAGGGTGATGGCATGGGGGTGGTGACATGGAGGTGATGTCATGGAGGTGATGGCATGGGGGTGATGTCATGGAGGTGATGGCATGGGGGTGATGGCATGGAGGTGATGTCATGGAGGTGATGGCATGGGGGTGATGGCATGGAGGTGATGACATGGAGGCGATGACATGATGGTGATGCCATGGAGGTGATGACATGGAGGTGATGGCATGGAGGTGATGTCATGGATGTGATGCCATGGAGGTGATGACATGGAGGTGATGGCATGGGGGTGATGACATGAAGGTGATGACATGATGGTGATGACATGGAGGTGATGGCATGGAGGCGATGACATGGAGGTGATGGCATGGATGTGATGACATGGAGGTGATGGCATGATGGTGATGACATGGAGGTGATGGCATGGAGGTGATGGCATGGAGGCGATGACATGGAGGTGATGGCATGGATGTGATGACATGAAGGTGATGACATGATGGTGATGACATGGAGGTGATGGCATGGAGGTGATGGCATGGAGGCGATGACATGGAGGTGATGGCATGGATGTGATGACATGGAGGTGATGGCATGGATGTGATGACATGGAGGTGATGGCATAGGGGTGATGGAGAGTTGGGTAGGTGTGAGTCTCAGTGTGCATACACAGGTGAGCGTACCTGGAACATCATGGGGGTGCTGGCACTGGAGAAGTTGAAGCTCTTGAACATCTGTGACTCTGGATCAAACTTGGCACAGCAGCCCTGCACCATAACAGTCTTGGCTGTACCCTGCACACAAGTACAAACACACAAACAGATACGTAACAACACAATGTATCAACATTTGACTCTGAAATAAGTGAAAGTAGTAAAGTGAATAGTGATCTCAGATGTGATAGTTGGAGCTGACATGTTGGAATGTCTTACTTCACATAGCGATCTCAGATGTGATGGAGCTGACATGTTGGAATGTCTTACTTTACATAGTGATCTCAGATGTGATGGAGCTGACATGTTGGAATGTCTTACTTCACATAGTGATCTAAAATGTGATGGAGCTGACATGTTGGAATGTCTTACTTCACATAATGATCTAAAATGTGATGGAGCTGACATGTTGGAATGTCTTACTTCACATAGTGATCTCAGATGTGATGGAGCTGACATGTTGGAATGTCTTACTTCACATAGTGATCTAAAATGTGATGGAGCTGACATGTTGGAATGTCTTACTTCACATAGTGATCTCAGATGTGATGGAGCTGACATGTTGGAATGTCTTACTTCACATAGTGATCTAAATTGTGATGGAGCTGACATGTTGGAATGTCTTACTTCACATAGTGATCTCAGATGTGATGGAGCTGACATGTTGGAATGTCTTACTTCACATAGTGATCTAAAATGTGATGGAGCTGACATGTTGGAATGTCTTACTTCACATAGTGATCTAAATTGTGATGGAGCTGACATGTTGGAATGTCTTACTTCACATAGTGATCTCAGATGTGATGGAGCTGACATGTTGGAATGTCTTACTTCACATAGTGATCTAAATTGTGATGGAGCTGACATGTTGGAATGTCTTACTTCACATAGTGATCTCAGATGTGATGGAGCTGACATGTTGGAATGTCTTACTTCACATAGTGATCTAAAATGTGATGGAGCTGACATGTTGGAATGTCTTACTTCACATAGTGATCTAAATTGTGATGGAGCTGACATGTTGGAATGTCTTACTTCACATAGTGATCTCAGATGTGATGGAGCTGACATGTTGGAATGTCTTACTTCACATAGTGATCTAAAATGTGATGGAGCTGACATGTTGGAATGTCTTACTTCACATAGTGATCTAAAATGTGATGGAGCTGACATGTTGGAATGTCTTACTTCACATAGTGATCTAAATTGTGATGGAGCTGACATGTTGGAATGTCTTACTTCACATAGTGATCTCAGATGTGATGGAGCTGACATGTTGGAATGTCTTACTTCACATAGTGATCTAAAATGTGATGGAGCTGACATGTTGGAATGTCTTACTTCACATAATGATCTAAAATGTGATGGAGCTGACATGTTGGAATGTCTTACTTCACATAGTGATCTCAGATGTGATGGAGCTGACATGTTGGAATGTCTTACTTCACATAGTGATCTAAAATGTGATGGAGCTGACATGTTGGAATGTCTTACTTCACATAGTGATCTCAGATGTGATGGAGCTGACATGTTGGAATGTCTTACTTCACATAGTGATCTCAGATGTGATAGTTGGAGCTGACATGTTGAAATGTCTCACTTCACATCTCTTAAAGGACATTTGGCTCCAAAACATGCCAGAGTCAAGTGAACAATATTCACAAATATGGATGTGATACACTTAGTTACATGTCCATGTTTCTGGGCCGTACAGTAGGACTGATTTTACATTCGCGGGCATGCATTAAAAAACTCATGCACACACGCACACGTGCACACACACAGGCGCGCGCACATACACTGACACACCTTTTCACCAGACACACACACATACCAGCAAATGGCACACAGATACACAGACAGACCTGTCCACCAGACACACACACATACCTACACATACCAGCACATGGCACACAGACACACCTGTTCACCAGACACACACACATACCAGCACATGGCACACAGACAGACCTGTTCACCAGACACACACACATACCAGCAAATGGCACACAGACAGACCTGTTCACCAGACACACACATATACCTACACATACCAGCACATGGTATACAGATACACCTGTTCACCAGACACACACACACACCAGCACATGGCACACAGACAGACCTGTTCACCAGACACACACATATACCTACACATACCAGCACATGGCACACAGACAGACCTGTTCACCAGACACACACATACCTACACAAACCAGCACATGGCACACAGACAGACATGTTCACCAGACACACACACATACCTACACATACCAGCACATGGCACACAGACAGACCTGTTCACCAGACACACACACATACCTACACAAACCAGCACATGGCACACAGACAGACATGTTCACCAGACACACACACACATGGCACACAGACAGACATGTTCACCAGATACACACACATACCTACACATACCAGCACATGGCACACAGACACACCAACAGACCAGACACACACACATACCTACACATACCTACACATACCAGCACATGGCACACAGACACACATGTTCACCAGACACACACATATACCTACACATACCAGCACATGGCACACAGATACACCTGTTCACCAGACACACACACACATACCAGCACATGGCACACAGACACAAAGCCAGACCTATTCACCAGACACACCAGCACATGGCACACAGACACACCTGTTTACCAGACACACACACATACCAGCACATGGCACACAGATACACCAACAGACTTGTTCACCAGACACACACATACCTACACATACCAGCACATGGCACACAGACAGACCTGTTCACCAGACACACACATACCTACACAAACCAGCACATGGCACACAGACAGACATGTTCACCAGACACACACACATACCTACACATACCAGCACATGGCACACAGACAGACCTGTTCACCAGACACACACACATACCTACACAAACCAGCACATGGCACACAGACAGACATGTTCACCAGACACACACACACACATGGCACACAGACAGACATGTTCACCAGACACACACACATACCTACACATACCAGCACATGGCACACAGACACACCAACAGACCTGTTCACCAGACACACACATACCTACACATACCAGCAGATGGCACACAGACACACCAACAGACCTGTTCACCAGACACACACATACCAGCACATGGCACACAGACACACCAACAGACCTGTTCACCAGACACACACACATACCAGCACATAGCCCACAAACACACCAACAAACCTGTTCACCAGACACACACACATACCTACACATACCAGCACATGGCACACAGACACACCTGTTCACCAGACACACACACATACCTACACATACGAGCACATGGCACACTGGCACACCGACAGACCTGTTCACCAATCAGAAGGACAGCCTTGCCTTGCTTGGCGATAGTACTCATGAGGAAGTCTGTTCTCACATTGTCAACATTGGGTACCAAGATGGATGTGTACTCTGGGACGCTATCTGTTGGGTAATCATATTCTGGCACCTGGCACATCCACAACAGCAAAGATTATCCATTTGAAATAATCATGCAGTTTGATTCATTTCTTTTTCTTTCTTTGATTAAAAAGGAAATGAGTTCTTCTCTCTTTTATTCCTATATATATGGGCTATTGTTTCTAGAGCTTTTTTTTATTCCTATATCATATATGGGCTATTGTTTCTAGAGCTTTCGTTTTTTCACGTATCATATATGGGCTATTGTTTTTAGAGCTTTCTTTATTCTTGTATCATATATGGGCTATTGTTTCTAGAGCTTTTTTTTATTCCTATATCATATATGGGCTATTGTTTCTAGAGCTTTTTTTTATTCCTATATCATATATGGGCTATTGTTTCTAGAGCTTTCGTTTTTTCACGTATCATATATGGGCTATTGTTTTTAGAGCTTTCTTTATTCTTGTATCATATATGGGCTATTGTTTCTAGAGCTTTTTTTTATTCCTATATCATATATGGGCTATTGTTATTAGAGCTTTCTTTTATTCTTATATCATATATGGGCTATTGTTTCTAGAGCTTTCGTTTTTTCACGTATCATATATGGGCTATTGTTTCTAGAGCTTTCTTTGATTCCTGTATCATATATGGGCTATTGTTTCTAGAGCTTTCTTTGATTCCTGTATCATATATGGGCTATTATTTCTAGATCTTTCTTTTATTCCAGTATCATATATGGGATATTGTTTCTAGAGCTTTCTTTGATTAATGTATCATATATGGGCTATTGTTTCTAGATCTTTCTTTTATTCCAGTATCATATATGGGATATTGTTTCTAGAGCTTTCTTTGATTAATGTATCATATATGGACTATTGTTTCTAGATCTTTCTTTTATTCCAGTATCATATATGGACAATTGTTTCTAGAGCTTTCTTTGATTAATGTATCATATATGGACTATTGTTTCTAGAGCTTTCTTTGATTCCTATATCATATATGGGCTATTGTTTTAGAGCTTTCTTTTATTTCTGTATCGTATATGTGCTATTGTTTTTAGAGCTTTCTTTTATTCCTATATCATATATGGGCTATTATTTCTAGAGCTTTCTTTTATTCCTGTATCATATATGGGCTATTGTTTCTAGATCTTTCGTTTATTCCTGTATCATATATGGGCTTTTGTTTCTAAAGCTTTATTTTATTCCTGTATCATATATGGGCTATTGTTTCTAGAGCTTTCTTTTATTCCTGTATCATATATTTGCTATTAGTTAGACATGTAGCATACATTTAAAATGGTAAAATACAGTGACCTAGCTACAGAGTGGAGGTAAACAAGGTTCGCAGCCTAAGTCCAAGCTGCAGAAATAGGTTCAAGAGGTTTGTGGTCCAATCTGTTTATGACCTACTGAAGCAAGCATGTCTGAGTGGACAGTCAAGAACAAAAGCAATTAATGACCTTGCACAAATACTTAAAAAGGTCTTATCATACTGGCTGTGGACCAACTGTAACTGGCTGTGGACCACCTGTAACTGGCTGTGGACCCCCTCTAACTGGCTGTGGACCAACTGTAACTGGCTGTGGACCAACTGTAACTGGCTGTGGACCACCTGTAACTGGCTGTGGACCAACTGTAACTGGCTGTGGACCAACTGTAACTGGCTGTGGACCAACTGTAACTGGCTGTGGACCACCTGTAACTGGCCAAACAACTGTAACTGGCCAAACAACTGTAACTGGCCAAACAACTGTAACTGGCCAATCAACTGTAACTGGCCAACCAACTGTAACTGGTCAACCAACTGTAACTGGCCAACCAACTGTAACTGGCCAACCAACTGTAACTGTCCAACCATCTGTAACTGACTAACCAACTGTAACTGGCCAAACAACTGTAACTGGCCAACCAACTGTAACTGGCCAACCAACTGTAACTGGTCAACCAACTGTAACTGGCCAACCAACTGTAACTGGCCAACCAACTGTAACTGTCCAACCAACTGTAACTGGCTAACCAACTGTAACTGGCCAAACAACTGTAACTGGCCAAACAACTGTAACTGGCGAACCAACTTGTAACTGGCCAACCAATTGTAACTGGCCAACCAACTGTAACTAGCTGTAGACCAACTGTAACTGGCCAACCAACTGTAACTGGCCAAACAACTGTAACTGGCCAACCAACTGTAAGGTAGTAAGTTATCTAAAGTTCCAGCTCTGACATTCCCTCAAGTTCGCTGTGATCATGTAGTCTTTAACACTTCACCAATACGAGCAGTCTGTCTGTTATGTGACACAGGAGTGTTTGTCTGCTATGTGACATGGGCAGTGTCTGTGTGTGACATGGGCGGTGTCTGTCTGCTATGTGACATGGACAGTGTCTGTCTGCTATGTGACATGGGCAGTGTCTGTCTGCTATGTGACATGGGCAGTGTCTGTGTGTGACATGGGCAGTGTTTGTCTGCTATGTGACATGGGCAGTGTCTGTCTGCTATGTGACATGGGCAGTGTCTGTGTGTGACATGGGCGGTGTCTGTCTGCTATGTGACATGGACAGTGTCTGTCTGCTATGTGACATGGGCAGTGTCTGTCTGCTATGTGACATGGGCAGTGTCTGTGTGTGACATGGGCGGTGTCTGTCTGCTATGTGACATGGGCATTGTCTGTCTGCTATGTGACATGGGCAGTGTCTGTCTGCTATGTGACATGGGCAGTGTCTGTCTGCTATGTGACATGGGCAGTGTATGTCTGCTATGTGACATGGGCAGTGTCTGTCTGCTATGTGACATAACTTAACTTAACGTCTTTATACTGGTTTAGAAGACCCTGCAGAGTCTGTGTACAACCAGTTACATTTACATCACCTTGCTCTAAAAGCTATGCGCATCCAGTTTATTCTTAAATGCATTAACTGTCACTGCCTCCACTATCTCCCCTGGCAATGCATTCCAAGCAGACACCACTCTCTGACTAAAAAAATATTTCCTAATATCTAATCTGGACATGGGCAGTGTCTGTCTGCTATGTGACACGGTAGTGTCTGTCTGCTATATGACATGGGCAGTGTCTGTGTGTGACATGGACAGTGTCTGTCTGCTATGTGACATGGGCAGTGTCTGTCTGCTATGTGACACGGTAGTGTCTGTCTGCTATGTGACACGGTAGTGTCTGTCTGCTATATGACATGGGCAGTGTCTGTGTGTGACATGGACAGTGTCTGTCTGCTATGTGACATGGGCAGTGTCTGTCTGCTATGTGACACGGTAGTGTCTGTCTGTTATATGACATGGGCAGTGTCTGTGTGTGACATGGACAGTGTCTGTCTGCTATGTGACATAGGCAGTGCCTGGCATGTGAGTACATTAGCTTACCCGGGACATCCAGTGCACCCAATCTCCTGTCTGGCCAACAGCGTACTCATAAATGGTGTCCTCTCCTGTCAGTTTCGGTAGAGGGAGGCGAGAATTCCCTTGCAACCACTCTTGTACCTGAGAAAGTGCTAGACATGACTCCACTAACAAAGACAAGTTTGACTAGACATGACTCCACTAACAAAGACAAGTTTGACTAGACATGACTCCACTAACAAAGACAAGTTTGACTAGACATGACTCCACTAACAAAGACAAGTTTGACTAGACATGTCTCCACTAACAAAGACAAGTTTGACTAGAAATGGCTCCACTAACAAAGACAAGTTTGACTAAACATGACTTCACTAACAAAGACAAGTTTGACTAGACATGGCTCCACTAACAAAGACAAGTTTGACTAGACATGGCTCCACTAACAAAGACAAGTTTGACTAGACATGGCTTCCCTAACAAAGACAAGTTTGACTAGACATGACTCCACTAACAAAGACAAGTTTGACTAGACATGACTCCACTAACAAAGACACGTTTGACTAGACATGACTCCACTAACAAAGACAAGTTTGAATAGACATGACTCCACTAACAAAGACAAGTTTGACTAGACATGACTCCACTAACAAAGACAAGTTTGACTAGACATGACTCCACTAACAAAGACAAGTTTGATTAAACATGACTCCACTAACAAAGACAAGTTTGATTAAACAAGGCTCTACTAACAAAGACAAGTTTGACTAGACATTGCTCCACTAACAAAGACAAGTTTGACTAAACAAGGCTCTACTAACAAAGACAAGTTTGATTAAACATGACTCCACTAACAAAGACAAGTTTGATTAAACATGACTCCACTAACAAAGACAAGTTTGATTAAACATGACTCCACTAACAAAGACATGTTTGACTAGACATGACTCCACTAACAAAGACAAATTTGATTAAACATGACTCCACTAACAAAGACAAGTTTGACTAGACATGACTCCAATAACAAAGACAAGTTTGATTAAACATGACTCCACTAACAAAGACAAGTTTAATTAAACAAGGCTCTACTAACAAAGACAAGTTTGACTAGACATGACTCCAATAACAAAGACGTTTGACTAAACATGGCTCCACTAACAAAGACAAGTTTAATTAAACAAGGCTCCACTAACAAAGACAAGTTTGACTAGACATGACTTTACTAACAAAAACAAGTTTGACTAGACATGGCTCCACTAACAAAGACAAGTTTGACTAGACATGACTCCACTAACAAAGACAAGTTTGATTAAACATGACTCCACTAACAAAGACAAGTTTGATTAAACAAGACTCCACTAACAAAGACAAGTTTGATTAAACATGACTCTACTAACAAAGACAAGTTTGACTAAACATGGCTCTACTAACAAAGACAAGTTTGACTAAACATGGCTCTACTAACAAAGATAAGTTTGACTAAACAAGGCTCTACTAACAAAGACAAGTTTGACTAAACATGGCTCTACTAACAAAGACAAGTTTGACTAAACATGGCTCTACTAACAAAGACAAGTTTAACTAAACATGGCTCCACTAACAAAGACAAGTTTAACTAAACATGGCTCCACTAACAAAGACAAGTTTGACTAAACATGACTCCACTGACAAAGACAAGTTTGACTAAACATGGCTCCACTAACAAAGACAAGTTTAACTAAACATGGCTCCACTAACAAAGACAAGTTTGACTAAACATGACTCCACTAACAAAGACAGGTTTGACTAAACATGACTCCACTAACAAAGACAAGTTTGATTAAACAAGACTCTACTAACAAAGACAAGTTTGATTAAACATGACTCTACTAACAAAGACAAGTTTGACTAAACATGGCTCTACTAACAAAGACAAGTTTGACTAAACATGGCTCTACTAACAAAGATAAGTTTGACTAAACAAGGCTCTACTAACAAAGACAAGTTTGACTAAACATGGCTCTACTAACAAAGACAAGTTTGACTAAACATGGCTCTACTAACAAAGACAAGTTTAACTAAACATGGCTCCACTAACAAAGACAAGTTTAACTAAACATGGCTCCACTAACAAAGACAAGTTTGACTAAACATGACTCCACTGACAAAGACAAGTTTGACTAAACATGGCTCCACTAACAAAGACAAGTTTAACTAAACATGGCTCCACTAACAAAGACAAGTTTGACTAAACATGACTCCACTAACAAAGACAAGTTTGACTAAACATGGCTCCACTAACAAAGACAAGTTTGACTAAACATGGCTCTACTAACAAAGACAAGTTTGACTAAACACACCCCTCCTACTCATAAAATGCTTGATTCACTATTTGTACTCTTTTCCCCTCAAGTTATTTCCAAGACCCTATTCTACCTCTACGTGTTAACCCTGGAAACAGGTTGCCCTAGTGTAGTCTGGCTAAGAGAACAGAGAAGGCAAACCCAGAACCCATAAAAGAATGTGTTGGAGCTGAAAGGCACAGATGTCGCAGCATCGCTGCAAACTATGACACAGCATCCTTTTCAGGACGAATGCAGACGATGAAGACAAGAGTTGACTAAGGAGGGTTGGGCATGGAGCTGGCTAGAAATGGTAAGGCAACAAGATAATAAACAAAAGACCCCTACAACCGAAGGTAGAAGAGAGGTGGCTAACTCTCTTTCTGAGTTTTTCCACATTTCTGATTGCTCTCTCTTTCTCCCCCCCCTCCCCCTCTGTTTACCTACATACCCCCCCCCCCCCTGTTTACCTACATATCCCCTGTTTACCTACATACCTCCCTGTTTACCTACATACCCCCCTGTTTACCTACATACCCCACTGTTTACATACATACCCTCCCCCTGTTTACCTACATACCCCCCTGTTTACCTACACACTCCTCTGTTTACCTACATACCCCCCTGTTTACCTTCCAACCCCCCCCCCCAGTTTACCTACATACCTCCCTGTTTACCTACATACCCCCGTTTACCTACATACCCCCCCCACCCCTGTTTACCCACATACCCCCCTGTTTACCTACATATCCCCCTGTTGACCTACATACCCCCACCACTGTTTACCTACATACCCCCCTGTTTACCTACATATCCCCCTGTTGACCTACATATCCCCCTGTTGACCTACATACCCCCCTGTTTACCTACATACCCCACTGTTTACCTACATACCCCCACCACTGTTTACCTACATACCCCCCCTGTTTACCTACATCCTCCCCCCCCCCCCATTAAAAGAATTGTGCCTCCCCCTATCTGTACCTTCTTCCTATCATCCAGCTCAAGCAAAGCCCCAAGTGAGAACATCAGAGAGAAGACAATCAGCCTCTTCAAGTGATCACTGCTGATGTCCTTGTGATCATCTCCTTTGGGGATAAGCCCTTCCAACAAATCAATGGCCTGACGGATGTAGTTGCACTCCAGTACCTGGAATCATCAACATATTTCATAATAAACAATTAATTGGGCCACTTTATACGTACATGTGTTTGTAATGACAAATTCTTGATTATGGTAAAACCGTAAGTACATGTATTTGTAATACAGATCTTGAATATGGTTTATACGTACGTACATGTGTTTGTAATGACAAATTCTTGATTGTGGTAAAACCGTATGTACATGTATTTGTAATACAGATCTTGAATATGGTTTATACGTACGTACATGTATTTGTAATACAGATCTTGATTATGGTTTATACGTACGTACATGTGTTTGTAATGACAAATTCTTGATTGTGGTAAAACCGTACGTACATGTATTTGTAATACAGATCTTGAATATGGTTTATATGTACGTACATGTATTTGTAATACAGATCTTGAATATGGTTTATACGTACGTACATGCATTTGTAATACAGATCTTGAATATGGTTTATACGTACGTACATGTATTTGTAATACAGATCTTGAATATGGTTTATATGTACGTACATGTATTTGTAATACAGATCTTGAATATGGTTCATACGTACATGCATGTATTTGTAATACAGATCTTAACAGAGGCTTATCACTAAAAACATATCCAGTTTACAAATGGATGTCAAGGTTTGTAACAAGTAACATGCAACACAGATGTTGATGATCAAGTAACTAACTAGTAACTAACGAGTAACTAACAAGTGGCTCGACTATTCCCACCCAGGCTGAGACGCAGTGACATCAGTTGATTATTGATTCTATTAGATAGGCTTGCTAGTCTGGAGATTATATTTGATCTGATTGGGAAACCGACTCCAGCTTCGCCGCTCCTGTTTCGTACGATCCCCACCTGTAAAACGTGTAGGCGGAACCCTCTCCAGTGGGCTGTCCCTCCTCTGCAAGTCTTGTCTCGCTCAGGGCAGCTATATTGTGTCTGGCCAGCTCCCTGGCAACCTGGGCAGGCCGTGGCTTGGGTGTGTCTGTTGTACCAGTGTCCATGAGTGTGCGGACATTCCATGTTGCCAGTGTAATGGGTGAGGTCTTTACTCGTTTGTCCATTGTTTTGCAGCAGTAGTTTATGGTCCCCTCCAGCCGCTGTAGTTTGTGGTCCCCTCCAGTCGCTGTAGTTTGTGGTGCCCTCCATCATTGTAGTTTGTAGTCCCCTCCAGCCGTTGTAGTTTGTAGTCCCCTCCAGCCGCTGTAGTTTGTGGTCCCCTCCAGTCGCTGTAGTTTGTGGTGCCCTCCATCATTGTAGTTTGTAGTCCCCTCCAGCCGTTGTAGTTTGTAGTCCCCTCCAGCCGTTGTAGTTTGTGGTCCTCTCCAACTGTTGTAGTTTGTGATCCCCTCCAGCCGCTGCAGTTTGTAGTCTTATTGTGGACCGCAGTGCGCTGGTCACGGTGTGGTTAGTAGGATGCAGATGATGTGGTGAGTTACCTGTTTATTGGTTCATAGTCAAGGAGGCAAGCACAAGGTCACCCTCACTCTCTCGTCCGCACCATCTCACTCTCTTGTCCACACCATCTCACTCTCTTGTCCGAACCATACAATTTTTGGAGGCCGGACATTGTCAGGACGTCTAGTCCCAGGTCCGTGTGTTGTACGAGTCCACCAGTTTATCTCGTATACTTTTTCTCAAATGCCATGCGACTACGGACAGCACACGGGAAAGGACAAGAAAAGCAAAATGTACTAGAGGAAGCAGAACTAGAAAGCAGAACAGAAATCGTGCAGGTCCTTCCCCCAGCCGAGCAACGAACATGCACAAAACAACTACAGACTAATTTACAATTAACTAACAATTAGCTAACAATTAGCTAACAATTAACTAACTATTAGCTAACAATTAACTAACAATTAGCTAACAATTAACTAACAATTAACTAACAATTAACTAACAATTAGTTAACAGTTAGCTAACAATTAGCTAACAATTAACTAACAATTAACTAACAATTAACTAACAATTAACTAACAATTAGCAAACAACTAACAATTAACTAACAATTAACTAGGAAAGGCAAAGGCCGCCGTCCATTGCAAACGATGATGGCATAATTAATTAAACTAACAATTAACTAACAATTAACTAATAATTAACTAACAATTAACTAACAATTAACTAACAATTAACTAAAAATTAACTAGGAAAGGCAAAGGCCGCCGTCCATTGCAAACGATGATGGCATAATTAATTAAACTAACAATTAACTAACAAGCAAAGGAAGAAAATGAATGATGACATGCATGTCTAGGGTGACTATATTTATCAATTCTCAAGTAATAATAATAATGTTCGCTTATGTGTCTGAGGCATGTTGTGTTAGCCGGCCACATCCATGACCAACATCTCTGGCGTGGATCCCAGCCCTATCCAGGATGGAGGAGGATGTTGCTAGTTGCTGGAGCAATACTGTTCGGGAATGTCCTTTTCTGCACCTACGGCTTGTCAGGGAAATACTTTTGGCGCTGGGGAGTGGCTTGTGTAGTATCTGGTGGGCAGGAGCTTCCTGGTCCAGCCGGACAACAGGACTTGTTTAATTTTGGTACGATGTAAACTACCTAGTACTACAATCTCACCAAATACTGCAACATACTTCTGAATTTGTGTGCCACTTCTCCTAAATCTTGGATCATTCCTAAATATTTCACCACTTCTCCAAAATATTTCACCACTTCTCCTAAATATTTCACCACTTCTCCTAAATATTTCACCACTTCTCCTAAATATTTCACCACTTCTCATAAATATTTCACCACTTCTCCTAAATCTTGCATCATTCCTAAATATTTCACCACTTCTCCTAAATATTTCACCACTTCTCCTAAATATTTCACCACTTCTCCTAAATCTTGCATCATTCCTAAATATTTCACCACTTCTCCTAAATATTTCACCACTTCTCCTAAATCTTGCATCATTCCTAAATATTTCAGCACTTTCTCCTAAATTTTGCACCACTCCTAAATCTTGTATCATTGCTAAATATTTCACCGCTTCTCCTAAATCTTGTATCATTGCTAAATATTTCACCGCTTCTCCTAAATTTTGCCTCATTCCTAAATATTTCACCGCTTCTCCTAAATTTTGCACCACTCCTAAATCTTGCATCATTGCTAAATATTTCACCACTTCTCCTAAATATTTCACAAATTCTTCTAAATTTTGCATCAATAGGCCAAAACTTTGTCACCACTTCTAAATGTTGCACCCCTGCTCCAACATTGTGTGAGACTCTTTATAAATTTAGCACATATCTTCTAAATTTTGCAGTAGTTCTACAAAATTGTCATGATATTCCTCTTTCATTTTTTGCAACTTCTCCAGCATTTGACATGCCACTCAAACAAAATATGCAACACCTCTCTCAAAATGTGGGAAGGCAAATGACGTATGTGTCCGTACCTCCATTTTAGGCTCCAGGCTCTGGACAATGTACGTATACAAGGCAGGAAACACAGACTCAAATGTGGAATAGATGGTGTCCTGCTGCTGGGGAGGTCGTTTCAGTAGCCAGCCTGCAAGTGTATTAAATGACCTCATTCAGTCCAGTTTGATCACCTAATTGACCTCATTCAGTCCAGTTTGATCACCTAAATGACCTCATTCAGTCCAATTTGATCAATTAAATGACAGTCCAGTTTGATCAACTAAATGACCTCAGTCCAGTTTGATCATCTAAATGACCTCATTCAGTCCAGTTTGATCACCTAAATGACCTCATTCAGTACAGTTTGATCACCTAAATGACCTCATTCAGTACAGTTTGATCACCTAAATGACCTCATTCAGTACAGTTTGATCACCTAAATGACCTCATTCAGTACAGTTTGATCACCTAAATGACCTCAGTCCAGTTTGATCACCTAAATGACCTCAGTCCAGTTTGATCAACTAAATGACCTCAGTACAGTTTGATCAACTAAATTACCTCAGTCCAGTTTGATCAACTAAATGACCTCAGTCCAGTTTGATCAACTAAATGACCTCATTCAGTCTAGTTTGATCACCTAAATGACCTCATTCAGTCCAGTTTGATCATCTAAATGACCTCATTCAGTCCAGTTTGATCACCTAAATGATCTTATTCAGTCCAGTTTGATCACCTAAATGACCTCAGTCCAGTTTGATCAACTAAATGACCTCAGTCCAGTTTGATCAACTAAATGACCTCAGTCCAGTTTGGTCAACTAAATGACCTCAGTCCAGTTTAATCACCTAAATGACCTCACCTCTCATTCAGTCCAGTTTGATCAACTAAATGACAGTCCAGTTTTATCAACTAAATGACAGTCCAGTTTGATCAACTAAATGACCTCAGTCCAGTTTGGTCAACTAAATGACCTCAGTCCAGTTTAATCACCTAAATGACCTCACCTCTCATTCAGTCCAGTTTGATCAACTAAATGACAGTCCAGTCTGATCAATTAAATGACTTCAGTCCAATTTGATCACATAAATGACTTCATTCAGTCCAGTTTGATCAATTAAATTAGCTAAGTCCAATTTGATTACCTAAATGACACATTCCAGTTTGATCCCCTAAATGACCACATTCAGTCCAGTTTAATCACCTAAATAACCTCAGTCCAGTTTTCTCACCTAAATGACCTCAGTCCAGTTTGATCACCTAAATGACCTCAGTCCAGTTTTCTCACCTAAATGACCTCAGTCCAGTTTGATCACCTAAATGACCTCAGTCCAGTTTTATCCCCTAAAGGTTCAAAGAATAATCTAAGGTAGCAGTGAGTGTTGTGAGACCATACCTTTTAGAATAGGATCCCAGTTCAGAATGGAACTAGACATGAAGACCATGCCGTTGCGGGACACGGTGGCAGGTGAGGCGTTGTCTATGTTGTGGACCTCAAAGATGATTTTACAGGTAGGAGCCATGGGAATACGATCTCCATTAGCCAGGGTCAAGGTCTTGTTGTCATCGAGTACAGAGTTCAGGTTCTCAATCCAAATAGCATCCACGGGTCCGTCCAAAACCAGCCAGACATGCTCCCCCTGTCGGAGACATTCAGCTTATTCAAAGATGTGGCCTCTTGTAATGGTTTTCTTTAATGTTTAAATGGGCGGTTATTTATTGAGAGCGATACATTCCTGAACTTTGTCCCACTTACCCTACCCACACTTACCTTACCCCACTTACCCTACCTACCCCCCCTTACCTTACCTCACTTACCATACCCTACCCCCACTTACCTTACCCCACTTATGCTACCCATTACCCCACTTACTCTACCCCACCCTGACCAACCCCATTTACGCATTTCTACCCTACTTACTCTACCCCACCCCACTTACTCTACCCCACCCCACTTACTCTACCCCACCCCACTTACTCTACCTTACCCCATTTACCCTACCCTACCCCACTTACCCTGCCCTACCCTACCCCACTTACCCTACCCTACCCCACTTACCCTACCCTACCCCATTTACCCTACCCTACCCCACTTACCCTTCACTACCCCACTTACCCTTCACTACCCCACTTACCCTACCCACCCTACCCTACTTACAAAAAAGATAATAATATCCAGATGTCAACAGTCTCACGTAACTGTTCTCCCCTGCTGAGATCTGACATAAGATGACACAAGAGTTCATCCTTGACATAGACGACATATGATGACACAAGAATTCATCCTTGACATAGATGACATAAGATGACACAAGAGTTCATCCTTGACGTAGATGACATATAATGACACAAGAGTTCATCCTTGACATGGACATAAGATGACAAGTGAGTATACAACAAATGAGGTTAAAACAAGTTCTGTTGATGATAGTATGTCCTATGCTCCATGGGGGACATATGGATGTATGAAGACAAGTACTGTCGCAACCATAGGGGATGGGATGGGATGGGGGGGGAGACGATGTGGTCAAGGGGTTGTGAGTTTGGGTTGCACACCCCATACACCAGGTTCAAGACCTGTCTCACATAGTTTGACAGACCAGCCAAGTTGTGGGCTGTTCATGGTATGACGGCTTCTCCAAGTTGACCCAGCTGTAAATAGATACCTAACGAAGTCAGGGGAAATTTCAAACCACTGCACGCACTACAAAGTTCCTTCTCTGTCGTCCCCACTTTCCCCAAAGGCTGAGCACAAATGGAGGCTGCGATGTGTGATGAAGTCGGTTCTATGGACAGCTGAGCACAAATGGAGGCTGCGATGTGTGATGAAGTCGGTTCTATGGACAGCTGAGCACAAATGGAGGCTGCGATGTGTGATGAAGTCGATTCTATGGACAGCTGAGCACAAATGGAGGCTGCGATGTGTGATGAAGTTGGTTCTATGGACAGCTGAGCACAAATGGAGGCTGCGATGTGTGATGAAGTCGGTTCTATGGACAGCTGAGCACAAATGGAGGCTGCCATCAGCGATGAAGTCGGTTCTATGGACAAACATTTTCCATTTGTTTCCATTGTCATAACCAATGAGTTACCTGTTTCTGAGATTTGATTTTTACCTGTTTCTGAGAACCAGAGCTGGTAGAAGCTGCCCTACCTTCTTTGTTTTGTGAGTCCGTCTCCAGAGTGTAGAGAAGATACCATCTGTCCAATCATTGGTTGCCACGTCCAGACGACCAAACATCTGGGGGGCTGTGATGGCCTTGGGGTTCATCCTCATCTCCCTGTGGGCTGTCCCGCACTCCGTCATGGCTTTCATTAGGGTGTGGATGCAGCAAGTCTTGCCAGCGCCACTCGGACCTAGGGTCATCATGCCGTGGCGGACACGTTGGGTTTCATAAAGCTGGATAAGCTTCAGAATCCATGGATCATGGTTGATAAGCCCAGCCTCGGATACCTGCAAGAAATTGTAATCATCTTGTACAAGCATGGGGTAATGATAAAACAAGCTTTCAATGGCAAAGCGGTTAGTGACATAGCCCACTACCCAAACATGAACATCTTTGGATTTAGCAAGGCTGCACCCCCCACCCCCCATGGGAAGTAAACCAATAAAAAAATGGATGTTGAAGTTGGATGCACTGAGCAATAAGGTGGTGCATAACACAGTACAACTCACTTTGTTTTAAAAAATAAGATAAATGTTTGAAATATCCTCTTAAAATACAACTATCCATCCATCCATTTAACACCTTCCCCTTTATCCACCCATCTACCAACCCCCCCCCCCCCCCCCAACCCCCTCTCCTCCCCACCAGGACTAACCTCTCTATTGACATGAGACATCAACTAACAAGAACGAAAACATTGTTGACTCAAGGATCTTCATCTACCAGGGCACCATTGGTTGGTTTATGTATGTTATTCTTTACTCATATCTAACCCCCAACCCATGTCTAACCACCAACCCATATCTAACCACCAACCCATATCTAACCACCAACCTATATCTAACCACCAACCCATATCTAACCACCAACCTATATCTAACCACCAACCCATATCTAACCACCAACCCATATCTAACCCCCAACCCATATCTAACCACCAATCTATATCTAACCACCAACCCATATCTAACCACCAATCTATATCTAACCCCCAACCCATATCTAACCACCAATCTATATCTAATCTCCAACCCATATCTAACCCCCAACCCATATCTAACCACCAATCTATATCTAATCTCCAACCCATATCTAACCCCCAACCCATATCTAACCACCAATCTATATCTAACCACCAACCCATATCTAACCCCCAACCCATATCTAACCACCAATCTATATCTAATCTCCAACCCATATATAACCTCCAACCCATATCTAACCACCAACCCATATCTAACCACCAACCCATATCTAACCACCAACCCATATCTAACCCCCAACCCATATCTAACCACCAATCTATATCTAATCTCCAACCCATATATAACCTCCAACCCATATCTAAACACCAACCCATATCTAACCACCAATCTATATCTAACCACCAATCTATATCTAACCACCAATCTATATCTAACCACCAATCTATATCCAACCTTCTGATAAAGGCTGCTGTCACATCAGCACATCAGCTTTACAATTTTTTCATTGCCCTAAACCCCAGAAAATATAAAACACAAACTGACTGAATTTAAATTAATTTCATTTTTAAAATACAAGTTTAAAATACTAATTAAAAAAAACCCAAAACTGACGTGGTAAACTAGAAAGGTTACAAACTATGAGCATCAGAAAGGGAGCCAAGTCTGTGAGTGACAACACTTTCTACTGAATGAGTTCTGTACCTTTTTAGTAATGGCTGCTTCAACTTCTGGGTATCCTGCCTTATCCAGAGTCATGCCAGGAAACAAATCCTCAATCAAAGACATGAACAATGGCTCGTCCTCGTCCACCAGTTTAGACAGGTTCATATCTCGTAAGACACGCATCACAGTCATGGACTCTGCATCCTCAGGGTTAGCACGTTTGAAGGCTCCGAGCGTCCGCAGCACAGACAAGATGTTTCGAAGACCAAAATCATAATGAACCTGACCAATAAAATTGGACACTGTTTCAGTACAGATATACTGACAACATATTTGTCTTAAGTCATCACTGTGTCAGTAATAATAATAATAATAATAATAATAATAATAATAATAGCTGCTCATCGCAAGCAAATATGGGACAGCGTCAGACATGTGTATTCAGATGTGACAGTATATGACTGTACAGTTCGACCTGAACACGTCAAGCTCTACAGCATATTGGCTAATGTGGATAGTTTCCCTAATTGGGATGTCCTGCATTCTGTCCTTTCATGCAACTTACTTTTTTAGCACAGCCCAATGCATCTGTCCTCTGTGATGTGAGCACCATGTTGTGATTGCAGTGTGCCATGCTGAGTGATTCGGAGCAAGAAGCTTCCAGGAGGTGGCATCAATGAGAATACTGATATTTTCAGAGAGCCTTTGTATCATTTCTTCTGTCCACCTGACAAGCGCTGACTGTCCTGAGCTCCACAGTACAAGAGCTGCTCAGGGAGGCACTCATTGGGCATGCCAACAACATAACTAGCAAGGTACTCATTGGACATGCCAACAACATGCTGATGAAGGCACTCATTGGGCATGCCAACATGACTAGCAAGGCACTCATTGGACATGCCAACAACATGACTAGCAAGGTACTTATTGGACATGCCAACAACATGCCCAACCCATGGGCTCTGTGCAACAGAGTGTGGAGACCCAAAATCTTCACCCTGCTAAGATCCAGAGTGTGGAGACCCAACATCTTCACCCTGCTAAGATCCAGAGTGTGGAGACCCAACATCTTCACCCTGCTAAGATCCAGAGTGTGGAGACCCAACATCTTCACCCTGCTAAGATCCAGAGTGTGGAGACCCAACATCTTCACTTTGCTAAGATCCAGAGTGTGGAGACCCAACATCTTCACCCTGCTAAGATCCAGAGTGTGGAGACCGAACATCTTCACCCTGCTAAGATCCAGAGTGTGGAGACCCAACATCTTCACCCTGCTAAGATCCAGAGTGTGGAGACCCAACATCTTCACCCTGCTAAGATCCAGATGGTGGAGACCCAACATCTTCACCCTGCTAAGATCCAGAGTGTGGAGACCCAACATCTTCATCCTGCTAAGATCCAGAGTGTGGAGACCCAACATCTTCACCCTGCTAAGATCCAGAGTGTGGAGACCCAACATCTTCACCCTGTTAAGATCCAGAGTGTGGAGACCCAACATCTTCACCCTGCTAAGATCCAGAGTATGGCACTCTATCCTGAGACAGCTCATGTAGAAATGGTTGATATTGTAAAACAGTATAGTATATAGTCTTCTATCACAGTATAGTTTATGGTCTTCTATCACAGTATAGTATATGGTCTTCTATCACAGTATAGTATATAGTCTTCTATCACAGTATAGTATATGGTCTTCTATCACAGTATAGTATATAGTCTTCTATCACAGTATTATGTATGGTCTTCTATCACAGTATAGTATATAGTCTTCTATCACAGTATAGTATATGGTCTTCTATCAGAGTATAGTATATGGTCTTCTATTACAGTATAGTATATAGTCTTCTATCACAGTATAGTATATGGTTTTCTATCACAGTATAGAATATAGTCTTCTATCACAGTATAGTATATGGTTTTCTATCACAGTTGTACTCTGGTTAATTCATCTTAACCAATTGAACCTAAGCCACCCATGTATGGAGATTTGGAGAGGAGAGTGGGTGTGTGTGTGTGTGGGGGAGGGGGGGGGGGGTAGAGAAAGAGATTATATGGGTAGGTGGTAGTGTGTGTGTGCGCGTGTATGCATGCACATGCATTAATTGAGCCTGCTTCCACTGTTTCCTGTGATAATGTATTCCAAGCATTCACCAATCACTGACTAAACAAATATTTCCTAATATCTAATCTGAACCTTTCTTTAGTTCATTTATAGCTGTGTCCTCTTGTTCTTGTAAGCGACTGTACTTTGAAAAACTTGTTATAGTCTAATATATGCTTTCCCTTGATTATCATATAAACCTGTATTGTCACCTCAAACTGTCTATCTTGTGTGTTTTTACTTAGGAGCTCAGGGTATTTGGATTTTATAGACTCGGTGGCCAGAGTTCAAAAGGTCAAGTTGTATCTCTAGGGATGTGCTGAAACATGTCTGTCATTAGCCCAGCTGTCCTTCCATTAGCCCAGCTGTCCTTCCATTAGCCCAGCTGTCCTTCCATTAGCCCAGCTGTCCTTCCATTAGCCCAGCTGTCCTTCCATTAGCCCAGCTGTCCCTCTATTAGCCCAGCTGTCCTTCCATTAGCCCAGCTGTCCCTCTATTAGCCCAGCTGTCCTTCCATTAGCCCAGCTGTCCTTCCATTAGCCCAGCTGTCCTTCCATTAGCCCAGCTGTCCTTCCATTAGCCCAGCTGTCCTTCCATTAGCCCAGCTGTCCTTCCATTAGCCCAGCTGTCCTTCCTTGAAGGTATTATGAGTGAGGCACTTGGAGGTCACGTTGGTACTGTCAAGATAGGGAGCCGAACGATTACCAACCTTCGTTTTGCAGATGATATCGACGGGTTGGCGGGTTCAGAAGCAGAACTCCAGGAATGGGTCAGAAGGCTCGATGAAACAGCTCTTGACTATGGTATCGAGATAAACGCTGGAAAACAAAATTATTGACCAACAACGCCACGGGCTTCAACATCAGGATAAAAGCTAACGGTCAGGAACTTGAAGTGGTTGACCGTTCTAAATATCTGGGTCCATTGTCAGTGATGAAGGATCAAAATGTGAGGTGTTGGCCAGAATAGCACAGACAATAGCAGCGCTTGCACGGCTTAACAAAATCTGGCAAGATAAACGGTTAGCACTACGCACGAAAATCAGATTAATGCCTACACTGGTCCTGTCAATATTTCTCTATGCATGTGAGACATGGACAGTTACAGCTGACCTTCAACGAAGGACACAGGCCTTGGAGATGAGATGTTTCCGAAATTTTTAAACGTAACGTACAAAGATCGAGTTACAAACGAGGAAATACGAGATAGAATTACAACAATAATAGGGCCTTTCGAAGACCTCTTGGCAACTGTCACAAGAAGGAAACTCTCTTGGTACGGTCACATGTCGAGATCAAATGGTCTTGCAAATACAATCCTCCACGGAAAGGTGCATGGCAGACGACGAAGAGGCCGGCCCAAAAAGAGATGGGAGGACAACATAAAAGAATGGACCAGTCTCCAACCAGAAGAGTCACAGGCAGCGGCATCTGACAGAGAGGGGTGGCATGGGGTTGTGAGGATGTCTTCATATGTGCCCCAATGACCTCACCAGTTATGGGATGACCTGACCTGACCTTCCATTAGCACAGCTGTCCTTCCATTAGCCCAGCTGTCCTTCCATTAGCCCAGCTGTCCTCCCATTAGCCCAGCTGTCCTTCCATTAGCCCAGTTGACCTTCCATTAGCCCAGTTGACCTTCCATTAGCCCAGCTGTCCTTCCATTAGCCCAGCTGTGCTTCCATTAGCCCAGCTATCCTTCAATTAGCCCAGCTGTCCTTCCATTAGCCCAGCTATCCTTCCATTAGCCCAGCTGACCTTCCATTATCCCAGCTGATCTTCCATTAGCCCACCTGTCCTTCCATTAGCCCAGCTGACCTTCCATTATCCCAGCTGATCTTCCATTAGCCCACCTGTCCTTCCATTAGCCCACATGTCCTTCCATTAGCCCAGCTGACCTTCCATTATCCCAGCTGATCTTCCATTAGCCCACCTGTCCTTCCATTGCTGGCTGCAGTTGTTGTAGATGATACACTGAAAACTTACCAGTTGATAATCATTCTCGATTAACTAAAACAATCTCAGACAATCAGCTCAATTAAAGTGTTCTAACAACCCTCAACTCGTGTTCTAACAACCCTCAACTCATGTTCTAACAACCATCAGCTCAAAGTGTTCTAACAACCCTCAGCCCAAAGTGTTCTAACAACCCTCAGTTTGTGGTATAACAACCCTCAGTCCAAAGTGTTCTAACAACCCTCAGCTCAAAGTGTTCTAACAACCCTCAGTTTGTGTTCTAACAACCCTCAGTCCAAAGTGTTCTAACAACCCTCAGCTCAAAGTGTTCTAACAACCCTCAGCCCAAAGTGTTCTAACAACCCTCAGCTCAAAGTGTTCTAACAACCCTCAGCTCAGTGTTCTAACAACCCTCAGCTCAAAGTGTTCTAACAACCCTCAGCCCAAAGTGTTCTAACAACCCTCAGCTCAGTGTTCTAACAACCCTCAGCTCAAAGTGTTCTAGCAACCCTCAGCCCAAAGTGTTCTAACAACCCTCAGATCATGTTCTAACAACCCTCAGCCCAAAGTGTTCTAACAACCCTCACCTCATGTTCTAACAACCCTCAGCTCAACCGTTGGTATATCATTCGTGCCATGTGATAGCATACCTGTTTGGACAGCTGTTCCTCGCACAGCTTGTACAAAGTAAAGAACTTTTTGGCCAGGACTATGTTCTGCAGAAAACCACAGCTGGCTAACTTGACACGGATGATGATGGCTCTATCAGGGACCATCATGGCCACTGTTCGGAAGTTGATCTTCAGGTTCTCTGGCAACTCTTGTCGGCCGGCGTAACCAGGGTTCTGTGGACATCACATTATATAGGTCAAATATGGTTCCGTTGACATCACTTTATATAGGTCAAATATGGTTCTGTAGACATGGACATCACAGTATATAGGTCAAATATGGTTCTGTTGACATTACTTTATATAGGTCAAATATGATTCAGTTGACATCACTTTATATAGGTCAAATATGGTTCTATAGACATGGACATCACAGTATATAGGTCAAATATGGTTCTGTTGACATCACTTTATATAGGTCAAATATAGTTCCGTTGACATCACTTTATATAGGTCAAAAATGGTTCTGTATACATTAACATCACAGTATATAGGTCAAATATGGTTCTGTTGACATCACTTTATATAGGTCAACTATGGTTCCATTGACATCACTTTATATAGGTAAAATATGGTTCTATACACATGGACATCACAGTATATAGGTCAAATATGGTTCTGTAGACATGGACATCACAGTATATAGATCAAATATGGTTCTGTAGACATGGACATCACAGTATATAGGTCAAATATGGTTCTGTAGACATGGAAATCACAGTATATAGGTCAAATATGGTTCTGTAGACATGGACATCACAGTATATAGGTCAAATATGGTTCTGTAGACATGGACATCACAGTATATAGGTCAAATAATGTTCTGTAGACATGGACATCACAGTATATAGGTCAAATATGGTTCAGTAGACATGGACATCACAGTATATAGGTCAAATATGGTTCTATACACATGGACATCACAGTATATAGGTCAAATATGGATCTGTAGACATGGACATCACATTATATAGGTCAAATTTGGTTCAGTTGACATCACTTTATATAGGTCAAATATGGTTCTGTAGACATGGACATCACAGTATATATGTCAAAAATGGATCTGTAGACATGGACATCACAGTATATAGGTCAAATATGGTTCTGTAGACATGGACATCACAGTATATAGGTCAAATATGGTTCTGTAGACATGGAAATCACAGTATATAGGTCAAATATGGTTCTGTAGACATGGACATCACAGTATATAGGTCAAATATGGTTCTGTAGACATGGACATCACAGTATATAGGTCAAATAATGTTCTGTAGACATGGACATCACAGTATATAGGTCAAATATGGTTCTGTAGACATGGACATCACAGTATATATGTCAAATATGGTTCTGTAGACATGGACATCACAGTATATAGGTCAAATATGGTTCAGTAGACATGGACATCACAGTATATAGGTCAAATATGGTTCTATACACATGGACATCACAGTATATAGGTCAAATATGGTTCTATACACATGGACATCACAGTATATAGGTCAAATATGGATCTGTAGACATGGACATCACATTATATAGGTCAAATTTAGTTCAGTTGACATCACTTTATATAGGTCAAATATGGTTCTGTAGACATGGACATCACAGTATATATGTCAAAAATGGATCTGTAGACATGGACATCACAGTATATAGGTCAAATATGGTTCTGTAGACATGGACATCACAGTATATAGGTCAAATATGGTTCTGTAGACATGGAAATCACAGTATATAGGTCAAATATGGTTCTGTAGACATGGACATCACAGTATATAGGTCAAATATGGTTCTGTAGACATGGACATCACAGTATATAGGTCAAATAATGTTCTGTAGACATGGACATCACAGTATATAGGTCAAATATGGTTCTGTAGACATGGAAATCACAGTATATAGGTCAAATATGGTTCTGTAGACATAGACATCACAGTATATAGGTCAAATATGGTTCTGTAGACATGGACATCACAGTATATAGGTCAAATATGGTTCAGTAGACATGGACATCACAGTATATAGGTCAAATATGGTTCTATACACATGGACATCACAGTATATAGGTCAAATATGGATCTGTAGACATGGACATCACATTATATGGGTCAAATTTGGTTCAGTTGACATCACTTTATATAGGTCAAATATGGTTCTGTAGACATGGACATCACAGTATATATGTCAAAAATAGATCTGTAGACATGGACATCACAGTATATAGATCAAATATGGTTCTGTAGACATGGACATCACAGTATATAGGTCAAATATGGTTCTGTAGACATGGAAATCACAGTATATAGGTCAAATATGGTTCTGTAGACATGGACATCACAGTATATAAGTCAAATAGGGATCTATAGACATGGACATCACATTATATATAGGTCAAATATGGTTCCGTTGACATCACTTTATATAGGTCAAATATGGTTCTGTAGACATTTCCTATACTGTCATACTGACATTAGATATCCCAACACCCCAACTCTGTTATACTGACATTAGATATCCCAACCCCCCAACTCTGTCATACTGACATTAGATATCCCACTCCCCAACTCTGTCATACTGACATTAGATATCCCACCCCCCCCCCCCCCCCAACTCTGTTAAACTGACATTAAATATTCCACCCCAAACTCTGTCATACTGACATTAGATATCCCAACCCCCCAACTCTGTCATACTGACATTAGATGTCCCATTCCCAACTCTGTTATACTGACATTAGATATCCCACTCCCCCACCCCAACTCTGTTATACTGACATTAGATATAACTCTGTTATACTAATATTAGATATCACATGCACCAACTCTGTTATACTGACATTAGATATCCCACCCCCCAACTCTGTTATACTGACATTAGATATCCCACTCCCCCACTCCAACTCTGTTATACTGACATTAGATATCCCAACCCCTCAACTCTGTTATACTGACATTAGATATCCCACTCCCCCACCCCAACTCTGTTATACTGACATTAGATATCCCAACCCCCCAACTCTGTTATACTGACATTAGATATCCCAACCCCCCAACTCTGTTATACTGACATTAGATATCCCAACCTCCCAACTCTGTTATACTGACATTAGATATCCCACCCCCCAACTCTGTTATACTGACATTAGATATCCCACTCCCCCACTCCAACTCTGTTATACTGACATTAGATATCCCAACCCCTCAACTCTGTTATACTGACATTAGATATCCCACTCCCCCACCCCAACTCTGTTATACTGACATTAGATATCCCAACCCCCCAACTCTGTTATACTGACATTAGATATCCCACCCCCAACTCTGTTATATTGACATTAGATATCGCACCCCCCAACTCTGTTATACTGACATTAGATATCCCACCCCCCCCTCCCAACTCTGTTATACTGACATTACATATCCCACCCCCCCCCCAATCCTGTTATACTACCATTAGGATATCCCAACCCCCCAACTCTGTTATACTGACATTAGATATCCAACCTTTACCCCCCCCCCCCCCAACTCTGTTATACTGACATTAGATATATCTCTGTTATACTGACATTAGATATCCCATCCCCACCCCTGTTATACTGACATTATATATCACACACCCCCCCCCCCCCCTTCCCCCTCCCCTGTTATATTTAATCCATATTTGCTTGAAGAAAGCTGTCATCTATATCTTTTCTTGAGCTGTTTTTATTTGTAAAATGTATTTGTGTACCAGCTCGCTAGATAACAAAACTATTAATAGTATCACATCACATGACCGACAACTTATAACAGTCAAAAGGGCCCAAACTGAGGCCTATCCAATGATGTCTGGTCAATTCAATAACTATAAATAGTAACACATCACAGACGGACATCTCATACCATGGTTAAGAAGAGCCCAAACTCAGGGTCAAGATCAACATTGTCACCATCTGTGAAGATGAACTGAGTTTTCCTCTCCTTCTTACACTGCAGGACGATGGCAATCTGTTGGGCAGCCACAGACAACACAGGCAGCTCAATCCGATTGAACTCATCGAAGCAACCCCAGGAACCAGACTGGGCCAGACCTTGTTAGACAAGTCAGAAAAAACCATCAAACTGTTGTCAGATAGCTTTCGTTGCAGAATATGTTTTCTTATATCTCTGATGGTTGAAACACAAGCAACGTAAGAACATATAGACAAGGGCACACAAACAACATATAGACAAGGGAACACAAGCAACATATAGACAAGGGAACACAAGCAACATATAGACAAGGGCACACAAGCAACATATAGACAAGGGCACACAAACAACATATAGACAAGGGCACACAAACAACATATAGACAAGGGAACACAAGCAACATATAGACAAGGGCACACAAGCAACATATAGACAAGGGAACACAAGCAACATATAGACAAGGGCACACAAACAACATATAGACAAGGGAACACAAGCAACATATAGACAAGGGCACACAAACAACATATAGACAAGGGCACACAAGCAACATATAGACAAGGGCACACAAGCAACATATAGACAAGGGCACACAAGCAACATATAGACAAGGGAACACAAGCAACATATAGAAAAGGGAACACAAGCAACATATAGAAAAGGGAACACAAGCAACATATAGAAAAGGGAACACAAGCAACATATAGACAAGGGCACACAAACAACATATAGACAAGGGAACACAAGCAACATATAGACAAGGGAACACAAGCAACATATAGAAAAGGGAACACAAGCAACATATAGACAAGGGAACACAAGCAACATATAGACAAGGGAACACAAGCAACATATAGAAAAGGGCACACAAGCAACATATAGACAAGGGAACACAAGCAACATATAGACAAGGGAACACAAGCAACATATAGAAAAGGGCACACAAGCAACATATAGACAAGGGAACACAAGCAACATATAGAGAAGGGAACACAAGCAACATATAGAAAAGGGAACACAAGCAACATATAGAAAAGGGAACACAAGCAACATATAGAAAAGGGAACACAAGCAACATATAGACAAGGGCACACAAACAACATATAGACAAGGGCACACAAGCAACATATAGACAAGGGAACACAAGCAACATATAGACAAGGGAACACAAGCAACATATAGACAAGGGCACACAAGCAATGTAATATCACACAGACAAAGGCACACAAGCAACATATAGACAAGGGCACACAAGCAACATATAGACAAGGGCACACAAGCAACATATAGACAAGGGCACACAAGCAACATATAGACAAGGGCACACAAGCAATGTAATAACATACAGACAAGGGCACACAAGCAACATATAGACAAGGGCACGCAAGCAACATATAGACAAGGGCACACAAGCAACATATAGACAAGGGCACACAAGCAACATATAGACAAGGGCACACAAGCAACATATAGACAAGGGCACACAAGCAATATATAGACAAGGGCACACAAGCAACATATAGACAAGGGCACACAAGCAACATATAGACAAGGGCACACAAGCAACATATAGACAAGGGCACACAAGCAACATATAGACAAGGGCACACAAGCAATATATAGACAAGGGCACACAAGCAACATATAGACAAGGGCACACAAGCAACATATAGACAAGGGCACACAAGCAATATATAGACAAGGGCACACAAGCAACATATAGACAAGGGCACACAAGCAACATATAGACAAGGGCACACAAGCAATATATAGACAATGGCACACAAGCAACATACAGACAAGGGCACACAAGCAACATATAGACAAGGGCACACAAGCAATGTAATAACACACAGACAAGGGCACACAAGCAACATATAGACAAGGGCACGCAAGCAATATTTAGACAAGGGCACATAAGCAACATATAGACAAGGGCACACAAGCAATGTAAGAACATACAGACAAGGGCACACAAGCAATATTTAGACAAGGGCACATAAGCAACATATAGACAAGAGCACACAAGCAATGTCAGAACATACAGACACAGGTACACAAGCAACATACAGACAAGGGCACACAAGCAACATAAGAACATACAGACAAGGGCACACAAGCAACATAAGAACATACAGACAAGGGCACACACGCAACATACAGACAAGGGCACACACGCAACATACAGACAAGAGCACACAAGCAACATATAGACAAGGCCACACAAGCAACATAAGAACATACAGACAAGGGCACACAAGCAACATAAAAACATATCGACAAGGGCACACAAGCAACATAAGAACATACAGACAATGGCACATAAGCAACATAAGAACATACAGACAAGAGCACACAAGCAACATACAGACAAGGGCACACAAGCAACATAAGAACATACAGACAAGAGCACACAAGCAACATAAAGACAAGCGCACACAAGCAACATAAGAACATACAGACAAGGGCACACAAGCAATTTAATAACATACAGACAAGGGCACACAAGCAATATAAGAACATATAGATAAGGGCACACAAGCATCATACAGACAAGGGCAGACCAACAACATAAGAACATATAAACAAGGGCACACAAGCAACTTAAGACAAGGGCACACAAGCAACATACAGACAAGGGCAGACCAACAACATAAGAACATATAAACAAGGGCACACAAGCAACTTAAGAACATACAAACAAGGGCAGACAAGCAACATAAGAACATATAGACAAGGGCAGACAAACAACATAATAACATATAGACAAGGGCACACAAGCAACGTAAGAATATTTAGACAAGGGCGGACAAGCAACATAAGAACATATAGACAAGGGCACACAAACAACGTAAGAACATATAGACAAGGGCAGACAAGCAATGTAAGAACATATAGACAAGGGCAGACAAGCAACATAAGAACATATAGACAAGGGCACACAAGCAACATAATAACATAGAGACAAGGGCAGACAAGCAACATAAGAACATACAGACAAGGGCAGACAAGCAACATAAGATAATGTTGAAGTAACATAGTTTTATTTTATAAATACAAAATGCAAATACTAAAATAGAAAATGTAGAACATTTATAACTTACAATTTTTTTCAATTTGTAACAACACATGTCAAAGTGCAGTCAGAATGTTTATTTATAACAAAACACATTTACAACTTTCCTAACTTCTCTATTTCAATCTTTATGTACGTTTTATAATTATTTGAAACTTTATATGTTTGATTATGTTAATATAATAGGTCTTTCATTTTTGCATATTTTGACATATAACACTTGAGTTTATAAATAAATACACTAATCTGAAATCACTAACAAGAGGCCAAGTATCAAAAGTAACTCCTCAGCTCGTTTAAACATGGCTGTTGAGCACCTATACTAAAAGTTCAAGACAATTTCATGAGAAACACAAGATTCTGCTTGCTACCACCACAACACACCTTTGTAGATTCTACCGAGGCCCCTGTAGTCCATCTGGTCTGAGCAGTTGAAGACCACAACGTATTTGCCCAGGCATCGCCCCATGTCCTTCGTGGTTTCAGTTTTTCCAGTTCCTGCTGGGCCAGCCGGTGCTCCACCCAAGGCCATGCCCAAGGCTTGAGACAGGGTGATGTAGCATCTGGTGGAAGGGTAGTGGAAAGGTGTTTGTGAGGACTGGTGGATGGTGTGAGAAGGTGTTTGTGAGGACTGGTGGATGGTGGATGGAGTGAGAAGGTGTTTGTGAAGACTGGTGGATGGTGTGAGAAGGTGTTTGTGAAGACTGGTGGATGGTGTGAGAAGGTGTTTGTGAGGACTGGTGGATGGTGTGAGAAGGTGTTTGTGAGGACTGGTGGATGGTGTGAGAAGGTGTTTGTGAGGACTGGTGGATGGTGTGAGAAGGTGTTTGTGAAGACTGGTGGATGGTGTGAGAAGGTGTTTGTGAGGACTGGTGGATGGTGTGAGAAGGTGTTTGTGAGGACTGGTGGTTGGTGTGAGAAGGTGTTTGTGAGGACTGGTGGATGGTGTGAGAAGGTGTTTGTGAGGACTGGTGGATGGAGTGAGAAGGTGTTTGTGAAGACTGGTGGATGGTGTGAGAAGGTGTTTGTGAAGACTGGTGGATGGTGTGAGAAGGTGTTTGTGAGGACTGGTGGATGGTGTGAGAAGGTGTTTGTGAGGACTGGTGGATGGTGTGAGAAGGTGTTTGTGAGGACTGGTGGATGGTGTGAGAAGGTGTTTGTGAGGACTGGTGGATGGTGTGAGAAGGTGTTTGTGAGGACTGGTGGATGGTGTGAGAAGGTGTTTGTGAGGACTGGTGGATGGTGTGAGAAGGTGTTTGTGAGGAGTGGTGGATGGTGTGAGAAGGTGTTTGTGAGGACTGGTGGATGGTGTGAGAAGGTGTTTATGAGGACAGGTGGATGGGTAGTGTGAAGGTGTTTGTGAAGACTGGTGGATGGTGTGAGAAGGTGTTTGTGAAGACTATTATGATGTTTGTTGGGATAACTATTGGGATGATTGTGAGGAATGATGAGGCAGGTATTCTGAAGATGATTAAGATTAACATTCTGTTCATTCAGAGATATTTACACTTTACTGTTGATATCAATTGTTGAAAAGGTTCAGAGATATTTACACTTTACTGGTGATATCAATTGTTTGAAAGGTTCAGAGATATTTACACTTTACTGGTGATATCAATTGTTGAAAAGGTTCAGAGATATTTACACTTTACTGGTGATATCAATTGTTGAAAAGGTTCAGAGATATTTACACTTTACTGGTGATATCAATTGTTGAAAAGGTTCAGAGATATTTACACTTTACTGGTGATATCAATTGTTGAAAAGGTTCAGAGATATTTACACTTTACTGGTGATATCAATTGTTGAAAAGGTTCAGAGATATTTACACTTTACTGGTGATATCAATTGTTGAAAAGGTTCAGAGATATTTACACTTTACTGGTGATATCAATTGTTGAAAAAATTAAGTGAAAATATATTACATGTTTATTGCTAAATCTTCACAACTAGTTCTGGTCAGTGTTTTGGCAGGTGTCAAACTAATAGTCAGCATTAATGACAAACCAATCATTCACAAGGAACTACCTGTGTGATTAACAAGGGACCCAAGCTCCCTTACAGGTAAGAGAATGAATCATTTGACAATGCATGTTTTCTTGACGAATAGAACAGGCATAGCAGCACAATGGTAGTTGCCTCCATTTCCTTGAGATGTAAGGTCAAGCGATCCCTCACCTGTCTGTCAGAGGTGTGATGACTCACCTATCTGTGTAATAACTCACCTGTCTGTGTGGTGATTCACCTGTCTGTGTGATGACTCACATGTCTGTTAGAGGTGTGATGAGTCACCTGTATGTGTGATGACTCATCTGTCTGTGTGATGACTCACCTGTCTGTCAGAGGTGTGATGACTCACCTGGCTGTGTGATGACTCACCTGTCTGTCAGAGGTGTGATGAGTCACCTGTCTGTGTGATGACTCACCTGTCTGTCAGAGGTGTGATGAGTCACCTGGCTGTGTGATGACTCACCTGTCTGTCAGATGTGTGATGACTAACCTGTCTGTTAGAGGTGTGATGACTCATCTGGCTGTGTGATGACTCACCTGTCTGTCAGAGGTGTGATGAGTCACCTGGCTGTGTGATGACTCACCTGTCTGTCAGAGGTGTGATGAGCTGTGTGATGACTCACCTGTCTGTCAGAGGTGTGATGACTCACCTGGCTGTGTGATGACTCACCTGTCTGTCAGAGGTGTGATGAGTCACCTGTCTGTGTGATGACTCACCTGTCTGTCGAAGATGTTATGAGTCACCTGGCTGTGTGATGACTCACCTGTCTGTCAGAGGTGTGATGAGTCACCTGGCTGTGTGATGACTCACCTGTCTGTCAGAGGTGTGATGACTCACCTGTGTGTCAGAGGTGTGATTACTCACCTGTCTGTCAGAGATGTTATGAGTCACCTGTCTGTGCAATGACTCGCCTTTCTGTCAGAGGTGTGATAACTAACCTGTCTGTTAGAGGTGTGATGACTCACCTGTCTGTGTAATGACTCACCTGTCTGTCAGAGGTGTGATGACAAGCCTATCAGTACATCCCAGGAACTCCATCATGTAGGTAAAGTTGACATCTGTGATGGAGATGAGACAGTTGTCTGTATCCTCCTTGTAGTAGAAGCGAGACTGCTTCAGCCACTCAAAGTCATTGACTGATTTGATATGCATCCGCACCTACAACATACATCATTTGTGCACATGATATCTTAATACAATATTTTTCAAAACTATAACTTACACCATGGAGTGTAGAGTCTTCTACTAATGAGTATAAAGTCTTCTACCATGGGGTGTAGAGTCTTCTACTATGGAGTGTAGAGTCTTCTACTATGGAGTGTAGAGTCTTTTATTATTGAGTGTAGAGTCTTCTACTATGGAGTGTAGAGTCTTCTACCATGGGGTGTACAGTCTTCTACCATAGGGTGTAGAGTCTTCTACCATGGGGTATAGAGTCTTCTACCATGAGTGTAGAGTCTTCTACCATGGGGTGTAGAGTCTTCTACCATGGGTGTAGTCTTCTACCATGGTGTGTAGAGTCTTCTACCATGGGGTGTAGAGTCTTCTACCATAGGGTGTAGAGTCTTCTACCATGGGGTGTAGAGTCTTCTACCATTGGGTGTAGAGTCTTCTACCATGGGGTGTAGAGTCTTCTACCATGAGTGTAGTCTTCTACCATGGTGTGTAGAGTCTTCTACCATGGGGTGTAGAGTCTTCTACCATAGGGTGTAGAGTCTTCTACCATGGGGTGTAGAGTCTTCTACCATTGGGTGTAGAGTCTTCTACCATGGGGTGTAGAGTCTTCTACCATGGGTGTAGTCTTCTACTATGGTGTGTAGAGTCTTCTACCATGGGTGTAGAGTCTTCTACCATGGGGTGTAGAGTCTCCTACCATGGGGTGTAGAGTCTTCTACCATGTTGTGTAGAGTCTTCTACCATAGGGTGTAGAGTCTTCTACCATGGGGTGTAGAGTCTTCTACCATAGGGTGTAGAGTCTTCTACCATTGCATGTAGAGTCTTCTACCATTGGTGTAGAGTCTTCTACCATGGGGTGTAGAGTCTTCTACCATGGGTGTAGAGTCTTCAACCATAGGTGTAGAGTCTTCTACCATGGAGTGTAGAGTCTTCTACCATGGGGTGTAGAGTCTTCTACCATGGGGTGTAGAGTCTTCTACCATAGGTGTAGAGTCTTCTACCATGGGTGTAGTCTTCTACCATGGAGTGTAGAGTCTTCTACCATAAGGTGTACAATTTTTTTTCATTTTTTTTTCATGGCTTATAGCTTCTATGGGATAGAGTCCCAGCCCCATGCCCAACAAATGTAGAAGGGAATATATTGACAAAGAGGCAGAGCAGAGAGAGGAAATATGAGAGATCTCTACTCATTAACAAAGCAAAATGGCAAATAGATATATACAGACAGACAAACCAATCAAAGATTCAGAAGGCAGGATATTTACATAATCGGAGGAACAACAGAAACGATGGGTTGAGTATTTCAAAGAAAATCTAAACAGATCTCATCCACAAGAAACACCAAACATCCTACCAGCAGAGGAAACCCTGAACTTGGACGGCAACCTACCAAGTAAGATAGAAATCCAAAGGGCCTTATCCAAACTCAAGAAAGGGAAAGCAGCAGGACCAGATGGGATAGCAGCAAAAGCCATAATGGCAGATATAGATAAAGCAACTGATACATTGTAAGGATTATGCAAGGAGATATGGGAAGAGGGCAGAGTGCCAACAGAAAAGAAAGAAGAGAGAGTGCCAACAGAATGGAAAGAAAGAGATAGTGCCAACAGAATGGGAAAAGGAGAGAGTGCCAACAGAATGGAAAGAGGAGAGAGTGCCAACAGAATGGGAAGAAGGAGATCTTATTAAACTGCTTAAGAAAGGAGACCTGGCAGATTGTAACAATTATAGGGGGATCACATTGCTGCCGGTGCCAGGCAAGATATTCAACAGAGTCATCTTGGACAGATTAAAAACTGAAGTAGACAAAAAGCTCAGAGAGGAACAGGCAGGATTTCACCAGGGAAGATCATGCACAGATCATTTAGCTACACTACCACAGAGCAGATCATGTACAGATCATATAGCTACACTACCACAGAGCAGATCATGCACAGATCATATAGCTACACTACCACAGAGCAGATCATGCACAGATCATATAGCTACACTACCACAGAGCAGATCATGCACAGATCATATAGCTACACTACCACAGAGCAGATCATGCACATATAATATAGCTACACTACCACAGAGCAGATCATGCACATATAATATAGCTACACTACCACAGAGCAGATCATGCACATATCATATAGCTATGCTACCACAGAGCAGATCATGCACAGATCATATAGCTACACTACCACAGAGCAGATCATGCACAGATCATATAGCTACGCTACCACAGAGCAGATCATGCACAGATCATATAGCTACACTACCACAGAGCAGATCATGCACAGATCATATAGCTACGCTACCACAGAGCAGATCATGCACAGATCATATAGCTACACTACCACAGAGCAGATCATGCACAGATCATATAGCTACACTACACATCATAGTAGAACAAAGCATTGAATGGAAATCATCTTTATACGCAAATTGTTTAGACTATGAAAAGGCGTTTGACAGTGTGGATCAAAGTACTCTATGGCAACTGTTGAGACACTATAGGATACCAGAGAAGTACACAACCCTCATCCAGAATATGTACAAAGACCCAGTTAGTAGAGTGACTCATGAAGGAGTACTGACTGACGGCTTCGGTGTGCAAACAGGGGTGAGACAGGGATGTCTGCTCTCATCTTTCCTGTTCTTGTTGGCTATAGATTGGATAAGGAAGACATCTATCGAAGGAAACAAAATTGGTATTCAGTGGATACTTTTGAAGGACCTGGACTACGCAGATGATCTGGTATTTTTGTCACATAGCCATAATCACATGTCACACAGTCATAGCCAAATACCAGAGAAACTTGATAATGTGAAAGAACAATCAGCCAAACTGGGACTGAATATCAACATGAAGAAAACCAAGCTCCTTAAACTCAACACTAACAGCAAAGAACAAACCATGCTGGAGGGAGAGCAGTTGGAGGAAGTGGATACCTTGACCTATTTAGGCAGCACGATAGACACATCAGAAGGTACAGATGTAAGGATCAGAATTGGAAAGGCACGAGGGGCATCCCTGACACTAAACAGAAAAACCAGAAAGGCTCAGAAAAACCGGCCTGCAGTGTCTAGAAAAGAGAAGAATTTGAGGTGACTTAATACAGGTTTATAAGATGATCAGAGGAATGGACAAATGGATAAGTTTTTCAAAATACAACCACCCACAATAACAAGAGGGCATAGCTACAAATTAACTAAATAGAGGTCCAGATTAGATTTTAGGAAATATTTTTTAATGCTTGGAATGCATTGCCCCAGGAGGTAGTGGAGGCAAGAACAATGAATGCATTTAAGAATAGATTAGATGCGCATAGCTTTTGAGCAAGGTTATGTAAGTGAAACTGGTTGTGAACAGACTCTTCAAAACCAGTGTAAGGACGTTAAGTTAAGTTATGTTAAGTGAAGTTAAGTAATGTAAGGCTTCTCTAAACTAACACAAACAGTTCACCAAGTTAAGTAATGTAAGACTTCTCTAAACCAACACAAACAGTTCACTAAGTTAAGTAATGTAAGACTTCTCTAAACCAACACAAACAGTTCACTAAGTTAAGTAATGTAAGACTTCTCTAAACCAACACAAACAGTTCACCAAGTTAAGTAATGTAAGACTTCTCTAAACCAACACAAACAGTTCACTAAGTTAAGTAATGTAAGACTTCTCTAAACCAACACAAACAGTTCACTAAGTTAAGTAATGTAAGACTTCTCTAAACCAACACAAACAGTTCACCAAGTTAAGTAATGTAAGACTTCTCTAAACCAACACAAACAGTTCACTAAGTTAAGTAATGTAAGACTTCTCGAAACCAACACAAACAGTTCACTAAGTTAAGTAATGTAAGACTTCTCTAAACCAACACAAACAGTTCACTAAGTTAAGTAATGTAAGACTTCTCTAAACTAACACAAACAGTTCACTAAGTTAAGTAATGTAAGACTTCTCGAAACCAACACAAACAGTTCACTTAATGCTACTTTTATTTGTTTCATCTGTTCAAATTGTTGTTGCTCTGTTCCTGCCTCCTGATGATAGTTGGAAGACATTTGTTGTAAGGAATAGTTGAACAAACATGTGTGGAAATCCTTGGGTTAGGATTAACTCTGAAGTGGCTGCGAAGGCCGTCATCAGGGTCAGGTGCAGTCACCTGTCACCTCCAGTCGTCTCGACTAACACGCTTTGCCACTGGACCAAGGTAGCAGAGGATGAGAGAGTGGCTGATAATAGTATAAATCTTCCTCACTTAAATCTAATTAAGGCACAAGTCGTCAGACCTTAGATGATTCACAAAAACCTATCTATCCTGGCACAAGTCACAGTGTCAGACCTTAGACGATTCACAGATTCACAAAAACCTCTCTATCCTGACACAAGTCGTCAGACCTTAGACGATTCACAAAAACCTCTCAATCCTGGCACAAGTCACAGTGTCAGACCTTAGACGATTCACAAAAACCTCTCTATCCTGGCACAAGTCACAGTGTCAGACCTTAGACGATTCACAAAAACCACTCTATCCTGACACAAGTCGTCAGACCTTAGACGATTCACAAAAACCTATCCTGACACAAGTCGTCAGACCTTAGATGATTCACAAAAATCTCTCTATCCTGACACAAGTCGTCAGACCTTAGATGATTCACAAAAACCTATCTATCCTGACACAAGTCACAGTGTCAGACCTTAGACGATTCACAGATTCACAAAAACCTCTCTATCCTGACACAAATCGTCATACCTTAGACGATTCACAAAAACCTCTCTATCCTGACACAAGTCACAGTGTCAGACCTTAGACAATTCACAAAAACCTCTCTATCCTGACTCTGTTGAAATGTGCAAAAGATTTTTATTTTAAAATATTTTTTGTTAAAGACCGGTTCTAAGGTCACAAAGTCACCAACCAAGTCATCAAAGATGTCTTTCTGGTGGACGTGAATGGTGATCAGAGTTTCATATTTCGTCCTCTCCATCTTAGTCAGGTCCTTGGTTGTCTGGTCGATTAGGAGGTTCAGCATTGCCAGGAACTTCTGGTTTGTGTTGGCCATAACCTTCTTGTCCATTCTGGCATTGTTCAGAGCCTCCTCCGAGTCACGTGTCCAGATCATCTGGATGGCCAGAAGACCAACCTACGCTCAGAAACAATGAAATATGTTGTAATAAGACATGCAGCATTCAATGTTCATATCTGCATGGATTGGGTTCAGATCAATCAATAGATACCTTCAAGGTCATCACCCTTTAGCTCAATGGTTCTTAAACTGTCTGTGCTCACGACCGATTTGCACTTTTAATAATTAGAATAGTTTTTGTTTTTGTTGGTAAAATCTATCTATAATTTCCACATTAAAGTAAAAATTGAAAATGTTTTAACAATATTTAGTTGTTAATTCATTAGAAAGTAACCGTAATACACCTACTGCATGTTATTAACAATAATACATCAATTACATGTTAGTATAAATAACATAAATGTTATTAAACTAAACATTTTCTCCATAACAAACACAAGTGTTGGTGAGAAGTGTGCATTAGTTTTTATGGCTAGAAACAGTGTCTTTGTATTATTATGACACCAGTTTTGACATCATGTCTGACCACACTTTGAGAACCACTTCCCTAGTCTACCTTGTTTCTGACACCATTTTGTGAATCACTGCCCTAGCCTACCTTGTTTCTGACCCCACTTTGAGAGACACTGCCCTAGTCTACCTTGTGTCTGACCCCACTTTGAGAGCCACTGTCCTAGCCTACCTTGTTTCTGACCCCACTTTGTGAACCACTGCCCTAGCCTACCTTGTTTCTGACCCCACTTTGAGAGCCACTGCCCTAGCCTACCTTGTTTCTGACCCCACTTTGAGAGCCACTGCCCTAGCCTACCTTGTTTCTGACCCCACTTTGAGAGCCACTGCCCTAGCCTACCTTGTTTCTGTCCCCCCTTTGTGAACCACTGCCCTAGTCTACCTTGTTTCTGACCCCACTTTGAGAGCCACTGTCCTAGTCTACCTTGTTTCTGACCCCACTTTGAGAGCCACTGCCCTAGCCTACCTTGTTTCTGACCCCACTTTGAGAGCCACTGCCCTAGTCTACCTTGTTTCTGACCCTACGTTTATAACCACTAACATAGCCTATACCAAGTCTTGTATCTCTATAAGACTTTTGGTCCATGTTTTCCGGAGACTACAGACTTCTTACTCATAACTTCTCCCCAAATTGTGTACCGCTATCCATGGATGAAATAAGGATCATCTCTGGCTTTCATATGCTCAGGTGGACATCCTACAAGCTGGAAGCCATCTTGCCTGGTACAAGACATGTTATATGGTAAGGTCGGCAGTAGGACTGGGTACCAATGGTGGCTGACAAACAAGGAAGGGCTAAAGGATCATTGTACACAAGTACCAGGTGTGTTCAAAATGTTGCCCATTTGAATTTGTTCAGTGCAAACAATTGAAGCATGGGCGTTGTTCTTCAGCAGGGAGGTATGGGGGGGGGGGGCGTAATGGGTGTTGTTCTTCAGCAGGGAGGTATAGGGGGGGGGGGGCATCATGTGTTGTCAGGGGGGTATAGGGGGGGGGGCGTCATGGGTGATGTTATTCAGCAGGGAGGTATAGGGGGGGGGGGGGCGTCATGGGTGTTGTAGGGGGGGTATAGGGGGGGGGGGTGTCGTGGGTGTTGTTCTTCAGCAGGGAGGTATGGGGGGGGGGCATCATGGGTGTTGTCAGGGGGTATAGGGGGGGGGGGTGTCATGGGTGTTGTCAGGGGGGTATAGGTGGGCGTCGTGGGTGTTGTCAGGGGGGTATAGGGGGGCATCATGGGTATTGTCAGGGGGGTATAGGGAAGGGGGGCGTCGTGGGTATTGTTCTTCAGCATGGGGGTATAGGGGGGGGGGCATCATGGGTGTTGTTCTTCAGCAGGTGGGTATGGGGGGGGGGCGTCATGGGTGTTGTTCTTCAGCAGGGAGGTATAGGGGGGGCGGGGGCATCATGGGTGTTGTCAGGGGGGTAAAGGGGGGTCATGGGTGTTGTCAGGGGGGTATAGGGGGGGGGGGAAGTCGTGGGTGTTGTCAGGGGGGTATGGGGGGGGGCATCATGGGTGTTGTTCTTCAGCAGGGAGGTATAGGGGGGGGGGCGTCATGGGTGTTGTCAGGGGGGGTATAGGGGGGGGGGCGTCATGGGTGTTGTCAGATATCATTAGTTGCTGACAGTCAACCTTTCAGTGTTGAGAGCGCCAGTCAGGGCTTACATTCCTCACGAAATGATGGACAGAATTGAGCAGAGGTGTTGCATCAGATCTTGCCAGAAGCCAGGTGATACCCAGGTGGAAACCATTCAGGAGATTCAACAGGCTTTTGGTGATGATGCCACGAGCCATGAGCCGTGAGCCATGAGCCGTGAGCCATGAGCTAAGAGCCGTGAACCATGAGCCGTGAGCCATGAGCCGTGAGCCATGAGCCAGGAGCCGTGAGCCATGAGCCACAAGCCATGAGCTGTGAGCCATGAGCCAGGAGCCGTAAGCCAGGAGCCGTGAGCCATGAGCCGTGAGCCATGAGTCGTGAGCCATGAGCTGTGAGCCATGAGCCAGGAGCCATGAGCCAGGAGCCGTGAGCCATGAGCCACAAGCCATGAGCTGTGAGCCACGAGCCGTGAGCCAGGAGCCGTAAGCCATGAGCCAGGAGCCATGAGCCAGGAGCATCATACAAATTAAGGAGTGGTACAATCACTTCAAAGATGGCCACATATCGTGGGGAGCGGTTCACATTTCGGTAGGTCATCAGCAAACTGAAATGACCAAGTACGGACCTTGGTCTTAGAGAACCATCATGTCACCACCCAAGAGCACTACCTGGAGTTCATCCGTCGAATTCCTGATGCTGCTCGATGCAAACGACCGGACCTGCAGACAAAAGGAACCTGGCAGCTCATCATGGCCACACCCATCCATTCTAGACATCTGATACAGACTTTCTTGGCCAAACACAACACTCCCCTGGTTCATCAGGCTCCATATTCTCACAACACGGCTCCGTGTGACTTCTGGCTGTACCAAAGTGGACAATTTTTCTGAAAAGTACCCAAGTTGAGCATGGAGAAGAAGGCAATATGTGGAATATGGCGACCCAGCTATACTCCATTCCCAAAAAAGCCTTCCTGAAATGCAGAACCACAGAACCACTGGGAGAAGTGTGTGGAGTCCCAGCAGAGTACTTTGAATAAATGATCTGTGATTTACCTGAGAGGGTTGTGTGATTAACCTGAAAGGTGTATATGATATACCTGAGAGGGGTATGTGAGCTACCTGAGAGGGGTATATGATCTACCTGAGAGGGGTATGTGAGCTACCTGAGAGGGGTATGTGATCTACCTGAGAGGGGTATGTGAGCTACCTGAGAGGGGTATGTGATCTACCTGAGAGGGGTATATGATCTACCTGAGAGGGGTATATGATCTACCTGAGAGGGGTATATGATCTACCTGAGAGGGGTATGTGAGCTACCTGAGAGGGGTATGTGAGCTACCTGAGAGGGGTATATGATCTACCTGAGAGGGGTATGGGATCTACCTGAGAGGGGTATGTGATCTACCTGAGGGGTGTATGTGATTTACCGAAGAGGGGTATGTGATCTACCTGAGAGGGGTATGTGATCTACCTGAGAGGGGTATGTGATCTACCTGAGAGGGGTATGGGATCTACCTGAGAGGTGTATGTGAGGTACCTGAGAGGTGTATGTGAGTTACCTGAGAGGTGTATGTGAGCTACCTGAGAGGTGTATGTGTTCTGAAACATCACATTTATATATCCAGACAGGATGATCTACCTGAGAGGGGTAAGTGTTTTCAAACTCCAGCAGATTGAAGCTCGGATCCTGTATGGCAACCGCAGCCATCCTGATGATGCTATGCATGGACTTTCTCCCGATCCTCAGCAAGTCTCCGAGCCAGGTTTCAACATTACCCTATATCAGGGCAGAGATTTGTACATACATTAAATTATGCCCATTTACACTGTTTAACTTGATAAGTTGTTTAACTTGGTACATGCACGGTTTAACTTGGTAGATACACTGTTTAACTTGGTAGATATACTGTTTAACTTGGTAGATACAATGTTTAACTAGATACATTGTTTAACTAGATTCACTGTTTAACTAGATACACGATTTAACTTGGTAGATACACTGTTTAACTAGATATATTGTTTACCTTGGTAGATACACTGTTAAACTAGATACACTGTTTAACTTGGTAGATACACCGTTTAACTAGATACATGGTTTAACTTGGTAGATACACTGTTTAACTAGATACATGGTTTAACTTGGTAGATACACTGTTTAACTAAATACATGGTTTAACTTGGTAGATACACTGTTTAACTAGATACACGGTTTAACTTGGTAGATACACTGTTTAACTTGATGAGTAAAAGAACTCTTCTTCTTCTGTGTTCATTCTCAGTCTTCTGCTACCAAGCCCTTAACAGGGCTTTGCAAGTAGCAGGATGTAGTCCGGAGAACGGATTTGCGTTGTGTCGCTAGTTTACAGTTTGACTGCGATATTTGCACCTTTCGGTCTGACACATCCGTCTTCGGCAGGAGTAAAAGAACTAAATCACAATATTTCAATCCTCAGTTTGTCCGCACACTTTGGTCACAATGACTTCTACACCACCAGGGAAAGATTTGGTTGGTGAAACAATAGTTAGAGGTTAAACCTACATAGAAAGATTTGGTTGGTGAAACAATAGTTGGAGGTTAAACCTACATAGAAAGATTTGGTTGGTGAAACAATAGTTGGAGGTTAAACCTACATAGAAAGATTTGGTTGGTGAAACAATAGTTGGAGGTTAAACCTACATAGAAAGATTTGGTTGGTGAAACAATAGTTGGAGGTTAAACCTACATAGAAAGATCTGGTTGGTGAAACCTACATTTATAAATCTTGTGTGATCCTTTTGTTGAGGTATGACCTGGCTAGAATTACCACAAGAAACAGAAAGATTTGGTTGGTGAAACTGGAGGTTAAACCTACATTTATAAATCTTGTGTGATCCTTTTATTGAGGTATGACCTGGCTAGAATTACCACAAGAAACAGAAAGATTTGGTTGGTGTAATGCCCCACCCATTTCTAAACAATTCAGCTTCTCTGACGACATTTCTTTCTGTGTTGTGGATTCGGTAGAGAGATGTTTGCTCCAGTGCCCTTTTAGCGACTCGGAGTTCACTGAATCTGCTTTTCTTGGGTTCAATACCTGACAGCTGTGTACATCATGGCTGGAATGGCCATGCTGTTTGAGGGCTCTTGTATATAATATAATACTAACTGCTGAGATATGACGTAGGTAGGTGAAAGTTTGCGTAAATGTTACAATGGTTGGTGGCATGATTTCCAGGAGGTTCTGTGTGGGACAGAGATAACAATAGGATCACTGCCACACTGAGAGAATGTAGTAAGAATTGACTTGTCTAAGCCCGCTAGGGTAGAAGTCTCTGCACAATCTATCGCTAACACAGGTCAAAAGGCTGTGGAGTAGCCATCTGCTTTCTGGGACGGAAAGAAAGCTCTAGAAACAATATTCTCCATACATGTTAGAGGAATCAAAGAGGGACTAACTCGTTTTCTCAGAGAGTGAAAGCTCTAGAAAAAATACTCTCCATACATGTTAGAGGATCAAAATCGCCAAAGATGGATGTGTCGGACCGAAAGGTGCAAATATTGCAGCCAAGCTGTAAACTAGCAACACAACGCATTCCGTTCTTCGGACTACATCTTGCTACTTCGGAAGACCTGTACAGGGCTCGGTAGCGGGAGATTGAGAACGAACGCAGCAGAAGAAGAAGAAGAGGAATCAAAGAGGGACTAACTCGTTTTCCCAGAGAAAGGAAACTTTAGCAACAAAATTCTCCGTACATGTTAGAGGAATCAAAGACGGACTAACTCGTTTTCCCAGAGAAAGAAAGCTCTAGAAACAATACTCTCGATTCATGTTAGATGAATCAAAGAGGGACTAATTCATTTCCCAGAGAAAGAAAGCTCTAAAAACAATACTCTCCATAGATGTTAGAGGAATCAAAGAGGGACTAACTCGTTTTCCCAGAGAAAGAAAGCTCTAGAAACAATACTCTCCATACATGTTAGAGGAATCAAAGAGGGACTCATTCATTTCTCAGAGAAAGAAAGCTCTAGAAACAATACTCTCCATACATGTTAGAGGAATCAAAGAGGGACTAATTCATTTCCCAGAGAAAGAAAGCTCTAGAAAAAATACTCTCCATACATGTTAGAGGAATCAAAGAGGGACTAATTCATTTCTCAGAGAAAGAAAGCTCTAGAAACAATACTCTCCATACATGTTAGAGGAATCAAAGCGGGACTAACTCGTTTTCCCAGAGAAAGAAAGCTCTAGAAACAATACTCTCCATACATGTTAGAGGAATCAAAGCGGGACTAACTCGTTTTCTCAGAGAAAGAAAGCTCTAGAAACAATACTCTCCATACATGTTAGAGGAATCAAAGCGGGACTAATTCATTTCCCAGAGAAAGAAAGCTCTAGAAACAATACTATCCATGCATGTTAGAGGAATCAAAGCGGGACTAACTCGTTTTCCCAGAGATCTGCAGTAGATGAAGATCAAACAATCAACATGTCCAGTTCCCTGTGGAGCTCAGGTCTATACCTGTCTATACCTGTTGAGGTTTTTGTTGGTGGCATTTTCTCTAGGAGGAAGTAGTCTGCCCCATGCCCAACCCTCTTTTAGTCACCTCTTATGACATGCCTGAGAGATTACAGTGCTACTATTCTTTGTTCATCGTTCGAGCCCCGATAACACTCTGATAATATTTGGGGAAAAATGATTTGGTTTGAAGGTGTACATATCCAATCTGGCAAGTACCTGTGCCAGGACTGTTTCATCCAAGTCAATTTTCTCTCCCTCTTGAGAGTTGATGGCCAGGATCTTGTCGTAAGCATGGTCATCGAAGGTCACAGATTTCGTATTGTCAAATACACTCAGCAAGTGGTTCTGGCAATGATAACAGCATGTGTCGTTACACGATAACTGGCTTTATCTTTATTTATTCTATTCTAACAACAAATGCCATGTTTGTATTTGAATCACAAAAAGTGTTCTGATCAAGGTTGTGGATGGTTTGTATGTGTAGAAGGGCTAATAGGTTGTGGATGGTTTGTATGTGTAGAAGGGCTAATAGGTTGTGGATGGTTTGTATGTGTAGAAGGGCTAATAGGTTGTGGATGGTTTGTATGTGTAGAAGGGCTAATAGGATGTGGATGGTTTGTATGTGTAGAAGGGCTAATAAGATGTGGATGGTTTGTATGTGTAGAAGGGCTAATAAAAATGATTGGTTTGTATGTGTAGAAGGGCTAATAGGTTGTGGATGGTTGTTTGTGTAGAAGGGCTAATAGGGTGTGGGTGGTTTGTATGTGTAGAAGGGCTAATATGATGTGATGTTGGTTGGTGAGAAACAGTAGAAAGAAAGGTTTTAGTCTCAACAGCAAGATAGTTGTCATCTCCATGGAACAGACCCTTCAGAACACAGCGACAATGTTAACAAGATCATGTTAGAAGAAGATTACAAAGATGTCTACCAGGAGACTCCAACAACATCAGATGGAACGTCAAGATTATATAGAATGGTATAGTTCAGTCAAACGATTGTATTTCATTCAATGATAAGCAATATATACATCAAGTCCTTGCAAATATAAGAAAGAAATAGAGTTATTCCAATCAGGGGCAGTTGTAAAGTAGCATATGATTTACCAGAAGCTAGATTTTTGTGGTTTGCAGAAGAATATTAAAAATCCCACGGGCAAGCAAGCAGTAAAACTAATGAGGATGTGCTGAGGGAATGCACAAAGGCAGTTAATTCAAGATGGCACACATGAGCAATCCCCACTTGTTGGAGGACATGTTTTAAGAGAAGAAGAATTTGAACATTGACAACAGATGTTGTTGATCACAGATGAGAGAAAGAGAGAATATATAGGACCGTAACATTACAACACGAAAGAAAGTCAACAATAAGACTGACAGGCTCTACTGTCTGAACTGAGCAACCAGCGCAAGATTGTCATGCAGTGGATACCTTCTCATTGTGGAATACCAGGAAACGAGAGAGTAGATCGACGGCAAAGGAGGGTGCTGCAGACGAGCAACCAGATGTGCCAGTTACACACCAACAGAAGATAAGGATGATCAAATCAATCAGAAAGCCACCAACAGTAACACCAGACGATTACCATAACATGAACAGACAAGAGCAAACTGTTGTGTTGCGCCTTAGAACAGGACACAACCGACTCCGCAGCCACATGTACACAAAAATGAAGATTGGCAACTCAGCCATGTGTACATGCGGACAGGCGCCCCAGACAGCAGAGCACATACTGCAAAACTGCCCCGAATATGATATACAAAAAAAATCTCACTGGCCCATAGAAACAACACTGGAAGAGAAACTTTATGGACCTGTGTGTGAACTACAAAAGACAGTGAAGTTTATACAAGAGACAACATTGCAGATATAGACAATATTTTAAAGCGAACGAAAGAAGAAGAAGAAGAAGACTGACAGATAGCATTACCAGTAGAAGTCTGTATTTCACACAACGATGAAAGAGATTTGGTGGTTGTTAAATATAATAATTAGTACCAATTTGATTTATGTCACGACAGAAAAACTAATTTTAACACACACAAAAACCAGAAAAATCTCATAAAAATATAACAACCAATCTAATAAGAATATAACAATGTTCTAGTAATACTGTTTTCTTGGAATATTTCTTGACTAATCCAATTAGCTGTCCTTGGTCTATGCTGCATCTTCTCTGGAACAAGATTTCTGGTGATGGCAGGAACTTCCCTGTTTGTTCAATGTGTTGATGGCAGGGACTTCTCTGTTTGTTTGTTCAATGTGTTAATGGCAGGGACTTCTATGTTTGTTCAATGTGTTGATGGCAGGGACTTCTCTGTTTGTTTAATGTGTTGATGACAGGGACTTCTGTTTGTTTAATGTGTTGACAGCAGGGACTTCTCTGTTTGTTTAATGTGTTTATGGCGGGGACTTCTCTGTTTGTTTAATGTGTTGACGGCAGGGACTTCTTTGTTTGTTTAATGTGTTGACAGCAGGGACTTCTGTTTGTTTAATGTGTTGATGGCAGGGACTTCTCTGTTTGTTTAATGTGTTGATGGCAGGGACTTCTCTGTTTGTTTAATGTGTTGATGGCAGGGACTTCTCTGCTTAATGTGTTGACGGCAGGGACTTCTCTGTTTGTTCAATGTGTTGATGGCAGGGACTTCTCTGTTTGTTTAATGTGTTGATGGCAGGGACTTCTCTGTTTGTTTAATGTGTTGATGGCAGGGACTTCTCTGCTTAATGTGTTGACGGCAGGGACGTCTCTGTTTGTTCAATGTGTTGATGGCAGGGACTTCTCTGTTTGTTTAATGTGTTGATGGCAGGGACTTCTCTGTTTGTTCAATGTGTTGATGGCAGGGACTTCTCTGTTTGTTTAATGTGTTGATGACAGGGACTTTTCTGCTTAATGTGTTGACAGCAGGGATTTCTCTGTTTGTTCAATGTGTTGATGGCAGGGACTTCTTTGTTTGTTTAATGTGTTGATGGCAGGGACTTCTCTGTTTGTTTAATGTGTTGACGGCAGGGACTTCTTTGTTTGTTTAATGTGTTGACAGCAGGGACTTCTGTTTGTTTAATGTGTTGATGGCAGGGACTTCTCTGTTTGTTTAATGTGTTGATGGCAGGGACTTCTCTGTTTGTTTAATGTGTTGATGGCAGGGACTTCTCTGCTTAATGTGTTGACGGCAGGGACTTCTCTGTTTGTTCAATGTGTTGATGGCAGGAACTTCTCTGTTTGTTTAATGTGTTGATGGCAGGGACTTCTCTGTTTGTTTAATGTGTTGATGGCAGGGACTTCTCTGCTTAATGTGTTGACGGCAGGGACGTCTCTGTTTGTTCAATGTGTTGATGGCAGGGACTTCTCTGTTTGTTTAATGTGTTGATGGCAGGGACTTCTCTGTTTGTTCAATGTGTTGATGGCAGGGACTTCTCTGTTTGTTTAATGTGTTGATGACAGGGACTTTTCTGCTTCATGTGTTGACAGCAGGGATTTCTCTGTTTGTTCAATGTGTTGATGGCAGGGACTTCTCTGTTTGTTCAATGTGTTGATGGCAGGGACTTCTCTGTTTATTCAATGTGTTGATGGCAGGGACTTCTCTGTTTGTTTAATGTGTTGATGGCAGGCACTTCTCTATTTGTTCAATGTGTTGATAGCAGGGACCAGGGACTTCTCTGTTTGTTTAATGTGTTGAGGGCAGGGACTTCTCTGTTTGTTTGTTCAATGTCCAAATAGCAGTACTGGTTCTATATGGAAGCAATATTTTTTTTCTCATTTTCTCACTTTTACTGCCATGGATAGGATCAAGGTACTGAGCAGTTCATGAGCTGTAGTGGTCAGCGACCCAAAGAAGAAGAAGGAGGATGGAGGAGATGGGAGAGAAGGAAGGAAAGAAGGAAGAAAAGAAGTAAGGAAGGAAGGAAGAAAGGAAAGGAAAGGAAGGAAGGAAGGAGGAAGGAAGGAAAGAAGGGAGGGAGGGAGGGAAGGAATGAAGGAAGGAAGGAAGGAAGGGAGGGAGGGAGGGAAGGAAGGAAGGAAGGAAGGAAGGAAGGAAGGAAGGAAGGAAGGAAGGAAGGAAGGAAGGAAGGAAGGAAGGAAGGAAGGAAGGAAGGAAGGAAGGAAGGAAGGAAGGAAGGAAGGAAGGGAGGAAGGAAGGAAGGAGACTGCCTGTGACTTGTTTGGTATTTTAAAATATATAAAACATTTTTTTGTAGCTTGCTTTATCTAGCGCAAGTCTGTGTTTGTAATTCCTGTAACACATATATGTACGTGCTATAAATTCCTGTAACACATGCATGTACGTGCTACTGATTCCTGTAACACAAGCATGTACGTGCTATCAATTCCTGTAACACATGCATGTACGTGCTACCGATTCCTGTAACACATGCATGTACGTGCTACCGATTCCTGTAACACATGCATGTACGTGCTATCTTCTTCTTCTTCATTCGTTCTCAATCTCCCACTACCAAACCCTGAAAGGGCTTAAGTAGCAGAATGTAGTCCTGAGAATGGAAAGCGTTGTGTCGTAGTTTACAGCTTGGCTGCGATATTTGCACCTTTCGATCCAACACATCCGACTTCAGCAAGCATTTTTTTAGTACTGGGTTAGCATTCCCTCTTCGATCCCTTCTCCTTAGCCAGTCTGCCCTGCTGGAGCCTGTTATCCAGGATCACTGCGTGGAGGTGTAGAAGGGTCTTGGCAGCTATGGTTCGCTGGCCCTGATGCTAGCAGTCAGCTATGGGTCGCTGACCACTGCAGCTCATGCGCTGCTCAGCATCTTGATCCCGTATGTGCTATCAATTCCTGTAACACATGCAAGTACATGCTACCGATTCCTGTAACACATGCATGTACGTGCTACCAATTCCTGTAACACATGCTTGTACGTGCTACCGATTCCTGTAACACAAGCATGTACGTGCTACCGATTCCTGTAACACAAGCATGTACGTGCTACCGATTCCTGTAACACAAGCAGGTACATGCTACCGATTCCTGTAACACAAGCATGTACATGCTACCGATTCCTGTAACACATGCATGTACATGCTACCGATTCCTGTAACACAAGCATGTACATGCTACCAAGGAAAGTGTGAAAGGCAGACCTGGATGGTGTGTGAGTCACTGGCCTGACCCAGAATCTCCAGCAGGGCTGGATCAGAAACAAAAAAGAACCTTGGGAAAAGCAGCCTTTTCTTTTCTAGGTAGCCCGTCAGTGATTTCTGGCAGATCTCTAGCTGCTCTAGAAGGTGCGGCAACAACTGGATGAGAGTGTCGTCTCCCACACAACAGGTCACCACATTTGTGATCTCGTGTGCTCGCTGCATGATCTTCTGCCAGGATTTGTCAATGTTGCTGAACCTCTTGGCTTCCTGTAATGCAAACATGTGTTGGATCAAACAGTAAAGTTTTTAACATTCTCATGACTGCTTTCTATGAATTCTTCTCTCTTGTTATGACACTTTATATAACAACAACTGTTTTCAAATTTTGTGTGTTGGACAATCTTTTGTAACCAATTTTTGTTTTGTTCTTTTGCGTTTGCCTGATTTCTCTATTCCCCAAGGCGGTTTGCGTTGCACTGTGGTTTTTATTTTGCACCTGTTGGCCCAGTGCATCCGACTTCAGCATGCATTTTATGTAATGATCTGCTTCCTTCTGCATTTTCTAAGAGTTTGCTTCCCTGGGGTAACGGCCGGTGCTGTGATGGGGAGCGAACCCAGCATCTTCGGGTTGTGAGTCGTGTCACTTAACCACTAGCCCACACCATCCCCTTTTGTAACCAGTGGTTTCAGAGAGTCAGTGAAGAAAGTCTGATCAAAATCAGCAAAGAAAATCCTCTTAGAAAAACATGAAAGACACACAAACTGCAAATAAAATATTAAACTTTCCCGACTGAATTAGAAAAAATAGATTTAGTTTTAGATAATAGGGGGCTCAGTGGTCTTGAGAAAAGGTGTCCTCCGGTGCTGGAGGTCAAGAGTTCGAATCAGGGGCTCAGTGGTCTTGAGAAAAGGTGTACACTGGTGCCGGAGATCACGGGTTCGAATCAGGGGCTCAGTGGTCTTGAGAAAAGGTGTCCTTCCCGGGTGCCGGAGGTCACGGGCCCGAATCACGGTGGAGACCAGATTTTTTCACGTGTATCTTCTGGTAAAAATTGCCCTGATCTCTAGGTAGTGAGATCGGACTCTGTGTTCAGTGTCAAGCACGTTAAAAATACCTCGGCAGTTGGAAATCGAAAAGAGTATGATTAATAGCCGCTGCCCGGACAAAATTTAAGTTAAAAATCTATCCAAATTATTTGTACCTTTCCCCAGGTGGTTTGTTAAGAGCAGCTATAGATGGCGCCTAACAGGCTGCAGGTCTCCTTAGCTCTAGTGTTTGGGTCTATTAAGATGGACTTGCACATTGGTTCAATCACCCTTAAAGAACTGGTTGTACACATACTCTGTAGAGTCTACTAGACCAGTATAAAGACGCCCATATTAAGTTAATCAAGTTCTAATGAGGTCTTGAGAAGCCCTAGAGAGGTCATGCTGAGGTCCTAATAAGGTCTAGGGAAAGCCCTGAAGTGCTTACAAGGTTCTGCAGAGCGCAGATTATGAAATACTGATGTAAGCATTTCACTTTCTACCTCTACAAATTATTATGAAAATGTTCTTACACAATATATCTGACACTCGACGGTCACATAAATGCATCCAAAGCTAGAATTACCCTTACACAATATATCTGACACTCGACGGTCACATAAATGCATCCAAAGATAGAATTACCCTTACACAATATATCTCACACTTGACACTCACATAAATGCATCTAAAGATAGAATTACCCTTACACAATATATCTCACACTCGACGGTCACATAAATGCATCCAAAGCTAGAATTACCTTTACACAATATATCTGACACTCGACGGTCACATAAATGCATCCAAAGCTAGAATTACCTTTACACAATATATCTCACACTCGACGGTCACATAAATGCATCCAAAGCTAGAATTACCCTTACACAATATATCTGACACTCGACGGTCACATAAATGCATCCAAAGATAGAATTACCCTTACACAATATATCTCACACTCGACGGTCACATAAATGCATCCAAAGCTAGAATTACCTTTACACAATATATCTGACACTCGACGGTCACATAAATGCATCCAAAGCTAGAATTACCTTTACACAATATATCTGACACTCGACGGTCACATAAATGCATCCAAAGCTAGAATTACCCTTACACAATATATCTGACACTCGACGGTCACATAAATGCATCCAAAGATAGAATTACCCTTACACAATATATCTCACACTTGACAGTCACATAAATGCATCCAAAGATAGAATTACCCTTACACAATATATCTCACACTTGACACTCACATAAATGCATCTAAAGATAGAATTACCCTTACACAATATATCTCACACTTGACAGTCACATAAATGCATCCAAAGATAGAATTACCCTTACACAATATATCTCACACTCGACGGTCACATAAATGCATCCAAAGCTAGAATTACCTTTACACAATATATCTGACACTCGACGGTCACATAAATGCATCCAAAGATAGAATTACCCTTACACAATATATCTCACACTTGATGGTCACATAAATGCATCCAAAGCTAGAATTACCCTTACACAATATATCTGACACTCGACGGTCACATAAATGCATCCAAAGATAGAATTACCCTTACACAATTTATCTCACACTTGACGGTCACATAAATGCATCCAAAGATAGAATTACCCTTACACAATATATCTCACACTCGACGGTCACATAAATGCATCCAAAGATAGAATTACCCTTACACAATTTATCTCACACTTGACGGTCACATAAATGCATCCAAAGAGAGGATTAACCTTACAACTCAGTCAACAGAAAAGCAGCACATCTCTCACAAAGAAACAGCGGCCCACTTCTGCTCCAAACTTGACATTTAGGCATATTTCAAAACTTCTCGGTACTATTTAAACATGATTACCGCTGAAGTCGCCTGACGGCAAATACATGCTACAATCTTTTTGTCTTAAAACAACAGAAACATATGTATGCACATCATACATTTTTTGTTGTTGCTTAGATGTTTGCCTCACTAGTTTCTACTGGCGGAGGCGCGCCATTTTCCACCCCAGACCGTAGTCCATTGGGCGATATCAGAACGCATAAACCAGTGCTTGGATGAATGTATGCGTCTGTATGTACCTATGCTAGGTTTGTGCGCCCTCAGAAGCTAGCCCAACCAAAATACAATGGAAGGGCCTCACCATGAGGACGCGTGTGAAAATTGTGCAAGAGTGTGACTGTAGGATAGAGTCAAATGAAACAGAGTGAGGTAAGAGAAGAGAGTGAAGAGAAGAGTGGCCCCCCGGGTGAGCGGTTGACCCATCATACATCTATGCCTTACTGGGACTCTGAGCCTATGCCCCCTCGGCCAGGTGATGGGTATTCAAACTCCTTGACTGCTCGCTCCTCATATATATTTTACCTGCCACAGTGACCTCCACTCATATTACCAGCCACTACTTATAGAAACACAAGCTGCTAAGATTCTCTCACCTGTGGAAGCTGTTTAGCGATATCCCCCCCAACAAAGACAGCCTCCAGGTAAATCCACAAGTTCTGTACAACCAGCCAGTTCTCAATGATCTCCGTTGTGCCAGTCAGTTTTTGTACCCACTCCTGGATCTTGGGCTTGAATGGAACATTGTACCTGACCAACGGAGAATCATGGACTATCATACATGTCAACTTATACATGTCCTATGTGTACATGTCCCACGCATACATGTCAACGTATACATGTCCCACATATACATGTCAATGTATATATGTCCCACTTCTACATGTCAGCTTATACATGTCCCACGCATACATGCCAACTTATACATATCCCATGTGTACACGTCTCATGTGTACAGGTCTCAAGGGTACATATCATCTTGGAAAGAGGGGCTGGGGGGGGATGGAGAGTGATGAAGATAACAGTGTGAGAAAGTTGGTCGTGAGAAACAGTTGCCAGAGATATGCAGGTATTAATAAGTAACTGTCAGTCTAACTAGACAACACACAAACAGTTGGCAGAGATATGCAGGTATTAATACGTAACTGTCAGTCTAACTAGACAACACACAAACAGTTGGCAGAGATATGCAGGTATTAATACGTAACTGTCAGTCTAACTAGACAACACACAAACAGTTGGCAGAGATATGCAGGTATTAATACGTAACTGTCAGTCTAACTAGACAACACACAAACAGTTGGCAGAGATATGCAGGTATTAATACGTAACTGTCAGTCTAACTAGACAACACACAAACTCTTAAATTTGGCAGTGGGTTCCTGGGAAAGAACAATTTTGATCATTGAAGAAATATCCAATTATTGTTGAGATCCAGTAGATGAAAAATATTGTAAGCCGCAGGAGTCGGACAAGTCTCGTAAGGACACCACATGTAATATCAATAACTCGTTATGGAAAATAACTTGTACAAAACATTCACTGGCAGCACGTACAATAAAAGAAATGTGAAAATATGTACAAATTATGGGTAACTTGTACAACTTGACCTCAGTAGAGTGTTGTATGTGATTGTTGACCTCAGTGGAGTGTTGTATGTGATTTTTGACCTCAGTGGAGTATTGTATGTGACTGTTGACCTCAGTGGAGTGTTCTATATGATTGTTGACATCAGTGAAGTGTTGTGTGTAATTGTTGACAGTGGAGTGTTGTATATGATTGTTGACCTCAGTGAAGTGTTGTATGTAATTGTTGACCTCAGTGGAGTGTTGTATATGATTGTTGACCTCAGTTAAGTGGTGTATGTAATTGTTGACCTCAGTGGAGTGTTTTATGTGATTGTTGACCTCAGTGGAGTGTTGTTATGTTATTGTGACCACACATGGGATATTGTATGTGATTGTTGACATCAATGGACTGTTGTATGTGATTGTGACCCTAATGGGATAATGTTGTATATGATTGTTGACATCAATGGAATGTTGTATGTGATGTTGACATCAATTTAATGTTGAATGTGATTGTCGACATCAGTGGAGTATTGTATGTGATTGTTGACATCAATGGGGATGTTCGTTTTCTCAATCCAAGTTCATAATGTCGTCCTGAAAGATACTGCTATTAACATTTCTAGTTGTTCTCTCCCTTGAAGATATTCATCTCTATAGTCTAGTAGTTGTCTTCCCCTGTACACCCCCACGACTACATGAGCCTGGGGCCTACCTGTTACTGAGCAAGGCCCCCAAAACCATCAAACTGTCCTCCATCAGTGCTATTGTCTCTGTTGTAGTATCTCCTGCAATAAAAACAACAATATTGGAAAGTATGAACTTTTCTTTCAATCTGACTAACATCATTACCAACAGGAATCCCACAATGCACCCTGACAAAGATGGTAGGACACACGGGGCAGTAGCATTTGGGACAATTCATAGAACAGAATATGGAAACGGCACCAGCACTTTCTAAAACTTAATAAAACAGACACTAGCAAGTGGTCCTGTGGATGAACACATGTGTTAAGGAAGATCTGGGACACATTGAGAAAAAAACAAAAAATGAGACTGAGAGACAGACAGAGAAAGCAAGAGAGAGAGAGAGAGAGAGAGAGAGAGAGAGAGAGAGAGTGATTGAGAAAGAGAGAGAGAGAGAGAGATTGAGGAAGAGAGAGAGAGAGAACAGGGGAGAGAGAGAGAGACAGACAGAGAAAGTGCGAGAGAGAGAAAGATTGAGAAAGAGAGAAGTTGAGAAAGAGAGAGAGAAAACAATTGTGTTTGTTTCAGAGAGAAAATGAGAGCCAGAGAGAGATAGAAAAAGGGAAATCATGCAAAGAATGGATAAACAAAACTAGAAACAAAGTTGGCCAAATGATAAGTCTAGATTTAGGAGAATGGAGAACACAACAGCCTACTAGTGACAGCAGAGCTAGGATGTGGGATAGTACAGCCCCAACAACATTCCTGTGGGATAATACAGCCCCAACAACCATCCTGTGTGATGGTGCATTCACCAGCAACCATCCTGTGAGATGGCACAGCCCCCCCTTACCAACAACCCCCCTGTAAGATGGCACAGCCCCCCCCCTGTGAGATGGCACAGCCCCCCCCCCAACCAACAACCCCCCTGTGAGATGGCACAGCCCCCCCCCCACCAACAACCCCCCTGTGAGATGGCACAGCCCCCCCAACAACCCCCCCTGTGTGATGGCACAGCCCCCCCCTGTGTGATGGCACAGCCCCCCCCCTGTGTGATGGCACAGCCCCCCCCCCCAACAACCCCCCTGTGTGATGGCACAGCCCCCCCCCCAACAACCCGCCTGTGTGATGTCACAGCCCCCCCCCCCCAACAACCCTCCCTGTGTGATGGCACAGCCCCCCCCCCCCGAAAAAAACCTGTGAGATGGCACAACCCCAACAACCCCCTTGTGAGATGGCACAGTCCCCCAACAACCCCCCCTGTGAGATGGCACAGTCCCCAACAACCCCCCACCTGTGAGATGGCACAGTCCCCCAACAACCCCCATGTGAGATGGCACAGCCCCCCCCCCCCCCCCACAACCCCCTCTGTGAGATGGCACATCCCCCGCAACAACCCCCCTGTCCACTGTATATCTTACCTTTCAGTAGCAGCTCTCCCCGAGCCTTGAAGCTGCCAAACTGGAACGTTTGAGCACTCCAGTCATTGACCACTTGTTTCAGCTTGGCCTCAATATCTTTCTCCTTAACTGCAGAGATGCAGATATCCTGTAGACAGCAGACATTCATGATTTTAGATGGTAATATTTCAGTATAGGTCACTGATTTATTTAGATCACTCCGAGACCTGATTTATATAGGTCACTCCGAGCCTTGTTTTATATAGGTCCCAGTCGGAGCCCTGATTTATATTGGTCACAGTCAGAGCCCTGATTTATATTGGTCACAGTCAGAGCGCTGATTTATATTGGTCACAGTCGGAGCCTTGATTTATATACGTCACAGTCGGAGCCCTGATTTATATTGGTCACAGTCGGAGCCCTGATTTATATTGGTCTATATTCAAAACTTGAACAAAACTGCTTCCTGATGAATATTGCGGTGACATTGGGTATTGGTTTCAATGCTTGATTTGACCTTCCATTTATTTAACTCTGACATCAGTGGAGGGACACGCATTTGATCAGACCCCATCAGTGGAGGGACACACCCTTGATCAGACCCCATCAGTGGAGAGACACACCCTTGATCAGACCCCATTAGTGGAGGGACATACCCCATCAGTGGAGGGACACACCCTGAAACAGACCCCATAAGTGGAGCGACACACCCTCAAACAGACCCCATCAGTGGAGGGACACACCCTCAAACAGACCCCATCAGTGGAGGGACACACCCTCAAACTGACCCCATCAGTGGAGGGACAGACCCTCCAACAGACCCCATCAGTGGAGGGACACACCCTCAAACAGACCCCATCAGTGGAGGGACACACCCTCAAACAGACCCCATCAGTAGAGGGACAGATCCCATCAGGGGAGGGACAGACCCCATCAGTGGAGGGACACACCCTCAAACTGACCCCATCAGTGGAGGGACAGACCCTCCAACAGACCCCATCAGTGGAGGGACACACCCTCAAACTGACCCCATCAGTGGAGGGACAGACCCTCCAACAGACCCCATCAGTGGAGGGACACACCCTCAAACAGACCCCATCAGTGGAGGGACACACCCTCAAACAGACCCCATCAGTAGAGGGACAGATCCCATCAGGGGAGGGACAGACCCCATCAGTGGAGGGACACAGCCTCAATCAGACCCCATCAGTAGAGGGACAGACCCCATCAGGGAAGGGACAGACCCCCATCAGTTTACTCCACCTAAAACTAGTCCTGGTTAACCAGCGTGACTTCCTCAGTGTAACGGACTATGTTTGATCTGCAAGATAATAATAGCTAAAGGACATGTCAATACACTTTTCAATGGTGTTGTGCAAGCTACCAATAGCACTCTCTAATTAACCACCACTACTCCTTGTAAGCAGGCTAATAGTAGCTGCAGATCGTAATTATTTCCGGACGGTAACAAAGAAAGTTTGTGAATTCGTTAACATTTTTATAAACATAAAAAATTACTTCAATGTCCTCTTTGTTTTGCAGAAGGGGAGCTTTCATGAGGTCTCTAAGGAGGAACCCCTCCGACTCGACATCAAGGCTGTGGCCAGTCAGCTGAGAAATCCTATCCCAGTGCCGCTGCTGCATGGCCTTGTTAGCCATCATCTCCAGCAGAGGACAAGTCTCATTGAAGTCATCAATTGTCTTACGGAGATCTTCGTATGCTTGCCACTCTTTTAATGCTTTAGGTAGCTTGCGGCATCTGATGTAGATAGAGAGGGGGGAGGGGGGGGGGGGGCAGAGGGGTGACAATCTTTGATTAAAATTTGCTTTTAATACAGTAAACATTTATAATTATAGGAACGGTTCATCTTATTTACACGGTCAACAAACTGTAAAATTGATATTTTGTCATTTATATGATCAACAAACTGTAAAACTGATATTTTGTCATTTATATGATCAACAAACTGTAAAACTAATATTTTGTCATTTATTTGATCAACAAACTGTAAAACTGATATTTTGTCATTTATTTGATCAACAAACTGTAAAACTGATATTTTGCCATGTATTTGATCAACATACTGTAAAACTGATATTTTGCCATTTATTTGATCAACATACTGCAAAACTGATATTTTGTCATTTATATGATCAACAAACTGTAAAACTGATATTTTTTCATATATTTGATCAACAAATTGTAAAACTGATATTTTGTCATTTATTTGATCAACAAACTGTAAAACTGATATTTTGTCATTTATTTGATCAACAAACTGTGAAAAAGGTGCTGAGTTAAGATTCAGCACGACACTATCATCTTAGTCAAGTCAATCAGCTGATCATGACATTGAGTTGACATTTATTGTGACACCTCATGTCGCTGACATTCATCATGTCGCTGACATTCATTGTGACACCTCATGTCGTTGACATTCATCATGACACATCATGTCACTGACATTCATTGTGACACATCATGTCGCTGAAAGTCATTGAGGACACACCTCATGTGACTGACATTCATCATGACCTACATTTGAAGAGGCTTCATACTGACCTGTTCTGGAAGTCGAGCAGCTCCGAGTTAATCTTCTGGATGTCAATGTCAGACCAGGGTATATCCTGGTAGCCACTGACGTTGTCTATGACAGCGTTGTACAGCTGGTACAGTTTCTGGAGGAGGTTCAGTTCTTTCTTGATCCTCATGAGGTCGGGGTACTCTGTCACGGTCAAACCAAAGAGCTCCTCTCCGCCTGAGTAAGTGGCATACTTACGCCACAACTCATCAAACTGAGACTGGAAGACGGTCAGACGGTCACATGCCTCTCGGGGTGCGATACCTTCCTGCATTGGGCCACTAGAGAAGCAGATTTGCATGCTTACATCATCATGATGTTGCTATGTTGTTTTATTAGATGTCAAAGAGACAATTGTGTCAACAGAAAATTGCAACCAACAATAGTTCATTACGAACAAACCGTTCTCAGTCCTCGCACACATATATATTCTCAGCCCACAGCACAAACATTCCCAGTCCACCACACAAACATTCCCAGCCCACCGCACAAACATTCCCAGCCCACCACACAAACATTACCAGCCCACCACACAAACATTCCCAGCCCACAGCACAAACATTCCCAGCCCACCACACAAACATTCTCAGCCCACCACACAAACATTCCCAGCCCACCACACATATAAGGACAAGTCAGTAAATAGGTCACACATGGCTAATAAAAATGAGATACAAACTTGAAGACCATTTATTCTGCCCTTACGTTGTCCCTTAATTCTCAACATAATTCCATCCAACATTGATACACTTGTCTCGTCAGTGCACAGCGACCTGCAGCATGGAAGTCTGTGGTCTGCTGTCTCAGCCACCTAAACCTACAGCATGGAAGTCTGTGGTCTGCTATCTCAGCCACCAAAACCTGCAGCATGGAAATGTTTGATCTGCTATCTCAGCCACCAAAACCTGCAGCATGGAAGTCTGTGGTCTGCTGTCTCAGCCACCAAAACCTGCAGCATGGAAGTCTGTGGTCTGCTGTCTCAGCCACCAAAACCTGCAGCGTGGAAGTCTGTGGTCTGCTGTCTTAGCCACCAAAACCTGCAGCATGGAAGTCTGTGGTCGGCTGTCTCAGCCACCAAAATCTGCAGCATGGAAGTCTGTGGTCTGCTGTCTCAGCCAAATATGCACTTCTTGTTCAACCTCTTTGTCATTCGCGAATCTTCTCCCGTCAAGATGTTGCCTCCCTAGTTGGTCAGTTTTCTCCTGGGTTAATCGAGCCATATATGACAATCTGAACAGTACAACTAAGTATGACTTCATCAGCAATTTTTGAGCTTCCTTGAGAACATTTATTGCTCCATTTATGCCCTCTTTTCGCAACAAAACACTCTCACTATAAACAGGGAGCATGTCCGGATGAATATCCTTCACAGAAAGTCCTATTGTAACAAAAGAAAACGCAGAACACCCCACTGTTATTTGACTGTACTTTTTTTTGCACTGACTCCATTTTGTATCTGAGCTGTGCATGTGCATGTGATACAGAGACTACCTAAAGTAATCACAAAGCAGAATGGTGTTGCCATCTACTTCCTCCTTTAGAAACCACCAATGGCATTTTTCATCTATCCTATATTTGTTTGTGATCTACTTACTGACTTACCCTCATATATTGTCTGCCATTAGAAAACAATATCAAGATATATATTGCTGAGTGATTTCTGGGAGGGATCTGTCTGACATGGCACAGATGAGGACCACAGCCCCACAAATTTCTGAGAGGGATCTGTCTGAAATGACACAGAAGAGGACCACAGCCCCACAAATTTCTGGGAGGGATCTGTCTGAAATGACACAGAAGAGGACCACAGCCCCAGAAATTTATGAGAGGGATCTGTCTAACATGACACAGAAGAGGACCACAGCCCCACAAATTTCTGGGAGGGGTCTATGTCTGACATGACACAGAAGAGGACCACAGCCCCCCAAATTTCTGAGAGGGATCTGTCTAACATGACACAGAAGAGGACCACAGCCCCACAAATTTCTGAGAGGGATCTGTCTGACATGACACAGAAGAGGACCACAGCCCCACAAATTTCTGAGAGGGATCTGTCTGACATGACACAGAAGAGGACCACAGCCCCACAAATTTCTGGGAGGGGTCTATGTCTGACATGACACAGAATAGGACCACAGCCCCACAAAAAGCATTTAGTAATAGATGACTAACAGTGTGGTTTAACCTCCCTAGGGAAGACTTGCACAAAAAAACTCCCCAAAACACACGCGCAAGCACGCACACGCACAATCTCTCTCTCTCTCTCTCTCTCTCTCTCTCTCTCTCTCTCTTTCTCTCTCTCTCTCTTTATATTGTCAATATCAATTCAAGTCATGTCAATTCTCTCGCTACGTTCCGAAGCCATGGACAGAGAGTCAGGCCCAACGACAGCCTTGATTCATGAGATTATTCACAGTTTTACAGCACAAAACAACGTGGACAAAAATCATAAATGGGTGTTGTCAGATACTGCACCGAGATGAAAACACAAAAGAAACCTACTTTATGAACAACAGGCCTTCATCAGGAATAACGAACAAAAGCATTAATGAACTAGCAAATCAAAAACATAAATGATTAATACATAAACGGGGGATGTCAATGCAGCAAAGAAATGTAATCAGGATTCCTGATACGCTGAATGTGCTGGACCTATGCTCTGTCAGTTGAACTGACCAGGTTTAACAATAATAATCAAGTACAGAAATGTCGGGGGGGATGGGGGTGGTGGTGGGAGGGGAGGGGGGAGGAATAAATGCTGAACAAGTCAATGTAGCAAATGTAATGACTTTTTCTCTATCTGTTCTGTTTCTAAGAATCGACATGACTGCACTCCGGGCATGTCCATAGGTGCTCAGTCTATCTCAGCAAATGGCACAGGGCAGGGTATAGATGCTGATGGTTCGTTTAATGTTGAAACTTTGTAGCCTGTGGATTGCTGCTTCATCTATTGTGGTGTCCTCATCCAGCAGGCGGTCATTGATTGATTTCAAAATGTCACTTCTACCCATTACTAATGTGCTCATGATGGAAGCTTGTGAAGCCAAGATGTCAGCTCTTTCATTTCCCTGAACCCCGGCATGACCAGGACAGTAGATCCATGTCAACCTCTGGAGGTTTGAGGCCTCAACAGCTGCTATCCACTTGTACCCAAGCCATCCCTTCTGTACCTTCAGAAGTACAGCTTGCGCGTCTGTCACGATGACTTCCTTGTTATAGAAGTCTTAGATATCCATTTCAGTGCTGAGGTCACTGCTTCCGTCTCCGTTCTCATACAGGAGGTTGTTGACATGTATGACCTTCTGTGATCAGCAACGACCTGTCCTTTCACTCAAGCCGAGAAACCCCAGCCTGATGCTCCAGTGCGCTCGACTGATCCGTCGGTGTATATGACAGCGTCACTCTCCTGGATGTTCTCAGTTATCAGCTGATTTACCTCGTGCTCTGCTCTCTCGTTGTTCCGTTCTCTGCATTCCTTGCCTAAGGTTATGATGACTCTCTGGCACTCTATCATTCTATCACCAGTGTGGACCCATTCTTCCCCTTTGGCTATCGTCTCAGCTAGAGTGATGTGTCCGATTGTTGTCTCAGCCTGTGCCATCCATAACGACCCTCTCTTGATTCTGGATCCATTGGTGTCTGAGATACTACTGTACAGAGGGTCCCGCGTGTCTGTGGTGACACGCATACAGGCTTTGACTTGTGCCAGTTTATGTCTGGATGTCACCGATAACAATCTCAACATATACCGCATCATCACAATCGGGGTATCTCTAGTGCAGCCCAGAACCAGTCGCATACCTTCATTCTGGATGGGGTCCAACCTATCACACTGTGTTCTTGATAGTGTGAGGATGCCTAGTCCGTAATCGATGACAGACAACACGACCTCAAGAAATAGGATGAACAGGAAGCGTTGTTCCAAGTCGGCAGCAGCCATGGTCTTGAGTGCTCCTAACCCTCTCTTGCATCTTTGTACGATGTGGTCAACATGGCAATTAAAGGAGAGACTACAACAAATGTCACTCTGAGGTATTTCAACTTGTCATACTTGTCAATGGTGCAACCATCAAATGTGATGCCCGGGAGTTCAGCCTTTACTATGGAATTATTCAAAGAGCACCACATCATGCAGGCCTTGTTCGGATTGATCTTGGAGCTTGAGTCGCTGCACCACTGTGAGATTGCTTGCAAGGTTTCCTGGATGTCTTTGACCAACTCTTGCCTGTCTGAGCCAGTCCTGTACATTAGGATGACATCGGCAAATGTCAACGTTCGCCCTGTCCCTGTGGGTTGAATATTGACCACTTTTACTGTGTAAATGTTGAACAGCACCGGTGAGAGCGGAGACCCTTGAGGCAGTCCTGGACATATTCGCCTCGGTTCTGATGTCCACGATCCCACGCGTAGCGCAACTGTTCTTTCCATCAGGGCAGCTGATATCCAACTAACCAGCCACGGGCTTAAACTACACTGCTTCCGACATGTCATTAAAGTCCCCAAATCGACACGGTTTTATGCGCCTGCCAGGTCGAGTGCCAGGGTGGCTGTTTCTTGCTTTGACTGAAAACCCTCATACACATCATATGCGAAAGTTCCAGCGTTACCTCAGGTCTCCTTGGCTGTTCTATAGCTTCCCGAAACGACTCTTACAATATTTGTTAATACGATCTGTAAGGAGACAATGTTACAAGGAAAAACGAGAAAAAACACTGGATTCTGTATCTGATCGAAGCTGAATGTATTTACCAAGTGTCATAGGAAGTAACAAACATGTCGTTATCCACCAGGAATTGCTCAACTCCTGCCTGCAGCTCAGCCTTGAATGTGGGTTGGATGTGCAGGAGATGTTCTTGGACATCTCTAGCCTGTGGAGCGAGTGGAGCGGGGTCAGATATACAATACTCTTTGTGGAAGCTACAACTGCTGGTCCCAGACATGACCTCTGCATGGCCCAACAAACAGTCATGTTTTGGTTCATTCATCTGACATATTCTTGTATCTTCATAATGTTAGAATAGAATGTAAGTCCTAACTTAATGTAAGTCCTAACTGACTGCAAGTCCTAACTGACTGGACGTCCTAACTGAATGTAAGTCCTAATTGAATGTAAGTCCCAATTGATTGTAAGTCCTAAATGACTGTAAGTCCTGACTGACTGCAAGTCCTAACTGAATGTAAGTTCTGACTGCACGTCCTAACTGACTGCAAGTCGGTCCTGATTGCAAGTCCGTCCTGACTGCAAGTCCTAACTGACTGCAAGTCCTAACTGACTGCACGTCCTAACTGAATGTAAGTTCTAACCTGATGTAAGTCCTTGCTGGATGTAAGTCCTAGCTGGATATAAGGCCTAGCTGAATGTAAGTCCTAGCTGGATGTAAGTCCTAACTGGATGTAAATCCTATCTGGATGTAAGCCCTAACTGGATGTAAGTCCTAACTGGTTGTAAGTCCTAACTGGATGTAAGTCCTAGCTTGATGTAAGTCCTAACTTGATGTAAGTCCTAACTGGATGTAAGTCCTAACTTGATGCAGACACATATAACATATTAATTAAAACAACAATCTTCTACTTGTCAACCTAGGTCAAATGATCAGGAGATAGGAGTGTGACCTTTGAGGATAGAGAGGATGAAGTAGGAGAGAAAGGATGAAGACACAGAGAGAGGATGAAGAGAAAGAGAGGATAAGAAGATGAAGAGAAAGAGAGGATGAAGAGAGACGATATAATTTTGTCTGATGTTCCATCTGATTTGTGAAGAACAGAGTTAATAACAACAGGTTCAGCAGGCTCTAGATAGTGTTTTATCATTTCACTTTCACTTTAATCTCTCGATTATAAAGGAACATAGAAGTCACTGGTTACAAAGGAACATAGGAGTCACTGGTTATAAAGGAACATAGGAGTCACTGGTTACAAAGGAACATAGGAGTCACTGGTTATAACGGAACATAGGAGTCACTGGTTACAAAGGAACATAGGAGTCACTGGTTATAAAAGAACATAGGAGTCACTGGTTATAATGGAACATAGGAGTCACTGGTTATAAAGGAACATAGGAGTGACTGGTTATAGCAGAACTTAGGAGTCACTGTTTATAATGGAATATAGGAGTCACTGATTACAAAGGAACATAAGAGTCACTGGTTATAAAGGAACATAGGAGTCACTGGTTACAAAGGAACATAGGAGTCACTGGTTATAAAGGAACATAGGAGTCACTGGTTACAAAGGAACATAGGAGTCACTGGTTATAAAGGAACATAGGAGTCACTGGTTACAAAGGAACATAGGAGTCACTAGTTATAAAGGAACATAGGAGTCACTGGTTATAATGGAACATACGAGTCACTGGTTATAAAGGAACATAGGAGTCACTGGTTATAGCGGAACTTAGGAGTCACTGGTTATAATGGAACATAGGAGTCACTGGTTACAAAGGAACATAGGAGTCACTGGTTACAAAGGAACATAGGAGTCACTGGTTACAAAGGAACATAGGAGTCACTGGTTATAAAGGAACATAGGAGTCACTGGTTATAATGGAACATAGGAGTCACTGGTTATAAAGGAACATAGGAGTGACTGGTTATAGCGGAACTTAGGAGTCACTGGTTATAATGGAACATAGGAGTCACTGGTTATAAAGGAACATATGAGTGACTGGTTATAACGGAACTTAGGAGTCACTGGTTAAAATGGAACATAGGAGTCACTGGTTATAAAGGAACATAGAAGTCACTGGTTATAACGGAACATAGGAGTCACTAGTTATAACGGAACATAGGAGTCACTGGTTATAAAGGTACACAGGAGTCCCTGGTTGTAAAAGAACACAGGAGTCACTGGTCATTAAGGAATATAGGATTGCAAAAGTCACTCTTCTACAGAACATACCTCCCTCCACCACAGAACAGACCTCCCTCCACTATAGAACAGACCTCCCTCCACTACAGAACAGACCTCCCTCCACCACAGAACAAACCTCCCACTACCACAGAACAAACCTCCCTCCACCACAGAACAGACCTCCCTCTACCACAGAACAAACCTCCCTCTACCACAGAACAAACCTCCCACCACTACAGAACAAACCTCCCTCCACCACAGAACAGACCTCCCTCCACCACAGAACAGACCTACCTCCACCACAGAACAAACCTCCCTCCATCCCAGAACAAACCTCCCTCCACCACAGAACAAACCTCCCTCTACTACATGACAAACCTCCCTCCACCCCAGAACAAACCTCCCTCCACCACAGAACAAACCTCCCTCCACCACAGAACAGACCTCCCTCCACCACAGAACAGACCTCCCTCCACCACAGAACAGACCTTCCTCCACCACAGAACAGACCTCCCTCCACCACAGAACAGACCTCCCTCCACCACAGAACAAACCTTCCTCCACCACAGAACAAAACTCCCTCCACCACAGAACAAACCTCCCTCCACCACAGAACAAACCTCCCTCCACCACAGAACAAACCTCCCTCCACCACAGAGCAGACCTCCCTCCACCACAGAACAGACCTCTCTCCACCACAGAGCAGACCTCCCTCCACCACAGAACAGACCTCCCTCCACCCCAGAACAGACCTCCCTCCACCACAGAACAGACCTCCCTCCACCACAGAACAAACCTCCCTCCACCACAGAATAAACCTCCCTCCACCACAGAACAGACCTCCCTCCACCACAGAACAGACCTCCCTCCACCACAGAACAGACCTCCCTCCACCACAGAACAGACCTCCCTCTACTAAAGAAGCACGTACATGGTTTGTGTTATGCTTCCTGCAAGATGGCCGACAGCCGTGGCAGGATTAATGTCTTGTACTCCAACAAAATATCTAGATTAACCTAACATCATCATCATCATCATCATCACCACCACCATCATCATCAGCATCATCATCATCATCAGCATCATCATCATCATCATCATCATCATCATCATCATCATCATCACCACCACCACCACCACCATCATCCTCATCATCATCATCATCATCATCATCACCACCACCACCATCATCATCATCATCATCATCATCATCATCATCATCATCATCATGATCATCATCATCACCACCATCATCATCATTATCATCATCATCATCATAATCATCATCATCATCATCATCATCACCCCCATCATCATCATCATCACCAGCATCATCATCATCATCATCATCACCACCACCACCACCATCATCATCATCATCATCACCATCATCATCATCATCATCATCATCATCATCATCATCATCATCATCACCACCACCATCATCATCAGCATCATCATCAGCATCATCATCATCATCATCATCATCATCATCATCATCATCATCATAATCAAGACCACCATCATCATCATCATCATCATCATCACCATCATCATCATCATCATCATCATCATCATCATCACCATCATCATCATCATCATCATCATCATCATCATCATCATCATCATAATCACCACCACCATCATCATCATCATCATCACCATCATCATCATCATCATCATCATCACCACCATCATCATCACCATCCTCTTCATCATCATCATCAGTCCCATAACCGATAAGGTCGTTGAGGCACCATTATTGCAGTTTATAGTACCAGCTCCCACCATACAACAACGGTGTGTCTTGGGCCGCTACACACCTGACGGATCCTATCTCTCTCCAGGTGGCAGTTCATTATAGTTGTATCTAAATTTCATACAACAAAGCTGACACTGTCTTCAGCTAGGACGAAGGGCGCCAATCTCGTGAAGTTCAGCAGGGTGAACTAGACCGTGAAATACGACACATGTTTAAGCGTAGTGCTATACATATAGCCGATGTCCAGGGCAGGATAATCGGACGGAAGAAAACACACAAAACAAACGAATTAACCAATCTAAATGGAAAACAACAACACGTTTCCGTGAACACAAGTGTAAGTCGTCGACTAGTGTGAATTCCCGATAAATCCATGGTCTGGCGGCATCTATAAGGAACTAAAACAAAACAGCAGAACAATGCAGAACCACAGCCAGTTACGGCGCCATCTTTGCTGCTCTTAAATTAACTTAACGTCTTTATACTGCTCTAGAAGACTCTGCATACTCATGAATACATGTAGTAATACACCTCGCCATTTACCTCTACTGATACAATTATCAGTATCTGATATTCGTCATTCACCTGCAGTTATTCAATAATGATTATCGTATATTATGAATTTACTTGCAGTGTTACGATAACAATTATTATATGTTATGAATTTACTTGCAGTGTTACGATAACAATTATTGTATGTTATGAATTTACTTGCAGTGTTACGATAACAATTATTGTATGTTATAAATTTACTTGCAGTGTTACGATAACAATTATTGTATGTTATGAATTTACTTGCAGTGTTACGATAACAATTATTGTATGTTACGAATTGACCTCTAGTATTACGATAACAATTATTGTATGTTATGAATTTACCTCTAGTGTTACAATAAAGGTTATCAAAAGCTCATGAACTGTAGTAAAGTAAAGTAAATATCTAATCTACCTAAAATAAACAGATAACATGAAATGATGGACTGCCATTGGAACTGAATACAAAGAGTGACGAAAAAACATAACTGCCATAAAAGGTTATAAGACAGAGCTCTAGCAGATGTACCCCTATGCATTGACCTATAAAAGTCCCTTATTATGGACTGGACAAATCAAAGAAAGAAAACTAACATTGTAACAAGATGTCACAATAATATCTTCCCTGTAACAACAGAAGTATAATATGTCTCGGCCTAGGGTCAAGGGCATACATCAACCACTGTTCGTATGTAAAACTTGAACTTTCACTGGTCTCAGTTCCCTCCGATAACATCTAAAATTATCTACAAGCATTGATACAATTATGTAGCTATCTAATGTTCTACTTGAAATATATAAATAGATGTAATAACATTCATCAAAATGATCATCTAATTTTCATATTGAAAGAACGTAATCAATATATGTAGTTAATGATACTGGTAACAATATGTAAGAAATGTAGTTGAGCATTCCACATACAATAAGAGATACACAAATTTATGATGAATAAATGTTCCAAATACTGGAAAGTGGCAGGATTACAAATTTCAGTTTGTTTTCCATAGACATCATTCAGATTATAGCTGGCAGGGTTGCTAGCACTACTTGCAGTACTGAAGTTTTACTAGTTGATTGGACTCTACGATCGGATCAGTGTACGTATCTCCCCAAGGCTAAGTGCCATTCAGCGCTACCAATGTACGTATCTCCCCAAGGCTAAATGCCATTCAGTACTATCAGTGTACGTATCTCCCCAAGGCTAAATGCCATTCAGTACTATCAGTGTACGTATCTCCCCAAGGCTAAATGCCATTCAGTACTATCAGTGTATGTATCTCCTCAAGGCTAAGTGCCATTCAGTACTATCAGTGTACGTATCTCCCCAAGGCTAGGTGCCATTCAGTACTATCAGTGTACGTATCTCCACAAGGCTAAGTGCCATTCAGCGCTGCTCAAGAATGCAGTTCTGATGTTGGTTACTTTTGTGTTGCAAGAAAGTCATAATGTAACCAAAAAAACTCTTGCCTTGAAGTGAGAGCATGCATTCACTAAAATAAAAGAGAAACCTTGAGAATAAAATGGGGGAAGTTTAGAAATACTTCAGTGATGCTTTCAGCGATTATATTTGAAAAAAATTTATTTTGTTATATTCTCCTGCTTGGAAAACAATATATACAGACAATATGTATAAAACACAGTTTTAGACTTTAATAATCAGTACTAATTATATGGATGTCCTTGCTAAGCATGTGTCTATGTTTTCTGCAGAGTTATCTGTCTGTCTGTGTTGCTGATTAAAACTATAGCTACACATCAACGAACACAGCATTAGCTGGCATGTCATTACAATAATGACAATCATTAACACATCACTAGTGAATCATCTAGTGGCTACGGTCCCAATTAAGCGGTATAGAGTCCCAAATAGCGAGGAAAATTCTGCTCACTTTCACAACTTGTTTTTGTTCTTTAAGGTTTGTCTCAAATAAGTGGTTGCCCCAAATAACTGGTGGTCCAATTAACTGGATTCTAATATAAACCAATACTATACTATACTATAGTATACTATACTATACTATACTATACTATACTATACTATACTATATTACTATAATGTAAACTGAAAATAAACAATCTTAAATGACTTTTTCTGCCTCATATTTTTTTATAATGTTTAAATGCTTGTTTGCCATAAAATTCAGTTCCATTTTTAGAAAGCTAATTTAATTCTGAAAAATAGATCATGAGATAATTCGATAATATTATTATAAAACAAGCCATTCTGTGCTTCACAAATAGGCAGACACCTTGGTGGAACAGGTCGTCTTTGTTACCCCACAATATCAGGGAGTTATGGCTAATATTTTATTTAACCTTAATTGACACATGGCTGCAGAATTTAGTTGTAGTTGCACAACCAAACTCGAGCCAGTTATGGATGAATATTTTTGCACTATTAACATTTTTTTTTAAAATGCAGCAAATATAACAGAGAAAACTGACAAAATATAAATATTAATCTTTCTGGACACATTTCAAAAGTGAATGCACATTCAGAGAAAAGTCAAACAGGTATGTACATCTACCGTTAAGACAAAAAAATAGATATTAAATTATACGATACTAAATTTCTACAAAAGGAAATAGAAAATAATAAATACAGATAAATTCTCAAAGAAAAGAAATACAAATTTCAGGCAAATGTTGCCCTGTAGTGCTAGGCCTTTACCTCCACATGAAATCCCTCTTGTTATCACCTAGTAAGACATATTACATGACATAAATAAAGTGGTCAACATTAAGTTAGTGAAGGGATACGGAAGCTTCCCTGTTTTTTAGGAGCCAAAGATCGAAGATCAAGTCAATACTTGACAACATACAATTAGCAGAGGACACATGATAGTTGTTGGTCTGAAGAAAGGTGAAAAATTTTTAATGGATCAAATGAGCAGGTACTAAAATTTATGTTGTGAATGGGTCAAGCTGTCAATCAATTATGTCTGTGAAGTTAAAACAAGACGGGGCCACTTTGATTTATCTAGGTCAGATATACACGAATGTGCAGACAAGGCAAACAACGAGCTCTTTGAGAATGTGCCTTTCTGGGCCTCCTGTCTGAACCAGTCTTACTTTTCCCATGTTGGATCCTCCTTCTGGGCCTCTTGTCTGACCCAGTCTTACCTTTCCCATGTTGGATCCTCCTTCTAGCCCTGTTGTCTGACCCAGTCTTACCTTTCCCATGTTGGATCCTTCTTTACACTTTAAACCCTTTAACGAGGATCTATTGGAGGGCAAGTCTGGTGCCAGCAGCCGCGGTAATTCAATCTCCAATAGCGTATATTAAGGTTGTTGCAGTTAAAAAGCTCGTAGTTGGATCTCAGGCGCAGGCGGGCGGTCCGGCTCGCGCCAGTTCACTGCCCGTTGTCTCCTGCCCTACCGTCTGCCGGCTCTCTCCCGTGGGTGCTCTTTGCTGAGCGTCCCCGGGTGGCCGGCGCATTTACTTTGAAAAAATTAGAGTGTTCAAAGCAGGCCTCGGCTGCCTGAATAATGGTGCATGGAATAATGGAATAGGATCTCAGTTCTATTTTGTTGGTTTTCGGAACTGGAGGTAATGATTAACAGGGACAAACGTGGGCATTCGTATTGCGGCGTTAGAGGTAAAATTCTTGGATCGCCGCAAGACGAGCTACTGCGAAAGCATTTGTCAAGAATGTTTTCATTAATCAAGAACGAAAGTCATATGCGCGAAGACGATTTGATACCGTCGTAGTTCTGACCATAAACGATGCCGACTAGCGATCCGCAGGAGTTGCTTCGATGACTCTGCGGGCAGCTTCCGGGAAACCAAAGTGATTGGGTTCCGGGAGAAGTATGGTTGCAAAGCTGAAACTTAAAGGAATTGACAGAATGGCACCCCCAGGAGTGGAGCCTGTGGCTTAATTTGACTTAACACGCCAACACAAATGATTGACAGGCCGAGAGCACTTTCGTTTGGTCTAATATGGAACGTGTGCTGGAATTAGACCCTCGGAAATCTGGGGCTAGTCTCTCGGTGGCTCGAATGGCTCGCACCCACTGTTCGTTAAAGGAATTGACGGAAGGGCACCACCAGGAGTGGAGCCTGCGACTTAATTTGACTGAACACGCCAAAAATGTAATGACTGACAGGCCAGGAGCATTTTCGCTGGGTCTAATAGGGAACGTGTGCTGGAATTTGACCCACGGAAGACAGGTCAGTTTTACCCTCTTAATGAAAGAGCATTGCTACGGTAATCCTGCTCAACCCTTGAGGAATAGCAGGTTTCAGACAATTCGTCATTGACTGACTAAAAAGCTCTCTCTTGATTCGTTGGGTCTAATAGTGAACGGGTGCTGGTATTAGACCCTCGGAAGACAGGTCAGTCTTACCCTACTAATGACAGGGCGTTGCTACGGTAATCCTGCTTAATTCGAGAGGAATCGCAGGTCTCAGACATTTGGTCCACGTGCTTGGCTGATAAGCCAATGGTGCGAGGCTACCATCTGAGGGATTACGGCCGTAACGCCTCTAAGCCGGAATCCCGCCCTAAATCTCAGCACCACTGCAATGGGAGGCTACGATATGGTTGGGACCTGGGACTCGCGTCTCAGCCCGACCCAATCGAGCCGCAGAAAGAGGTCTCTGCCGCCCGCCAATCAAAGCGGGCGGCAAGCTGCTCGATATTCACCCCATACGGCGTTGAGGTGGGAAACCACTAGTAGAAGACTTAGTTCTCGGTCAGGGTGTCGTAAGCAGTAGAGCAGCCACCTCACTGCGAACTGTTGACACTCAACCCTTGATCATGAGATATGTCCGCACACCAGGCGAACAACATCTCCGTGCCATGACCAGGCTTGTCCCTTGGTTAAATGCACTCCTGCCTCGCTCTTTACCTCTGTCTGCTATCAGTCATCCCAATGAACGCAGAAGAGATGCAGGCCAGCGGACATTGCACCTCTGCCCTATTGTGACAACCTCCCAGGTGGCGGGGAATGCTAGGCATACCATCACTGCAGATGAGCAGAGAAATAAAAGGAGCAAGGAGATACCTCACTCACATGCATATGCTACGTTTCTGGCAGGACGTGACGATCCTGAGACACAGACACTGGACTGCCTCTCTTCCGAGATACTTGAAAAACTAGTACACAGTCCATCATATCATATCATTGCCAAACCCTATAGACACGAGTGGGGAAGACTCAATAGTCCTGCAAGACAACTTCCCTAAGAGAGACAACTCTGACCAAAAACAACTGCTGCCTTGCAGATAGGCTGGGGACAGCCAAAGGCTAAGGAGGGCATCCCTACAGAAACGCCTGTTGAAATCGGATATACTGGGCCACAGGCTTAACAAAGTAACACAGTGCAACGTATATCGCTGTAACCAGCGTACGAAGAAGAAGAAGAGGAAGAAGAAGGATCCTCTTTCTGGCCCTCTTGTCTGACCCAGTCTTTCCTTTCCCATGTTGGATCCTCCTTCTGGCTCTCTTGTCTGACCCAGTCTTACATTTCCCATGTTGGATCCTCTTTCTGGTCCTCTTGTCTGACCCAGTCTTACCTTTCCCATGTTGGATCCTCCTTCTGGCCCTTTTGTCTGACCCAGTCTTACCTTTCCCATGTTGGATCCTCCTTCTGGCCCTCTTGTCTGACCCAGTCTTACCTTTCCCATGTTGGATCCTCCTTCTGGGCCTCTTGTCTGACCCAATCTCAGCTATCCCATGTTGGATCTTCTTGTCTGACCCGGTCTTACCATTCCCATGTTGGACCCTCCTTCTGACCCTCTTGTCTGACATAGTCTTACCTTTCCCATGTTGGATCCTCCTTCTGGCCCTCTTGTCTGACCCAGTCTTACCTTTCCCATGTTGGATCCTCCTTCTGGCCCTCTTGTCTGACCCAGTCTTACCTTTCCCATGTTGGATCCTCCTTCTGGGCCTCTTGTCTGACCCAATCTCAGCTATCCCATGTTGGATCCTCTTGTCTGACCCGGTCTTACCATTCCCATGTTGGACCCTCCTTCTGACCCTCTTGTCTGACATAGTCTTAGCTATCCCATGTTGGACCCTCCTTCTGGTCCTCTTGTCTGACCCAGTCTTAGCTATCCCATGTTGGACCTTCCTTCTGGCCCTCTTTTCTGACTCAGTCTCACCTATCCCATGTTAGATCCTCTTGTCTGACCCAGTCTTTGCTATCCTATGCTGGATCCTCCTCAGTACATTTACCTAAACTGATTTACCAGAAGCCAATCTTCCAGAACTTTCTATAATCCTGACAAAACAACAATAGGGCAACTCAACTGACATTCCAGTGCCCAGCAGATTGGTGTACTGGGATGTGACAGACTTCCTAACCTTCATGACATTTCCTCTAGTGTTTCAGTAAAATATGAACACTTAGTTTCATGTTTACCAAAGTGTTTTATTTAAATTTTTATTAATTGTTATAGTAACTGATAACAATTTGAATGCGACAACCATTTTGTTAAATTTGTTATCAAGAAATTTGTTTTTAAGCATTTAATTAACAAATGGTTAGACAATCTAGGACGAAGGGAATAATAACGCTTAACATGCAGTTATAAAACCCCATACAAACACAATAGCTTGAGAGAAAACACATTAGCCTTACGAAGAACAAAAGACTTACAAACAGATGATTAATGATTTCTTAAACACAGAAAACAAAGTAGAGAATCTATTGACCTCTGTGGAGGTCGTCTGATGTAAGTCTAGGAAAAAGTGACATTCTTACCTGAGTAGTCAGTTTCTTCCAGCCATAGGAGAGCGAGTCAACTTTTTCGGCATTTCCATCGCTGAAGTTGATGTTGAACTTGTTCAGCAATGCATAAGTCTCCTCAATTGGAGTGATAGCCATGTCGATGTAGACAGCTTTGTCTCTCGTTTCATTCAGTGAGGCAATAGCTACACGGACATCGTCGAGATCTTTGACTGGCCGAGACAAAAGTTTCATCTGGTTGTCCACAAACTCGGTAATGGAAACCATCTCTTGGCCACATCTTTCATTCAGAGCCTTGGCGTATGCTAGCTTCCAATTTCTGGTCTCAGTGATCAGAGACAGTCGTAGATGTTCTGTTAGGAAGATGACAGAGCCTACACAGAATGACGGCACAATCTCTTCAATGTCCATCTCCAGTTTCTGGCAGTAAGAGAATCACCAGACAAGCTTGTTACTCACAAACATTATTGTCGTACTAATCTCCAAACATGTTGGCATTACAAACATTCAAACTGAATATGACATTAGTTTCCTAGCTTGTAACATGCAATTTAAAGTCCTCAAGAATAACGTAGAATCAGAGGTCAAATGTGTAATACAAATCTCCAAATAATTCTTCTTGAAAAACATTGAAATGAAATAAGACATAAATACATGTTTGCATGCCACATATATCAAACTTCTATACAGTAGAAGACTATCTAACTGTGATAGGGTCACAGGGATCCCAATCATGGATCCCCTAGCGGTACTCAGCTTGTAATAGGACGATCACACATCGTAGCACTTTTTAGCTGGAGGATAATACATGGAAAGTTCAGTATACTACGCCTCGGCTTGTATCAGGTAGGGTAGTAGTTCCTTTCCTTGCTGCTATTTACTTGCCTAGTCATCTACCAGGTACCCATTTATAGCTGGGTCAACTGGAGTGTGACGCAGTGGAAGTTAAACCTTGTACCTGTGCAGTGAAAAACTAAAACAAACCTGATAATGTCGTATCTGTGCTTCTATCTCAGAAATAGCCGGCTTGGTGGCCATGAACTCTCGCACTTTGGTCTCAGGTTCCTGTCAATATACAATATATATATTATACCCACCACTGACAAATTGACATGAATAAAAGTCTGTAGCAGGTTGAGAGAGAGTATGCTAGCATCATCAATACTGACAGATTAACTGCGACACGACTCAAGTTGTTCCTCCCAAACAACAACAATAATCAGTGTCAAACGAGAAAGGTCATCACGCAGCTTTCTCTGATAACAGATGAGTATGGACCTTGGACCTGACAAACGAGTAAGGTCATTACGCAGCTTTCTATGACAACAGAGACAGATGAGTACGGACCTTGGACCTGATAAACGAGAAAGGTCATCACGCAGCTTTCTATGACAATAGAGACAGATGAGTACGGACCTTGGACCTGATAAACGAGAAAGGTCATCACGCAGCTTTCTATGACAACAGAGACAGATGAGTACGGACCTAGGACCTGACAAACGAGAAAGGTCATCACGCAGCTTTCTATGACAACAGAGACAGATGAGTACGGACCTTGGACCTGATAAACGAGAAAGGTCATCACGCAGCTTTCTATGACAACAGAGACAGATGAGTACGGACCTTGGACCTGACAAATGAGAAAGGTCATCATGCAGCTTTCTATGACAATAGAGACAGATGAGTACGGACCTTGGACCGGATAAACGAGAAAGGTCATCACGCAGCTTTTTATGACAACAGAGACAGATGAGTACGGACCTAGGACCTGACAAACGAGAAAGGTCATCACGCAGCTTTCTATGACAACAGAGACAGATGAGTACGGACCTTGGATCTGAAAAACGAGAAAGGTCATCACGCAGCTTTCTATGACAACAGAGACAGATGAGTACAGACCTTGGACCTGACAAACGAGAAAGGTCATCACGCAGCTTTCTATGACAACAGAGACAGATGAGTACAGACCTTGGACCTGACAAACGAGAAAAGTCATCACGCAGCTTTCTATGACAACAGAGACAGATGAGTACGGACCTTGGACCTGACAAACGAGAAAGGTCATCACACAGTTTTTTATGACAACAGAGACAGATGAGTACAGACCTTGGATCTGACAAACGAGAAAGGTCATCACACAGTTTTCTATGACAACAGAGACAGATGAGTACAGACCTTGGACCTGACAAACGAGAAAGGTCATCACGCAGCTTTCTATGACAACAGAGACAGATGAGTACAGACCTTGGACCTGACAAACAAGAAAGGTCATCACGCAGCTTTCTATGACAACAGAGACAGATGAGTACGGACCTTGGACCTGACAAACGAGAAAGGTCATCACGCAGCTTTCTATGACAACAGAGACAGATGAGTACAGACCTTGGACCTGACAAACAAGAAATGTCATCACGCAGCTTTCTATGACAACAGAGACAGATGAGTACGGACCTTGGACCTGACAAACGAGAAAGGTCATCACACAGCTTTCTATGACAACAGAGACAGATGAGTACGGACCTTGGACCTGACAAACGAGAAAGGTCATCATGCAGCTTTCTATGACAACAGAGACAGATGAGTACGGACCTTTGACCTGACAAATGAGAAAGGTCATCATGCAGCTTTCTATGACAACAGAGACAGATGAGTACGGACCTTGAACCTGACAAACGAGAAAGGTCATCACGCAGCTTTCTAGGACAACAGAGACAGATGAGCACGGACCTCGGACCTGGCAAACAAAACAATGCTTAAAGTTCAATAAATATCGGTCTAAATTCAAAACCAGAAGGACAATATAGCTGTTGTAATGTGATTATATAAGTGTTGTCATGTGATTATATAAGTGTTGTCATGTGATTATATAATTGTTGTCATGTGATTACATAATTGTTGTCATGTGATTATATAATTGTTGTCATTTGATTACATAATTGTTGTCATATGATTATATAATTGTTGTCATGTGATTACATAATTGTTGTCATGTGATTATATAATTGTTATCATGTGATTATATAGTTGCTGTCATGTGATTATATAATTGCTGTCACAGGATTATATAGTTGCTGTCACAGGATTATCTGAATACTGTTACACAATAATTTATATCTGCTCATAATCTTGGGGGACAAGAAGGGACAAGAAAGAATCAACTCAGTGACAAAAAAATAATTTGTAAATAAATAACCATTATTTTTCTTAACAAGAAATATGTACAACAGCCTCACCATGAACTGGTAGACCCAACAATAGTCTATGTGTACAAGTTGACAGCCTCACCATGGACTGGTAGACCAACAATAGTCTATGTGTACAAGCTGGCAGCCTCACCATGGACTTGTAGACCCAACAATAGTCTATGTGTACAAGTTGGCAGCCTCACCATGGGCTGGTAGACCCAACAATAATCTATGTGTACAAGTTGACAGCACCACCATGAACTGGTAGACCCAACAATAGTCTATGTGTACAAGTTGACAGTTAAACATGGACTGGTAGACCCAACGATAGTCTATGTGTACAAGTTGACAGTTAAACATGGACTGGTAGACCCAACGATAGTCTATGTGTACAAGTTGACAGTTAAACATGGACTGGTAGACCCAACAATAGTCTATGTGTACAAGTTGACAGCCCCACCATGAACTGGTAGACCCAACAATAGTCTATGTGTACAAGTTGACAGTTAAACATGGACTGGTAGACCCAACAATAGTCTATGTGTACAAGTTGACAGTTAAACATGGACTGGTAGACCCAACAATAGTCTATGTGTACAAGTTGACAGTTAAACATGGACTGGTAGACCCAACAATAGTCTATGTGTACAAGTGGACAGTTAAACATGGACTGGTAGACCCAACAATAGTCTATGTGTACAAGTTGACAGCCCCACCATGAACTGGTAGACCCAACAATAGTCTATGTGTACAAGTTGACAGTTAAACATGGACTGGTAGACCCAACAATAGTCTATGTGTACAAGTGGACAGTTAAACATGGACTGGTAGACCCAACAATAGTCTATGTGTACAAGTTGACAGCCCCACCATGAACTGGTAGACCCAACAATAGTCTATGTGTACAAGTTGACAGTTAAACATGGACTGGTAGACCCAACAATAGTCTATGTGTACAAGTGGACAGTTAAACATGGACTGGTAGACCCAACAATAGTCTATGTGTACAAGTGGACAGTTAAACATGGACTGGTAGACCCAACAATAGTCTATGTGTACAAGTGGACAGTTAAACATGGACTGACCGATGTCCAAAGGTGTGAATATCTGGTGAATGTCTCCACGGACTCCTGGACCTCTGCTCTGTACGTGCTGATGGTGGAGTTCAGCTGGATCAAGATCTTCAGGACATCCTTGTGTTCACTGATTACCTTTGTGGAGACACGGGACATAGAGATGACTGGAGACACGGGAAACAGAGAGGACTGGAGACAGAGATGACTAGAGACAGAGATGACTGGAGACAGAGGACACAGAGATGACTGGAGACAGAGATGACTAGAGACAGAGATGACTGGAGACAGAGGACACAGAGATGACTGAGACAGAGATGACTCGAAACAGAGGACTCAGAGATGACTGGAGATAGAGATGACTGGAGATAGATGACTGGAGACAGAGGGCAATGAGATGACTGGAGACAGATATGACTGGAGACAGAGGTCACAGAGATGACTGGAGACAGAGATGACTGGAGACAGAGATGACTGGAGACAGAGATGACTGGAGACAGAGATGACTGGAGACAGAGGACACAGAGATGACTGGAGACAGAGATGACTGGAGACACAGGACACAGAGATGACTGGAGACATAGATGAATGGAGACAGAGGACACAGAGATGACTGGAGACAGAGATGACTGGAGACAGAGGACACAGAGATTACTGGAGACAGAGATGACTGAAAACAGAGAACACAGAGATGACTGGAGACACAGGACACAGAGATGACTGGAGACATAGATGACTGGAGACAGAGATGACTGGAGACAGAGGACACATAAATGACAGGAGACATAGATGACTGGAGAAAGAGGACACAGAGACGATTGGAGACAGAGATGACTGGAGACACAGAGATGACTGGAGACATAGAACACAGAGATGACTGGAGAAAGAGATGATTGGAGACACAGGACACAGAGATGACTAGGTACACAGGACACAGAGATGACTGGAGACAAAGATGACTGGCGACTCTGGATACAGAGATTACTGGAGACACAGGACACATGACTATATCCCCAGATGAACTTTATCTCTGTCTAGCATGTCTATATCCCCAGATGAGCTTTATCTCTCTCTAGCATGACTATATCCCCAGTTGAACTTTATCTATCTCTAGCATGACTATATCCCCAGTTGAACTTTATCTCTCTCTAGCATGTCTATATCCCCAGTTGAACTTTATCTATCTATAGCATGACTATATCCCCAGTTGAACTTTATCTCTCTCTAGCATGTCTATATCCCCAGTTGAACTTTATCTTTCTCTAGCATGACTATATCCCCAGTTGAACTTTATCTCTCTCTAGCATGTCTATATCCCCAGTTGAACTTTATCTTTCTCTAGCATGACTATATCCCCAGTTGAACTTTATCTCTCTCTAGCATGACTATATCCCTGTGAAAGTGAGAACCTTCTGACCTTATGTAATGGCTTGATCTGGTTGGCAGTTGGCATCAGTTTAGCAGCTTCATCCTTCTCCTCTTGAAGCTGGAGCTCTAGCTCCTGAACAACAGAATACAACCAGAACAGAAGATCACCAATAAGTTAAGAGAGAAGATTCTAGACAGTTTATAACATCCTTGTTCAGAGAGAGAAAGAGAGAGAGAGAGAGAGAGAGAGAGAGAGAGAGAGAGAGAAGATTCTAGACAGTTTATAACATCCTTGTTCAGAGAGAGAAAGAGAGAGAGAGAGAGAGAGAGAGAGAGAGAGAACATTCTAGACAGTTTATAACTTCCTTGTTCAGAGAGTGAGAGAGAGAGAGAGAGAGAGAGAAGATTCTAGACAGTTTATAACTTCCTTGTTCAGAGAGTGAGAGAGAGAGAAGATTCTAGTCAGTTTATAACATCCTTGTTCAGAGAGAGAGAGAAGATTCTAGACAGTTTATAACATCCTTGTTAAGAGAGAGAGAGAAGATTCTAGACAGTTTATAACATTCTTGTTCAGAGAGAGAGAGAGAGAGAGAGAGAGAGAGAGAATTCTAGACAGTTTATAATATGCTTTTTCAGAGAGAAAGAGAGAGAGAGAGAGAGAGAGAGAGAGAGAGAGAGACGATTCTAGTCAGTTTATAACATCCTTGTTCAGAGAGAGAGAGAAGATTCTAGACAGTTTATACCATCCTTGTTCAGAGAGAGAGAGAGAAAGAGAGAAGATGCTAGACAGTTTATAACATCCTTGTTCAGAGAGAGAGAGGGAAGATTCTAGACAGTTTATAACATCCTTGTTCAGAGAGAGAGAAGATTCTAGACAGTTTATAACATCCTTGTTCAGAGAGAGAGAGAAGATTCTAGACAGTTTATAACATCCTTGTTCAGAGAGAGAGAGAGAGAAGATTCTAGACAGTTTATAACATCCTTGTTCAGAGAGAGAGAGAAGATTCTAGACAGTTTATAACATCCTTGTTCAGAGAGAAAGAGAGAGAAGATTCTAGACAGTTTATAACATCATGTAACAGTTCCAGCCTGAGCGTGAACGTTTAGGGTAGGGGTGATGTTGTTGGCGACTCAAAAGGTACCTGAATCCGTGTCAAGGTCACTCCCGTCTGGAAACTACGCCAAGGTCACTCACCGTCTCAACAAAGGAAAATGGAGTTGGGGGCAAAGAAAGTGTACAGGTAGGAACTGACCACTGGCGTTCCGATTTGGGTAGTGCTGGATGAGTGACAGCGGAGTTTGCTGGGATAGATGAGTGACAGGTGTTCAGAGTAATTCGTTCCAATAACGACTGAATACAGCCATCCCTCTGAGACCCATTGGTCAGCTCTGATACTGCTTGAGACTATATAACACTAGACAAAGTTTAGCTCAAGCAGGCTGGCCATAGAGAGGGGATGAGAGCGAGAGAGAGAATGTAGATATGAGTCTGTTTAGCTGACCGACTTAGTAGAAGAGCGATTGATAGACTGTTGTACGAATGTTAGAGATAGAACAGGATCGCTCAAACAGCATACGCCATTGAGTCGGGGCCAGTCGCTCAAATAGGGGTGTGTTGGGAATTTTGTATCTAAAGGTAATCTGATTGAGTTTGTATGCAGGACACCTTGTGAACGAGGTATGTCCTGACGAGTTAAGTGAGTGTGTAGACCGACTAGGTGAGATCTAGATATGTGTGTGTGGTGTGTGTAGGCACCTAGGGAACGATGTATGTTTCAGAGCGTGTATACGCAGATCGACTGAGTTGAGAGATCATATGTGAGTATAAGTGGAATATATTGAATGAATTATGTCAAGATCGCCCACCTGAGGGGATTTTAGTGAAGAAGAGTTTTTGAGAGTGTGTTGAGGATGCAGATAAGGGGAGGGGGTGTGATGTGTGTACGGCAATAGAACTGGGTTTTGATAGTTGGGAATTCCATCAATAGCTAATGCTTAAAATTTCCGCTTTAGTTAATATTTATATTAACATATATATACTTAAGGATATTTAGTTAAGATGATATTTCTTGTATTCTGTGTAATTTCATTGTCTTCACTTTAATAGTGTTGCATGAGTATTATATAATAAATATGCCACCTGCTGTGTGCGATGTCATTTGCTGTGTGAGGTCATGAGGTTGAGTGTGGTAACGTTTTAGTTAGAATACCCTAGAGTAAACAGTGGGATCTGCTACAATCCTTATTCAGAGAGAGAGAGAGAGAGAAGATTCTAGACAGTTTATAACATCCTTGTTCAGCAATTTCAGAGCGGAGGCAGAGGCACTGAGGGCGGCAGTGGAAGAAATGGTGACACACAGTGAAAATGAGAGCCATATAGTCCTGCTGACAGATGCTCTCGCCGTAGTCACAGCGCTAAAAAGCCAGAAAAACACTGAGCTTAATGACTTAAGAGCAGCACTCTGCAAACTGTGCCAGCAGTTCGCACCAAAAAGGGTAGTGGTACAGTGGGTTCCGTCACACTGCAACATCCAAGGCAACGAGGAGGCAGACAGACTGGCAAAAGAAGGTGCAAGACTACCACAAACAGATACCAGTATGACGTACGAAGAGTCAAAACGGCTTATCAAAGCCAGATACATGAACAAATGGGAAACCGAACATACTGGTTACACCAAAAACGATGCCTATTACCAGTTGAACCGAAGAGAGCAGGTCGTTGTCTTCAGACTTCGCACTGGCCACAACAGACTGAGGTACCACCTATTCAACAAATTGAAGATAGGGTGTACCGACGAATGCCCGTGCGGTACTGGTAAAATGACCGCTGAACATCTGCTGCAGAACTGCCCGACATACGAGGATCAGAGAGAGCAGATGTGGCCATTACCAGTGGAACTGCAAGACAAGCTCTATGGCAGTGTCGAGAGCTTCAGGATGACCGCCGCTTTTTTCAAAAAAATAATGGTTACTGTCTGACTGCGTACGAAGAAGAAGAAGATAACATCCTTGTTCAGAGAGAGAGAAATTTCTAGACAGTTTATAACTTCCTTGTTCAGAGAGAGAGAGGTACAAGATTCTAGACAGTTAAAAGATTCTTGTTCAGAGAGAGAGAAGATTCTAGACAGTTTATAACTTTCTTGTTCAGAGAGACACAGAGGTACAAGATTCTAGACAGTTTATCAGAGAGAGAAAAGATTCTAGACAGTTTATCAGAGAGAGAGAGAAGATTCTAGACAGTTTATCAGAGAGAGAGAGAGAGAAGATTCTAGACAGTTTATCAGAGAGAGAGAGAGAGAAGATTCTAGACAGTTTATCAGAGAGAGAGAGAGAAGATTCTAGACAGTTTATCAGAGAGAGAGAACATTCTAGACAGTTTATCAGAGAGAAAGAAGATTCTAGACAGTTTATAACATCCTTGTTCAGAAACAGTCAAAGTAATAAACATGACAACGAACAGGAAGTTGTCTAGATGTGTGCTCGCCAATGTTAGTCGTCACTGCACTGGATGATGATGTGGTAAATATAAATGACAATAATTTGACTAATGACATTAAGTCGAATAACTCGAAATATTGTATACGATTGTAGTAGACAGCTTTACTATTAACAAAAGCTAAGGTCAAGGTCTTCTGGAGTGATACCAAAGCTGAAAAGAACTAACTTTGTCTAGGAATGTCGGAGAAGATGACTAAATATGGCTGTGTGAGCTCATCATTAAAAAAACAGATTGTCATCATCATGATCAACTGCGAAAGCATGGATGCAGGTTTCTGGTAAAAGGTCCAGCCGCAGTGGGGACCTACCACTTTATGTGGTGAAATGTGAATAAGGATGGTTAAGGCAGCCCCATAGCAAACACTGGTGTCAGGGGTGAAGTGTTCGAGACTTCATTGTATGAGGTCATAGCTGTATATAAGGTTTGGCGGCCAGTTGTCATCCTCGTTGTCTTTCCTTCCTTACTGTAAGCCACGTACTCATTTACAGCTGGGTTGACTGGAGCGTGTCAATAATGGGAGCTGGGTCCTGCACCATTGGTATGGAAAATAAGTGCTCTACGACTATGTTAGACACAAGGCAGACACACCAAAGATCGTATGTCATGTGTCTTGTGCAAGTCTGTGAGACAGACACACCAAAGATCGTATGTCATTTTTCTTGTGCATGTCTGTGAGGCAGAATGTAGATTTAGTTCTAGGTGGCCGAGCCGTGAGATGAGGCGACCTTTCGATGTCTGACTCTGACCTTTACCAGCACATGCTGCATGAGGACAAGATGGTTCGCAAGATGAACATTTTAAAATGTAATTCTCAGCTCAGCTTGATTTTATGATAAAATGAATGACTTGTGCTTGAACAGAGATGTGATTGGCTTGTGTCTGTACAGAGATGTGATTGGCTTGTGTCTGTACAGACAGAGATGTGATTGGCTTGTGTCTGTACAGACAGAGATGTGATTGGTTTGTGTCTGTACAGATAGAGACACGATTGGCTTGTGTCTGTATAGAGAAGGGATTGGCTTGTGTCTGTACAGACAGAGGTGTGATTGGCTTGTGTTTGTACAGAGATGTGATTGGCTTGTGTCTGTACAGAGATGTGATTGACTTGTGTCCGTACAGAGATGTGATTGGTTTGTGTCTGGTATAGACAGAGATGTGATTGGTTTGTGTCTGTACAAAGAAACGATTGACTTGTGTCTGTACAGACAAAGATGTGATTGGCTTGTTCTGTACAGACAGAGATGTGATTGGTTTGTGTCTGTACAGATAGAGAAGTGATTGGCTTGTGTCTGTATAGAGAAGAGATTGGTTTGTATTTGTACAGACAGAGATGTGATTGTCTTGTATTTGTACAGAGATGTGATTGGCTTGTGTCTGGTCCAGAGATGTGATTGGCTTGTGTCTGTACAGAGATGTGATTGGTTTGTGTCTGGTACAGACAGAGATGTGATTGGTTTGTGCATGTACAGAGATGTGATTGGTTTGTGCATGTACAGAGATGTGATTGGTTTGTGCTTGTACAGAGATGTGATTGGTCTGTGAATGTGCAGAGATGTGATTGGTTTGTGCATGTACAGAGATAGACGCCTTAAACATAAAGAGATGTGATTGCTCCTCTGACAGCTAGGCTGCACCAACAGCCGAGTTACTGATGCTGAATCTTCTGACCTTTTGTTGCTGTCTGTGGTGCAGCAGTTGATGGTCCCAAGGTTTGATGTTCTGAGACGCCTTGAGAATGATTTGTATCCCCTTGGATAGAGTGTGTTGAAGTTCATCCAGATTAGGTCTGACTGTAACATTAGGAATCTCTAGAACCACATATGTGCAGAACAGTGGAGGCTTGGCATTCTCCCGAGACTCTGCACCAATCACGTACCGATTGACCTGCAAACGGCGCTTGATAGTATCCAGGGAAAGACGTGTGCCTGGCAGGTCAACAGAGTTACATGAAACAGTTATAGATATTTAGATAATATAGATATAAAATAGATATTTAGATAATATAGATATAAAATAGATATTTAGATAATATAGATATAAAATAGATATTTAGATAATATAGATATAAAATAGATATTTAGATAATATAGATATAAAATAGATATTTAGATAATATATATATATATATAATAGATATTTAGATAATATAGATTTAAAATAGATATTTAGATAATATAGATATAAAATAGATATTTAGATAATATAGATTTAAAATAGATATTTAGATAATATAGATATAAAATAAATATTTAGATAATATAGATATAAAATAGATATTTTCAAAAGAGACATGGATACAGCGGGATTAAGATCAATCTGTATTACAGAGGAAATGGTTTCTAAAAAAAGTATAGGGGTTGAAAGTAGATAGATGTCCAGGTCAAGATGGCATTCACCAAAAATTGCTGTTTGAAATTAGAGACTAACTAGCAAAATCTTTGGCTATATTATGTTCTCATTCACTTACAAAAGGAAATTGTTCCACGGGATTGGAAAGATACAAGAGTGATCCCCTAATTAAAAAATGGCAAAACAATCAGACCCAGCAAATTATAGACCGGTGAGTTTAACGAGCATAGTCTGTAAATTGTTAGAGTCAATAATCAAAGAAAACATTGTAATGCATTTAGACAAATTTAATTTAATCAGAATTAGTCAGCATGGGTTTACTAGAGGGAGATTGTGCTTAACAAATCTATTAGAATTCGTGGAGGAGGTTACTAAAATGATAGATAAAGGGGAGCCAGTGGATGTTATTTATCTAGATTTTTCTAAGGCCTTTGATAGAGTACCTCATCAAAGATTATTTAGAATCACATGGAATAGGTCGGGAAGTTACCAAATGGATTGAAAATTGGTTTACCAGACGGAGGCAGAGACTGGGAATAAATAAGGCGTATTCGGAGTAGTGTGAAGTAAAGAGTGGAGTGCCACAGGGCTCAGTTTCGGTACTAATTTTGTTCTTGATATATATAAATGATTTGGACATTGATATGGGATCCATGATTGCAAAATTTGCTTATGACACAAAACTATGCAGTAGTGTCTCAAATAAGAAGCAGAAGTGGATAAATTGAGGTCAGATTTAGATAAAATTTGAGAATGGTCTGCTGGCTGGCCAATGGAGTTTAATGTAGATAAATGTACAGTCATCCACATGGGTAGATCAAATATGGAACATAATTACAGAATGGGCGAGAACAATATTAGAATGATAGATAAGGAAAATGAATTAGGGATTATAATAGATCATACAGGTAAGGTGAGTGAGCAAGTTCAGGTAGCAGTGAAAAAGGGAAATGCAATGTTCAGGTCAGGTCAGGTCGGGTCACCCTGTAACCAGTGATGTCATTGGGGCACGCTTGAAGACATCCTCACAACCCCACGCTACCCTTCTCTGTCAGCGGCCACTGCCTGTGCCTCTTCCGTTCGGAGATTGGTCCATTCTTTTATGTTGTCCTCCCACCTCTTTTTGGGATGGCCTTTTCGTCGTCTGTCTTGCACCTTTCCATGGAGGATTGTTTTTGCAAGCCCATTTTATCTCGACATGTGACCATACCAAGCGAGTTTCCTTCTTTTGACAGTTGCCAAGAGGTCTTCAAAAGGCCCTATTGTTGTTGTAATTCCATCTCCTATTTCCTCATTTGTAACTCGATCTTTGTACATGATGTTTAAAAGTCTTCAAAAACATCTCATTTCCAATGCCTGTATCCTTCATTAAAGGTCAGCTGTAACTGTCCATGTCTCACAAGCATAGAGCAACATTGACAAGACCAATGTACGCATTAATCTGATTTTCGTTCATATCGCTAACTGTTTATCTTGCCAGATTTTGTTAAGTCATGCAAGCGCCGCTATTGTCTGTGCTATTCTGGCCAACGCCTCACATTTCGATCCTTCATCACTGTAAATCGAACCCAGATATTTAAAATGGTCAACCACTTCAAGTTCCCGACCGTTAGCTTTTGTTGGCTGATGTTATGCCATGTCACACAGTTAGTCACCTCTTACGACATGTTCTTTGTGTGGCAGTGGTGCTATTCTTGTCCTTGTCATACACAAAGACCCCGTCAGACCACTCAAATATTGTCTACTTAATTTAAAATCCCTGCAGACCTTCACTAACAGATGTCTCCGTTCCACAGACCCAGACCTTCACTAACAGATGTCTCCATCCTCCACACCCAGACCTTCACCATCAGATGTCTCCATCCTCCACACCCAGACCTTCGCCATCAGATGTCTCCATCCTCCACACCCAGACCTTCACCATCAGATGTCTCCAGCCCCCACACCCAGACCTTCACCATCAGATGTCTCAGCCCCCACACCCAGACCTTCACCATCAGATGTCTCCATCCTCCACACCCAGACCTTCACCATCAGATGTCTCCATCCTCCACACCCAGACCTTCACCATCAGATGTCTCCATCCTCCACACCCAGACCTTCACCATCAGATGTCTCAGCTCCCACACCCAGACCTTCACCATCAGATGTCTCCATCCTCCACACCCAGACCTTCACCATCAGATGTCTCAGCTCCCACACCCAGACCTTCGCCATCAGATGTCTCACAATTATACTGTGTGCTAGAAGGCCAGACTTAATACCAACCACAGGCTCGTGACAACGAGCATCACAGCTTGAGATTGTGGAGATAAAGTTGATATGGATAGTAAATAACATAACAACTCAACTTCATTATACTGGTTTAGAAGGCTCTACAGAGTCTGTATACAACCAGTTTATTTCACTCCACGGATACGGTAAATACTGTGAGTATCCACTCTATTTTTGAATGCATTAACTGACCCTGCTTCCACTACACCCTGTGGCAATGCATCCCAAGCATTGACCACTCTCTGACTAAAAAAATATTTCCTTATATCTAATCTGGACATGTCTTTAAACAATTTGTAATCGTGCCCTCTTGTTCTTGTAGCCGTGCCCTCTTGTTCTTGTAGCCGGTTGTACTTTGAAAAACTTGGTATAGTCTAATTTATCCTTTACATTTATTAATTTATACACTTGTATTGTCACCTCGATTTCTTCTTTGTTCGAGACACTGAAGACCAGTTATTTTTAGTCTCTGCGTGACCTTGAAAAGACCTTCAGAATAAAGTAACTTATTTTTCGAACTAAACCAGTTATCACCAGCCAGTATCAGATCTTCGTCGCTGTCAAAATGATTTCCCTTTCAGCTGTATTTTAAGTTTTGGGAAAAGAAAAACGACTGATGGGGCTAAATCCGGAGAGTATGGTGGGTGTGGACGAATTTCAATATTCAAATCGTTGGCTGTTTGCAGCACAAGCTGCTTTATGGGAGGCCATGTTGTCTTGAAGCAAAGGCAGAATTTCCTCTTCTCTCTTACTCTCACTCACAGATTTCTCTTACTCTTACGTTTCACCAGTCCCCTCCAGTGACTCTTTATATCTTCAGTCCCTCCCTTTCTCTTATTCTACTACTCAATGGACGGCTAGGGCTTGTGGTTAAGTGACATGGTTCACAAACCGAAGGTGCTGAGTTCGCTCCCCATCACAGCACCGGCCATAACCCGGGAGAAGCAAACCCTTAGAAAATGCAGGAGAAAGCAGCCCCTTCAATAAAATGTATGATGAAGTCGGATGCACTGGACTGACAGGCGCAAAATAAAAACATAGTGGAACGCACGCCGCTTTGGGGAATAGAGAAATAAGGCGAACGTAACATCAACAACAACAGAATCTCACTACTCACAATTAACAAGAGCCTCGGTATTTCTCTGCACAAAATAACTGAAGAAACTGAAGAAACAACATGGCAGGCACTCCTGACATCTCTGCTTCCTGTTCTTGGAGTCTGGCTGGGCACATTGATAACCCTCATCAGCAGAGAGACCTTTTCTTTCTTCTGGCGAGAAGTTGAAGCAGAGCGTATCCGTCAACTCATTCACAGCTGTCTCCACAAACTGGCTTTGTCTGGTTCATAGACGAGAAGAAAATCTCAAGGTCATGTCCAACATCAAACTCAAGGTCATGTCCAACGTCCGACTGATTAAAAAGAAATATGATCTAGAAGTGTCGTCCTATGTACTCAATACCCACCAAGATTATAGATTACTGTACTAATGTACTCAATACCCACCAAGATTATAGATTATTGTACTAATGTACTCAATACCCACCAAGATTATAGATTACTGTACTAATGTACTCAATACCCACCAAGATTATAGATTACTGTACTAATGTACTCAATACCCACCAGGATTATAGATTACTGTACTAATGTACTCAATACCCACCAAGATTATAGATTACTGTACTAATGTACTCAATACCCACCAAGATTATAGATTACTGTACTAATGTACTCAATACCCACCAGGATTATAGATTATTGTACTAATGTACTCAATATCCACCAAGATTATAGATTACTGTACTAATGTACTGAATACCCACCAAGATTATAGATTATTGTACTAATGTACCCAATACCCACCAATATTATAGATTACTGTACTAATGTACTCAATACCCACCAGGATTATAGATTATTGTACTAATGTACTCAATACCCACTAAGATTTTAGATTACTGTACTAATGTACTCAATACCCACCAGGATTATAGATTACTGTACTAATGTACTCAATACCCACCAAGATTATAGATTACTGTACTAATGTACTCAATACCCACCAGGATTATAGATTATTGTACTAATGTACTCAATACCCACTAAGATTATAGATTACTGTACTAATGTACTCAATATCCACCAAGATTATAGATTACTGTACTAATGTACTCAATACCCACCAGGATTATAGATTATTGTACTAATGTACTCAATACCCACCAAGATTATAGATTACTGTACTGATGTACTCAATACCCACCAGGATTTTAGATTATTGTACTAATGTACTCAATACCCACCAAGATTATAGATTACTGTACTAATGTACTCAATACCCACCAGGATTTTAGATTATTGTACTAATGTACTCAATATCCACCACGATTATAGATTACTGTACTAATGTACTCAATACCCACCAGGATTATAGATTATTGTACCAATGTACTCAATACCCACCAAGATTATATATTACTGTACTAATGTATTCAATATCCACCAGGATTATAGATTATTGTACTAATGTAGTCAATACCCACCTGGATTATAGATTATTGTACTAATTTACTCAATACCCACCAAGATTATAGATTACTGCACTATTGGCTAGTTATGAACAGTCAATAATGACAACTTTGGGACGGACAACTATTTCTAACACTTAAACAGATCCCACACTCAATGAGCAACTTCACAACTTACACGGCCAAAGTTTGTGAGGAAGACTCCACAATCTGTGTGGTCAGTTGTATGAACTTGTCAGCCGTGACTGGCTCATCCTCTGGGATGTCTGACAATGCTGTCGCTGACATCTCAGCCAGTACTGCCTCAATTCTGCATTCTAAGATGTCTTTCAGGGTCTTTGACAGTTTCTCCAGCTCATGCATGCACTTGTACACGTGCTGAACGTCTGGAGATAACATCAGTCATATGACTCACTGACAGATAACACCGAAGTTATATGACTCATTGACAAATAACACCAAAGTCATCTGAGTTATTAACAGAAAACTCCAAAGTCATATGACTCATTGACAGATAACACCAAAGTCATATAACTCATTGACAGACAACACCAAAGTCATATGACTCATTGACAGATAACACCAAAGTCATATGACTCATTGACAAATAACACCAAAGTCATATGACTCATTGACAGATAATACCAAAGTCATATGACTCATTGACAGATAACACCAAAGTCATATGACTCATTGACAAATAACACCAAAGTCATATGACTCTTTGACAACAACAACAACAATTAGTTAGACCAGTAAAAGACTGTATTTGTGAAGAACAGGAAAATTGTGTGAGTAGACAAACCTAATTGTGTGAATAGACACACCTATTGTGTGTGTATACAAATCTATTGTGTGGATAGACACACCTATTGTGTGAGTAGAAAAACCTAATTGTGTGAGTAGACACACCTATTGTGTGGGGGACAGTCAGATGTCGCCATGATCGGCTACAACATTTTAAAGTGACAGGGATTTGGTGATAATCATTCAATAACAATTATAGTGATGGCTAAGTTAGACAACCAACATGAGACCATTGGGCAGCCATGATGTTGCTTGAGACTATAAAATACTCTGTAAAGATAAACTCACAGACTGGCTAGTAGAGTGACTGAGAGACTGGCTAGGAGAGTGGCTGAGAGACTGGCTAGGAGAGTGACTGAGAGGCTGTAAGGAGTCTGTGAGTGTGTGAGTTTGCAGGGTTACTAGATCAGCATACACCTCAAATTTTGGCCATTCGCTCTATAGGTGTTTATGTTAGACACCCTGCGACCAGTAAGAGATCTGAATGTGTATCGTATGTGTAGGAAACTTTGTGAACTGATTGTATGTGAATGCACAGATCGACTGAGTACGTGACCACAAGTGAGTACGTGATCTGACTATAAGTGACGTGATCTAATTACATATGAATGCACAGATCACCTGTGCATAGGTGAACCGATTGTATGTGAATGTACAGATCACTTGATTAAAAGTGATCTGATTATATGTGAATGCACAGAACCACTGAGTACATAACCCGATCGTGAGGACGAGTTTGTGATTGTATGTTGAGTGTGCAGGTAAGGGAGAACAGCGGCTAGAATCTGAGTTATGTAGTCTGGGGGAAACATCAAAAGCTAGTGCTTAAAAACTGATCGTAGCTCTATATATATATATAATGATTATCTAGTTTAGATGTATTTTGTTCTCTTAGTTAAAATTGTTTTGTTAATAAATGATAATGTTATGTTTCTATTCAGGATAGTGTTTCCTGCATTTTATTGTGTGAAGTCGTGTCGTGGTGTGGATACATGTTTTGTAACTCTTTAGATGAGTAAACTACTCAGATAATCCTAGACTCTGCCATATATCTTCTTATTATGGCCCGAGTGATCAGGTTATCTTTGATAGGATAAGTACTATGTAACTCTAAACGGATTAAGTTGCCTCACAGTGGCTGTCATCACTTTAACAAATCGTCGATGTTTGGCTCTTCTTGGACAGGTGACCCGCCTTACTGACGACATCCACGCCCACCAGCTCTTAAAGCTTGTCATGGGAAACAAACTTCTCCCTCATGGTTCTGCCTCCGTGGCTGTCCATGCATCACCTGGTTAGGTCAAATCCGAACGACATACTCATTGCGCTTATGGGTGGTTGGTATGACGGAACTCAGCATGCTCATGGGTGGTTGGCACAACGAGACTCAGCATACTCATGGGTGGTTGGCATGACAAGACCCAGCCACTGAAAGATCTCCTGGGTGGTTGGCATGACGAGACTCAGTATGCTCATAGGTGGTTAGCATGACGAGACTCAGCCACTGAAAGATCTCATAGGTGGTTGGCATGACAGGTCTTAGCCACTGAAAGATCTCATGGGTAGTTGGCATGATGGGATTTGGCATGACAGGGACTCATCCACTAAAAAATCTCATGGATGTTTGGTACGACAGGCCCTTGTTGTTCAAGCAGATTACCCATCTATCTACCTAACAGCACAAAACAGTTTTTGTTCTGGAACTTCCAAGGTAAAATAAATATGAAAGGACCCTAAAAAAATATGGGGAAACAAGGTGCTGAAATAAAGGAGAGAAGAGTCCCCAAATGTTGAAGAAAATATTTTAACAGCCATCAGGACATAAACAAAACATTTATAATTCTTGGACAGAACAAACAAAATACTTGTAATGATGTAATGATCTGTTTATAAAATAGACAATGAAAATAAAGTAAAGAAAGGAGCAAGGTCCCACTCACAAGTGTCTACATTCAGAGATGTCCAGTTGAGGGTTGTAATGCCAGGTTTCAGGGACTCCTCCACTCTCTTCCTGAATGGCTTCATTAAGGGAAACAACACGGCTGGTATCTGGTTCAAGATGTGGCGATATTCAGCGAGCATTTCTGTCAGTCTGCCAAGAGAGCACATATCTGGTAGGTCAGGTCAGACATTTCTGTGTGCCGTTTCTGTAATTAGGAACTACCCCCAACTAATTGTTATTGGTTGACTATCCATGAATGACTGTCAGACTAAATGTCGTAGCCGGTCGTGGCAGCATCAGACTGTCACCAACCCCCATCTACGCCAATTCTGAGCGCAGAGTGGTCAGCTCTGAACTCCCACCTCAGCCCAGAAAACCCCCCACCTAAGCCTCTTTTCTTTGTCGACCTAGTGTCGATGATTGACCTTGGCATGTATTCATGCAACCTTTGTTCTTAGAGTCGCCAACCTAATCTCCCCTACCATAAACGCCCATGCTCCAGCTGGAACTGTCACAAATTATACAAGTCTGAATAAAATAACAAGCAAAAATCACTACTGACCCATTTCTGCCATTTGTATTTGATTTTCCTTATTGACTTGAGCAAACAAAAACAAAATGGCTCTTGCAGGGAAATAGTTCCTACTCACGTGATTTGGTTTTCTCTGATCACCTCCTCCTTGAAAATCAGTTCCTGGGCAGTGTCTGGGACGTCAAGTTTCATAATCTGAAAAATGGCAAGTTTCATAAACTAAAAAATGGCAAGTTTCACTAACTCACAGACATCAAATTGTATAATACTGAAAGCATTTATTTACCAAGAATATGTAACAGTTCCAGCCTGAGCATAAGCGTTTAGGGCAGGGGTGATGTGGTCAGCGACTCTGAGAACAAAGGTACCTGATTGTGTGCCAAGGTCACTATCTGTCTGGATACTATGCCAAGGTCACTCAACAAAGGAAAACGGGGTGGGGGAAAGAATGTTTAGTCCAGGTAGACACTGACCTATAGCGTTCTGATTTGGGTAGTGAGGAATGAGGGACAGACAAGAGGGCAGCAGAGCTTGCTGCGATATTTGAGTGACAGGTGTTCAGAGTAATTCGTTCCAATAACGACTGAATAGAGCCATCCACTAGAGATCCATTGGTTAGCTCTGATACTGTTTGAGACTATAAAATACTAGACAAAGTTTAACTCAAGCAGACTGGCCAGAGAATAATAGACTGTTGCACGAATGTTAGAGATAGAACAGGATCGCTCAAACAGCCGACGCCATTGAGTCTGGGACAGTCGCTCAAATAGGTGTGTGTTGGGCATCTTGTATCTAGAGGTAATCTGTATGTGTGTTGTACGCAGGACAGCTTGTGAATGAGGTATGTCCTGACGAGTTAAGCGAGTGTGTAGATCGACTAGGTGAGATCTAGATGTGTGTGTGGTGTGTGTAGACACCGAGGGAACGAGGTATGTTCTAGAGTTGTGCGAGTGTACAGCTGTGTCTAGGAGAGATCTAGATGTGTGTGTAGTGTGTGTATACACCGAGGGAACGATGTATGTTTAAGAGCATGTGTATACGCAGATTGACTGAGTTGAGAGATCATATGTGAGTATACATAGAATATATTGAATGCATTATGTCCAGATCCCCCGCCTGAGGGGATATGAGTTAGGAAGAGTTTTTTGATAGTGTGTTGAGGATGCAGATAAGGAGAGGGGTGTGTGCAGCAAGAACTGGGTTAGAATAGTGGGAGCAGCATCAATAGTTTATGCTTATAACTCCCGAGTATATAATTAGTTAAGAAGTATTCTTGTATTATTTGTATCACATTGCACTCACTTTGATAGTGTTGTATGAGTATTATATAATAAATATGCCACCTGCTGTGTGCTATATTATTTGTTGTGTGTGATCATGAATGTTGTGGATGAGTGTGGTAACATTTTAGTTAGAATAACCCTAGTGCAAACAGTGGGATCTGCTACATATTATTATTTGGTGCCTGTGACCACAGATTGTCGCGGTAGTTTTTATAAATATAGTTATGTGTGTAGCTACAGATCTTTATTTGGTGCCTGTTGAACATAAGTGTCGTGGTTTTATATAACTTTGTGTGTGTAGTAGGAGTAGGGGAGTAGCTAGTGAATAGAGTGTTAGTTACCACAGGTAGCTCTTCCAATCATCTGACCGGTAATTGTTGACATTTTTTTTTATCCATTGTTGCATTACTGACAGAGGGATATTTGTTTTGCTGTAGGACTGAGTAGTAAAGTTGTTTGTTTTTTTTACCTGTAGAAGAGCTTTACGAGTAACGGGGTTTTGATTTGTAAAAAATGGCCAACAAACAGATGACATTAACAGACACGCTAAATTGACCATCGCTAGCCACATCGCATGGAAATATAACAGCCATGATAGCCCCATTCGACGGGAACCCGAGACTGTTTAAGAAATAGATGGACAGCTTAGACAAGTATGCCTATCTGAATAACGTTAGTGATGAAGATAAGGGGAAAATTGCCTTCCAAACAAGCGCAGGATTTGTCCAAGACCATATGAGATAAAGAATCTAGCAAGGAAGCAGACGGAGATTCGTCAGATGAAGAGGAAAGGAGAGGAGGAGGAATGGAGGCAGAGCCATCTATGGTTTCGTACCCACCCACGCCAGGTCCTAGCCATGCGAGAGAAGTGGTCGAACAGATGGAAGGAAGGGACAGCGCTTCGGCCACCGAGGAAGGAAGTGGGAATGACGCAGTTAGAATGCGATACGGACGCACTGTTCAAGAACACTCGTGCAGCCAAGAAGAGAGGAACAGCACTCAACAAACGACAAGAGCACATAAAGAAGTTGAGAAGAACCAGGACCAATTCTAACAGTGACAGTGACATTCCACTTCCGGAACGACAGCAAAGACTGTCTGATAGGGAGGAACGAATGTGGCAGCAGGCGGGTCAGTCATCAGAAGGAGGCGATGACAGCACACAGGAATCCTGGCCGAGCATGGGTTTAGAATCTGCAGAGTCAGACTTCAGCATACCACGTGCCGCTCTAAGGAAAACAAAGAAAAGGGGAAGACAGGTTAACCACAGCCAGGACAGTGAAACAGTTATCGAAGCAAAGATGAAAAGATCCCAGTTCGAGATACGCCAACAGTCAAACAAAAAGACCAGGGACCAACTAGACCAGCCATCTGCTATTAGTGTTCCCCCGGACCAACAGTCCTGGGAAACGCTGACGCGTCAGCCAAGGAACGTATAATAGTGGCACTGCTGGCAGTAATCAAAGACATGTAAGAGAAATTACAGAGATTTGAATAATAGGTAGGTAGGTAAAAATTGTGGAATGACCAGATGTTAAAAATTCCTTTGAAGTCGTCTGAAGTACATGGCAGACAATGAGCGAACAATGTATCACATTGGACAGCCAGTATGAGGCTAGACTGACCGAGATCAAAGGGAAATTTTCGACCAGCAGAATGGACAGGAGACGCAGGGTAGCTGGATGCGCCAGTGAATGTTACGTCGACCAAGGGTAACATGTGAACGTGACATTCGGTCCAGGGCAGACCAGGTGGCTTTGATGAAGGAAATTTGGGGAAACATCGTTCAATTAGTTAGGTCAAAACACTCAGTCGTAGCTCCCTTTAACAAAGATGCCAACAGTTAACAGAGCTATTCAACTAAGACAATAGTTGACTGCACCTGGACGAGTGAGGGTTACCACATTACGTAATCAGACCGTTAGATGATTCGGTTTTGACTCAGACATAGTTAGTATCTGATTAAGTTAGGATTTAGCCATTAGTTCAGTATCTGCTGAAAGGGTCATTAACAGGGCTGACATGTGTGGTACGAATGACTGAAATGTTGATATCATGGTCATGTGTATGCATGTGAATACTTTGAAAATTTGTGGTTGTATGGTCGACAATAGTGTGACTTGCATTTTTTTTTTTTTAAATTGGTTGTTGTTTGGTTTGTTTAAACATGATTACGTGTGCTGGCATAAGTATCAAGATATGATGTTTAATGTTGATATCATGGTCATGTTTATGTGTACAAATACTTTGATAATGCGTGGTTGTATGGTTGACAATTGTATGACTTTCATTTTTATTTGGTTGTTGTTCTGGTTCTTATGCATGTTTGAAGGTTTTTATATAGGTATCAAGGTGTACTGATCTGTGAAGTGTAGCCCATCCAGACTGTAGGCCTCCGCAAACAGAGGTTGACATGAGTTGCAAAAAAAAGGTCTAGCATGTTGGGACACTGAGCTGGCTGACTTAATGGGGCTTAGTGCTGTAACAGTAGATGTTACTGACTTGTTATGGTGTATATTTTATCACATGTATGTGGAGTCTTTGAAGAGAAGACTAAGTTTATCAGAAAAAATGAATAATTTGAGTGTGGAAATTGTTCTGTAATATTGACTATGACATATGTTTGTCAAATACGTTTTTGTGGGGAAACAAAAAGAATTTTGCCGTTTATTTTTAGAATGGGATAGGTGTCAGGAGAGACACTGCGAGAACTAGCCTGAGGATAAAACCACGTAAGTTCGTGGCCTAACAGGACTTAGTATGAATGGAGACGTCAGCCATGGGTTGTAATGAGAGGCGCCTACAGGCAATGGTCTGGGAAAATTGACCTGAACTGTTCGAGTGTAAAAATGAAGGGTTATATCCTTAGAGGAAAGCACGGGATACAGGCCGGGGTAGGTTGACCTCAATGAGTAAGGAGAATTCCTTAGTTTTGATGAGGGGGAGGGGGTGGTAAGAGAAGTCTGGAGACTCAGGGTTTTAACTTAATGAGGGCTAGGATGTTTCCCATCTGGAGGTGAGAGAAATAGTTAGTCCGTACGATGTGCAGCCCCTGTTGGAGCAAGCAGCTTTCATGTAATAAACGCCACCAGGTGGACTTCAAGAATGGGCAAAGCTGCAAATGATAGTTTGTTATGTTTACTAGGGAATAGATACAAAGATATCAATAATAATGTTGTTTGTGAATGCCCACAATGAGTAGGTTACTCTTGCATGCGCCCTGAAAAGGGCTTTAAGTGGCAGGTTCCAGTAGCTTACCTTACATCTCAAGCATGCTGATGATGGTGGACCGGGGTCCTCCAGGTGGTTGTACTATGCTTGGCTTCGTCTACGTGTCACTCACCACTACAGGGATCACGTTGATCCCTCACCTTGTTAGCCAGGCTACAATGAAAACAGCATGTTTCTAGGAATGGCTACTAGGAAGCTGAGGTGAGGGTCTTGGCCAGTATATTTTGCCTGATCAGAGGTTAGCCTTCCTCCCCCACCTGACCAGACGATAGCTTTCCTCACCCACCTGACCAGACGTCCGCCTCCCTCCCCCACCTGACCAGACGTCCCCCACCTGACCAGTAGTCCGCCTCTATCCCCCACCTGACCAGATGTCAGCCTCCCTCCCCCACCTGACCAGACATCAGCCTTCCTCCCCCACCTTACCCGACGTCAGCCTCCCTCCCCCACCTGACCAGACGTCAGCCTCCCTCCCCCACCTGACCAGACGTCCGCCTCCCTCCCCCACCTGACCAGACGTCCACCTCTCTCCCCCACCTGACCAGACATCAGCTTTCCTCCCCCACCTGACCAGACGTCAGCCTCACTCCCCCACCTGACCAGACGTCAGCCTCCCTCCCCCACCTGACCAGACGTCAGCCTCCCTCCCCCACCTGACCAGACGTCAGCCTCCCTCCCCCACCTGACCAGACGTCAGCCTCCCTCCCCCACCTGACCAGACGTCAGCCTCCCTCCCCCACCTGACCAGACGTCCGCCTCCCTCCCCCAATAATAACGTAAACACACAGAAGACATATATGGATAATAACCTATAAAAAAAATGATAAGTAATGGATGGATAGTCACCTGCAGCCATCTAGCCTCCTGGATGAGCTCCATGATCTGGGGGTCAAAGTTCACATACAGATCTTCCGTTTCAGGATGCTTGACCAATAGTGATGCATGAAGACCTGATCTTGCAGCCTCGCAAGCTCTGTACCACCCGCGGTGATATAACATCTAGGAATAACAGAAGCCATTTTCATCGGAGAATAATCTCGGCATTATTATTTGTAACATTTTATGAAATTGATTAAGAGAACAAAAAAGGAAAAATTGAAATATTCAGTTTGATGACAGAATTATGTAAATTAGAAAAAAACGGTACAAAAGTCAGAAAATGTAATAAAGTAGGAAAGGAAGGAAGCAGGATAAGAAAGAATGCATTTTAAGGAAGAACGGAAAAAAGCAAGAAGACAATAAAGATAAAAATAAAGATAAAAGAGAGAAGTAGTAAAAACGCTTCCTTGGAATAAGCATATTGAAAATGCAGAAGGGAAGGGCTGAAGACAGCTAGGCTCACTCAGAAAGTAGAAGGGAAGGGCTGAAGACAGCTACGCTCACTCAGAAATTAGAATGGAAGGGCTGAAGACAGCTAGGCTCATTCAGAAATTAGAAGGGAAGGGCTGAAGACAGCTAGGCTCATTCAGAAATTAGAAGGGAAGGGCTGAAGACAGCTACGCTCATTCAGAAATTAAAATGGAAGGGCTGAAGACAGCTAGGCTCACTCAGAAATTAGAAGGGAAGGGCTGAAGACAGCTACGCTCACTCAGAAATTAGAAGGGAAGGGCTGAAGACAGCTAGGCTCACTCAGAAATTAGAAGGGAAGGGCTGAAGACAGCTAGGCTCACTCAGAAATTAGAAGGGAAGGGCTGAAGACAGCTAGGCTCACTCAGACATTAGAAGGGAAGGGCTGAAGACAGCTAGGCTCATTCAGAAATTAGAAGGGAAGGGCTGAAGACAGCTAGGCTCACTCAGAAATTAGAAGGGAAGGGCTGAAGACAGCTAGGCTCACTCAGATAATGAGCATGTACCAATTAGGGAGCGAATGAATGAACCCTTAAGAAGGTTTACAATGGAGTTATAAGACCACACTTGGAGTTAGGCTCTGCAGCATCCAAACACCCATCGACAGTTTTGGACAAGATGAAAAGTCAAGTCCTCAGGCAGATTTAAGACTGCCCTGATATCAGATGTGCAGAAATATTGTCAGTGTCCATTAGAAGAGACCCAACGAGCATAATTCCGAAGGAAAAGTTCACCAGCACGTCGACGACCCCTATCAAGACAAGACCAGACAATTTCTCATTGAGCTGTCTAATGTGCGGAAGCTTCGTCCATCGAGGAAAGAGAATTAAAAGTCAGCATCCAGCAGACCTACCCATGCAGACAACGCTGCTAAAGTCCACACCAAATGCCAATGGAACAGGATAACGAGACCCACAAAATTAAAATATCAATAAGTGACCTCAAAGGTTGACAGGAGTCTCAGGATATGCTCAGGTGAGCTGCTACACTACAAGCCTCATCTGTCTGCTCCCTTCCCCCCCCATGTACAAGCCTCATCTGTCTGCTCCCCCCTCCCACATGTACAAGTCTCATCTGTCTGCCCCCACCACATGTACAAGTCTCATCTGTCTGCCCCCACCACATGTACAAGCCTCATATGTCTGCCCCCACCACATGTACAAGTGTCATCTGTCTGCCCCCACCACATGTACAAGCCTCATATGTCTGTTCCCCCCCATGTACAAACCTCATCTGTCTGCTCTCCCCCCCCCCATGTACAAGTCTCATCTGTCTGCCCCCACCACATGTACAAGTCTCATCTGTCTGCCCCCACCACATGTACAAGCCTCATATGTCTGCCCCCACCACATGTACAAGTGTCATCTGTCTGCCCCCACCACATGTACAAGCCTCATATGTCTGTTCCCCCCCCATGTACAAACCTCATCTGTCTGCTCTCCCCCCCCCCCATGTACAAGTCTCATCTGTCTGCCCCCACCACATGTACAAGCCTCATCTGTCTGCCCCCACCACATGTACAAGATTCATATGTCTGCCCCCACCACATGTACAAGCCTCATATGTCTGCTCCCCCCATGTACAAGCCTCATATGTCTGCAACCCTCCCCCCCCCCATATATACAAGCCTCATCTGTCTGCTCCTCCCCAGTGTGCTTGTGAACTAAACAAAGAACCTACCAAGCATGTGTTCCAGGACTGCCCCTGTAGAAATGCCCCCTGTAGGACTGCCCCCTGCAAAACTGCCCCCTGTAAAACTGTCCCCCCCTGTAGAACTGACCCCTCAATGGGCAGATAAGGATGAGACATCAATGTGACTCTAAACTGTACGCTGCTAAGGAGTTCCAAACGAAGGTCAAGTTCATCATGCGAACTTGTCTGGTGGTGGTAACATCAGGGGAACTTGTCTGGTGGTATAACATCAGGGGAACTTGTCTGATGGTGTAACATCAGGGGAACTTGTCTGGTGGTGTAACATCAGGGGAACTTGTCTGCTGGTGGTAACATCAGGGGAACTTGTCTGATGGTGTAACATCAGGAGAACTTGTCTGGTGGTGGTAACATCAGGGGAACTTGTCTGATGGTGTAACATCAGGGGAACTTGTCTGGTGGTGGTAAAATCAGGGGAACTTGTCTGATGGTGTAACATCAGGGGAACTTGTCTGGTGGTGGTAACATCAGGGGAACTTGTCTGATGGTGTAACATCAGGAGAACTTGTCTGGTGGTGGTAACATCAGGGGAACTTGTCTGATGGTGTAACATCAGGGGAACTTGTCTGATGGTGGTAACATCAGGGGAACTTGTCTGATGGTGTAACATCAGGGGAACTTGTCTGATGGTGTAACATCAGGGGAACTTGTCTGATGGTGTAACATCAGGGGAACTTGTCTGCTGGTGGTAACATCAGGGGAACTTCTTTGGTGGTGGTAACATCAGGAGAACTTGTCTGATGGTGTAACATCAGGGGAACTTGTCTGATGGTGTAACATCAGGGGAACTTGTCTGATGGTGGTAACATCAGGGGAACTTGTCTGATGGTGGTAACATCAGGGGAACTTGTCTGATGGTGGTAACATCAGGGGAACTTGTCTGATGGTGGTAACATCAAAGATGCAATCACAGAAGAGGAAGTAAAAAGAAGAAACAAAACAGTGAAAGAAGGAAGAAAAGATGTATACAGACACACACATCCCCAACACATCTACTGTGTACGACACACACATCCCCAACACATCTACTGTGTACGACACACTCATCCCCAACACATCTACTGTGTACGACACACACATCCCCAACACATCTACTGTGTACGACACACACATCCACAACACATCTACTGTGTACGACACACACATCCCCAACACATCTACTGTGTACGACACACACATCCCCAACACATCTACTGTGTACGACACACACATCCCCAACACACCTACTGTGTACGACACACACATCCCCAACACATCTACTGTGTACGACACACACATCCACAACATATCTACTGTGTACGACACACACATCCCCAACACACCTACTGTGTACGACACACACATCCCCAACACATCTACTGTGTAGGACACACACATCTCCAACACATCTACTGTGTACGACACACACATCCCCAACACATCTACTGTGTACGACACACACATCCACAACACATCTACTGTGTACGACACACACATCCACAACACACCTACTGTGTACGACACACACATCCCCAACACATCTACTGTGTACGACACACACATTGCCAACACATCTACTGTGTACAGACACACATCCACAACACATCTACTGTGTACGACAATTATCCCAACACATCTACTGTGTACGACACACACATCCCAACACACCTACTGTGTACAGACACACACATCCCCAACACATCTACTGTGTACGACACACACATCCCCAACACATCTACTGTGTACGACACACATTGCATTCTAACAGTTAGCTCCTACTCATGTATTCCATTGGAAGGTTACCGTGGACAGCTGAATGTCCATCCTCTAAGAAAACAAGTACGCAGCACACACATGTGTACACTGACCTCGTATTCCAGCAAGACTCCTGCTAATTTGTTGAAGTTCCTAATGACCTTCTTGGACATGTGATGCTGCAATGGAAACACGAGAGCGAGAGAGGTTCAGCTGATGGTGCCGGTCCACACTCGGACTCACGTAGCGTCAAGTCAAATATCTAACTAAAATGTAACGCTGGTATTTATAGATTTTTGAGTGTTCGACGGGAAGTCAGATAACTGGTCAAGGTAGTTCTATATCAAATACTGCTGTCTATGATCAAGTGTTAAGGTCTTCAATATACGAGGTCACTAATTTTGTGAGCTGCAGCAGCCTCACAGCGTCCCCACAAGCCACAAAGTGTTTATGAGCCACATGGTAAGTTGATCTCAGACCATCTGTTAGATGGTTGTGGACCAGCTGCTTAGCGGTTGTGGGCCACATGTTAGAGTTGTGGGCCACCTGTTGGACAGTCATAGACCACCTGTTGGACAGTCACAGACCACCTGTTGGAGTTGTGGTCCACCTGTTGGACAGTCATAGACCACCTGTTGGACAGTTGTGGGCCCGACTGAACACACCAGTCCAGATGGTATGCTACTAGGGCAGGATGTGTTACTACACATATTTTGAAAAGTCATGGGGAGATGCAGTTAAATGCACGTTGTATTTTAGCTGTTGTCTAAACACGTCATGTGTATCTTATCGCTGCTGCTGTTGTCTGAATTCGTCAAGTGTATCTTGTCGCTGCTGCTGTTGTCTGAATTCGTCAAGTGTATCTTGTCGCTGTTGTCTGAATACATCAAGTGTATCTTGTCGCTGCTGCTGTTGTCTGAATTCGTCAAGTGTATCTTGTCGCTGTTGTCTGAATACATCAAGTGTATCTTGTCGCTGCTGCTGTTATCTGAATATATTCGTGACCAAGTTATTGACTCAGGTTCCAGGCTCTTCAAACATCTCAAGATGTACTGAGGAAAGTGTACCAGGACATGTTTATCTAGCAAAACTTACCATTATGTCCCCAATTTAAATAATATCATGCACCAACCTGCAAGATGTCTGGTTTAGCCTTAAAGATCTTCATTACCTCCAAGATGTCTGGTTTAGCCTTAACCCTACCACACCTGAGGCCCTGAACCTAACTGTCCCCCATACCTGGGCACCTGAGCATTAAAGAGAAAAAACTAACATGATATAGAAAAATGTTAGTTATATGCAAACAAGTGGTTAGAATAAGATGTAACTTGGAGACATTGTAGAAAATATTTTTACCTTTCATCTAGCGTCAATATTCCACCTTTGTGTGCCAATCCACCCAGCAAAAGGCCAAGAATCTGCCTCGAGTCATAACATTTCGAAATCCGGGAGTAAACACAACAAAGAGCCCTCATTTGTCCAATAATCCTGATAGCTGGGCTTTATACATGAGTATTCCATAAAGATCCTCAGTCCAAGAAAAGCCTTCATCTCATCACTCGAGCTCTCACTGTATATTTCACTTGAACAGAGTCTGAATCAACCAAATTATTGATCACCTATTGGACTGTCATAAGCCTAGACTTACTATGCTTTCCTGTTGAAGTGCTTGGTTCATCAGCCGCTTGTTTCATTGTAAATTTTCCGAATTTGTTCACGTTAAACCCCCACAAAATCAATTCAAACATGGGGGCAGCCATTTGCAATGACTAACCATGAGGATTGACCACGATTGGTTGGTTTTAGATTCTGACGCATTTTATGACGTACTACCAAAAGTACCAAAAATTAGGTACAGCGGTTTAGTGGCAGTTAAGGAAATTACCGATAATTGGGTACAGCGGTCTGGTAGAGTTAAAGATCTTCCTTACCTGCAAGATTTTTGGCTTAGCCTTAAAGATCTTCATTACCTTCAAGATGTCTAGTTTAGCCTTAAAGATCTTCATTTTCTCTAAGCCGTCTGGTTTAGCCGTAACAATCTTCATTACCTGCAAGATGTCTGGTTTAGCCTTAAAGATCTTCATTACCTGCAAGATTTCTGGCTTAGCCTTAAAGATCTTCATTGGATTCTCAATCTTCCTGTAGAGTTGTCGAGCCCAGGCAATTTTACCAGCAATTGGTGGCAGATTTCTGGGAATCTGAGGGTCATTCTTGTGTTTCTGATAAATCTTTCTGATTGCCTCTAGCTCGTGACCATAGATGGTGAGAACGTGAACATATTTCTGGGTCAGGTCCAGTCCTGCGGCACTGATGGCTTCAAATTTGTCCAGAAGCTCCAGGGCTTTCTCAGTCTGAAAAAGAGAGGGTACATTAATTCTATATTCAAATATATGGTGCATCTCTTTCTAAACCATCCGGATTATGTTATAATTTTAAAACCATGATATTCATTAAAATCATTCATACTATTTATAATCACCAATACTAATTATAATCATTGGTACTAACTATAATCACCAATACCAATTATAATCACCAATACTAATTGTAATCATCAATACTAATTATAATCACCAATACCAATTATAATCACCAATACCAATTTTAAACACCAATACAAATTATAATCATTAGTACTAATTATAATCACCAATACCAATTATAATCACCAATACCAATTATAATCACCAATACCAATTATAATCACCTATTCAAATTATAATCATTAGTACTAATTATAATCATCAATACTAATTATAATCATTAGTACTAATTATAATCATCAATACAAATTATAATCATTGTAACAAGACCTGCCTCCTACTTTACAGCATTCTACTTTATGGCAGAGAGGGGTAGCAGTAAAAAAAGGTAAATGCAATGTTAGGTATGATAAAAAGAAATATTAAACATAGGAGCAAGGAAGTGATAGTCAAACTGTATAAAGCTTTAGTTAGACCTAGATTGGATTACTGTGTATAGGTGTGGAGTCCTTATCATAGAGGGGATATAAACATGCTGGAAAGGATACAAAAAAGAGCGACAAAGCTAATAGAATTCGAGGTGACTTAATACAGGTTTATTAGATAATCACAGGAACGGACAAATTATACTATAACAAGTTTTTCTAATACAAACCACCTAAAAAAAACAAGAGGGCATAGGTACAAATTAACTAAAGAGAGGTCCAGATTAGATATTAGGAAGTATTTTTTTAGTCAGAGAGTGGTGAATGCTTGGAATGCATTGCCACAGGAAGTAATGGAGGCAGAAACAATTAATGCATTTAAGAATAGATTGAATGCGCACAGCTTTTAGAGCAAGGAAATGTAAATGAAACTGGTTGTATACAGACTCTGCAGAGTCTTCTAAACCACAAAAAGACGTTAAGTTAAGTTAAGTAAGATTGGTTTGTGAGCTCCGCCACATGTGAGGCATATGTGGCATGCTGTACTGCATCGTCAGTAACATTGTCATGACTACTAACACAATTATACATTCTCTTCTGTAATCTATGAAGTATGAAGATGGTGTCTTGTGTTCCCTATGTCATGTCATATTTGGGGAGGTAACCTCTCTCTGTCTCTCTCTCGCCCTCTCATGCATGTACACACACACACACACACAACACCATGACAGACAACAATTAGTAAAATGCAACTTGACACACAAACAGAATTGAATCATTTCTAAAACTTACGTTAAGTGATCTGGCGAACCATGAATCTATGAACAGCTGTATGGAACTCCGCAAGTTCTCTACCTGCATCTTGAAGTCAGTGTAGTCATTGTCAAACTGGAAACAAATGGAGATCAAATGTCTTTGACTTACTACCCCAAATTGTACAGGCAAACTCAATAAGATGACAGGCAAGGGCTGAAGGTGCAGCACAGTTAACAAGCTGACAGCAGCCGGTGACTCACAGCTGGGCTGTTCCCATCAGGGTCTGTGAACCAGAGCTGACAGCAGCCGGTGACTCACAGCTGGGCTGTTCCCATCAGGGTCCGTGAACCAGAGCTGACAGCAGCCGGTGACTCACAGCTGGGTTGTTCCCATCAGGGTCCGTGAACCAGAGCTGACAGCAGCCGGTGACTCACAGCTGGGCTGTTCCCATCAGGGTCCGTGAACCAGAGCTGACAGCAGCCAATGACTAAGATGGGTTGTGCATGGGATTAACAACCTCATCTTTTCAAACAAAGTACCACAGAAACCACAGCTGCCAGTGCCCACACAGATGATGTGTAGTACCAGCTTACTGTAGCTACAAGAAAAACTATGATTAGTAAAGTCTACATCAGAACTAACAAACGTCGATAAGGATGAAATGTTGTTCATGAATACGATCATCGATGACACTAACATGTCATTCATTTCAAGAAGATGTATGTGTCATGTGCTACAATTTACTTCCTTCATTTGAACAAAAATCATTTTCTACATTCCAACTCAGATTTATGAACTTATCCAAATCCAAGCCATGTTTCTTATCCCACAAACATCTATCCAAAAAGTTTCACTTTACTGACCTCCCCTTTCCTGTGATCCAGAATGTCATAGCTCTTCTTCTTGGTGGTATCCACGATAGTCTTGAACCGAACGATGATTGTGTCTACACCTTCAACCTTGACCTTTGACAGACCTGAAAACTGCTCAATTGTGTTGACGATGTCCTTGATATTCTCCAGACGCCGGCAAAAGGTATCAAACTTGCCAAAGATGTAGTTCTCACTATCAGAAAACACAAGAACAAGCTATGAGCTTTCAGTCAACTCCCAACTGGATGTCAAACAGGAATGTCTGAGCAATTGGGACATTAAGAGATGGCCCGCATAGAAACCACAACAAGCTATGAGCTTTCTGTCCCAACTGGATATCAAACAGGAATGTCTGAGCAATTGGGACATTAAGCGATGGCCCGCATAGAAACCACAACAAGCTATGAGCTTTCGGTCCCAACTGGATGTCAAACAGGAATGTCTGAGGCGATGGCCCGCATAGAAACCACAACAAGCTATGAGCTTTCTGTCCCAACTGGATGTCAAACAGGAATGTCTGAGCAATTGGGACATTAAGCGATGGCCCGCATAGAAACCACAACAAGCTATGAGCTTTCTGTCCCAACTGGATGTCAAACAGGAATGTCTGAGCAATTGGGACATTAAGAGATGGCCCGCCCATTACAACGAGTTCAAGCATTTCTATTTTCATAGCATCTAATTATGGGTATTACATTTCTTTGTTATCAGCTTGTCTCAAGCATTCTTCATTTATTATCTTAACCAGTCTTGAGATCCTGCTCGTTACTGAGTCATATTAGTTTTAGTGTAAGAAGATGAACTAACATACAAGAGTTTTTTCTATTTTACAAGTCTGATTTAGAACGTATAAGGGCTTTTCTATTTTACCAGTCTGATTTAGAACGTATAAGTGCTTTTCTATTTTACAAGTCTGATTTAGAATGTACGAGTGTTTTTCTAATTTACAAGTCTGATTTAGAACATACAAGGGTTTTTCTATTTTACAAGTCTGATTTAGAAAGTACAAGGGTTTTTCTAATTTACAAGTCTGATTTAGAACATACAAGGGTTTTCTATTTTACAAGTCTGATTTAGAACATATAAGGGCTTTTCTATTTTACAAGTCTGATTTAGAACATACAAGGGTTTTTCTATTTTACAAGTATGATTTAGAACGTATAAGGCTTTTCTATTTTACAAGTCTGATTTAGAATGTACAAGTGTTTTTCTAATTTACAAGTCGGATTTAGAACATACAAGGGTTTTTTCTATTTTACAAGTCTGATTTGGAACGTACAAGGGTTTTTCTATTTTAGAAGTCTGATTTAGAACGTACAAGGGTTTTCCTTTTTTTACTAGTCTGATTTAGAATGTACAAGAGTTTTTCTTTTTTAAGGGAGCCTCATATAAGCCTCTACCACTATTACATTGACTTTATGTAACAGTTCCACCCCGAGCATGAGAGTTTAGGGCAGGGGTGATGTGGTTGCTGAGAACATAGGTACCTGAATGTGTGCCAAGGTCACTCTCTGTCTGGTCACTACGCCAAGGTCACTCACCGTCTCAACAAAGGAAATCGGAATTGGGGAAAGAATGTACAGGTAGGAACTGACCACTGGCGTTCCGATTTGGGTAGTGGGGGTGAGAGACAGACGGGAGGGCAGCGGAGCTTGCTGCGATAGATGAGTGACAGGTGTTCAGAGTAATTTGTTCCAATAACGACTGAATAGAGCCAACCCCCTGAGATCCATTGGTCAGCTCTGATACTGCTTGAGAGTATATAACACTAGACAAAGTTTAGCTCAAGCAGGCTGGCATGGAGAGGGGATGAGTGAATGTAGATAGGAGTCTGGTTTTACTCACCGACTTAGATAGAGGAGCAATTGATAGACTGTTGTACGAATGTTGGAGATAGAACAGGATCACTCAAACAGCATACGCCATTTTGAGTCGGGGCCAGCCGCTCATATAGGTGTGTGTGGGCGTTTTGTATTAATAGATAATCTGAACGTGTGTTGTACGCAGGACACCTTGTAAACGAGGTATGTCCTGACGAGTTAAGCGAGTGTGTAGATCGACTAGGTGAGATCTAGATGGGTGTGTGATGTGTGTACGGCAAAAGAACTGGGTTTTGATAGTTGAGAATTCCATCAATAGCTAATGCTTAAAATTTCCGCTTTAGTTAATATTTATATCAACATATATATAATATTGGAATATTTAGTTAAGATGATATGTATTGTATTGTGTTTGTAATTTCACTACTCATTTTTCTGGTATGAGTATTATATAATAAATATGCCACCTGCTGTGTGATATGTCATTTACTGTGTGTGGTCATGATGATGTGGATGAGTGTGATAATGTTCTAAGCTAGAATAACCCTAGAGCAACCAGCATCTGTTACATTTAGAGAAGGGTTTATACGTGAACAGAAGAGTTAATACGTGAACCGAAGAGTTTATATGTGAACAGAAGAGTTTATACGTGAACAGAAGAGTTTATATGTGAACAGAAGAGTTTATATGTGAACAGAAGAGTTTATACGTGAACAGAAGCATTTATACGTGAACAGAAGAGTTTATATGTGAACAGAAGAGTTTATATGTGAACAGAAGAGTTTATATGTGAACAGAAGAGTTTATACGTGAACAGAAGCATTTATACATGAACAGAAGAGTTTATACATGAACAAAAGAGTTTATACCTGAACAGAAGAGTTTATACATGAACAGAAGAGTTTATACGTGAACAGAAGAGTTTATACGTGAACAGAAGAGTTCATATGTGAACAGAAGAGTTTATACGTGAACAGAAGAGTTTATACGTGAACAGAAGAGTTTATATGTGAACAGATGAGTTTATACGTGAACAGAAGAGTTTATACGTGAACAGAAGAGTTTATACGTGAACAAAAGAGTTTATATGTGAACAGATGAGTTTATACATGAACAGAAGAGTTTATATGTGAACAGAAGAGTTTATATGCGAACAGAAGAGTTTATATGTGAACAGAAGAGTTTATACGTGAACAGAAGAGTTTATATGTGAACAGAAGAGTTTATATGTGAACAGAAGAGTTTATATGTGAACAGATCAGTTTATACGTGACCAGAAGAGTTTATATGTGAACAGAAGAGTTTATACGTGAACAGATACCTGAACTCAAACTGTCTCTCGCTGGGAGTTTCCCTCAGCCTTTCTTTGGTCTTCTGGAAATGTTTCTGGTATTCCTGGTTCAGGTGGATGCATTCATCTAGACGGCTCAGGAGTTCAGCTCTGCGGGACAGAAATTGTTTCATGTGAGAACTGGTTCCTACGTATGTCAGGATTCCAAAGATTGATTTATAATCAAAATCAATCAGAGTTAATAATCAAAGAAAACATTGTAATGCATTTAGACAAGTTTAATCTAATCTCACATTTTGATCAAAATATGAGGTGTTGGCCAGAATAGCACAGACAATAGCGGCGCTTGCACGGCTTAACAAAATCTGGCAAGATAAACGGTTAGCACTATGCACGGAAATCAGATTAATGCGTATGTTCATGCTGTCAATATTCCTCTATGCTTGTGAGACATGGACAGTTACATCCGATCTTCAGCGAAGGATACAGGCCTTGGAGATAGATGTTTCCGAAGACTTTTAAAAGTCACGTACAAAGATCGAGTTACAAATGAGGAAATACAAGATAGAATTACAACAGCAATAGGGTATTTTGAAGACCACTTAGCAATTGTCAAAAGAAGGAAACTCGCTTGGTACGGTAACATATCGAGATCAAATGTTCTTGCAAATACGATCCTGCATGGAAAGGTGCAAGGCAGACGACGAAAAGGCTGCCCCAAAAAGAGGTGGGAGGACAACATAAAAGAATGGACAAATCTCCAACCAGAAGAGACACAGGCAGTGGCTGCTAACAGAGAAGGGTGGCGTGGGATTGTGAGGATGTCTTCATATGTGCCCCAACGACCTCACCTGTTACGGGATGACCTGACCTGATCTGAATCTAATCAGAAATAGTCAGCATGGGTTTACTAGAGGGAGATCGTGCTTAATAAATGTATTAGAATTCAAGGAGGAGGTTACTAAAATGATAGATAAAGGGGAGCCAGTGGACATTATTTATCTTGATTTTGCAAAGGCCTTTGATAGAGTACCTCATCAAATATTGTTTAGGAAGTTAAAATCACATGGCAAAGTTGCCAAATGGATAGAAAATTAATTAATGGAAAGAAGGCAGAGAGTGGGCATAAATAAGGAGTATTCTGAGTGGTGTGAGGTAAAAAAGTGGAGAGCCACAGGGCTCGGTTTTGGGACCAATTTTGTTCTTGTTATATATAAACGATTTGGACATTGATATCGGATCCATGATTGAAAAATTCATGGATAGCACAAGACTATACAGAAATGTTTCTTTTAAAGCAAAAGTGGATATATTGAGGTCGGATTTAGATAACATTTGGAAATGGTCTGAGAGCTGGCAAATGTCGTTTAATGTAGATAAATGTACAATCAACGAAGAAGGATAACAAAACTGATACCGGGATTCCAGAATTACAGTTATGAGGAAAGACTCAGAAAAACCGACCTACAGTGTCTAGTAGAGAGAGAAGAATTCGTGGTGACTTAATACAGGTTTATAAGATGATCAGAGGAATGGATAAATTAGACTATAACAAGTTTACTAAATAAAAACCACCTACAATGACAAGAGGGCATAGCTACAAATTAACTAAAGAAAGGTCCAGATTAGATATTAGGAAATATTTTTTTTTAGTCAGAGAGTGGTGAATGCTTGGAATGTATTGTCACAGTAAATAGGGAAAGCAGGATCAATTAATGCATTCAAGAATAGATTGGGTGTGCATAGCTATTTTTAAATCAAGAAAATGTAAAATAAACTGGTTGAATACAGACTCTGCAGAGTCTTCTAAACCAGTATAAAGAAGTTAAGTGAATAGTCTGGCTGAAATTCTGGACATCCTCCTCCCTGTTGTAGTTCTGCAACCTCCTCTTGGTGAAGCTGTTACCTTTTCCTTTCATCTCGGTCGGTTACTCACAAACAAATAGCTGCCTCCATACATCACAAATAGCTGCCTCCATACTTCCACTCTGGTACACCCATACCTCCACTCTGATACATCCATACCTCAACTCTGGTACATCCACACCTCCACTCTGGTACACCCATACCTCAACTCTGGTACACCCATACCTCCACTCTGGTACATCCATACCTCAACTCTGGTACATCCACACCTCCACTCTGGTACATCCATACCTCAACTCTGGTACATCCACACCTCCACTCTGGTACACCCATACCTCAACTCTGGTACACCCATACCTCCACTCTGGTACATCCATACCTCAACTCTGGTACATCCACACCTCCACTCTGGTACATCCATACCTCAACTCTGGTACATCCACACCTCCACTCTGGTACACCCATACCTCAACTCTGGTACACCCATACCTCCACTCTGGTACACCCATACCTCCACTCTGGTACATCCATACCTCCACTCTGGTACATCCATACCTCCACTCTGGTACATCCATACCTCAACTCTGGTACACCCATACCTCAACTCTAATACACCCATACCTCAACTCTGGTACACTCATACCTCAACTCTGGTACATCCATACCTCCACTCTTGGGCAGCACTAAAACTCTAAAAAGGACTCCACACAAAGAAAATTTATAGTAAGAACTTTTCTTCTCTGTGCTCCATTAGGAACATAAGGCCACCACTACATTTGGCATCCATGCAGGTAGCCTGTACAAAAGCATGTATGCACTCTTGTAGTGATGGCTTCTGTTGAACTGCTCTACACGATGTGGTATACAGGCATACCTACAGGTGCTCAGTCTCTCTCAGTAAATGGTGCAGTGTCTGGATGCTGATGGTCCCTGTAGCTCGCTGGTTGTACACACTCCTGCTCCCTTCTCTCATGTGTCCCACTCCGCTCGAACCTTGTTTAATGTCAAAACTTTACAGCATGTAGATTGCTGCTTCATCTATTGTGGTGTCCTCATCTAACAGACGGTCATTGATTGATTACAAAATGTCACTCCTACCCATCACTAATGTGCCCGTGATATGAGCTTGTGAAGCCAAGATGTCAGCGCTTTCATTGCAGTGAACCCCGGCATGAGCTAGACAGTAGATCCACGTCAACCCCTGGAGGTTTGAGGCATCAACAGCTGCTATCCACTCGTACCTCAGCCATTCCCTTCTGTACCATCTGAAGTACGGCTTGCGAGTCTGTCACGATGACTGCCCATGTTATAGAAGTCTCAGATATCCATTTCAGTGCTGAGGTCACTGCTTCCGTCTCCATTTTCATAGTGAAGGTTGTTGACATGTATGCCTTACTGCATTCGGCAACGACCTCTGCTCTCACTCTAGCTGAGAAGCTCCAGCCTGATGACCCGTTGCGCCACACCTATCCGTCGGTGTATTTTACGGCATCACTACGCTGCACGTTTTCCTTTATCAGCTGATTTACCTCGTGCTCTGCTCTCCTGTCGCTCCGTTCTCTGCAATCATTGCCTAAGGTTATGATGACTCTCTGGCACTCTATCATTCTATCACCAGTGTGGACCCATTCTTCCCCTTTGGCTATCGTCTCAGCTGGGGTGACGTGTCCGATTGTTGTCTCAGCCTGTGCCATCCATGATCCCCCTATCTTGATTCTTGATGTCTGAAATACTACTGTACAGAGGAAACCGAGTGTCTGTTGACACGCATATTTTTGCATGTCATGCCAAACAAGAATCTAAAAACACGAGAATGCATGACAAAAGTGAAGATATAGAAGAGTAAGCAAAGACAAAATAAAAGTACTAACTTTGGGTGTTCCCATATCCTGGAGACTCCCTGGTAGATGTAAGCTTTACAGGTGGAGATCATCTGATTGGTCACCTTGACGAACAGGGAGGTCATCCGTTCTGAGGTGTTGTAGTGCTGAGAAATGCTGTAGATCATTCGGATGGCATTCATCAGGCTGGGGATGTGTTCCACCATGTTCATCTGCAGGCACAACATCTTACGTGATTAGACAGACACATTCAACAGATAGTCAGGTGTCATTCAATATGATCAGACAAGCTTTGTGAATAGACAGTCAAAGGATCACTCCATTTTGTCAGACAAACACAATCAACATAAGACTTAATCAATTGGTTACTAAATGTGATCAGACAGACTTAATCAATTGGTTATTGAATGTGATCAGACAGACTTAATCAACATATATTTGAGTGGTCACTCCATGTGGGTAGACATACTTAATCAACATATATTTGAGTGGTCACTCCATGTGGCTAGACAGACTTAATCAACATATATTTGAGTGGTCACTCCATGTGGCTAGACAGACTTAATCAACATATATTTGAGTGGTCACTCCATGTGGGTAGACACAGACTTAATCAACACATATTTGAGTGGTCCCTCTATGTGGTTAGACAGACTTAATCAACAAATATTTGAGTGGTCACTCCATGTGGTTACACAGACTTAATCAACATATATTTGAGTGGTCACTCTATGTGGTTAGACAGACTTAATCAACATATATTTGAGTGGTCACTCCATGTGGTTAGACAGACTTAATCAACATATATTTGAGTGGTCACTCCATGTGGCTACACAGACTTAATCAACGAAAATCATGAGGTTAGACTATGTGGCCAGACAGACTGAACCAATAAGCTCAAATGGCCACTCTACAACATTAACAATGTCACAAGTATCAATACCAACAAACTGGAACAATATTTAACAGAGATGTAGCCCATGATTATCTTCCTAGACATGTTAACAGAGATGTAGCCCATGATTATCTTCCTACAATATTTAACAGAGATGTAGCCCATGATTATCTTCCTACAATATTTAACAGAGATGTAGCAAATGATTATCTTCCTAGACATGTTAACAGAGATGTAGCCCATGATTATCTTCCTAGACAATGTAACAGAGATGTAGCCCATGATTATCTTCCTACAATATTTAACAGAGATGTAGAACATGATTATCTTCCTCAAATATTTAACAGAGATGTAGCCCATGATTATCTTCCTAGACAATGTAACAGAGATGTAGCCCATGATTATTTTCCTAGACAATGTAACAGAGATGTAGCCCATGATTATCTTCCTAGACAATGTAACAGAGATGTAGCCCATGATTATCTTCCTAGACAATGTAACAGAAATGTAGCCCATGATTATCTTCCTAGACAATGTAACAGAAATGTAGCCCATGATTATCTTCCTAGACAATGTAACAGAGATGTAGCCCATGATTATCTTCCTCCAATATTTAACAGAGATGTAGCCCATGATTATCTTCCTCCAATATTTAACAGAGATGTAGCCCATGATTATCTTCCTCAAATATTTAACAGAGATGTAGCCCATGATTATTTTCCTCCAATGGTACAGTGAATTTATTCAAGAAGGGCATTCACGTTAGTCCTGGATTATACACAAGAAGAAGTTCCACAAAAATGTAACTTCAAAAAGAAAGGCATGTTTATTACTCAATTACTCAAAGTACTCCGATGACCGCAGCTTCCAATTGCTGGCGTCTGCCTGCTGGACTTGAAAGAAAACACATTCTAAATAACGTTCCAAAACATGAACAACCTAAGTACAATAATGGAGAAATTGTTCAAACAAACTAAAATGTTAAAATTATGATTTCAAACTTAACAATAAAAATTAAAGTGACTACAGAAAATAGTTTGAAAAAATGATTTTCTCCAAAGCCTCCCCCACAAGAGAACAATCTACTCACAGGTTTGCACTTCATAAGGGGGCTGAAGAACTTATCCAAAGTGTACAGGTACTTGACGTTGTCCTTGGCCTCATTAGCTGCATCTGTCGTCCGGGCATCCTGAGATAATGACAAACTTACAATATATTATCACATGACAAAATAATGATTCTCTTAAATCTATGCAGTATTTTATAACATCTCTGGACTCAAATCTATTTAACATTTTATAACATTTATTGACTCAAATCTATGCAGTATTTTATAACATTTCTTGACTCAAATCTATGCAGCATTTTATAACATTTCTTAACTCAAATCTATTTTACATTTTATAAAATTTCTCGACTCAAATCTATTTTACATTTTATAACATTTCTCAACTCAAATCTATTTTACATTTTATAACATTTCTCGACTCAAATCTATTTAACATTTTATAACATTTCTGGACTCAAATCTATTTAACATTTCATAACATTTCTGGACTCAAATCTATTTTACATTTTATAACATCTCTGGACTCAAATCTATTTAATATTTTATTACATTTCTGGACTTAAAGCTATTTAACATTTTATAACATTTCTGGACTCAATTTTCTATTTCCTGTTCGGATATTGATATTTTCCCCAAAAAGGTAGACAAGGCGAAGAGTAACATCTGGGTCAGGTGATACATACTGATCCCCATCTCTCGTTCCCATTATGTTCCTAAAAACAAACTTTGTCACAGCAGTCTAGCCAATGAAGTGGTGATTGACACTGCAATCCCCGCAATGGTGAGTGTATTGGAGAGCCTAATATTACACTACAGCCAAAAGGACACAGGTCCACCTTCTCAAGTGCGCTTCGGGATGTAAGAAGAGTTACTGTAACTCACCACCAAATAAACATCACCAAGAGTTAAATAAACTGGGAACAAGTGGCTTCCAACAACATGAACTCGGTACCAGTGGCTTCCAACAATATGAACTCAGTAAAAGTGGCTTCCAACAACATCAACTCAGTACAAGTAGCTTCCAACAACATCAACTCGGTACCAGTGGCTTCCAACAATATGAACTCAGTAAAAGTGGCTTCCAACAACATCAACTCAGTACAAGTAGCTTCCAACATCAACTCGGTACAAGTGGCTTCCAACAACATCAACTAGGTACAAGTGGCTTCAAACATCATCAACTCAGTACAAGTGGCTTCCAACATCATCATCTCAGTACAAGTGGCTTCCAACATCATGAACTTGGTACAAGTGGCTTCCAACATCATCTCAGTACAAGTGGCTTCCAACATCATCAACTCAGTACAAGTGGCTTCCAACATCATGAACTTGGTACAAGTGGCTTCGAACATCAACAACTCAGTACAAGTAGCGTCCAATAACATCAACTCAGCACAAGTAGCTTCCAACATCAACTTGGTACAAGTGGCTTCCAACAACATCAACTCGGTACAAGTGGCTTCAAACATCATCAACTCAGTACAAGTGGCTTCCAACATCATCAACTCAGTACAAGTGGCTTCCAACATCATCATCTCAGTACATGTGGCTTCCAACATCATCATCTCAGTACAAGTGGCTTCCAACATCATCAACTCAGTACAAGTGGCTTCCAACATCATGAACTTGGTACAAGTGGCTTCCAACATCAACAACTCGGTACAAGTAGCGTCCAACATCATTAACTCAGTACAAGTGGCTTCCAACAACATCATCTCGGTACAAGTGGCTTCCAACGACGACCACAAGAAAGGTATTTTATAATAGAGCTGCACCTCAATCAGATTTCGGTTGTGACAAAAAATATGTTTTTTGTTTTCTCCATCATTAACTCTCAAATATGCAATACATGAGGTCATCTGTCTCTTGCTTCTCTTACCGTCACACAGTTTATCTCTCAGTCACATCTTGTTCCTTCATAAACATGGTGGTTTGTCTCAGGTTTGTCTCATCACACAGTTTATCTCTCAGTCACATCTTGTTCCTTCATAAACATGGTGGTTTGTCTCAAGTTTGTCGCGTCACACAGTTTATCTCTCAGTCACATCTCATTCCTTCATCAACATGGTGGTTTGTCTCAAGTTTGTCTCGTCACACAGTTTATCTCTCAGTCACATCTCGTTCCTTCATCAACATGGTGGTTTGTCTCAAGTTTGTCTCGTCACACAGTTTATCTCTCAGTCACATCTCGTTCCTTCATAAACATGGTGGTTTGTCTCAAGTTTGTATCGTCACACAGTTTATCTCTCAGTGACATCTCGCTCCTTCATAAACATGGTGATTTGTCTCAAGTTTGTCTCGTCGCACAGTTTATCTCTCAAATGGGTTGGAGAGGGTCATCCTGTCACTATGTTTGTCTCATGGAGCTGACAGACATTGAGAACATATCGAAATGTTTGCTCACTTTCCTCACATGACATCAGTCATCAACCACGCAAGTGTTGCTTATCAATTTGCCAAGTCATATGCAAATCTCCATCAATCAAAATGATGAAATAGCCTTTCAGTATTAGCCAATGATCAGCTAGAGAATAACGGAAATCAGCGAGCCTACCAATTCTTTCCACTTCATGAGGGTCTTTGACCTTGACACTTGCAGGACACCAATGACAGCTTTCACTCGTGCACTCTTCATTTGTTCCAGCAGGCTGCAAAATCCATGATATACCATATTAGTGTGGCTACTGGACGACACATTATATCAACTCATGACAAGATAGCGACAAGATAACATCAAACAAATATACTGGTAATCTAGGCTGGTCATCTATGCAACCTTAGACTAAAGAGAGTTCCTCAGTAAATATAAAGACAATCCTGTCCTTTGAAAGATAAACATGGATCATTAACCAAGTGGAGTAATAAGTGGTTTTTTCAGAAGAACGTTATGAGCCCGTTGGACAGCTAACAAAGAACAACTAATCTTTGCGGGATGAGGGAAGTTAGTAAACGAGGGAAGACCATTCAGGTCAGAATAGGTCATCATGTAACCAGTGAGGTCATTGGGACACACATGAAGACATCATAAAAACTCCATGCCACCCTTCTCTGTCATCAGTCGCTGCCTGTGCCTCTTCTGGTCGGAGATTGGTCCATTCTTTTATGTTGTCCTCCCACCTCTTTTTGGGACGGCCTTTTCGTTGTCTGCCTTCCATCTTTCCAAGCAGGATGGTGTTTGCAAGACTATTTGATCTCGATGTGACCTTACCAAGCGAGTTTCCTTCTTTTGGCAGTTGCCAAGAGGTCTTCAAAAGGCCCTATTACTGTTGTAATTCTTTCTCATATTTCCTCATTTGTAACTCGATCTTTGTACGTGATGTTTAGAAGTCTTCTGAAAAATCTCATCTTCAAGACCTGTATCCTCCGCTGCTTTACCGCGGCAGCTACCTCTTCCTTCGTTATCAGTTGGTTATCCTCTATTGTTGTTGATGTTGGAAGGATTGTTTTCTCAGGTTCGTTCCATCCCTCATAGTTGTATAACTCGGTACAGTACTCTGTTCATCGTGCCAGTATGTCTTTGTCCTCAATAAGGCATCTTTGGCTTTTATCCTGGATCATAAAGTTCCTGCCTTGTGTTACCAGTTCATTGACCACCTTGTATTTGAAGTCCATTATATAATCAGAAAAAAACAATATTGATTTTTCAGGGAATGTGATGAGAAATGTGGAAGAGGTTATTGTAGGACACTGTCGTAACAGGTGTAGGACACTGTCCTAACAGGCACCATTGTTGAACAAAGAGATGGAGGATGATGGGGAGAAATTAATGGACAAATCATTGACTAATAAGTCCTTAAAGGTTTGAGATAATCAGACTGCTACCATGATCAGGACAGTAGATACAAATAGGTCCCTGAAGGTCTGAGATCCGAACAGGTCTCTGAAGGTCTGAGATCCCAGCACTTTTCTCAAGATGTAAGATCCCAACAGGTCCCTGAAGGTCTGAGATCCCAACAGATCCCTGAAGGTCTGAGATCCCAGTACCTCTCTCAAGATGTAAGATCCCAACAGGTCACTGAAGGTCTGAGATCCCAACAGGTCCCTGAAGGTCTGAGATCCAAACAGGTCCCTGAATGTCCGAGACCTCTGTGTCTACTATTCACTCTTACAAGGCACTCACCAAACAACTACCTCCGAGCTGTAGTAACTGCTTCTATCTACATTCTCAAACAGGAAGTTGTTGGCATGCCAGCTCGGCTCTCCTTGGCAACAACATTAACTTATTAATTTTTGTTTCACTTGGAGCATTCACTCCAACTGATGGAGCATTCACTCCAACTGATGGAGCATTCACTCCAACTGATGGAGCATTCACTCCAACTGATGGAGCATTCACTCCAACTGATGGAGCATTCACTCCATCTGATGGAGCAATCACTCCAGCTGATGGAGCATTTACTCCAACTGATGGAGCATTCACTCCAACTGATGGAGCATTCACTCCAACTGATGGAGCATTCACTCCAACTGATAGAGCAATCACTCCAACTGATCGAGCAATCACTCCAACTGATGGAGCAATCACTCCAACTGATGGAGCATAGGTCCAACATCTACATTTGGATAGATCCTACCCAGCCTATAAAGAATCCTGAGTCCATATGATTGTAGTGTGGTTTTATTGGCAATGATTTTTATGCGTGAGGTTGCCAGGTACCTGTTCTGGGTTGACTGTTTAATGCCAGTCGACCCAATTTTTTATTTTTGTTATAGTCAGATTCCCCTAGTCCGTACCTGTTCTGGGTTGACTGTTTAATGCCAGTCGATCAAATTTTTTATTTTTGTTATAGTCAGATTCCCCTAGTCCGTACCTGTTCTGGGTTGACTGTTTTAATGCCAGGCAACCCAATGCTTTGCCACTAATTGGGTGATGGAATAATAGGCTACCTTAAGCGAGACTTAGTCACAACCCAAACAACCGGCTGTTTACTCGAGCTTGGTTGAATCAACTACTGAATTGAAGAACATGATGTAGGGTCATTCATTTTAGTTGAGCTTTATCACCTTGAGATGAACGTACAAATTAAACTGTTGCCTATTAAAATATTGACTCGTATGGAAATGGATTACTGTAAATAGTAAATTGATTGTATCCATACACTGGTCTTGGTGTCGGCTTCACTCCATGCCACAGTGGATAAACTTCTCGGTCACTTGTTAGATAGTAGCTAACATGCTTACTATCGTTCTAGCAGATATCCCTCATAGAAGCTGACAGGCATGACTTACAGCCGATGTACTACATCAATGTCACTGTTGACTTACAGCCGATGTACTACATCAATGTGACCCTGTTTCATGCCTATTGGCATTGTCGCCCTTTCTTTTCCGATCCCTACTTCCTGTAACTGTTTCAGCAGCTCGTATATTCTGACATATTCAAGTTTTACAAAAACAAACGTACACTTGTTCGTGGCTTCAGTTCACAGTCACAATGTTCTAAAGTTCAAAATGCCATTTCATTTATAAACAGGGTGTCCACAAAGTATGGAATCAAAGAATAACAAAGCAGTAACTGAACATTTGTATCTTCTTCTTCTTCTTCTTCATCGTACGCAGTCAGACATCAACCTTTATTTTTTTGAAAAAAGCAGCCGTCATCCTGTGGCTGTCGACACTGCCATAGAGCTTGTCTAGTGTTGCCACTGGTGATGGCCACATCTGCTCTCTCTGATCCTCGTAGAACATTTGTATCTAATATTACAACAATTATTTACATGTAAACATCAATTATAAATATGATCATTGGTCCCAGACTTGTTAGGCAGCCTGTATCTCAATTAGAGCTGATTTAACAAATGTCAAGGTAATGTGCTGGTATTACTTGCTGAACTTGGCCATCCTGGTCTTCCAGTACGCCAGTTCAGCTATTGGTCCGATGTCGTCAGCCTCTCGTCTCATCTGTTCACTCTCTGTCAGCACCTGCTCTATCTGCCTTGACCACAGTGTCACTAGCTGCTCCAGTTTTTCCAAGTATTCACTGTTACTAGCTGGAAATATGGAATTTATACTGTTAATAGTGAGAAATATGGAATTTATTATGTTAATAGTGAGAAATATGGAATGTATACTGTTAATAGTGAGAAATATGGAATTTATTATGTTAATAGTGAGAAATATGGAATTTATATTGTTAATAGTGAGAAATATGGAATTTATTCTGTTAATAATGAGAAATATTGAATTTATACTGTTAATAGTGAGAAATATGGAATTTATACTGTTAGTAATTCCCCATTCACATGGTAGGAGGTGAAATGACGGGGAAGTAAGGGTTGACACATCAGAGCTGCTGGTACAAGTAGCACAGGCACTTTACTATTGCTACGGGACATTCAAGGGTTTCAACTGGCTGATCTCTGTGTCAACTGACTAATTTCTAAGTCAACTGACTGATGTCTAAGTCAATTTACTGTAAACACTAAAGGAGTACAGAATAGGTACTCAACTAAAATAGAAATGTGGCCTTGGTGGATGGAAGAATTAACTGGCAGGGTTTATAGAAAGACACGCAGATAGGGATTCTAGGGCAAACAGATGGGGATTCTAGGGCAACCATGGATTTTAGGGCAAGCAGGGATTCTAGGGCAAGCAGGTAGAGATTCTAGGGCAAGTAGATAGGGATTCTAGGGCAACCATGGATTTTAGGGCAAGCAGGGATTCTAGGGCAAGCAGGTAGAGATTCTAGGGCAAGCAGATAGGGATTCTAGGGCAAACAGATGGGGATTCTAGGGCAACCATGGATTTTAGGGCAAGCAGGGATTCTAGGGCAAACAGGTAGAGATTCTAGGGCAAGCAGATAGGGATTCTAGGGCAACCATGGATTTTAGGGCAAGCAGGGATTCTAGGGCAAGCAGGTAGAGATTCTAGGGCAAGTAGATAGGGATTCTAGGGCAACCATGGATTTAAGGGCAAGCAGGGATTCTAGGGCAAGCAGGTAGAGATTCTAGGGCAAGTAGATAGGGATTCAAGGGCAACCGTGGATTTTAGGGCAAGCAGGGATTCTAGGGCAAGCAGGTAGAGATTCTAGGGCAAGTAGATAGGGATTCTAGGGCAAACAGATGGGGATTCTAGGGCAAGCAGGGATTCTAGGGAAAGCAGGGATTCTAGGGAAAGCAGGGATTCTAGGGCCAGCAGATAGGGATTCTAGGGCAAGCAGGGATTCTAGAGCAAACAGGGATTCTAGGGCAAGCAGAGATTCTAGGGCCAGCAGATAGGGATTCTAGGGCAAGCAGATATAAGAGAAATGGAACGGAACATCAAAGAGCCAAACATAGGAACTGTGTCCTGGTATGGAAGGTGCAGACACAAAGGGAAGAGGGAACTGTGTACTGGTTGGGAAGTTGCAGACACAAAGGGAAGAGGGAACTGTGTACTGGTAGGGAAGGTGCAGACACAAAGGGAAGAGGGAACTGTGTACTGGTAGGGAAGGTGCAGACACAAAGGGAAGAGGGAACTGTGTACTGGTAGGGAAGGTGCAGACACAAACGGAAGAGGGAACTGTGTACTGGTAGGGAAGGTGCAGACACAAAGGGAAGAGGGAACTGTGTACTGGTAGGGAAGGTGCAGACACAAAGGGAAGAGGGAACTGTGTACTGGTAGGGAAGGTGCAGACACAAAGGGAAGAGGGAACTGTGTACTGGTAGGGAAGGTGCAGACACAAATGGAAGAGGGAACTGTGTACTGGTAGGGAAGGTGCAGACACAAAGGGAAGAGGGAACTGTGTACTGGTATGGAGGATGAAAACACAAAGGGCAGAGGGAACTGTGTATTGGTAGGGAATGTGCAGACACAAAGGGAAGAGGGAACTGTGTACTGGTAGGGAAGGTGCAGACACAAAGGGAAGAGGGAACTGTGTACTGGTAGGGAAGGTGCAGACACAAAGGGAAGAGGGAAATGTGTACTGGTATGGAGGATGAAAACACAAAGGGCAGAGGGAACTGTGTACTGGTATGGAAGGTGCAGACACAAAGAGAAGAGCCAGACATGGTCTAGGTTCTCTTGTATTCTCAGAGATAGCAAAGTTCACGTTGTAGAAACAAGATACATTAGTGAGAGATAATCTGTTCTTCATGACAGCATTACTAACGAGGAGGGGGATCAATGAGGTCCCTGTAGTAGTTTGCGATATGTAGATGAAGCCAAGCATAGCACAACTGCCTGGAGAATCCTGATCCACCTTCATTTATGCTCAAGATGTGAGGAAAGCTGCTGGAACCCACCCCTTGAGGTCCTTTCCAAAAGAGCCATCTTGTTTATTGTGGCATTCACAACAACAACAACATACCCATGTCCTGATAGTCTGCCGGACCCTTGATGTGGTCAATGATTGTCCCATGCCCATTTTCCTGCAGAGAAACTTGACCTTCCATGTTTTTGAGAGCGAAGGTCAGACCATTTATGAACTTTTCCAGAAGTTCAAAAAACTCGTCCACATGTACACCATTGCTGCTCTCTTTGGACAGACTTCCCCACAGCTGAGGTCAGACAAGAAATATCAACTTAGTTTGAGCCATGTAAGCAAGCACAAGGAATCCCTGGCATACAACCACCCCACTCATGTTCCCCTGGTATACAACCACCCCACTCATGTTCCCCTGGCATACAACCACCCCACTCATGTCCCCCTGGCATACAACCCCTCCACTTATGTTCCCTGGTCCCCCTGGCATACAACCACCCCACTCATGTCCCCCTGGCATACAACCCCTCCACTCATGTCTCCCTGGCATACAACCCCTCCACTTATGTCCCCTGGTCCCCCTGGCATACAACCACCCCACTCATGTCTCCCTGGCATACAACCCCCCCACTCATGTCCCCCTGGCATACAACCCCCCCACTCATGTCCCCCTGGCATACAACCCCTCCACTCATGTTTCCCTGGCATACACCGCCCCCACTCATGTCCCCCTGGCATACAACCCCCCCCCCACTCATGTCTCCCTGGCATACAACCCCCCACTCATGTCCCCCTGGCATACAACCCCCCCCCACTCATGTCCCCCTGGCATACAACCCACCCACTCATGTCCCCCTGGCATACAACCACTCCACTCATGTCTCCCTGGCATACAACCCCCCCACTCATATCCCCCTGGCATACAACCCCCCCCCCACTCATGTCCCCCTGGCATACAACCCCTCCCCTCATGTCCCCCTGGCATACAACCCCCCTCCCCCCACTCATGTCCCCCTGGCATACAACCACCCCACTCATGTCTCCCTGGCATACAACCCCTCCACTCATGTCTCCCTGGCATACAACCCCCCCCCACTCATGTCCCCCTGGCATACAACCACTCCACTCATGTCTCCCTGGCATACAACCCCTCCACGTATGTCCCCTGGTCTCCCTGGCATACAACCACACCACTCATGTCCCCCTGGCATACAACCCCTCCACTCATGTCCCCCTGGCATACAACCCCTCCACTCATGTCCCCCTGGCATACAACCCATCCACTCATGTCCCCCTGGCATACAACCCATCCACTTATGTCCCCTGGTCCCCCTGGCATACAACCACCCCACTCATGTCCCCCTGGCATACAACCCCTCCACTCATGTCCCCCTGGCATACAACCACCCCACTCATGTCTCCCTGGCATACAACCACCCCACTCATGTCCCCCTGGCATACAACCCCTCAACTCATGTCCCCCTGGCATACAACCCCTCCAACCCAAAGACCGCAGTTATCATGTGTACATATTTGGTTAAACAAAGCTGCTCATGAGTTCACCATTTTGTTATTTGTGGATAACAAATATTCTTTGTACAACCATATAATCATATGCCCAATATCTTCCAGAAATATAGTATAAAATATTTTGTGCCCTAACAAATTCAGGAATGTTACTTACTTTCCGTGTCCTAGGCACTACGTCACACTTCATTCTTCCAGTATTCAGCGACGTGGATTGTCCTGTCACTGGCACTCAACAGGTCATCCATGCTACAAGTCTCTGGGAGGTTTGGGCAGATCATCAGATGGTCCTGGTCTTGTGTTACTCCACATTCGCATGTTTCATCATCCCTGTATCCCCCTCTTTTCAGGTTTTTCCTGCATCGTCATACACCAGTTCGAAATCTATTTAGTGACTTCCATCTTGCCTAGGGCAGGAGATGTCCAGGCGCAGGTTTCTCCCATAACTCGATCTCGTAGCTGTGTCAGCTGTTTCTAACTTTCGATGCGTCGATTTCCTGGAATAGTCTGTATGGGCTGGTTTGACTGTAAGAAACTTTGTCTTGCCTTTAGTCTTGGGCGCTGTACCTGATGTCCGAACATAGAGGGTATTGGGTCATTTACCTGTTTCTCTCTTTCTATCTCTGATGCGACAGTACTTCACATCTCTGGTGGCGCTTGGCCGATTATGGGGTATATTTTTTCAGTTGATGTAGGTTTTAGGCATCAAGTAACTATACGGTCAGTCTCTATTTATTTTAGTATCTATATGTTTGACATGTGCAGAGTTCTCCCAGACTGGTGCGGCGTACTCAGCTACAGATAAACATAGAGTGAGTGCTGATGGTCTGAGGACATCTGACTTTGCTCCCCATGTGATCGAGCGTTCCTCAAGGCTACAAAATATCTTTGTGGATGTTCGTTTCCATGGACTCAGTTTGCAGTTGCTTAAACATATATGTCTTGTGGGATATTTTTGGCTGTTGGCTGTTTGTCCGCATGTACACATGGGTGACAGGACCAATTGATGTCTGTGTAAGTGGCTATTCAATCAATTGTGTCTCTGTCTCAAGCGGAACAGGATCATCTTCTTTGTTTGATCAAGGCAGTGATAGTTGTCTCTTGTTTGCTCAACTTTCCTTGTGGTTTGCAAAAATGTTTTGTTTTCTTGGAAGGTAATTGTTTGTTTTTGTTTTCGTGTTGATCCAGCTTTCGCTTGGCTTCTAGTTCACCCAAGATTGTTAAAGCTTCAACATTATTCTTGAAGGCCTTGAGGGCTGACATTCCCATCGGTAAGGAATACAATCTTCTCAAGGAATACAATCTTCTCAAGGAATACAATCTTCTCAAGGAATACAATCTTCTCAAGGAATACAATCTTCTCAAGGAATACAATCTTCTCAAGGAATACAATCTTCTCAAGGAATATAATCTTCTCAATGACTACAATCTTCTCAAGGAATATAATCTTCTCAATGAATACAATCTTCTACAATTATTTGCTTTGTATTATGTTGTTATGTTAAATTTTATTAATGTTTTTAATAACAACATAATTTTGCATTGCATCTTTTTTCAAATAATTTTCAGTTGTAAATTTCAGTATTTTGTGAATTGTTGTGCGATTCCAGGAACAAGATGATAAATGTCAGCTTTGTGCCAACAGGAGATGAAGGTCTGACTTACGCTGGCTCGATGACAGTTGGGTTGTTAGAGCTGGGGTTTCCCTCTACTCGGCTGACCTGTCTCTCCTTGAAATATTTTATCCTTTAATTTGCATTTTATTTGACAAAATGAAACTGGCTAACTTTAATCCCTCTTCATATTTAATTTGTTCATTTTTAAACTACCGCTACCAAGTCCTGAAAAGGGCTTTGCAAGTAGCAGGATGTTGTCCAGAGAACGGAATGCACTGTTTTAGTTTATAGCTTGACTGCGATATTTGCACCTTTAGGTCCAACACATCCGACCTCAGCAGGTCTTTTTGGGTACCAGGTTAGCCTTCCCTCCTCGATCCCTTCTCCTTAGCTAGTCTGTCCTGTTGCAGCCTGTTATCCAGGATCTCCGTGTGGAGGTGAAGATGGGTCTTGGCAGCTCCGGGACGCTTGTCCTAACGCTAACGGCTGCAGCTCTTGCGCTGTACAGCATCTTGATGAAGGGTCTTGGCAGCTCCGGGACGCTCGTCCTAACGCTAATGGCTGCAGCTCTTGCGCTGTACAGCATCTTGATCCCAGCATTTAAAATCCAATTTGCATTTAATATGATATAAATTTGGCTAACTTTAATACATAAAAATTACATGTCAAAATAGAGAGCCTCAATGTTGTTGTCTTGAGTTGCTGTTGTTGTTGTTGTTGTCTTGAGATGCTGTTGTTGCTGTTGTTATTGTCTTGAGATGCTGTTGCCGCTGTTGTTGTTGATGTTGTTGTCCAAAGTTACTCATGCTGAGTTTGTCACTCTGGATGATGTTTTTGCAGTTACTGTGGCTTTTTTTATATCCCAAGGCATACTCAAAAGGGGGGGGGGGGGGGGGGGGGATTTGGTTCTCTTAGCTGTAGTGCAATGTGAGGCATTTCAGTAGGCTCAGCACTAAGTGGACCATGGTATCAATCCCCATCTCGTTGACCAGATTGCTGTAGCCCAGCCTGTTACTAGAAGCATAACAACGAAGTGAGATCTTGATAGCATGTTGCATCTTAGCTTGTCTGTGCAGTCTGTTGCCTTGGAAGCAATGAAAAGATATTGGAAGGAAGACTGACAACACTTACAACGACGACCACATATCATAACTGATAAACGCACCTCTAGCGACTTGAGAGCTGGTAGGATAATCTTGGATAAATGTTTCTCCAAGCCAGCCAAGATTTGTCCATGTGTACAGTCCATGATGCCAAAGTTGACGTCCTGTGCAATATTTGCAGTAGTGATTTGCTTGGATGTTGTTCTCAAGAAGAACAAGCAGACGCCATGCAGTCCCTGTCAAGGATGGTACAAGATAAGTTGGTTTGATGCAAACACAAACGTGACGAAATCAGGTTAACCCAGTTTTAGCTGCCACAGACATCACACGTGTCCTAAGTACAATTATGGATAAAATAAGTTATTAAAAAAATTATGTGGTAGAAAGTACTCCATCTTACAGCATTCACACCTCGTCAGGTGTGGAGCTGGGGACTTGGTTTGAGAGAAAACTTTAGAAACAACTCTCCAGGTATGATACGAGGTGTACACAAGTCAATAAGTAGTTTTATCGAGGATGAAGAAGAAGAAGATGAAGAAGAAGAAGAAAAGGAAGTGGAGGAAGAATAAACCCATGATCAGCTCAACACATTTAACTAAACATTGGAAAGAATTGTTTCGCTATCAAGACAGATTTTTAACTAAACATTGGTAAGAATTGTTTCGCTATCAAGACAGATATTTAACTAAACATTGGAAAGAATTGTTTCGCTATCAAGACAGATATTTAACTAAACATTGGAAAGAATTGTTTCGCTATCAAGACAGATATTTAACTAAACATTGGTAAGAATTGTTTCGCTATCAAGACAGATATTTAACTAAACATTGGTAAGAATTGTTTCGCTATCAAGACATATTTAACTAAACATTGGTAAGAATTGTTTCGCTATCAAGACAAATATTTTCACCCAGAACACGACAAACTTTGATCAGTATGTCTGGAACCTTCTCCAGTTTTTGCAAAGATAAACATGTAAATCCCTATGGTGGTGTGGGGCTATGATCATGTAGTGAACTTACCTCTCCGAACAGGATGATTTTGGAGGGAGGGGTAATACATTCTTCTTCTTCGTTCGTTCTCAATCTTCCACTACCAAACCCTGAAAGGGCATAAGTAGCAGAATGTAGTCCGGAGAACGGAGTGCGTTGTGTCATAGTTTTACAGCTTGGCTGCGATATTTGCACCTTTCGGTCCAACACATCCGACTTCAGCAAGCATTTTTTGAGTACCGGGTTAGCATTCCCTCTTCGATCCCTTCTCCTTAGCCAGTCTGCCCTGCTGCAGCCTGTTATCCAGGATCACCACGTAGAGGTGTAGAAGGGTCTTGGTAGCTTTGGTTCGCTGGCCCTGATGCTAGCGGTCAGCTATGGGTCGCTGACCACTGCAGCTCATGCGCTGCTCTGCATCTAGATCCCTATAATACATAATGCATTCAAAGAAAGAAAGTTTGTATTTGTGTACTGAATATTAATGAGTTATTACAGATGTAGGGAAGAAAGAACAGGACACTGAAACCTTCTTCACAAGGTGTGACTAGAGAGGATTGTGCATGGGGTTAGCAACCTCATCATGTAAAATAAAATGTTACAGAAACCAACGCTGAAAGAGCAAATAAAAGTGGTTTGAAACAGGCTTTCTGTAAGGGAGCCAGTCATTAGCATGTGATCTGTATGGAGCAAGATGGAGACAAGAGGAAGTCTGTTACTGAAGAAGATATTCTCTTGGGCAAAAGGGAGACAAGAGGAAGTCTGTTAGAGTAGAAGACAAGAGGAAGTCTGTTAGAGTAGAAGACAAGAGGAAGTCTGTTAGAGTAGAAGACAAGAGGAAGTCTGTTAGAGTAGAAGACAAGAGGAAGTCTGTTAGAGAAGAAGACAAGAGGAAGTCTGTTAGAGTAGAAGACAAGAGGAAGTCTGTTAGAGTAGAAGACAAGAGGAAGTCTGTTAGAGTAGAAGACAAGAGGAAGTCTGTTAGAGTAGAAGACAAGAGGAAGTCTGTTAGAGTAGAAAACAAGAGGAAGTCTGTTAGAGTAGAAGACAAGAGGAAGTCTGTGAGAGTAGAAGACAAGAGGAAATCAGAGTAGAAGACAAGAGGAAGTCTGTTAGAGTAGAAGACAAGAGGAAGTCTGTGGGAGTAGAAGACATTCCCCTGGGTTGTATCGATTTCTGGTTGTTACTATATGAGACTACTACTATATCAGCCTGTCTAATACAGGCAATACAGCACTTCCAAATAGTGGCATTCTCTTGTCAATATAAGATTTAGTTTCCCATTGCAAGCGAGGACAACAACATCAGATGGTTTTGTCTTGATGATGTGATTTACGTTGTATTTCTCTACAGTGAGGAAGGCGCTGCGCTGGGTATCAATCTCACTCTCTGGTCCCGAGCTACCTTAGGCCAGTGACAAGACTTAAGTCAAGACGACTGGAGGTAACTCAGGATGCAGACACTCTGGTCCCATCTCCTTTGAGACCAGTGGTCACTTGAAATCTGCGGAACTCTAACCCACACCGTTTCTGTTCTTCGCTTGGAGAGGCGAGTGCTTTATCTCTCAACCACAGGATCAACAATCCTGACTGATCCATGAGAAGGAAAAGTTGTCTGTATACTAAAAATAGCTACAGGATCTTTCTACACAGCTTTACATGATGTCATCAAAGGCTATAATAACTATTTTCTGATTGGCCACCAGACATCAAGCAATCTAATAATAGCTATCTGTCCGAGGGTCACCGGGGAAGATATTCATATCAATGTCTTTATTATACTCTTACAGCTTACACGCATTCTCTTACATCGCACATGTATTATCTTACAGCTGACACGTATTCTCTTACTTCCCACATGTATTATCTTACAGCTCATGTATTCTCTTACATCTCACATGTATTATCTTACAGCTCATGTATTCTCTTACAGCTCACATGTATTCTCTTACAGCTGACATGTATTATCTTACAGCTCATGTATTCTCCTACAGTTCACATGTATTCTCTTACAGTTCACATGTATTCTCTTACATCCCACATGTATTCTCTTACAGCTCATGTATTCTCTTACAGCTCATGTATTATCTTACAGCTCAAATGTATTCTCTTACATCCCACATGTATTCTCTTACAGCTCATGTATTCTCTTACATCTCACATGCATTATCTTACAGCTCACATGTATTCTCTTACATCTCACATGTATTCTCTTACAGCTCAAGTATTCTCTTACAGCTCACATGTATTCTCTTACATCCCACATGTATTATCTTACAGCTCATGTATTCTCTTACATCTCACATGTATTCTCTTACATCCCACATGTATTCTCTTATAGCTCATGTATTCTCTTACAGCTCATGCATTCTCTTACAGCTCATGTATTCTCTTACATCTCACATGTATTATCTTACAGCTCACATGTATTCTCTTACATCCCACATGTATTCTCTTACAGCTCAAGTATTCTTTTACAACTCAAATGTATTCTTTTACATCCCACATGTATTCTCTTACAGCTCATGTATTCTCTTACATCTCACATGTATTATCTTACAGCTCACATGTATTCTCTTACATCCCACATGTATTCACTTACAGCTCAAGTATTCTTTTACAGCTCACGTGTAGTATCTTACATCCCACGTGTATTCTCTTACAGCTCATGTATTCTCTTACATCTCACATGTATTATCTTACAGCTCACATGTATTCTGTAACAGTTCCCGCCAGAGCAAGGGGAGTTTAGGATGCCTGAACATGTTAAAGCTTAAAGCTACCTGAATGCATGTCAAGGTCACTCACCGTCTCAGCAAAGGAGAACAGAGTTGGGTTAAGGAATGTGGACAGATAGAAACTGACCACTGGCCTTCCGATTTTGGTAGGGGGAGATTGATTGACAGACGAAATTGGCAACGGGGCTTGCTGCGAGAGAATGAGTGACAGGTGTGCAAAGTGTTTCGTTCCAATTGGAATTGAAGATGACCATACCTGAGATCGATTGGTCAAGCTCTGGCCTTGCTTGAGGATATATAACTCGAGACAAAGTTTAGCTCGAGAGGGGAGAGAGAGTGGGGCTGGAGAGAGAGAGAGACTGAATGTGGATAGTATGTTTAACTCACCGACTTAGGTAGAGGAGCGATTGATAGACTGTTGGACGAATGTTTAGTGATAGAACAGGATCGCTCAAATAGGTGTGTGAGTTTTGCATTAATAGATAATGTGAAAGTGTGTTTGTAAGCAAGGACACATTGTGAACGAGTTATGTCGAGATCGCCCGTCTGAGGGGATTTCAGTGAGGAAGAGTATTTGATAAGGTGTGTTGAAGACGCAGTTAAGGCGATGTGTGTGTGATGTAATTGCAAGGCAATAGAACTGGGTTTTTAGATAGTTGGGAATTCCATTAATAGCTAATGCTTACAATTCCCGTTTTAGTAGAATGTTTAGTTAAGATATGTATTATATTGTGTTTATAATTTCTCTACTCATTGTATGATATGAGTATGATTTAATAAATATGCCACCTGATGTGTGATATGTCATTTACTGAGTATGGTCATGATGATGTGGATGAGTGTGAGAATGTTCTAAGTTAGATCACGGCCAAGGCAAACAGTGGGATCTGCTACAATTCTCTTACATCCCACATGTATTCTCTTACAGCTCAAGTATTCTTTTACAGCTCAAATGTATTCTCTTACATCCCACATGTATTCTCTTACAGCTCATGTATTCTCTTACATCTCACATGTATTATCTTACAGCTCATGTATTCTCTTACATCTCACATGTATTATCTTACAGCTTATGTATTCTCTTACAGCTCAAATGTATTCTCTTACATATCACATGTATTATCTTACAGCTCACATGTATTATCTTACAGCTCACATATATTCTTTTACATCCCACATGTATTCTCTTACAGCTCATGTATTCTCTTACATCTCACATGTATTATCTTACAGCTCATGTATTCTCTTACATCTCACATGTATTATCTTACAGCTTATGTATTCTCTTACAGCTCAAATGTATTCTCTTACATCTCACATGTATTATCTTACAGCTCACATGTATTATCTTACAGCTCATGTATTCTCTTACAGCTCACATATATTCTTTTACATCCCACATGTATTCTCTTACAGCTCATGTATTCTCTTACATCTCACATGTATTATCTTACAGCTCACATGTATTCTCTTACATCTCACATGTATTCTCTTACAGCTCAAGTATTCTCTTACAGCTCAAGTATTCTCTTACAGCTCACATGTATTCTCTTACATCCCACATGTATTATCTTACAGCTCATGTATTCTCTTACATCTCACATGTATTATCCTACAGCTCATGTATTCTCTTACATCTCACATGTATTCTCTTACATCCCACATGTATTCTCTTATAGCTCATGTATTATCTTACAGCTCAAATGTATTCTCGTACATCCCACATGTATTCTCTTACAGCTCATGTATTCTCTTACATCTCACATGTGTTATCTTACAGCTCAAATGTATTATCTTACATCCCACATGTATTCTCTTACAGCTCATGTATTCTCTTACAGCTAAAGTATTCTTTTACAGCTCAAATGTATTCTCTTACATCCCACATGTATTCTCTTACAGCTCATGTATTCTCTTACATCTCACATGTGTTATCTTACAGCTCAAATGTATTCTCTGACATCCCACATGTATTCTCTTACAGCTCATGTATTCTCTTACAGCTCAAGTATTCTTTTACAGCTCAAATGTATTCTCTTACATCCCACATGTATTCTCTTACAGCTCAAGTATTCTCTTACAGCTCAAGTATTCTCTTACAGCTCACATGTATTCTCTTACATCCCACATGTATTATCTTACAACTCATGTATTCTCTTACATCTCACATGTATTATCCTACAGCTCATGTATTCTCTTACAGCTCAAATGTATTCTCGTACATCCCACATGTATTCTCTTACAGCTCATGTATTCTCTTACATCTCACATGTGTTATCTTACAGCTCAAATGTATTCTCTTACATCCCACATGTATTCTCTTACAGCTCATGTATTCTCTTACAGCTCAAGTATTCTTTTACAGCTCAAATGTATTCTCTTACATCCCACATGTATTCTCTTACAGCTCATGTATTCTCTTACATCTCACATGTGTTATCTTACAGCTCAAATGTATTCTCTGACATCCCACATGTATTCTCTTACAGCTCATGTATTCTCTTACAGCTCAAGTATTCTTTTACAGCTCAAATGTATTCTCTTACATCCCACATGTATTCTCTTACAGCTCATGTATTCTCTTACATCTCACATGTATTATCTTACAGCTCACGTGTATTCTCTTACATCCCACATGTATTCTCTTACAGCTCAAGTATTCTTTTACAGCTAACATGTATTATCTTACATCCCACATGTATTCTCTTACAGCTCATGTATTCTCTTACATCTCACATGTATTATCTTACAGCTCACATGTATTTTCTTACATCCCACATGTATTCTCTTACAGCTCATGTATTCTCTTACATCTCACATGTATTATCTTACAGCTCACATGTATTCTCTTACATCTCACATGTATTCTCTTACAGCTCATGTATTCTCTTACAGCTCAAGTATTCTTTTACAGCTCAAATGTATTCTCTTACATCCCACATGTATTCTCTTACAGCTCAAGTATTCTCTTACAGCTCAAGTATTCTCTTACAGCTCACATGTATTCTCTTACATCCCACATGTATTATCTTACAACTCATGTATTCTCTTACATCTCACATGTATTATCCTACAGCTCATGTATTCTCTTACAGCTCAAATGTATTCTCGTACATCCCACATGTATTCTCTTACAGCTCATGTATTCTCTTACATCTCACATGTGTTATCTTACAGCTCAAATGTATTCTCTTACATCCCACATGTATTCTCTTACAGCTCATGTATTCTCTTACAGCTCAAGTATTCTTTTACAGCTCAAATGTATTCTCTTACATCCCACATGTATTCTCTTACAGCTCATGTATTCTCTTACATCTCACATGTGTTATCTTACAGCTCAAATGTATTCTCTGACATCCCACATGTATTCTCTTACAGCTCATGTATTCTCTTACAGCTCAAGTATTCTTTTACAGCTCAAATGTATTCTCTTACATCCCACATGTATTCTCTTACAGCTCATGTATTCTCTTACATCTCACATGTATTATCTTACAGCTCACGTGTATTCTCTTACATCCCACATGTATTCTCTTACAGCTCAAGTATTCTTTTACAGCTCACATGTATTATCTTACATCCCACATGTATTCTCTTACAGCTCATGTATTCTCTTACATCTCACATGTATTATCTTACAGCTCACATGTATTTTCTTACATCCCACATGTATTCTCTTACAGCTCATGTATTCTCTTACATCTCACATGTATTATCTTACAGCTCACATGTATTCTCTTACATCTCACATGTATTCTCTTACAGCTCAAGTATTCTCTTTCAGCTCACATGTATTCTCTTACATCCCACATGTATTATCTTACAGCTCATGTATTCTCTTACATCTCACATGTATTATCCTACAGCTCATGTATTCTCTTACATCTCACATGTATTCTCTTACATCCCACATGTATTCTCTTATAGCTCATGTATTATCTTACAGCTCAAATGTATTCTCGTACATCCCACATGTATTCTCTTACAGCTCATGTATTCTCTTACATCTCACATGTGTTATCTTACAGCTCAAATGTATTCTCTTACATCCCACATGTATTCTCTTACAGCTCATGTATTCTCTTACAGCTCAAGTATTCTTTTACAGCTCAAATGTATTCTTTTACATCCCACATGTATTCTCTTACAGCTCATGTATTCTCTTACATCTCACATGTGTTATCTTACAGCTCAAATGTATTCTCTGACATCCCACATGTATTCTCTTACAGCTCATGTATTCTCTTACAGCTCAAGTATTCTTTTACAGCTCAAATGTATTCTCTTACATCCCACATGTATTCTCTTACAGCTCATGTATTCTCTTACATCTCACATGTATTATCTTACAGCTCACGTGTATTTTCTTACATCCCACATGTATTCTCTTACAGCTCAAGTATTCTTTTACAGCTCACATGTATTATCTTACATCCCACATGTATTCTCTTACAGCTCATGTATTCTCTTACATCTCACATGTATTATCTTACAGCTCACATGTATTCTCTTACATCCCACATGTATTCTCTTACAGCTCATGTATTCTCTTACATCTCACATGTATTATCTTACAGCTCACATGTATTCTCTTACATCTCACATGTATTCTCTTACAGCTCAAGTATTCTCTTACAGCTCACATGTATTCTCTTACATCCCACATGTATTATCTTACAGCTCATGTATTCTCTTACATCTCACATGTATTATCCTACAGCTCATGTATTCTCTTACATCTCACATGTATTCTCTTACATCCCACATGTATTCTCTTACATCTCACATGTGTTATCTTACAGCTCAAATGTATTCTCTTACATCCCACATGTATTCTCTTACAGCTCATGTATTCTCTTACATCTCACATGTGTTATCTTACAGCTCAAATGTATTCTCTTACATCCCACATGTATTCTCTTACATCTCATGTATTCTCTTACAGCTCATGTATTCTCTTACATCTCACATGTATTCTCTTACATCCCACATGTATTCTCTTACAGCTCATGTATTCTCTTACATCTCACATGTGTTATCTTACAGCTCAAATGTATTCTCTGACATCCCACATGTATTCTCTTACAGCTCATGTATTCTCTTACAGCTCAAGTATTCTTTTACAGCTCAAATGTATTATCTTACATCCCACATGTATTCTCTTACAGCTCATGTATTCTCTTACATCTCACATGTATTATCTTACAGCTCACGTGTATTCTCTTACATCCCACATGTATTCTCTTACAGCTCAAGTATTCTTTTACAGCTCACATGTATTATCTTACATCCCACATGTATTCTCTTACAGCTCATGTATTCTCTTACATCTCACATGTATTATCTTACAGCTCACATGTATTCTCTTACATCCCACATGTATTCTCTTACAGCTCAAGTATTCTTTTACAGCTCAAATGTATTCTCTTACATCCCACATGTATTCTCTTACAGCTCATGTATTCTCTTACATCTCACATGTATTATCTTACAGCTCATATATTCTCTTACATCTCACATGTATTACCTTACAGCTCACATGTATTCTCTTACAGCTCACATGTATTCTCTTACATCTCACATGTATTATCTTACATCCCACATGTATTCTCTTACAGTTCATGTATTCTCTTACATCTCACATGTATTATCTTACAGCTCATGTATTCTCTTACATCTCACATGTATTATCTTACATCTCACATGTATTATCTTACAGCTCATGTATTCTCTTACAGCTCACATATATTCTCTTACATCCCACATGTATTATCTTACAGCTCATGTATTCTCTTACATCTCACATGTATTATCTTACAGCTCATGTATTCTCTTACATCTGACATGTATTATCTTACAGCTCATGTATTATCTTAAATCTCAAATGTATTATCATACAGCTCGTGTATTCTCTTACATCTCACATGTATTATCTTACAGCTCATGTATTCTCTTACAGCTCACATGTATTCTCTTACATCCCACATGTATTATCTTACATCTCATGTATTATCTTACATCTCACATGTATTATCTTACAGCTCATGTATTCTCTTACCTCTCACATGTATTCTCTTACATCTCACATGCATTATCTTACAGCTCATGTATTCTCTTACATATCACATGTATTATCTTACAGCTCATGTATTCTCTTACATCTCACATGTATTATCTTACAGCTCATGTATTCTCTTACATCCCACATGTATTATCTTACAGCTGACATGTATTCTCTTACATCTCACATGTATTATCTTACAGCTGACATGTATTCTCTTACATCTCATATGTATTATCTTACAGCTCATGTATTCTCTTACAGCTCACATGTATTCTCTTACATCCCACATAAATTCTCTAATCAAGAATTATTGTTTGGTGAGAGAGATAAATACCTCAGCCTCTCCTGTAGTGATAAACAGCTTTCTCTTGTCTTTCTGAAATGTGAGAAGCATAATTATGTATAAAAGAAAGAGAGAGAGAGACAGAGAGAGAGTGAGAGTGAGATCGAGAGTGACAGAGAGAGAAAGGCAGATAGAGAGACAGAGAGAGGATGGCAGAGAGCGAGAGAGAGAGTGAGAGAGAGACAGAAAGACAGAGAGAGAGAGACAGAGAGAGACATAGATAGTTAACACACCTGAAATTGTCAGCAACATTTGAAGATCTTACATCACACAAAAATCTAGTCTTAATCTAGACACAATCTAGACACAATCTAGGCCCAATCTAGACCCAATCTAGACACAATCTAGGCCCAATGACCCAATCTAGACACAATCTAGACACAAACTAGACACAATCTAGGCCCAATCTAGACCCAATCTAGACACAATCTAGGCCCAATCTAGACACAATCTAGGCCCAATCTAGACCCAATCTATACACAATCTAGGCCCAATCTAGGCCCAATCTAGACCCAATCTATGCACAATCTAGGCCCAATCTAGGCCCAATCTAGACCCAATCTAGACACAATCTAGGCCCAATCTAGACACAATCTAGGCCCAATCTAGACACAATCTAGGCCCAATCTAGGCCAAATCTAGACACAATCTAGGCCCAATCTAGACACATTCTAGGCCCAATCTAGGCCAAATCTAGACCCAATCTAGACACAATCTAGGCCCAATCTAGACACAATCTGTCTGAATAGCTGTATCCCTGCACACTCACTCAGATTGTGAGAGACATGTAGTCACACATCAAACATCCAGGTCAACTTTTTAAGAGACCTGACACATATGCAAAGCCAATTCTGAGAGACCTGACAAGTATACAAAGCCAACTCTGAGAGACCTCACAAGTACACAAAGTCAACTCTGAGAGACCTGACATGTATACAAAGCCAACTCTGAGAGACCTGACAAGTACACAAAGCCAACTCTGAGAGACCTCACAAGTACACAAAGTCAACTTTGATAGACCTCACAAGTACCCAAAGCCAACTCTGAGAGGCCTGAAAATAACACAAATCCAACTCTGAGAGACCTGACAAGTACACAAAGTCACATCTGAGAGATCTCACAAGTACACAAAGCCAACTCTGAGAGACCTCACAAGTACACAAAGCCAACTCTGAGAGACCTGACAATAACACAAAGCCAACTCTGAGAGACCTGACAAGTATACAAAGCCAACTCTGAGAGACCTGACAAGTATACAAAGCCAACTCTGAGAGACCTGACAAGTACACAAAGTCAACTTGAAAAGAACAATTCCGTTTTTCCCGTGGATCAACACTAAGAATCCAAGATGAGCCACTGCCATGGAATATGAGCTGTAAATAATGAGAGAAATAATAAGAGAAATAAGAATTGCCAGATTGTTCTCGGACACAATAATAAATAGATGACAACCTTGAATAGGACAAGAAAGTCTCTGTCTAGGACGCAGGCCAACAGAAAGTGATATATCTCACGAATACAAAATGATTAAGATGGTAAAAATTAAAGACAAATAACTCTATCAGCCAACCAATAAAAATACATCAAAGAAGACACAAAGAAATGTAAATCCAAGAGTTGCCGCTGATATCAACAATCAGAATTACAAGCAAACACACACATAAACAATAATGTCAATTGTATTCCTATTCCATTGCACATTGTTTTACATCATTAGCTTTCTTAGTTTCATCATTGTGAAAACAGTATGGTCCGCGTTTGGTAGAAATGTATTGTCTAAACATTCAGCCACTAATCTGGCATGTATGTGCTTGAATCAGTTAATCTTTTTGATTTCTATTCGGACATAAGGGCAGCATATATTAAATGTATGAAAACATCAGATGTTTAACATCAACTTATTCCATAAATGCATCCTGGATGTCTTAACTGTTCAGACCAAATAACTGCTAACTTACAACATCCTGGCCACAATTCAGACCAAATAACTGCCAACTTACCACATCCTGGCCACAGTTCAGACCAAATAACTGCCAACTTACAACATCCTGGCCACAGTTCAGACCAAATAACTGCCAACTTACAACATCCTGGCCACAATTCAGACCAAATAACTGCCAACTTACAACATCCTGGCCACAGTTCAGACCAAATAACTGCCAACTTACAACATCCTGGCCACAATTCAGACCAAATAACTGCCAACTTACAACATCCTGGCCACAGTTCAGACCAAATAACTGCCAACTTACAACATCCTGGCCACAATTCAGACCAAATAACTGCCAACTTACCACATCCTGGCCACAGTTCAGACCAAATAACTGCCAACTTACAACATCCTGGCCACAGTTCAGACCAAATAACTGCCAACTTACAACATCCTGGCCACAATTCAGACCAAATAACTGCCAACTTACAACATCCTGGCCACAGTTCAGACCAAATAACTGCCAACTTACCACATCCTGGCCACAATTCAGACCAAATAACTGCCAACTTACAACATCCTGGCCACAGTTCAGACCAAATAACTGCCAACTTACAACATCCTGGCCACAATTCAGACCAAATAACTGCCAACTTACAACATCCTGGCCACAGTTCAGACCAAATAACTGCCAACTTACAACATCCTGGCCACAGTTCAGACCAAATAACTGCCAACTTACCACATCCTGGCCACAGTTCAGACCAAATAACTGCCAACTTACAACATCCTGGCCATAGTTCAGACCAAATAACTGCCAACTTACAACATCCTGGCCACAATTCAGACCAAATAACTGCCAACTTACAACATCCTGGCCACAGTTCAGACCAAATAACTGCCAACTTACAACATCCTGGCCACAGTTCAGACCAAATAACTGCCAACTTACAACATCCTGGCCACAGTTCAGACCAAATAACTGCCAACTTACAACATCCTGGCCACAGTTCAGACCAAATAACTGCCAACTTACAACATCCTGGCCACAGTTCAGACCAAATAACTGCCAACTTACAACATCCTGGCCACAGTTCAGACCAAATAACTGCCAACTTGCCACAATTCAGACCAAATAACTGCCAACTTGCCACAGTTCAGACCAAATAACTGCCAACTTACAACATCCTGGCCACAATTCAGACCAAATAACTGCCAACTTACAACATCCTGGCCACAGTTCAGACCAAATAACTGCCAACTTACAACATCCTGGCCACAGTTCAGACCAAATAACTGCCAACTTACAACATCCTGGCCACAGTTCAGACCAAATAACTGCCAACTTACAACATCCTGGCCACAGTTCAGACCAAATAACTGCCAACTTACAACATCCTGGCCACAGTTCAGACCAAATAACTGCCAACTTACCACATCCTGGCCATAGTTCAGACCAAATAACTGCCAACTTACAACATCCTGGCCACAGTTCAGACCAAATAACTGCCAACTTACAACATCCTGGCCACAATTCAGACCAAATAACTGCCAACTTACAACATCCTGGCCACAGTTCAGACCAAATAACTGCCAACTTACCACATCCTGGCCACAATTCAGACCAAATAACTGCCAACTTACCACATCCTGGTAGAAGAACATGATCTTGCGAGATCCATCAGTTGCAAAGAAGTCATCCAGCAAATCAAACTAAACCCAAAAAATGGAGAACAAGTAAACAAGGTGGACTTTATAATAGCAGGAAAAACATAGACACACAAAGTGGACTTTATAATAGCAGGACAGACATAGACACACAATGTGGACTTTAAAATAGCAGGACAGACATAGACACACAAGGTGAACTTTATAATCGCAGGACAGACATACACAGACACAGATAAACAGACACAGACAAACACACAACAGATAAACACACACAGACAAACACACACACAGACAAACACACACACATATAAACTCACACGCAGACAAATACACACACAGGTAAACACACACGCAGACAAACACACACACACACAGATAAACACACACACAGATAAACACACACACAGATAAACACACACACACAGATAAAGACACACACAGACAAACACACACAAATAAACACACACACAGACAAACCCAGATAAACACACACATATAAGCACACCCACAGATAAAGACACCCACAGATAAAGACACCCACAGATAAAGACACCCACAGATAAAGACACACACATCAAGGGAAGGGAATCCTATGAGACAGACAGACAGAGACCGACACACACATCAAGGGAAGGAAGTTCTACCAGACAGACAGACAGAGACAGACACACACATCAAGGGAAGGGAATCCTATGAGACAGACTGACAGAGACAGACACACACATCAAGGGAAGGGAGTTCTACCAGACAGACAGACCGACAGAGACAGAAACACACATCAAGGGAAGGGAATTCTACGAGACAGACAGAGACAGACACACACATCAATGGAAGGGAATGCTACCAGACAGAGACACATCAAGGGAAGGGAATCTTACGAGCAGACAGAGACAGACACACACATCAAGGGAAGGGAATCCTACGAGACAGACAGAGACAGACACACACATCAATGGAAGGGAATGCTACCAGACAGAGACACATCAAGGGAAGGGAATTCTACCAGACAGACAGAGACAGACACATACATCAAGGGAAGGGAATTCTACCAGACGGACAGAGACAGACACATACATCAAGGGAAGGGAATTCTACCAGACAGACAGAGACAGACACACACATCAAAGGAAAGGAGTCCTACCAGGAAACACACAGACAAAGACATATTTAGTGCTGACCTTCTCATCAGAGATGACAAACTCCTCCACCACCCCTGAGTCCAGACTAAGGGCATCAGCCAGATGATCTACCAGGTACTTGTGACGTGTGTCCATCTGTAGACAGCAACATACCAGTGGTCAGGCCTGTGTTTGTCAGTACTCACTCAAACATACCAATGGTCAGTATGACTTTATAACTACCGGGTTTATATCCGGAGAGTCCATCAAGTAATTACTGACGCCCTCCGGTAAGAGAATTTGGTCATAGATATATCAGTTAATAATTGTGCAATAGCTAGTCTATGCAAATACAAAAATAACCATGTTTTTTTTTTATATTGAAAGAAGTTTTTGTGTTTCCTGTTTTTCATGTAAAAGGGGAATTAATTTATGTAAGGGGGATAAGTTGACACACATTGGTGGACTGGCCAAAGTAACGATCTGTTATATAACGTTCACAGTGAGTTGTAATAGGAGTTAGTGATCTCTTATATAACGGTTACAGTGAGCTGTGATAAGAGGTAGTGATCTATTATATAGCGGTTACAGTGAGCTCTGATAAGAGTTAGTGATCTGTTATATAACGATTACAGTGAGCTCTGATAAGAGTGATCTGTTATAAAACGTTCACAGTGAGTTGTAATAGGAGTTAGTTATCTGTTATATAACGTTCACAATGAGCTGTGATAAGAGTTAGTAATCTGTTACATAACAGTTACAGTGAGCTGTGAAAAGAGTTAGTGATCTGTTACATATAATCGCTTGTTTGTTTGCTTATTTGTTTTATTTTTTATTGTTGTTGCTTTTAATAACTGTTTTACGTTTGGCTGGGTATTTAAGGCTAAATAGTGAAGATCAACATAACTCACAACCATAGATCAATCGGCAGGACTTAATCATGGATCTACCAATAGGACATAATCATTGATCTACCCATATGACACAATCATGGATCTACCAATAGGACACAATCATGGATCTACCAATAGGACACACAATCATAGATCTACCAATAGGACACACAATCATGGATCTACCAATAGGACACAATCATGGATCTACCAATACGACACAATCATGGATCTACCAATAGGACACACAATCATGGATCTACCAATAGGACACAATCATGGATCTACCAATAGGACACAATCATGGATCTACCAATAGGACACACAATCATGGATCTATCAATAGGACACAATCATGGATCTACCAATAGGACACACAATCATGGATCTACCAATAGGACACAATCATGGATCTACCAATAGGACACAATCATGGATCTACCAATAGGACACACAATCATAGATCTACCAATAGGACACACAATCATGGATCTACCAATAGGACACAATCATGGATCTACCAATAGGACACAATCATGGATCTACCAATAGGACACACAATCGTGGATCTACCAATAGGACACAATCATGGATCTACCAATAGGACACACAATCATGGATCTACCAATAGGACACAATCATGGATCTACCAATAGGACACAATCATGGATCTACCAATAGGACACACAATCATGGATCTACCAATAGGACACAATCATGGATCTACCAATAGGACACAATCATGGATCTACCAATAGGACACAATCATGGATCTACCAATAGGACACGTCTTGTTCTCGTCTTGTTGAGTGAGAGACGTCTTGTGTAGTGATGGACTTCTTTGTGTAGTGAGGGACGTCTTGTGTAGTGAGGGACGTCTCGTGTAGTGGGAGACGTCTCGTGTAGTGAGGGACGTCTCGTCTAGTGATGTATGTCTTGTGTAGTGATGGACGTCTCGTGTAGTGGGGGACGTCTCGTGTAGTGAGAGAGGTTTTCTGGAGTGAGGGACGTCTTGTGTAGTGAGGGACGTCTCGTGTAGTGATGGATCTCTTGTGTAGTGAGGGACGTCTCGTGTAGTGATGGACGTCTCGTGTAGTGGGGGACGTCTCGTGTAGTGAGAGAAGTTTTCTGGAGTGAGGGACGTCTCGTGTAGTGAGGGACGTCTCGTGTAGTGATAGACGTCTCGTGTAGTGAGGGACGTCTCGTGTAGTGGGGGACGTCTCGTGTAGTGGGGGACGTTTCGTGTAGTGGGGGACGTCTCGTGTAGTGATGGACGTCTCGTGTAGTGGGGGACGTCTCGTGTAGTGGGGGACGTCTCGTGTAGTGGGGGACGTCTCGTGTAGTGGGGGACGTTTCGTGTAGTGAGGGACGTCTCGTATAGTGAGGGACGTCTCGTGTAGTGGGGGACGTCTCGTGTAGTGAGGGATGTTTCGTATAGTGAGGGACGTCTCGTGTAGTGATGGACGTCTCGTGTAGTGAGGGACGTCTCGTGTAGTGATGGACGTCTCGTGTAGTGAGGGACGTCTCGTGTAGTGATGGACGTATCGTGTAATGAGGACGTCTCGTGTAGTGATGGACATCTCGTATAGTGAGGGACGTCTCGTATGGTGAGGGACGTCTCGTGTAGTGATGGACGTCTCGTGTAGTGATGGACGTCTCGTGTAGTGATGGACGTCTCGTGTAGTGGGAGACGTCTCGTGTAGTGATGGACGTCTCGTGTAGTAGGGAACGTCTCGTGTAGTGATGGACGTCTCGTGTAGTGGGGGACGTCTCGTGTAGTGGGTGACGTTTCGTGTAGTGATGGACGTCTCGTGTAGTGATGGACGTCTCGTGTGGTGAGAGAAAGTGGTGGTCTCTTTCTGCTAGGGGTGGTTCAATTCGTGTTTGTCGAACCCCGTTCCATCTGCTCCGTGCGACAAGCAATCTAACTACTCTAAAAAAATATCCGGCACAATAGCCAACATGTACAACGGGTCACCCCCCCCCCTCCCCCCCCCCCCCCCCCCCGCCCCCCATCTTAAAAGACACCAGGTGTAGCCTGCTTATATCGATCTCGCCAACCAACAAGTCACACACCTCCCGCCCCGTCCTTCACACCAATGATCCCACGTAATCTAGTCTACGTCCTGACGGCACAGCTGGGCGGGAATAATCAGTGTCACGGTCCAAACTGAGGGCGTCTTCGGGCGAGTCGGTTTCTGGCAATGGGATATGGAGAAATGAATGGACATACAAGCGATGCCTGTTCTGGTATACGCCCCTGGCTGCAGACAAAGCACAGACCGAACAGGTAGACAAAGCTGTACATGTGTACAGTTTGTACAAGCTAGTTGACTGTGTCTCAGTCGGGGCTCACGAGGACCATCGGGCTCATGGAAACGTCCACAACATTATGTATGTGCTCTCCTCAGTAGGGACATAGGGACACAGCTAAAGTTAACTTCCTTTCAGCAACCTGCGCCAAAGCATGTATGTGTCTTTGAGGTTTTGTTTATGTAGTCAACTCAGGTTTGACATGATACTGTTGTGGTGTGTGTAGTCAACTCAGGTTTGACATGATAATGTTGTGGTGTGTGTAGTCAACTCAGGTTTGACATGATAATGTTGTGGTGTGTGTAGTCAACTCAGGTTTGACATGATAATGTTGTGGTGTGTGTAGCCCACTAAGGTTTGACATGATGATGTTGTGGTGTGTGTAGTCCACTCAGGTTTGACATGATGATGTTGTAGTGTGTGTAGTACACTCAGGCTTGACATGATGATATTGTGGTGTGTGTAGCCCACTTAGGTTTGACATGATGATGTTGTGGTGTGTGTAGCCCACTCAGGTTAGACATGATGATGTTGTGGTGTGTGTAGCCCACTCAGGTTTGACATGATAATGTTCTGGTGTGTGTAGCCCACTCAGGTTTGACATGATGATGTTGTGGTGTGTGTAGCCCACTCAGGTTTGACATGATGATGTTGTGGTGTGTGTAGACCACTCAGGTTTGACATGATAATGTTGTGGTGTGTGTAGCCCACTCAGGTTTGACGTGATTAAGTGTCCTGACTCATGCAGAACCCCATTTCGCTCCCTTTGGTGGTACCTGGTAGGGCGTTGTGGTCATCTCTTTATCTCAAGTAACTGGATCTACACGGGGGGAAGGATAGCAGCTGTCTCAGACATGGGAACACATCAACCACAGGGATCTGAACATGTCGGTATTAGAGAGAAAACACACAAACAAACATTTCCTAAAACAGACAATGGTCTGTCCGTTAAGCAGGAAATATTGTTTAGATACCAAAATGTGTTAAAAGACTTCAGTGTTGGAGATCTGAGATTATGTAAGGTGTTGTGGGACCAGTTACCTTTCTCGCCAGTTTCAAACACTAACATAATCTGGTATCCATTTACAGCTGGGTAGAATTTGAAAGCTCGTCACAGCCTCGGAACTTATTCAGTTTTGTCGTGTCGAGCAAGTTGTCCAAGCATCGATGTGCCAGTCACTTGTCACACTCAATCCTGGATCAACTGTCGATGTACTAGTCACTTGTCACACTCAATTCTGTAGCGACTGTCGATGTACCAGTAACTTTTAACACTCAATCCTGGATCGACTGTCGATGAACCAGTCACTTGTCACACTCAATCCTAGAGCGACTGTCGATGTACCAGTCACTTGTCACACTCAATCCTGAAGCGACGTGCCGATATACCAGTCACTTGTCACACTCAATCCTGGAGCGACTGTTAATGTACCAGTTACTTGTCACACTTAATCCTGGAGCGGATGTCGATGTACCCTTTAATCTTTCAATCAATCCTAGTGTTATACCCCGCCGCTCTAATACTCAACACCAGAGACTCGTACCCCGCCGCTCTACCACTCAGCCCCAGAGACTCGTACCTCGCCGCTCTACCACTCAGCCCCAGAGACACGTACCCCGCCGCTCTACCACTCAACCCCAGAGACTCGTACCCCGCCACTCTACGATTCAACCAATGAGACTCGTACCCCGCCGCTCCACCATTCAATCAAAGAGACTCGTACCCCGCCACTCTATCATTCAACAAAAGAGACTCGTACCCCGCCGCTCTACCACTCAACACCAGAGACTCGTACCCCGCCGCTCTACCACTCAACCCCAGAGAAATCGCCGAAACGTTTACTCAGAAATACAGAGCCTACCCACATTTCCCTTTATAAGAATAACCCACTTCCCTCCCTCACTCTCACACAGCCACACACTCTAACACACAGCCACACACTCTAACACACATCCACACACTGTAACACACAGCCACACACTCTAACACTCTAACACACAGCCACACACTCTAACACAGCCACACACTCTAACACACAGCCACACACTCTAACACACATCCACACACTCTAACACACAGCCACACACTCTAACACACAGCCATACACACTCAAACACAGCCACACACAAGACGATCCGCGATCTCTCACACAACTTCTTGTCGACCCCACTTGACTCTCCAGGGACCCCACACGACTCTCCAGGGACCCCACACGACACTCCAGGGACCCCACACGACACTCCAGGGACCCCACACGACTCTCCAGGGACCCCACACGACACTCCAGGGACCCCACACGACTCTCCAGGGACCCCAGATGACTCTCCAGGGACCCCACACGACTCTCCAGGGACCCCACACGACTCTCCAGGGACACCACACGACTCTCCAGCGACCCCACACGACTCTCCAGGGACCCCACACGACTATCCAGGGACCCCACACGACTCTTCAGGGACCCCACACGACTCTCCAGGGACCCCACACGACTCCAGGGACCCCACACGACTCAAGGGACCCCACATGACTCCAGGGACAACACATGACTCTCCAGGGACCCCACACGACTCTCCAAGGACCCCACACGACACTCCATGGACTCCACACGACTCTCCAGGGAGCCCACACGACTCTCCAGGGACACCACACGACTCTCCAGCGACCCCACACGACTCTCCAGGGACCCCACACGACTATCCAGGGACCCCACACGACTCTTCAGGGACCCCACACGACTCTCCAGGGACCCCACACTACTCCAGGGACCCCACACGACTCAAGGGACCCCACATGACTCCAGGGACAACACATGACTCTCCAGGGACCCCACACGACTCTCCAAGGACCCCACACGACACTCCATGGACTCCACACGACACTCCAGGGAGCCCACACGACTCTCCAGGGATCCAACACGACTCCAGGGACCCCACACGACTCCAGGGACCCAACACGACTCCAGGGACCCCACACAACTCCAGGGACCTGACACGACTCTCCAGGGACCCCATACGACTCTCCAGGGACTCCACGCGACTCCAGGGACCCCACACGACTCCAGGGACCCCACACGACTCCAGGGACCCCACACGACTCTCCAGGGACCCCACATGACTCCAGGTACCCCACACGACTCCAGGGACCCCACACGACTCTCCAGGGACCCCACACGACTCTCCAGGGACCACCACGACAGACAAGTATGTTGGATACCCCTTTACTGTGCCATTGTTTAATCTAGTCCAACATTCCGCTTGTCTATCTGTTGTTAGAAATGGCTCGACACAAAACAAACAAAAGCTACCTGATACGGCTCGCGCTATTTAATATGGCACGCTATTGCGCCCTTTATCTCCAGCGGGGGGGGGGGGGGGGGGTCTAACATGTTGTGAAGGGGCACAGTTCAGTACAAAAAATATTTTTAGCTCCAATTAAAGCAATACATTCTAAAACAACCCCCAACTTGGTAATTTATTAACACCATGTCTTTACCATGCCGGCAACAGTGGTTGTAACGATAGAAGTATTGATCAAATCTAGGGTGTCGATTTGTAAGCCGTCGGCGAGGCTCTGGCAAGGTTCCAAATGGAGCAGACGCGAAAGATTAAGGGACAGCCAGCTAAACTAATTCTCATAAGGGGTTTTAGATTTATAAACTGCTCCAGGTTACAAGTGGGTCTTTATTTAGCAAGGTCGCCTGACGGCCAAACAGTGATTACGTTAAGATAGCTTCCTTCCCCCTTGATTAACTGCTGAGCTCAAGTACTTTCTGGCCTGGGCTGACAGTAGTCACGTCACGCCTTGAATGCATTTATCTTACGAGAGGTCAAGCATCAGCCAATGAGAGTCGCTCATCCTCATCACCTGGAGTACAGCTGATCAGAAATGAGAGAAAGTATAAGAATGATGTTTGAGTGGTAGTATCCTTATTCCTTTTCTTCTTGTGGTTGGCAAGGTGGTCAACTGGTGGGCAGAGTGGTCAGTGGTTGGCAAAGTGGTCAGTGACTGGTAAAGTGGTGAATGGTTGGTAAGGTGGTCAGAGGTTGGTAAGGTGCGGTGGTGAGTGGTTCGCAAAGTGATCAGTGGTTGGTAAAGTGGTCAGTGGTTGGTAAAGTGGTCAGTGGTTGGTATAGTGGTCAGTGGTTGGTAAAGTTGTCAGTGGTGGGTAAAGTGGTCAGTGGTTGGTAAGGTGGTCAGTGGTTGGCAAAGTGGTTAGTGGTTGGCAAAGTGGTTAGTGGTTGACAGTGGTGAATGGTTGGTGGTGGTTGGCAAAGTGGTCAGTGGTTGGCAAAGTGGTCAATGGTTGACAGAGTGGTTGGAAAAGTGGTCAGTGGCTGGTAAGGTGGTGAGTGGTTGGCAGAATGGTTGGTAAGGTGGTCAGTGTTAGGCAGAGTGGTCAGTGATAGGCAGAGTGGTCAGCAGAGTGGTCAAGAAAGCACATGTGGCCATCACCAGTGGCAACACTAGACAAGCTCGATGGCAGTGTCTACAGCCTCAAGATGACTGCTGCTTTCTTCGAACAAATTCAAGTTGACGTTTGACAGCGTACGAAGAAGAAGAAGAAGAAGAAGAAGAAGAAGAAGAAGAAGAAGAAGAATAAGCAGAGTGGTAAGTGGTTGACAGATCTAGTAGCGCCTTTGAGAACAGCAACAAATTCCTTCCACTTTGCCAAGTCTGCATCCATCTTTCGTATGGTGCCTCGGCTATGATTCATGATTTCCCATTTCGAGGTATCAGGCTCTCACCATATTCTTTTAGGTCCGCATCTCTTTCATCTTCCATCAGGGGTCCATGCCATGGCGGTTCTGGTGATGTGCCGAGAGGTTATGGTGGAGGCGTTCTGTCAGACAATTCTTAGACAGGTCCAATGCAAACTTACAATTTTTGTTTTTTGGTAAAAGGATTGCCTCTCTGTATTTTACTGGTAGAGGCACACACATTCCCACACAGGACCGTAGTCTTTTAGGCGATATCAGGACGTATTAACCTGTGCTCTGATAAGTGTGTGGGTCGGTATGTACCTGTGATAGCTAAGGTCATCTCATTTATCAACCCCAAACAAAGTGCAAAGGAAGGTATTCACCCTGAGGGCGTGTGTTAGTGTCCTTCTGGACGGTTATAAACACTGTATCGAGATCTTATACGATTTACCTTTCATACATTTTCTTTTTCATTCCTAATGGGCTAAAATAGTGGCCATTAACTCAAATAGTGGCCATTAACTAAAACAGTGGCCATTAACTAAAATAGTGGCCATTAACTCAAATAGTGGTCATTTACTAAAATAGTGGCCATTTACTAAAATAGGGGCCATTAACTCAAATAGTGGCCATTAACTCAAATAGTGGTCATTTACTAAAATAGTGGTCATTTACTAAAATAGGGGCCATTAACTCAAATAGTGGCCATTAACTCAAATAGTGGCCATTAACTCAAATAGTGGCCATTTACTGAAATAATGGCCATTAACTCAAATAGTGGCCATTTACTGAAATAATGGCCCTAAACTGATTCATAATGGACCCTAACTCAAATAATGGACCCTAACTCAAATAATGGAACCTAACTCGAATAATGGACCCTAAGTCAAATAATGGAACCTAACTCGAATAATGGACCCTAACTCAAACAGTCGACCGAAACTGAAATGGTCGCCACTAGCCCCAAACACGGTCGTGTTCCTGGTTGACCAAGCTTGTTTCATTTACCACGTGACACTTCAACTAGCTCTTACAGGCGTCCAGACAAAGGACACAGCCACTCACATACACAGCACATACACAAACACTCACACATTATCTCTCTCTCTCTCTCTCTCTCTCTCTCACATACATGCACATCCACAAACACTCACACATTCTCTCTCGCTCTCTCTCTCTCTCTCTCTCTCTCGCACACACATACAAAGCATATAGACAATCATCACATAGTTATACATACACTCATGCGCATATACACCCACACACTTATATAAGGCACACACACACACACATACTTATATAAGACACACATACACACCCACACACTTATATAAGACCCACACACTTATATAAGACACGCACGCTAACATACACACACAATCGCACACATGCAAAATGTCCCAACTGAAATCCATTCCAAACAACATGGCTTCACACACGAGATTTCTGACAGGCCCTAATGTTTATCTGGAATCCCCACAGTTGTTCAGCTGTCGAGATACGACCCGTTTCCAAGGTGCGCTCCTTAATCTAGAAGCAGTAACTATAGTAAACAAATCAGGGCCATAATTTGTTGTGTATGCCAGATTGGCAATTAGTACCCGTTCCCGGAACAGGAGACGATAACAGCCCGACAATTATCTACAATTACTCCTTTCCTGCCCCTTTCTTCACGTTTTTGTATTGTCGGTGTACACACCTGACACAGTTTATGATTAGCCCGTTTTATTGTGTGATATGTCCATCTTACCTTCACTTCTGTGGGTTTTGTTGGAGACTGTGTGTGGAAGGTGTGTGAATAACTTAACATCTTTATAATGGTTTAGAAGACTCTGCTGAGTCTGCATAAAACCAGTTCCATTTAGTTTTCCATGCTTTAAAAGCTATGCGCATCCAATCTATTCTTGAATGCATTAATTGTCTCTGCATCCACTACTTCCTGTAGTAATGCATTCCAGCACATATCGTGTGTGTAAAAGGTATGTGAATATATCACACGGATTATGTGTGAAAGTTGTGTGTATATATCGCACAGTCTATGTGTGGACAATATTGTTAATACATAACTTCTTTCAGCGGGAGAATGATTGACACTGTACGTGAGAAGTAATAGGTTCACTATCATCATTATGTGCCACTTGTCACCCAATTAGAAGCGTGTAGATGTCTTGCATGAAAGGTCTATCATATCTTGTAAGACAAGAGCTGTTGTAGCCATCTTCTAGACTGTCCAATCTTAAATAACCACATAGATTTCCCTCATAAAGTTTGTAATCTGTCTCAGAACATAGATTTCCCTCATAAACTTTGTAATCTATCTCGGAACATAGATTTCCCTCATAAACTTTGTTATCTGTTTCAGAACATAGATTTCCCTCATAAACTTTGTAATTTGTCTCAGAACATAGTTTTCCCTCATAAACTTTGTAATCTGTCTCAGAACATAGATTTCCCTCATAAACTTTGTTATCTGTCTCAGAACATAGATTTCCCTCATAAACTTTGTAATCTGTCTCAGAACATAGATTTCCCTCATAAACTTTGTAGTCTGTTTCAGAACATAGATTTCCCTCATAAACTTTGTGATCTGTCTCAGAACATAGATTTCTCTACTAAACTTTGTGATCTGTCTCAGAACATAGATTTCCCTACTAAACTTTGTGGTCTGTCTCCGAACATAGATTTCATTCATAAACTTTGTTATATGTCTCAGAATGATCTCGCCAATATACAGTGTATCCCTCAATTGACTTGATCGGGACCATGCTGTCACTCTACTCCTTCAGTGGAGCTGAGACTTTGCAGTGACAGTTTCTATAGCAACGTCTTTTATACAATGAGATTACCAGCCCCACCCACAACCCACGATAGGAAGCTTATGGTAGGATGTCCCTTTATATGGTAGGATGTTATGTTCCTTTATATGATAGGATGTCCCTTTATATGGTAGGATGTTCTGTTCCTTTATATGGTAGGATGTCCCTTTATATGGTAGGATGTTATGTTCCTTTATATGATAGGATGTCCCTTTATATGGTAGGATGTTCTGTTCCTGTATATGGTAGGATGTTATGTTCCTTTTTATGATAGGATGTCCCTTTATATGGTAGGATGTTCTGTTCCTTTATATGGTAGGATGTTATGTTCCTTTATATGATAGGATGTCCCTTTATATGGTAGGATGTTCTGTTCCTTTATATGGTAGGATGTTATGTTCCTTTATATGATAGGATGTTCCTTTATATGGTAGGATGTCCCTTTATATGGTAGGATGTTCTGTTCCTTTATATGGTAGGATGTTATGTTCCTTTATATGATAGGATGTTCCTTTATATGGTAGGATGTCCCTTTATATGGTAGGATGTTCTGTTCCTTTATATGGTCGGATGTTCTGTTCCTTTATATGGTAGGATGTTCCTTTATATGGTAGGATGTTCCTTTATATGGTAGGATGTCCCTTTATATGGTAGGATGTTCTGTTCCTTTATATGGTAGGATGTACTGTTCCTTTATATGGTAGGATGATCTGTTCTTTTATATGGTAGGATGTTCTGTTCCTTTATATGGTAGGATGTACTGTTATTTTATATGGTAGGATGTTCTGTTCTTTTATATGGTAGGATGTTCCTTTATATGGTAGGATGTTCCTTTATATGGTAGGATATTCTGTTCCTTTATATGGTAGGATGTTCTGTTCTTTTATATGGTAGGATGTTCCTTTATATGGTAGGATATTCTGTTCCTTTATATGGTAGGATGTTCTGTTCTTTTATATGGTAGGATGTTCCTTTATATGGTAGGATATTCTGTTCCTTTATATGGTAGGATGTTCTGTTCCTTTAAATGGTAGGATGTTCTGTTCCTTTATATGGTAGGATGTTCCTTTATATGGTAGGATGTTCTGTTCTTTTATATGGTAGGATGTTCTGTTCTTTATTTTTTTGAATGACCAGTTTGAGGACATTTGATCCACATGGGAACACTTGACCCACATGGGAACACTTGACCCACATTGGAACACTTGACTCACATTGGAACACTTGACTCACATTGGAACACTTGACTCACATTGGAACACTTGACCCACATGGAGACACTTGATCCACATGGGAACACTTGACCCACATGGGAACACTTGACCCACATGGGGACACTTGACCCACATGGAGACACTTGACCAACATGGGAACACTTGACCCACATGGAGACACTTGACCCACATGGGAACACTTGACCCACATGGAGACACTTGACCCACATGGGAACACTTGACTCACATGGGAACACTTGACCCACATGGGAACACTTGACCCACATGGGAACACTTGAACCACATGGAGACACTTGACCCACATGGGAACACTTGACTCACATGGGAACACTTGACCCACATGGGAACACTTGACCCGCATGGGAACACTTGACCCACATGGGAACACTTGACCCACATGGGAACACTTTACCCACATGGGAACACTTGACCCACATGGAGACACTTGATCCACATGGAGACACTTGACCCACATGGGAACACTGTTAGTTTATGGGTAGTGCCATAGTAGACAATGCTGCCAGGGGTGGAGTTTTAAAGACTTAACATTGCACTTAGCCTAATGAGGTAGGGTGGACAGTTTAATTCCTTAAAAGTAAGTCAGATACACATTTACAGCTAGGTCAACAGGAACATGTCAATAACAGCGATCGAACCTTGTGGTATCTCGAATGAGAACCTGCTCTGCTACACACACCACATAACATTAGTTTAGTGGCGGTCAAGTTAATGGGACAAAGGTCAAGTTAATGGGACACGATCCAGTTAATGGGACAAGGTCAAGTTAATGGGACACGGTCAAGTTAATGGGACACGGTCAAGTTAATGGGACAAGGTCAAGTTAATGGGACACGGTCAAATTAATGGGACAAGGTCAAGTTAATGGGTCACAGTCAAGTTAATGGGACACAGTCAAGTTAATTGGACAAGGTCAAGTTAATGGGATACTTTCAAGTTAATGGGACAAGGTCAAGTTAATGGGAGAAAATCAAGTTAATGGGATACGGTCAAGTTAATGGGACAAGGTCAAGTTAATGGGACAAGGTTAAGTTAATGGGACATTGTCAAGTTAATGGGACAAGGTCAAGTTAATGGGTCACGGTCAAGTTTATGGGACAAGGTTAGGTTAATGGGACAAGGTCAAGTTAATGGGAAACGGTCAAGTTAATGGGACAAGGTCAAGTTAATGGGACAAGATCAAGTTAATGGCACAGTGTAAAAACTAGATGTCATAGAGGGTTTTTTCAGTTACTGCTCTCATGAAATGCCTGCATCATGTTCCCTGGATCCTAAAGTCTAGTTACCTCAGTGGATACCTGCATCATGTTCCCTGGATCTTAAAGTCTAGTTACCTCAGTGGATACCTACACCATGTTCCCTGGATCCTAAAGTCTAGTTACCTCAGTGGATACTTGCATCTTGTTCCCTATAGACTGGTCACAGAGTGGTACTTGGATATAAGTGTGGCCCTATAGACTGGTCACAGAGTGGTACTTGGATATAAGTGTGGCCCTATAGACTGGTCACCAGAGTCACACCTGGATATACGTGTGGCCCTATAGACTGGTCAGAATGGTACCTGGATATAAGTGTGGCCCTATAAACTGGTCAGAGTGGTACCTGGATATAAGTGTGGCCCTATAGACTGGTCAGATTGGTACCTGGATTAAGTGTGGCCCTATAGACTGGTCAGATTGGTGCCTGGATATAAGTGTGGCCCTATAAACTGGTCAGAGTGGTACCTGGATAAAAGTGTGGCCCTATAGACTGGTCAGAGTGGTACCTGGATATAAGTGTGGCCCTATAGACTGGTCAGAGTGGTACCTGGATATAAGTGTGGCCCTATAGACTGGTCAGAGTGGTACCTGGACATAAGTGTGGCCCTATAGACTGGTCAGAGTGGTACCTGGATATAAGTGTGGCCCTATAAACTGGTCAGAGTGGTACCTGGATATAAGTGTGGCCCTATAGACTGGTCAGATTGGTACCTGGATTAAGTGTGGCCCTATAGACTGGTCAGATTGGTACCTGGATATAAGTGTGGCCCTATAGACTGGTCAGAGTGGTACCTGGATTAAGTGTGGCCCTATAGACTGGTCAGATTGGTGCCTGGATATAAGTGTGGCCCTATAAACTGGTCAGAGTGGTACCTGGATATAAGTGTGGCCCTATAGACTGGTCAGAGTGGTACCTGGATTAAGTGTGGCCCTATAGACTGGTCAGAGTGGTACCTGGATATAAGTGTGGCCCTATAGACTGGTCAGAGTGGTACCTGGATATAAGTGTGGCCCTATAGACTGGTCAGGGTGTGGTACATGGATATAAGTGTGGCCCTATAGACTGGTAAGAGTGGTACCTGGATATACATGTGGCCGTACAGACTGGTCACCAGAGTGGTACCTGAGTTGACAAGAATAGAAGGAATGTGACCTCCCAATCATAGAGGGTTGTGCATGTTGCTAGTAATATCATTATGAGAAACTATTGCTATGAGACCAGCACTACAAATATTCATAGACAGACTTTCTTAAAGCGGTTAGGGTTAGGAGTCAGCTGTGGAGGTGCATAAGTGCTTTTGTCATGACGTGAAAAGGTGAGCCCTTCAATGAATAGCCAACCTATTGCCTGGTAGTAGTCTCTGTTAAGACTGAATAATATGGGAACATGGACACCTGTCTCACCTGTACTCACCTGTTCTATGAATCAGCCAAGGGCTGTATCTTAGTTTTGTTATCTGTGATTTAACTTAACTTAACGTCTTTATACTGTTCTAGAAGACTCTGCAGAGTCTGTACAACCAGTTTCATTTATATTTCCTTTCTCTAAAAGCTATGTACATCCAATCTATTCTTAAATGCATTGATTGTCCCTCCCTCCACTACTTCCTGTGGCAATGCATTCCAAGAATTCACCACTCCCTGGCTACAAAAAGGTTTTCTAATGCAAGTATCTGCAGATGTTAGATTTATATCTTTGAATTTTGTGTTTTGTTTGGTTTGAAAGTAATTGTTTCGTTTTCGTTTTGTTGGAGCCAGTGTTTTGTTGGAGCTGGTGTTTTGTTGGAGTTGGTGTTTTGTTCGAGCCAGTGTTTTGTTGGAGCCGGTATTTTGTTGGGGCCCGTGTTTTGTTGGAGCCAGTGTTTTGTTGGAGCTGGTGTTTTGTTGGAGCTGGTGTTTTGTTGGAGCCAGTGTTTTGTTGGAGCCGGTATTTTGTTGGGGCCGGTGTTTTGTTGGAGGCAGTGTTTTGTTAGAGCCAGTGTTTTGTTTTGTTAGATCCAGTGTTTTGTTGGAGCCAGTGTTTTGTTGGAGCCAGTGTTTTGTTGGAGCTGGTGTTTTGTTTTGTAGGAGACAGTGTTTTGTTTTGTAGGAGCCAGTGTTTTGTTGGAGTCTGTGTTTTGTTGGAGCCAGTGTTTTGTTGGAGCCGGTGTTTTGTTGGAGCCGGTGTTTTGTTGGAGCCGGTGTTTTGTTGGAGCCAGTGTTTTGTTGGAGCCAGTGTTTTGTTGGAGCCGGTGTTTTGGTGGAGCTGGTGTTATGTTGGAGTCGGTGTTTTGTTGGAGCCAGTGTTTTGTTGGAACTAGTGTTTTGTTGGAGCCAGTGTTTTGTTGGAGCCAGTGTTTTGTTGGAGCCAGTGTGTCTTCTGATGAACTGTCTTATGCTTGTGAGGTGAGCTAATCCAACCATGAAGCTAATCCAACCATGAAGCTGATCCCACCATGAAGCTGATCCAACCATGAAACTAATCCAACCATGAAGCTGATCCCACCATGAAGCTAATCCAACCATGAAGCTAATCCAACCATGAAGCTAATCCAACCATGAAGCTAATCCAACCATGAAGCTAATCCAACCATGAAGCTAATCCAACCATGAAGCTGATCCCACCATGAAGCTAATCCAACCATGAAACTAATCCAACCATGAAGCTGATCCAACCATGAAGCTGATCCAACCATGAAACTAATCCAACCATGAAGCTGATCCAACTATTAAGCTAATCCAACCATGAAGCTTATCCAACCATGAAGCTAATCCAACCATGAAGTTAATCCAACCATGAAGCTAATCCAACCATGAAGTTAATCCAACCATGAAGCTAATCCAACCATGAAGTTAATCCAACCATGAAGCTAATCCAACCATGAAGTTAATCCAACCATGAAGCTAATCCAACCATGAAGCTAATCCAACCATGAAGTTAATCCAACCATGAAGCTAATCCAACCATGAAGTTAATCCAACTATGAAGCTAATCAAACCATGAAGTTAATCCAAATATGAAGCTAATCTAACCATGAAGTTAATCCAACCATGAAGCTGAAGTCACTGAACTTGAAGACGTCTTGCACCATTCTGAAGATGGTTTCAGAAGCCATTGCCTCACATACCCAAAACATTGCTATTTGTACAGACTGGATGTCAACTCTTCAGGTTATAGAAGATGCTGGACATTATAGCCCTAGATTCTGACCACAATAGCCCTAGATTCTGACCACAATAGCCCTAGATTCTGACCACAATAGCCCTAGATTCTGACTACAATAGCCCTAGATTCTGACCACAATAGCCCTAGATTCTGACCACAATAGCCCTAGATTCTGACCACAATAGCCCTAGATTCTGACCACAATAGCCCTAGATTCTGACCACAATAGCCCTAGATTCTGACCACAATAGCCCTAGATTCTGACCACAATAGCCCTAGATTCTGACTACAATAGCCCTAGATTCTGACCACAATAGCCCTAGATTCTGACCACAATAGCCCTAGATTCTGACCACAATAGCCCTAGATTCTGACCACAATAGCCCTAGATTCTGACCACAATAGCCCTAGATTCTGACCACAATAGCCCTAGATTCTGACCACAATAGCCCTAGATTCTGACCACAATAGCCCTAGATTCTGACTACAATAGCCCTAGATTCTGACCACAATAGCCCTAGATTCTGACTACAATAGCCCTAGATTCTGACTACAATAGCCCTAGATTCTGACCACAATAGCCCTAGATTCTGACCACAATAGCCCCCCCCCCCCCCCTTGTCATTAAAATAGTTCTGCAGTGGATCCCTGGACACTGAAACACACCTGGCAATGACAAGAAAGACAAACTAGCAAATAAGGAATCACGACAAGAACAGCCTCAGACAACAACAACTTTACAAACAGCTCAACAGCTCATAAGATCAGCAAACAAAGAAACTTGGCTGACCAGATGGGCCATGGGAAACACAAGGAGTACGTTCTACAAACATTTGGCCTGCCCCAATCCAAATGACAGAATAAATCAACTCACAAAGAATGATCAGAGCTTCTTTTTTTCCGAATGAGAACCCATCCAACTTAACAAGCACATGAACAGAATCCAACCACAACACACTTCAGAGTGCCAGCTGTGTTCTTGGTCAAGTCCCCTCAACTGTTTGAAAAGACAGTGGATGAATGTCGCAAAGAAATTAACCTGCTTTGATATTCCAATGCCAAAATTGGAAAAGATGATTCTAGATGGTATGTTTATCAATTCTTAGTAAATATGTTTTAAATGCCAATGAAAGGCCACTCCTGAGATTCTGCAGTGAGCAAAACCTGGCCATCACAAACACAAAGTTCCCTCCCCAGCGCATACACTCGATGTGAACCGATAAGGACAAATAAACCTATCATTGATTATGTCATTGTGAAGAAAGATTCATTTATGTATGTGACAGATGTCAGAGATTGGACAGGACCAGACATCGGAAGTGACCCCCCACCTCATGACAATAAGGGGGAACAACGGAAAGAGTAGCTCCACCAACACAACATCCACAATCAAGTGAGGCAGCAAACACCAGAGAAGGAGAAACAAGAATAACAGAGACGGAGAGCAGGAATAAACACTTACAGGCTCAAAGGTTAGGACCAGATACCAGCAGCAAACACCAGAGAAGGAGAAGCAAGAATAACAGAGAAGGACAGCAGGAATAAACACTTACAGGCTCAAAGGTTAGGACCCGATACCAGGAGCAAACACCAGAGAAGGAGAAGCAAGAATAAACACTTAGAGGCTCAAAGGTTAGGACCAGATACCAGGAGCAAACACCAGAGAAGGAGAAGCAAGAATAAACACTTACAGGCTCAAAGGTTAGGACCCGATACCAGGAGCAAACACCAGAGAAGGAGAAGCAAGAATAAACGCTTACAGGCTCAAAGGTTAGGACCAGATACCAGGAGCAAACACCAGAGAAGGAGAAGCAAGAATAAACACATACAGGCTCAGTTAGGACCAGATACCAGGAGCAAACACCAGAGAAGGAGAAGCAAGAATAAACACTTACAGGCTCAAAGGTTAGGACCAGATACCAGGAGCAAACACCAGAGAAGGAGAAGCAAGAATAAACACTTACAGGCTCAGTTAGGACCAGATACCAGGAGCAAACACCAGAGAAGGAGAAGCAAGAATAAACACTTACAGGCTCAAAGGTTAGGACCCGATACCAGGAGCAAACACCAGAGAAGGAGAAGCAAGAATAAACACTTACAGGCTCAAAGGTTTGGACCCGATACCAGGAGCAAACACCAGAGAAGGAGAAGCAAGAATAAACACTTAGAGGCTCAAAGGTTAGGACCAGATACCAGGAGCAAACACCAGAGAAGGAGAAGCAAGAATAAACACTTACAGGCTCAAAGGTTAGGACCCGATACCAGGAGCAAACACCAGAGAAGGAGAAGCAAGAATAAACGCTTACAGGCTCAAAGGTTAGGACCAGATACCAGGAGCAAACACCAGAGAAGGAGAAGCAAGAATAAACAATTACAGGCTCAGTTAGGACCAGATACCAGGAGCAAACACCAGAGAAGGAGAAGCAAGAATAAACACTTACAGGCTCAAAGGTTAGGACCAGATACCAGGAGCAAACACCAGAGAAGGAGAAGCAAGAATAAACACTTACAGGCTCAGTTAGGACCAGATACCAGGAGCAAACACCAGAGAAGGAGAAGCAAGAATAAACACTTACAGGCTCAAAGGTTAGGACCAGATACCAGGAGCAAACACCAGAGAAGGAGAAGCAAGAATAAACACTTACAGGCTCAAAGGTTAGGACCCGATACCAGGAGCAAACACCAGAGAAGGAGAAGCAAGAATAAACACTTACAGGCTCAAAGGTTAGGACCAGATACCAGGAGCAAACACCAGAGAAGGAGAAGCAAGAATAAACACTTACAGGCTCAAAGGTTAGGACCAGATACCAGGAGCAAACACCAGAGAAGAAGAGGCAAGAATAAACACTTACAGGCTCAAAGGTTAGGACCAGATACCAGGAGCAAACACCAGAGAAGGAGAAGCAAGAATAAACACTTACAGGCTCAAAGGTTAGGACCAGATACCAGGAGCAAACACCAGAGAAGGAGAAGCAAGAATAAACACTTACAGGCTCAAAGGTTAGGGCCCGATACCAGGAGCAAACACCAGAGAAGGAGAAGCAAGAATAAACACTTACAGGCTCAAAGGTTAGGACCCGATACCAGGAGCTTATATCAACAGCAATGGGAAGTGGAGAAGGCTCACGTGAAGATCTAGCTCACTGGACTATCATCAAGGCAGCTGCAGCAGAAGCATGTGGTGGTCTTAGGTTTATAACTGGTCCCAGCTAAAGTAAACCATTTCTTAGGTTTATAGCTGGTCCCAGCTAATGTAAACTATTTCTTAGGTTTATAGCTGGTCCCAGCTAATGTTAACTATTTCTTAGGTTTATAGCTGGTCCCAGCTAATGTTAACAATTTTTTAGGTTTATAGCTGGTCCCAGCTAATGTAAACCATTTCTTAGGTTTATAACTGATCTCAACTAATGTAAACCATTTCTTAGTTTTATAGCTGGTCCCAGCTAATGTAAACAATTTCTTAGGTTTATAGCTGGTCCCAGCTAATGTAAACCATTTCTTAGGTTTATAACTGGTCTCAACTAATGTAAACCATTTCTTAGGTTTATAACCGTGTTGGTTTATTTGAACAATTTTATATGTTTACTATTGATTCCAGTTTCTGATAAGATGTCAGTGTTTAGACTTACCCCTGCACGACGCTCATCTTTGTTAACTTTGGCTTGTTTTTGCATTTCTTTGACAGCTTCATCTGAATAAAACAGGCTCTGTCTGGCTTTGATGGCGGTTGACTGAAAAATCAAGAGTGGGACAAGTTTGGATTGAGATGACATCAAGTGGGACAAGTTTGGATTGAGATGACATCAAGTGGGACAAGTTTGGATTGATGACATCAAGTGGGACAGGTTTGGACTGATGAAATAAAGTGTGGGACAAGTTTGAACTGATGACATCAAGTGGGACAAGTTTGGACTGATGACATCAAGTGGGACAAGTTTGGACTGATGACATCAAGTGGGACAAGCTTGGACTGATGACATTGTGGGTCAAGTTTGGACTGATGACATTGTGGGACAAGTTTGGACTGATGACATCAAGTGGGACAGGTTTGGACTGATGAAATAAAGTGTGGGACAAGTTTGAACTGATGACATCAAGTGGGACAAGTTTGGACTGATGACATTGTGGGACAAGTTTGGACTGATGACATCAAGTGGGACAAGCTTGGACTGATGACATTGTGGGACAAGTTTGGACTGATGACATTGTGGGACAAGTTTGGACTGATGACATCAAGTGGGACAAGTTTGAACTGATGACATCAAGTGGGACAAGTTTGAACTGATGACATCAAGTGGGACAAGTCTGGACTGATGACATTGTGGGACAAGTTTGGACTGATGACATCAAGTGTAGGACAAGTTTGGACTAATGCCATCAAGTTTGGGACAAGTTTGACAAATGTCAAAAATATACTTATGACATGAAGGGTACTACTACTTTCAGTGCCACCTTACCAATACTACAATATGTCCTCCAACCTAATCAAATTTTCCACCCACTTTTCACATAGCCTACATTAGTTCAACCTACTTTTCATGTGTCGTACATTAGTTCAACCCACTTTTCACATGTCCTACATTAGTTCCACCCACTTTTCACATGTCCTTCATTAGCTTCATCCACTTTTCACATGTCCTACATTAGTTCCATCCACTTTTCACATGTCCTATATTAGCTTCACCCACTTTTCACATGTCCTACATTAGTTCAACCTACGTTTCACATGTCCTACATTAGTTCCATCCACTTTTCACATGTCCTACATTAGTTCCATCCACTTTTCACATATCCTACATCATATATCCATATCTACAATTTCCACAAGTTCTAATCTATTTTATTTACATTTCTTAATTTTTCACCTTCTGGCTCCATCTGAAGCATGCTGCTACTGCTTCAACCAGCTGGTCCCCTTACACAAAACCTGGATTCAGTTACTTCCAGTAGCAGTTCCAATAGCAATGGGTTATCTTATGCAGTTGCTAGTCCCATGCACAACCTTCTAATAACATGATTGGCAGGTTATAGTGGTCCTATCTTGTCCACCAGAGGCAAAGCTCGAGTGTGATCACACTTTAGGGTAACAATGACCTTGAAAACATGGTCCTATCTTGTGGGTTATAGTGTGGCAAATGGCCTTATACCATACGCTCCTTAGTTGCCTCTTACAACATGACTGCCATGGTAGGGTGCCTCACGCCTAGGCCCTAGTAGCAGACAGTTGAAGGATTATCCCCTGCAAACGTCACATGGGTCATGTCAATTAAATAGAATCCCTGGTTGTTTCAGTCGCTCCCTAAAGCCAGTGCTAGCAGTGAGAGTCTCTACATGACCAACAAAAGCCAGTGCTAGCAGTGAGAGTCTCTACATGACCAACACAAGCCAGTGCTAGCAGTGAGAGTCTCTACATGAGCAACACAAGTCAGTGCTAGCAGTGAGAGTCTCTACATGACCAACAACAAGCCAGTGCTAGCAGTGAGAGGCTCTTCATGACCAAGTCAGTGCTAGCAGTGAGAGGCTCTACATGACTAACACAAGTCAGTGCTAGCAGTGAGAGTCTCTGGCTACATGAGCAACACAAGCCAGTGCTAGCAGTGAGAGTCTCTAGCTACATGATCAAGCCAGTGCTAGCAGTGTGTGTCTCTACACGACCAACACAAGCCAGTGCTAGCAGTGAGAGTCTCTGGCTACATGAGCAACACAAGCCAGTGCTAGCAGTGAGAGAATTTCTACATGAGCAACACAAGCCAGTGCTAGCAGTGAGACAATTTCTACACGAGCAACACAAGCCAGTGCTAGCAGTGAGAGTCTCTACATGACCAACACAAGCCAGTGCTAGCAGTGAGAGTCTCTACATGAGCAAGCCAGTGCTAGCAGTGAGAGCCTCTAGCTACATGATCAAACCAGTGCTAGCAGTGAGAGTCTCTACATGACCAAGCCAATGCTAGCAGTGAGAGTCTCTAGCTACATGAGCAATACAAGCCAGTCTAGCAGTGAGAGTCTCTAGCTACATGAGCAACACAAGAGAGTGCTAGCAGTGAGAGTCTCTAGCTACATGAGCAACACAAGCCAGTGCTAGCAGTGAGAGTCTCTAGCTACATGAGCAACACAAGAGAGTGCTAGCAGTGAGAGTCTCTAGCTACATGACCAACACAAGAGAGTTCTAGCAGTGAGAGTCTCTAGCTACATGACCAACACAAGAGAGTGCTAGCAGTGAGAGTGTCTACACGACAGTTCTATCAACATGTTGTTGGCATTCAACTACCTACCTTGGCTGCTGTTTTCTGGATTGCCGCTTTCTTCTCATTCTGTTCATCTTTCTCCTTATCTGAAAGGTAGAAGAAACAGATAACAGACAGGGATATGTTATCATTGACATGGGTAACTAGTTTGTTATCATTGACATGGGTAACTAGTTTGTTATCATTGACATGGCAACCAAATTTGTTATCATTGACATGAGAACCAGATTTGTTATCATTGACATGGGAACCAAGTTTGTTATCATTGACATGGGAACCAAGTTTGTTATCATTGACATGGGAACCAAGTTTGTTATCATTGACATGGGAACCAAGTTTGTTATCATTGACATGGGAACCAAGTTTGTTATCATTGACATAGGAACCAAGTTTGTTATCATTGACATGGAAACCAAGTTTGTTATCATTGACATGGGAACCAAGTTTGTTATCATTGACATTGGAACCAAGTTTGTTATCATTGACATGGGAACCAAGTTTGTTATCATTGACATGGGAACCAAGTTTGTTATCATTGACATGGGAACCAAGTTTGTTATCATTGACATGGGAACCAAGTTTGTTATCATTGACATAGGAACCAAGTTTGTTATCATTGACATGGGAACCAAGTTTGTTATCATTGACATGGGAACCAAGTTTGTTATCATTGACATGGGAACCAAGTTTGTTATCATTGACATGGGTAACGTTGACCTTGTTCTGAGGATGTACGAAAAACTAGGACCCTGAACTGAGGATGTAAGAGAAACTGGTACGTTAATCTGAGGATGTAAGAGAAACCAGGACCCTGATCGGATGATGTAAGAGAAAATGGGTCCTTGATCTGAGGATTTAGAGAAACTGGGACCTTGATCTGAGGATGTAAGAGAAACTGGGACCTTGATTTGAGGATGAACGAAGAAGAAGTACCACTACTCAAAAGCATCATTATGCTCGCCAGCTCACAACTGCTAACAAAATAAAACGGCGATTCTCTACGTCTCCCTTTGCTAAAAGAATTTTTTTTAATGAAAGCTAGGAAGGAAAAGTGCAATAAGGATATTCAGATGGAAGAACTGGTACATGCTTGGCTTCACGCTGAATGCATGATCGCATGTGCACTGAATAAACAGATCTCATTTTCTACAGAACAATTGTACAATCCCAATAGATATTCACTCAGCTGACTACATCAAATCGCCTGCTAACGTAATCAAAATGAAATTACAGCGAAGAGATCTCAATCTGGGCTTTTATGCTGTGTCAGACGTTGTTGGCTGGTTGGTTATGATATGTTTATGATCGTTTTAGTATGAGCCAGCTTGTCATTGAACACAAATGTCACAGAATTCAAAATGGGGACAAATTCTCAATCAGCCGGCTCGTACATGAAGCGGATAGAGAAGGTACAGTCTGACCTTTCAAGGATGTCGTTAGCGACATTCAGCGATATTAACGGTCAACTAATATACTGATCCTGTACAACTGATCCTGTACAACAACTGATCCTGTACAACAAAGACTTCCAACACTTTATGAAGTCAGAAGGTAGAGATAGACTCGCAGCAGACACTGCTGACGGGGATGAAGCGGTCATTGTACTTGGCCTCTGTTTTGATCAAGGTGGCTTGGTTAGTTCACGTTTTGTCTGTCTTTTGTTCTCTAACAGTAAGCCAAATTACGATTGACAGCTGGATTGACTGGAGCATGTCGATAAAGATGATCAAACCTGGCATATTTGCTGCTACCACTATGCCGCTCCTATGGTGATCACGTGTCTCTTCAGCCGTTCTGTCACGTGACCACTATGTAGATGCTCTGTGCATGGCATCAAGGGCGATCTACCTACCAGGACACCATTTGGAAAGGGTTCAGTTTGTCAAGTGTAACGACCTAACAAAGTCCTCATGCTTTCCTCATGTCATCTACGGCATCAATTGGTCATGATGAAGTCCTGAAGTTAAGGGTACAGAATTGTACAGCTCCATTTTATGGTTGGTTCTTCTGTACAGCACGATGAGAAATCAGGAAAGATTTACGAAGATTGAATACTCCTAGCGGTAGTGCAGTAACGTGCAGAGGGTACGCTAGCTCTGAGCAAGAGAAACAAGCACATAAACTATGTGCAGCCATTGTTAGACAAACTGGCACCATCACTAGAGCTGTCATGGCATGATCCCTACACTGACACCATCACTAGAGCTGTCATGGCATGATCCCTACGATGATACCATCACTAGAGCTGTAATGGCATGATCCCTACACGGACACCATCACTCACTAGAAATGTATGACAATGGAGCAGAGGTGCTAACCTAGGACAACTTGACAAAGAACTGTACAAGCTGGGATGAAGATCTTGGACCACAGCTGGGATGAAGATCTTGGACCACAGCTGGGATGAAGATCTTGGACCACAGCTGGGATGAAGATATTGGACAACAGATGGGATGAAGATCTTGGACCACAGCTGGGATGAAGATCTTGAACCACCGCTGGGATGAAGATATTGGACCACAGCTGGGATGAAGATCTTGGACCACAGCTGGGATGAAGATATTGGACCACAACTGGGGCACCGCATGAACAATGTTCATGAACCTGGGGAAGTGGAGAGAGTTTTTTTGCTACAAAGTCCAAGAATCTAATTGTTAAGATAACTGGTATAACACTTTGATACTGACATCACCAGGCAAAAATAACTGGTATAACACTCTGATACTGACATCACCAGGCAAAAATAACTGGTATTGCATGCTGATATTGACATCACCAGGCAAGAATAACTGGTATAACACTCTGATACTGACATCACCAGGCAAGAATAACTGGTATAGTACTCTGGTCCTGACATCACCAGGCAAGAATAACTGGTATAGTACTCTGATCCTGACATCACCAGGCAAGAATAACTGGTAAAACACTCTGATACTGACATCACCAGGCAAGAATAACTGGTATAGTACTCTGATACTGACATCACCAGGCAAGAATAACTGGTATAGTACTCTGATACTGACATCACCAGGCAAGAATAACTGGTATAACACTCTGATCCTGACATCACCAGGCAAGAATAACTGGTATTGCATGCTGATACTGAAGCTCACTGTTAACGATAAATCGCCAATAATAAAGGCACAAACATGAAATGATTACACAGCAATGAAGAGACTTTATTACATCCACATATATGGTCCTTACCTAATAGCTCATTCTAGAGCCCATATATTCGAGCCCTCTAGACATAAGGTGCTGATAACAGAGTGTACCAGTCCTGTTGGCTTGTTGGAAACTAAGTCACCTTCATAATTATACTTCCTTGTTTACTCTAATGTCAATTGGGGACCATCAGTACAGATGGGTAACTTGCAGGAAATCTGCCCCCAAAACATGTATGTTATCTTGTAGCATGGCTTATGTAAGACTTTGTTCTTTTGTAGCAAGGCTTATGTAAGACTATGTTCTCTTGTAGCAAGGCTTATGTAAGACTATGTTCTCTTGTAGCAAGGCTTACGTAAGACTATGTTCTCTTGTAGCAAGGCTTACGTAAGACTATGTTCTCTTGTAGCAAGGCTTGCGTAAGACTATGTTCTCTTGTAGCAAGGCTTACGTAAGACTATGTTCTCTTGTAGCAAGGCTTATGTAAGACTATGTTCTCTTGTAGCAAGGTTTATGTAAGACTATGTTCTCTTGTAGCAAGGCTTATGTAAGACTTTGTTCTCTTGTAGCATGGCTTATGTAAGACTATGTTCTCTTGTAGCAAGGCTTACGTAAGACTATGTTCTCTTGTAGCAAGGCTTACGTAAGACTATGTTCTCTTGTAGCAAGGCTTATGTAAGACTATGTTCTCTTGTAGCATGGCTTATGTAAGACTTTGTTTCCCATTTTGAGGTTGTGAACCACATATACAACCCTCTTTAGTCATCATTGATGACATGCACAAATTGCTGCAAAGTGGTCAGAGCACTTGGTTCTCACTGTAAAAGGAACCATGTTCAATACACAGCCTGTAAATTGATACCTGACGTATAGTTATGGAAGGCAACTGTCATCAACACCTCAGAAACAGCAGAGATCTAGTACACTGAAATCTCTCCCTGATAGCGTGAGTAAAGAGTGATCAGGGTCAGGTGAAACATGCTGACCAAGGTGGGAGAGAAGAGGTATTTTGGTCAGGTGAAATTTACTGATTAAGGTCAAGGTCAGGTGAAACATACTATTCAACGTGGGAGAGAATAGTTATCAGGGTCAAGTCAAACATACTGATCAAGGTGGGAGAGAAGAGTTATCAGGGTCAGGTGAAACATACTGATCAAGGTGAGAGAGAAGAGCTATCAGGGTCAGGTGAAACATACTGATCAAGACACATACACCCCCCCCCCCCCCCCCAGTTAGGCATGATTCCGTGAGAACAGATAAATGGCTGACACGTTAGGCATGAATCCGTGAGAACAGATAAATGGCTGACACGTTAGGCCTGACTCCATAAGAACAGATAAATGGCTAAGCCGCCATATTTATGGCCCACCAGAACATGTGACAGAACAACAATCTTTTTGTTCTGTCTGCTCAAATAACATAATTTGCCTTGAACTAATCTGGCATGTAGCACACCACGTCAGTAGAGTGACAACAGGAACTCCATTGGTGTGTACAGCTTGAATTAACATGCGGGCGTAACAAAGTATTTCACCTGACATGCAAACAAAGTATTTCACCTGACATATGAACAAAGTATTTCCACTTACATATGAACAAAGTATTTCACCTGACATATGAACAAAGTATTTCCACTTACATATGAACAAAGTATTTCACCTGACATATGAACAAAGTATTTCAACTTACATATGAACAAAGTATTTCACCTGACATATGAACAAAGTATTTCACCTGACATATGAACAAATTATTTCACCTGACATATGAACAAAGTATTTCACCTGACATATGAACAAAGTATTTCACCTGACATATGAACAAAGTATTTCACCTGACATATGAACAAATTATTTCACCTGACATATGAACAAAGTATTTCACCTGACATATGAACAAATTATTTCACCTGACATATGAACAAATTATTTCACCTGACATATGAACAAAGTATTTCACCTGACATATGAACAAAGTATTTCACCTGACATATGAACATAGAACTTGATGTATTCTTAAAGCTTCAGCTACAACATTAAAACCTCACAAAAACAAACATCTCTGAAACAGTTATTCCCTGGTTGTCGACACAAAGATAATGTTGTTTTATTGTATTGGATTAGAGTTGCTGGCAGTGGATGTTGTTACCAGTACAGAGGGACATGTGGATGTTGTTACCAGTACAGAGGGAGATGTGGATGTTGTTACCAGTACAGAGGGACATGTGGATGCTGTGACCAGTACAGAGGGACATGTGGATGTTGTTACCAGTACAGAGGGACATGTGGATGCTGTGACCAGTACAGAGGGACATGTGGATGTTGTTACCAGTACAGAGGGACATGTGGATGCTGTGACCAGTACAGAGGGACATGTGGATGTTGTTACCAGTACAGAGGGACATGTGGATGCTGTGACCAGTACAGAGGGAGATGTAGATGTTGTTACCAGTACAGAGGGACACGTGGATGATGTGACCAGTACAGAGGGAGATGTGGATGTTGTTACCAGTATAGAGGGACATGTGGATGCTGTGACCAGTACAGAGGGAGATGTGGATGTTGTTATCGACATAGAGGGACATGTGGATCCTGTGAGCGGCATAGAGGGACATGTGAATGCTGTTAACAGTGCAGATGGAAATGTGGATGCTAAATGATAAGTTTAACAACTACTCCTGTGTCACATAGACTAATCTTATAAAGCACATGTGTTTTCATTGTTGTGTCACCAAGGTCACAGATAACCTCATAGGCTAAAACAACTTTTTTGAAGGTACAACCAGCTACAATAACATGAGAGCACAGCTACAAAATACTACCCACAAAAACAAGAGGGCACAGCTACAAAATACAACCACCTACAAAAACAAGAGGGCACAGTTACAAATTAATTAAAGAAAGGCCCAGATTAGATATTAGTAAATATTTTTTTAGTCAGAGTGGTGAATGCTTGGAATGCATTGCCACAAGAAATAGTGGAGGTAGGGTAAATGAATGCATTCAAGAATAGATTGGATGTGCATAGTTTTTAGATCAAGAAAATGTAAAAGAAGCTGGTTGTATACAGACTCTGCAGAATCTTGTAAACCAGTATAAAGATGTTAAATTAAGTTAAATTAAGTTAAAGTTCAGTTAAGTTAAGTTAAGCTCAGTTAAGTTCAGTTAAGTTAAGATAAAGTTAAGTTAAAGTTAAAGTTAAGTTAAGTTAAGCTCAGTTAAGTTAAGTTAAGTTAAGATAAAGTTAAGTTAAAATTAAAGTTAAGTTTAGTTAAGTTAAGCTCAGTTAAGTTAAGTTAAGTTAAAGTTAAAGTTAAGTTTAGTTAAGTTAAGTTAAAGTTAAAGTTAAGTTTAGTTAAGTTAAATTAAAGTTAAAGTTAAGTTAAGTTAAGTTAAGTTAAGCTCAGTTAAGTTAAGTTAAGATAAAGTTAAGTTAAAGTTAAAGTTAAGTTTCGTTACGTTAAGCTCAGTTAAGTTAAGTTAAGTTAAGTTAACGTTAAAGTTAAGTTAAGCTCAGTTAAGTTAAGTTAAAATAAAGTTAAGTTACAGTTAAGTTTAGTTAAGTTCAGTTTAGTTCAGTTTAGTTTAGTTCAGTTTAGTTAAGTTCAGTTTAGTTAAGTTCAGTTTAGTTAAGTTAAGTTTAGTTAAGTTCAGTTTAGTTAAGTTTAGTTAAGCTCAGTTAAGTTAAGTTAAGTTAAGTTAAAGTTAAAGTTAAGTTTAGTTAAGTTCAGTTTAGTTAAGTTTAGTTAAGTTAATCTCAGTTAAGTTAAGTTAAGGTTAAAGTTAAGTTTAGTTAAGTTCAGTTTAGTTAGGTTTAGTTAAGTTAAGCTCAGTTAAGCTCAGTTAAGCTCAGTTAAGCTCAGATAAGTTAAGCTCAGTTCAGTTCATAAAAGTCACCAACACTCCTTATTCTTCTTTATTGATTGCCCCTGAAATAGTCCCATCTAGTCTCCCCAATAAATGTGGTGGTCTTTGATTGTTCTCTCAGTGTCATAGTTTCAGTCCATCCCTGAAATAGTCCCATCTAGTCTCCCCAATAAATGTGGTGGTCTTTGATTGTTCTCTCAGTGTCATAGTTTCAGTCCATCCCTGAAATAGTCCCATCTAGTCTCCCCAATAAATGTGGTGGTCTTTGATTGTTCTCTCAGTGTCATAGTTTCAGTCCATCCCTGAAATAGTCCCATCTAGTCTCCCCAATAAATGTGGTGGTCTTTGATTGTTCTCTCAGTGTCATAGTTTCAGTCCATCCCTGAAATAGTCCCATATAGTCTTCCCAATAAATGTGGTGGTCTTTGATTGTTTCTCAGTGTCATAGTTTCAGTCCATCCCTGAAATAGTCCCATCTAGTCTCCCCAATAAATGTGGTGGTCTTTGATTGTTCTCTCTGTGTCATAGTTTCAGTCCATCCCTGAAATAGTCCCATCTAGTCTCCCCAATAAATGTGGTGGTCTTTGATTGTTTTCTCAGTGTCATAGTTTCAGTCCATCCCTGAAATAGTCCCATCTAGTCTCCCCAATAAATGTGGTGGTCTTTGATTGTTTCTCAGTGTCATAGTTTCAGTCCATCCCTGAAATAGTCCCATCTAGTCTCCCCAATAAATGTGGTGGTCTTTGATTGTTCTCTCTGTGTCATAGTTTCAGTCCATCCCTGAAATAGTCCCATCTAGTCTCCCCAATAAATGTGGTGGTCTTTGATTGTTCTCTCAGTGTCATAGTTTCAGTCCATCCCTGAAATAGTCCCATCTAGTCTCCCCAATAAATGTGGTGGTCTTTGATTGTTCTCTCAGTGTCATAGTTTCAGTCCATCCCTGAAATAGTCCCATCTAGTCTCCCCAATAAATGTGGTGGTCTTTGATTGTTTCTCAGTGTCATAGTTTCAGTCCATCCCTGAAATAGTCCCATCTAGTCTCCCCAATAAATGTGGTGGTCTTTGATTGTTCTCTCTGTGTCATAGTTTCAGTCCATCCCTGAAATAGTCCCATCTAGTCTCCCCAATAAATGTGGTGGTCTTTGATTGTTCTCTCAGTGTCATAGTTTCAGTCCATCCCTGAAATAGTCCCATCTAGTCTCCCCAATAAATGTGGTGGTCTTTGATTGTTCTCTCAGTGTCATAGTTTCAGTCCATCCCTGAAATAGTCCCATCTAGTCTCCCCAATAAATGTGGTGGTCTTTGATTGTTCTCTCAGTGTCATAGTTTCAGCCCATCCCTGAAATAGTCCCATCTAGTCTCCCCAATAAATGTGGTGGTCTTTGATTGTTCTCTCTGTGTCATAGTTTCAGTCCATCCCTGAAATAGTCCCATCTAGTCTCCCCAATAAATGTGGTGGTCTTTGATTGTTCTCTCAGTGTCATAGTTTCAGTCCATCCCTGAAATAGTCCCATCTAGTCTCCCCAATAAATATGGTGGTCTTTGATTGTTCTCTCAGTGTCATAGTTTCAGTCCATCCCTGAAATAGTCCCATCTAGTCTCCCCAATAAATGTGGTGGTCTTTGATTGTTTCTCAGTGTCATAGTTTCAGTCCATCCCTGAAATAGTCCCATCTAGTCTCCCCAATAAATGTGGTGGTCTTTGATTGTTCTCTCAGTGTCATAGTTTCAGTCCATCCCTGAAATAGTCCCATCTAGTCTCCCCAATAAATGTGGTGGTCTTTGATTATTTCTCAGTGTCATAGTTTCAGTCCATCCCTGAAATAGTCCCATCTAGTCTCCCCAAAAAATGTGGTGGTCTTTGATTGTTCTCTCAGTGTCATAGTTTCAGTCCATCCCTGAAATAGTCCCATATAGTCTCCCCAATAAATGTGGTGGTCTTTGATTGTTCTCTCAGTGTCATAGTTTCAGTCCATCCCTGAAATAGTCCCATCTAGTCTCCCCAATAAATGTGGTGGTCTTTGATTGTTCTCTCAGTGTCATAGTTTCAGTCCATCCCTGAAATAGTCCCATCTAGTCTCCCCAATAAATGTGGTGGTCATTGATTGTTCTCTCAGTGTCATAGTTTCAGTCCATCCCTGAAATAGTCCCATCTAGTCTCCCCAATAAATGTGGTGGTCTTTGATTGTTCTCTCTGTGTCATAGTTTCAGTCCATCCCTGAAATAGTCCCATCTAGTCTCCCCAATAAATGTGGTGGTCTTTGATTGTTCTCTCAGTGTCATAGTTTCAGTCCATCCCTGAAATAGTCCCATCTAGTCTCCCCAATAAATGTGGTGGTCTTTGATTGTTCTCTCAGTGTCATAGTTTCAGTCCATCCCTGAAATAGTCCCATCTAGTCTCCCCAATAAATGTGGTGGTCTTTGATTGTTTCTCAGTGTCATAGTTTCAGTCCATCCCTGAAATAGTCCCATCTAGTCTCCCCAATAAATGTGGTGGTCTTTGATTGTTCTCTCAGTGTCATAGTTTCAGTCCATCCCTGAAATAGTCCCATCTAGTCTCCCCAATAAATGTGGTGGTCTTTGATTATTCTCTCTGTGTCATAGTTTCAGTCCATCCCTGAAATAGTCCCATCTAGTCTCCCCAATAAATGTGGTGGTCTTTGATTGTTCTCTCAGTGTCATAGTTTCAGTCCATCCCTGAAATAGTCCCATCTAGTCTCCCCAATAAATGTGGTGGTCTTTGATTGTTCTCTCAGTGTCATAGTTTCAGTCCATCCCTGAAATAGTCCCATCTAGTCTCCCCAATAAATGTGGTGGTCTTTGATTGTTCTCTCAGTGTCATAGTTTCAGTCCATCCCTGAAATAGTCCCATCTAGTCTCCCCAATAAATGTGGTGGTCTTTGATTGTTCTCTCAGTGTCATAGTTTCAGTCCATCCCTGAAATAGTCCCATATAGTCTCCCCAATAAATGTGGTGGTCTTTGATTGTTTCTCAGTGTCATAGTTTCAGTCCATCCCTGAAATAGTCCCATCTAGTCTCCCCAATAAATGTGGTGGTCTTTGATTGTTCTCTCAGTGTCATAGTTTCAGTCCATCCCTGAAATTGTCCCATCTAGTCTCCCCAATAAATGTGGTGATCTTTGATTGTTCTCTCAGTGTCATAGTTTCAGTCCATCCCTGAAATAGTCCCATCTAGTCTCCCCAATAAATGTGGTGGTCTTTGATTGTTCTCTCAGTGTCATAGTTTCAGCCCATCCCTGAAATAGTCCCATCTAGTCTCCCCAATAAATGTGGTGGTCTTTGATTGTTCTCTCTGTGTCATAGTTTCAGTCCATCCCTGAAATAGTCCCATCTAGTCTCCCCAATAAATGTGGTGGTCTTTGATTGTTCTCTCAGTGTCATAGTTTCAGTCCATCCCTGAAATAGTCCCATCTAGTCTCCCCAATAAATATGGTGGTCTCTGATTGTTCTCTCAGTGTCATAGTTTCAGTCCATCCCTGAAATAGTCCCATCTAGTCTCCCCAATAAATGTGGTGGTCTTTGATTGTTTCTCAGTGTCATAGTTTCAGTCCATCCCTGAAATAGTCCCATCTAGTCTCCCCAATAAATGTGGTGGTCTTTGATTGTTCTCTCAGTGTCATAGTTTCAGTCCATCCCTGAAATAGTCCCATCTAGTCTCCCCAATAAATGTGGTGGTCTTTGATTATTTCTCAGTGTCATAGTTTCAGTCCATCCCTGAAATAGTCCCATCTAGTCTCCCCAATAAATGTGGTGGTCTTTGATTGTTCTCTCAGTGTCATAGTTTCAGTCCATCCCTGAAATAGTCCCATCTAGTCTCCCCAATAAATGTGGTGGTCTTTGATTGTTCTCTCAGTGTCATAGTTTCAGTCCATCCCTGAAATAGTCCCATCTAGTCTCCCCAATAAATGTGGTGGTCTTTGATTGTTCTCTCAGTGTCATAGTTTCAGTCCATCCCTGAAATAGTCCCATCTAGTCTCCCCAATAAATGTGGTGGTCTTTGATTGTTCTCTCAGTGTCATAGTTTCAGTCCATCCCTGAAATAGTCCCATCTAGTCTCCCCAATAAATGTGGTGGTCTTTGATTGTTCTCTCTGTGTCATAGTTTCAGTCCATCCCTGAAATAGTCCCATCTAGTCTCCCCAATAAATGTGGTGGTCTTTGATTGTTCTCTCAGTGTCATAGTTTCAGTCCATCCCTGAAATAGTCCCATCTAGTCTCCCCAATAAATGTGGTGGTCTTTGATTGTTCTCTCAGTGTCATAGTTTCAGTCCATCCCTGAAATAGTCCCATCTAGTCTCCCCAATAAATGTGGTGGTCTTTGATTGTTTCTCAGTGTCATAGTTTCAGTCCATCCCTGAAATAGTCCCATCTAGTCTCCCCAATAAATGTGGTGGTCTTTGATTGTTCTCTCAGTGTCATAGTTTCAGTCCATCCCTGAAATAGTCCCATCTAGTCTCCCCAATAAATGTGGTGGTCTTTGATTATTCTCTCTGTGTCATAGTTTCAGTCCATCCCTGAAATAGTCCCATCTAGTCTCCCCAATAAATGTGGTGGTCTTTGATTGTTCTCTCAGTGTCATAGTTTCAGTCCATCCCTGAAATAGTCCCATCTAGTCTCCCCAATAAATGTGGTGGTCTTTGATTGTTCTCTCAGTGTCATAGTTTCAGTCCATCCCTGAAATAGTCCCATCTAGTCTCCCCAATAAATGTGGTGGTCTTTGATTGTTCTCTCAGTGTCATAGTTTCAGTCCATCCCTGAAATAGTCCCATCTAGTCTCCCCAATAAATGTGGTGGTCTTTGATTATTCTCTCTGTGTCATAGTTTCAGTCCATCCCTGAAATAGTCCCATCTAGTCTCCCCAATAAATGTGGTGGTCTTTGATTGTTCTCTCAGTGTCATAGTTTCAGTCCATCCCTGAAATAGTCCCATCTAGTCTCCCCAATAAATGTGGTGGTCTTTGATTGTTCTCTCAGTGTCATAGTTTCAGTCCATCCCTGAAATAGTCCCATCTAGTCTCCCCAATAAATGTGGTGGTCTTTGATTGTTCTCTCAGTGTCATAGTTTCAGTCCATCCCTGAAATAGTCCCATCTAGTCTCCCCAATAAATGTGGTGGTCTTTGATTGTTCTCTCTGTGTCATAGTTTCAGTCCATCCCTGAAATAGTCCCATCTAGTCTCCCCAATAAATGTGGTGGTCTTTGATTGTTCTCTCTGTGTCATAGTTTCAGTCCATCCCTGAAATAGTCCCATCTAGTCTCCCCAATAAATGTGGTGGTCTTTCATTGTTCTCTCAGTGTCATAGTTTCAGTCCATCCCTGAAATAGTCCCATCTAGTCTCCCCAATAAATGTGGTGGTCTTTGATTGTTCTCTCAGTGTCATAGTTTCAGTCCATCCCTGAAATAGTCCCATCTAGTCTCCCCAATAAATGTGGTGGTCTTTGATTGTTCTCTCAGTGTCATAGTTTCAGTCCATCCCTGAAATAGTCCCATATAGTCTCCCCAATAAATGTGGTGGTCTTTGATTGTTTCTCAGTGTCATAGTTTCAGTCCATCCCTGAAATAGTCCCATCTAGTCTCCCCAATAAATGTGGTGGTCTTTGATTGTTCTCTCTGTGTCATAGTTTCAGTCCATCCCTGAAATAGTCCCATCTAGTCTCCCCAATAAATGTGGTGGTCTTTGATTGTTCTCTCAGTGTCATAGTTTCAGTCCATCCCTGAAATAGTCCCATCTAGTCTCCCCAATAAATGTGGTGGTCTTTGATTGTTCTCTCAGTGTCATAGTTTCAGTCCATCCCTGAAATAGTCCCATCTAGTCTCCCCAATAAATGTGGTGGTCTTTGATTGTTCTCTCTGTGTCATAGTTTCAGTCCATCCCTGAAATAGTCCCATCTAGTCTCCCCAATAAATGTGGTGGTCTTTGATTGTTCTCTCAGTGTCATAGTTTCAGTCCATCCCTGAAATAGTCCCATCTAGTCTCCCCAATAAATATGGTGGTCTTTGATTGTTCTCTCAGTGTCATAGTTTCAGTCCATCCCTGAAATAGTCCCATCTAGTCTCCCCAATAAATGTGGTGGTCTTTGATTGTTTCTCAGTGTCATAGTTTCAGTCCATCCCTGAAATAGTCCCATCTAGTCTCCCCAATAAATGTGGTGGTCTTTGATTGTTCTCTCAGTGTCATAGTTTCAGTCCATCCCTGAAATAGTCCCATCTAGTCTCCCCAATAAATGTGGTGGTCTTTGATTATTTCTCAGTGTCATAGTTTCAGTCCATCCCTGAAATAGTCCCATCTAGTCTCCCCAATAAATGTGGTGGTCTTTGATTGTTCTCTCAGTGTCATAGTTTCAGTCCATCCCTGAAATAGTCCCATATAGTCTCCCCAATAAATGTGGTGGTCTTTGATTGTTCTCTCAGTGTCATAGTTTCAGTCCATCCCTGAAATAGTCCCATCTAGTCTCCCCAATAAATGTGGTGGTCTTTGATTGTTCTCTCAGTGTCATAGTTTCAGTCCATCCCTGAAATAGTCCCATCTAGTCTCCCCAATAAATGTGGTGGTCTTTGATTGTTCTCTCAGTGTCATAGTTTCAGCCCATCCCTGAAATAGTCCCATCTAGTCTCCCCAATAAATGTGGTGGTCTTTGATTGTTCTCTCTGTGTCATAGTTTCAGTCCATCCCTGAAATAGTCCCATCTAGTCTCCCCAATAAATGTGGTGGTCTTTGATTGTTCTCTCAGTGTCATAGTTTCAGTCCATCCCTGAAATAGTCCCATCTAGTCTCCCCAATAAATGTGGTGGTCTTTGATTGTTCTCTCAGTGTCATAGTTTCAGTCCATCCCTGAAATAGTCCCATCTAGTCTCCCCAATAAATGTGGTGGTCTTTGATTGTTTCTCAGTGTCATAGTTTCAGTCCATCCCTGAAATAGTCCCATCTAGTCTCCCCAATAAATGTGGTGGTCTTTGATTGTTCTCTCAGTGTCATAGTTTCAGTCCATCCCTGAAATAGTCCCATCTAGTCTCCCCAATAAATGTGGTGGTCTTTGATTATTCTCTCTGTGTCATAGTTTCAGTCCATCCCTGAAATAGTCCCATCTAGTCTCCCCAATAAATGTGGTGGTCTTTGATTGTTCTCTCAGTGTCATAGTTTCAGTCCATCCCTGAAATAGTCCCATCTAGTCTCCCCAATAAATGTGGTGGTCTTTGATTGTTCTCTCAGTGTCATAGTTTCAGTCCATCCCTGAAATAGTCCCATCTAGTCTCCCCAATAAATGTGGTGGTCTTTGATTGTTCTCTCAGTGTCATAGTTTCAGTCCATCCCTGAAATAGTCCCATCTAGTCTCCCCAATAAATGTGGTGGTCTTTGATTGTTCTCTCAGTGTCATAGTTTCAGTCCATCCCTGAAATAGTCCCATATAGTCTCCCCAATAAATGTGGTGGTCTTTGATTGTTTCTCAGTGTCATAGTTTCAGTCCATCCCTGAAATAGTCCCATCTAGTCTCCCCAATAAATGTGGTGGTCTTTGATTGTTCTCTCAGTGTCATAGTTTCAGTCCATCCCTGAAATTGTCCCATCTAGTCTCCCCAATAAATGTGGTGATCTTTGATTGTTCTCTCAGTGTCATAGTTTCAGTCCATCCCTGAAATAGTCCCATCTAGTCTCCCCAATAAATGTGGTGGTCTTTGATTGTTCTCTCAGTGTCATAGTTTCAGCCCATCCCTGAAATAGTCCCATCTAGTCTCCCCAATAAATGTGGTGGTCTTTGATTGTTCTCTCTGTGTCATAGTTTCAGTCCATCCCTGAAATAGTCCCATCTAGTCTCCCCAATAAATGTGGTGGTCTTTGATTGTTCTCTCAGTGTCATAGTTTCAGTCCATCCCTGAAATAGTCCCATCTAGTCTCCCCAATAAATATGGTGGTCTCTGATTGTTCTCTCAGTGTCATAGTTTCAGTCCATCCCTGAAATAGTCCCATCTAGTCTCCCCAATAAATGTGGTGGTCTTTGATTGTTTCTCAGTGTCATAGTTTCAGTCCATCCCTGAAATAGTCCCATCTTGTCTCCCCAATAAATGTGGTGGTCTTTGATTGTTCTCTCAGTGTCATAGTTTCAGTCCATCCCTGAAATAGTCCCATCTAGTCTCCCCAATAAATGTGGTGGTCTTTGATTATTTCTCAGTGTCATAGTTTCAGTCCATCCCTGAAATAGTCCCATCTAGTCTCCCCAATAAATGTGGTGGTCTTTGATTGTTCTCTCAGTGTCATAGTTTCAGTCCATCCCTGAAATAGTCCCATCTAGTCTCCCCAATAAATGTGGTGGTCTTTGATTGTTCTCTCAGTGTCATAGTTTCAGTCCATCCCTGAAATAGTCCCATCTAGTCTCCCCAATAAATGTGGTGGTCTTTGATTGTTCTCTCAGTGTCATAGTTTCAGTCCATCCTTGAAATAGTCCCATTTAGTCTCCCCAATAAATGTGGTGGTCTTTGATTGTTCTCTCAGTGTCATAGTTTCAGTCCATCCCTGAAATAGTCCCATCTAGTCTCCCCAATAAATGTGGTGGTCTTTGATTGTTCTCTCTGTGTCATAGTTTCAGTCCATCCCTGAAATAGTCCCATCTAGTCTCCCCAATAAATGTGGTGGTCTTTGATTGTTCTCTCAGTGTCATAGTTTCAGTCCATCCCTGAAATAGTCCCATCTAGTCTCCCCAATAAATGTGGTGGTCTTTGATTGTTCTCTCAGTGTCATAGTTTCAGTCCATCCCTGAAATAGTCCCATCTAGTCTCCCCAATAAATGTGGTGGTCTTTGATTATTCTCTCTGTGTCATAGTTTCAGTCCATCCCTGAAATAGTCCCATCTAGTCTCCCCAATAAATGTGGTGGTCTTTGATTGTTCTCTCAGTGTCATAGTTTCAGTCCATCCCTGAAATAGTCCCATCTAGTCTCCCCAATAAATGTGGTGGTCTTTGATTGTTCTCTCAGTGTCATAGTTTCAGTCCATCCCTGAAATAGTCCCATCTAGTCTCCCCAATAAATGTGGTGGTCTTTGATTGTTCTCTCAGTGTCATAGTTTCAGTCCATCCCTGAAATAGTCCCATCTAGTCTCCCCAATAAATGTGGTGGTCTTTGATTATTCTCTCTGTGTCATAGTTTCAGTCCATCCCTGAAATAGTCCCATCTAGTCTCCCCAATAAATGTGGTGGTCTTTGATTGTTCTCTCAGTGTCATAGTTTCAGTCCATCCCTGAAATAGTCCCATCTAGTCTCCCCAATAAATGTGGTGGTCTTTGATTGTTCTCTCAGTGTCATAGTTTCAGTCCATCCCTGAAATAGTCCCATCTAGTCTCCCCAATAAATGTGGTGGTCTTTGATTGTTCTCTCAGTGTCATAGTTTCAGTCCATCCCTGAAATAGTCCCATCTAGTCTCCCCAATAAATGTGGTGGTCTTTGATTGTTCTCTCTGTGTCATAGTTTCAGTCCATCCCTGAAATAGTCCCATCTAGTCTCCCCAATAAATGTGGTGGTCTTTCATTGTTCTCTCAGTGTCATTGTTTCAGTCCATCCCTGAAATAGTCCCATCTAGTCTCCCCAATAAATGTGGTGGTCTTTGATTGTTCTCTCTGTGTCATAGTTTCAGTCCATCCCTGAAATAGTCCCATCTAGTCTCCCCAATAAATGTGGTGGTCTTTGATTGTTTTTTCAGTGTCATAGTTTCAGTCCATCCCTGAAATAGTCCCATCTAGTCTCTCCAATAAATGAAGTGGTCTTTGATTGTTTTCTCAGTGTCATAGTTTCAGTCCATCCCTGAAATAGTCCCATCTAGTCTCCTCAATAAATGTGGTGGTCTTTGATTGTTTTCTCAGTGTCATAGTTTCAGTCCATTCCTGAAATAGTACCATCTAGTCTCCCCAATAAATGTGGTGGTCTTTGATTGTTCTCTCTGTGTCATAGTTTCAGTCCATCCCTGAAATAGCCCCATCTAGTCCCCCCAATAAATGTGGTCTTTGATTGTTCTGTCAGTGTCATAGTTTCAGTCCATCCCTGAAATAGTCCCATCTAGTCTCTCCAATAAATGAAGTGGTCTTTGATTGTTTTCTCAGTGTCATAGTTTCAGTCCATCCCTGAAATAGTCCCATCTAGTCTCCCCAATAAATGTGGTGGTCTTTGATTGTTTTCTCAGTGTCATAGTTTCAGTCCATCCCTGAAATAGTCCCATCTGGTCTCCCTAATAAATGTAGTGGTTTTTGATTGTTCTCTCTGTGTCATAGTTTCAGTCCATCCCTGAAATAACATCATCTATTTCCATCAACAACTTTGTGATCTGTATTAGGCTTCTCTCATTGCCATACAATTCCTCAAATTGGGTCAAGGAGACCAGTAATGTCAGTTTGCTGCTCTTATGGATGTGACAGGCTTGAGCAACATATGCTACTGTTTGTTTGTCCTCCTAACAAGGGCAATACCTGTGTGTCTCATTCTTCATTCATTGAACAGATAATATTTTCTTCTGCAGCTACTTGAACATAGTCTGATTATCTATTGTGACTTGATCTCTCTCTGCAAGGAGCAGTATGCTTCCTCCATATCAGTCTCGGTGATTTCTCAGACCCTCTGTGGATCTACTGATATGGTTAGGTGGGGTCAATAAGATGAACATTTGGCTTTGACAACATCCATTGAGGAGGCAGATGAAGATATGGGGAGGCATTAGATGAAGATATGGGGAGGCATGGGGAGGCATTAGATGAGGATATGGGGAGGCATTAGATGAAGATATGGGGAGGCATGGGGAGGCATTAGATGAGGATTGGGGAGGCATTGAATTCAATCAATAATGTAATGATACCATAACAGACAAATTGGTGATCCCAGACAGGAGGAGTCTGGGTCCAGCTGGAGCAGGGAGTACATTTGTGATTGATAGGTTATGGTATTTGCTTACATTTGAAATTCTCAATCAATTCATTATAAACAATGGATTAAAATACAGGATATCGTAGTGGGAAAGAGGAATTCAATGAACTTGTTTGAAGAAGTTCAGACAAAAGATGACCAGAGATTTCTTGTAACAGTGTGAAAGAATAAACTGGATATATGACTACACATATTGCATGCATGAGAGAATGCTTTAACATTCTTCTCCCAAAAACCAGGATTTGTTTCTCATTAGTGTAGAAAACAGGCAGATTCCGGAACATGTGAACAGTTGCATGTACCTTGGACGGATAATAACAAGCAATGGTTGATGTGAATGGGAAGTGAAGAAGAAAATAGGAATGGCCAAAATCACATTCAATATCATGAGAAATATATTGACATCCAGGCAGATAACAAATAAACTAAAGAGTCATCAGATGTTCTGTATATTCATCATTACAATATAGTACAGAAACATGACCAAGCTGGAGGACCAAACAGAGGCCCTTGCAATGTGGATATACAGAAGAATGGGTTACCTTTTGTGACAAGAAAAGCAAATACAAAAGTCCTGATGAGATAAGGAGTGAGAAGAGAAATACTGAGAGACATACAAATTAGGCAGATCACACATTTTGGACAAATAAAGAGACATGATACACTGCTGAAAACAATTTATACTGAGAAAAAGTTTGAAGACAGATGGGCAAAAGGTAGACGTCGCTATAAATTGGAGAGCACAATCAAGAGAAACATCACTATAAATGGCAGAGTGAGATCACTATAAATGGCAGAGTGAGATCACTATTAATGGGAGAGAGATCACTATAAATGGGAGAGCAGCATGAAGAGAGACATCACTATAAATAGAGGATTTATATAAAGAGATAGATTCATACCAGTCTGACTGAGTATCCCATCCATGTGAGAAATAGAGCATGTTGGGAGTCTGTTGTCGCCAACCTTTGATGCCGAGAAGGCTTTTGACATCCTTATCAGTGTAGTGGTAGAGCACTCACTTTTCATGACAAAGATACAGCGTTCAACTCCCACTTCCGACCAGTCGACCCAGCTGTTAATGTTTCATCTTCGAATTGGCACCTGACCTATGGTTAAGGAAGGATAGGCAGCAAGGAAGAAAACTTATTACCCTGCTTCAAACAAGCTGTGGCCTAGCACAATGCAGTTTCTAACACCTCATCCCCAACGGCAACGTCTGTTGCAAGATTTATTTAGATTCTATACAAATGATGTAAAAGCTATAAACGAAGAGATGCCCTTGCAGCACATGGAGCCTGATTTGCCAGAGTATCTATGTGGTGTTGTGTGTGTGCATTCTAAGATCATTTGAGAATCTTGTTATAGCGCACATATGTGCAGTCTAACGCGTGCTCTGAGGTGGCCCCTATATATTTTAGCCCTGCAAACTAACGTGCATCATTTATAAAAGAAGCCTTTGAAATGAGATTGATGCAGCACACTTCTCCATTGATTTTAGGGATGAAATGAAGTAGCAACAAACGAATATTACAAACCTTGGTCAGTAGTGTCCTTGCTGATAAGTGGAGGGGCAATCTCATTCAATTCCTCGACAGCAGGCTCCGGGTCCATCTTAACATCTGGATCCATGACATTGGATGGAGTCTTTTCCTCTAGGCCATCACTATTATCGGCCATATCTTCGCGTCACAGAACTTTGTCAAAGTCAGTCTATAAGTTGTAGTGTTTCTACTTTAAATTAAACAACACTTGACTTACACACTCGACCATTACTTGATTATCTTTCATCGCCAACCGCTAAACTAACAGCTGTACAGCACAGGCACATCGGCTTAATGCTGTCTATTATATCTGGTATCCAGGCAGGACACTACAAGCGTTCGCTCGCCTGGTAGCTTCAGGTATGGTTCCGTTAATCGTCTGGAGTATGTACTGTCAACGCGCAGTTAGACGGGCCAGAAGACGGTGCATGCCGACAAGTTGACGAACGGGCCGCGACGAAAACTCGCCAGAATATAGGCTGCCTTGTTCTATTTTTGTAGCAAAATCTCAAGGCATATAAATAATTTAACTTAACTTCAATTTTCGTAAATATTCAATGCTATATATATTTTTAAAAGTTACAATTTGCACACAAATAAAACTGAAATTCACTTAACGCGTCCACGAAATCGAAAGTTGAAATATCCGGTGAACTTCACATAGCAACCGATGACAACAGTTACGGTGAATAGCAACAGATTACTGCCACAGAAAACCTATCCCACCCCTGAGATTGTTTTCGGCTGTCAACAAAGAAGGAGATAGGAACCAATGGCTTTGTCTGGCATGGCCGAGATATATGATCCCGTTTTTCTATTAAAGCAATACCGTTCGGAATGTTTTATGTAGGGGCTGGAAGCGCGGGAAAGTAATCAGTATCGAATCATGTAACTGTTTTCTTTGCATATACCGCCCGGCAGCCATCAAATGTTAACGTTGCAAATCTCACTATATCGATGAATTGATTTCTGTCCCACTGTCCCACAATATTGGTACGAGATATAGCCACTAACTGTTACTCGTTTCACTCTTTCTCGTTTAATGTGTCAACGTAACTGCAATGTCTTCATCGATCTTCCTTCTTTTATATTTTCGCCTGTATCCTGCTTGTGCATTTCAGCCCCAGGTTATGTTTTCGACTGTATCCTATTTGTGCCTTTCAGCGCCAGGTTATGTTTTCGCCTGTATCCTGCTTGTGCATTTCAGCCCCAGATTATGTTTTCGCCTGTATCCTGCTTGTGCATTTCAGCCCCAGGTTATGTTTTCGCCTGTATCCTGCTTGTGCATTTCAGCCCCAGGTTATGTTTTCGCCTGTATCCTACTTGTGCATTTCAGCCCCAGATTATGTTTTCGCCTGTATCCTGCTTGTACTTTTCAGCGCCAGGTTATGAAGACTAGGCCCTAGTGTATGCATCGTACACGGAGAGTTTTACTGCTTCTGTTATTTCTGATATCCATCTTTTGCTTAGTCGGCCCTTGACTTTGTATTCATTGTATCTGTATACTCTTGCTTTTTGGGGAATACTATCTGGTGTTTGTCGCATTACTTAACTTAACTTCTTTATACTGGTTTAGAAGATTCTATAGAGTCGGTATACAGCCAGTTTATATCATTTTAAAATGACTGTGACCATCCAATCTATTCTTTAATGCATTATCTGACCCTGCCTCCACCACATCCTGTAGCAATGCATTCCAAGGAATCACCATTCTCTGACTGACAAAATGTCTCCTTATGTACAATCTGGACCTGCCTTTAAATAATTTGAAGCTGTGCACTCTAGTTCTTGTAGCCAGTTGAACTTTGAAGCTGTGCACTCTAGTTCTTGTAGTCAGTTGAACTTTGAAGCTGTGCACTCTAGTTTTTGTAGTCAGTTGAACTTTGAAGCTATGCACTCTAGTTCTTGTAGTCAGTTGAACTTTGAAGCTATGCACTCTAGTTCTTGTAGTCAGTTGAACTTTGAAGCTATGCACTCTAGTTCTTGTAGTCAGTTGAACTTTGAAAAACTTGTTATAGTCTAATTTCTCCTTTCCATTGAAAGAAAGACTCAGAAAAACTGGCCTACAGTGTCCAGAAAAAAGAAGAATTCGAAGTGACTTAATACAGGTTTATATAATGATTAGAGGAAAGGATAAATAGGACTAATCCCCCTCTCAATAGTTTGAGAATAAAATTTGGACAATGGTTTTGCCAGGAAGTATCTGAGATCAAATAGCAATTTTGGATGAATACCAATAACCAGTGTCCGAACCATTTGGTTTGCTTTCTCTTATTGAGGTCAAGCACTGATCTTGTACCCTTTCCTAATATCTTCGTTTCTGATGCTATCCTTTCTTGTTACTCTAAACATTCTGCGCAGGCAATTAATTTCCGTTGTTACACGATGTTTCTGTTATCTTTGTTAATGTCCAATTTTGGCACTGATCACACAATGTGGGTAGGAATATCGTGTTTCATAGTGTTCGTTTTGTATCAATTGTCACGTGTTTACATTGTAATATAAAAGGCATTTGCCCAATAATTTGACTTGCTTTATTACATCTGGGTTGGATTTCAGTGTCTCCTTTGCCATCTGCTGAGATTATGTTACCCAGGTACGTGAAATGTTTCACTTGTTGGTTGTGTATAATTATATTTGTTTTTATTTCTTTTCTTGCAATTCTCATAACTTCAGGTTTCTCGGTGTTGATGTTCCTACCGTAATCCGTACATGCCTCATTAAGATTGGTGATATGTTCATGCAGTTGTTGTTTCTGAGGTTGCTGTTATTGCTTGGTCATCAGCAAAGAGGAGTTCATTTAGGTGCTCACTAATGTTGGCTTTTTTACATATTTGCGTTTATATATATATATATATGTGTGTGTGTGATGGTATTGTTGTTTGTTGTTTAATGCCCACAATGAGTAAGTTGACCCTTTTGTGCGCCCTGAAAAGGATGTTAAGTGGCGGGTTGTAGTAGCTTCCCTCACATCCCGATCATGCTGATGAAGGTGGACCGGGGTCATCCAGACGGTTGTGCTATGCTTGGATTCATCTGCGTGGCGCTCAATACTATGGGTACACAACCTGGCCGAACACCGACCCTAAAATGAGATTTTTCAGAATATCCTGCGTGTTGTTCTGGTTCCTAATGTACTTTGGCTATTCACATAAAGACTTGTCATATGTTGGTCAAATGTTTACTTACGGCTTAACATTCAAATGTTGTCCACAGTTGACATCTGTTCACTGGATCGAATGCCGGCTGTTCCACGGTAACAACGTGTCGTGTCTGATCGTATTCGATAAATGTTTACTTCAGTAATTGTCTGAGTGCGTCTATCTCGCATCTATCTTGTGTCTATCTCGCATCTATCTTGTGTCTACCTCGCATCTATCCTGTGTCTATCTCGCATCTATCTTGTGTCTATCTCGCATCTATCTTGTGTCTATCTCGCATCTATCTTGTGTCTATCTTGTGTCTATCTCGCATCTATCTAGCGTCTATCTCGCATCTATCTTGTGTCTATCTCGCATCTATCTTGTGTCTATCTTGTGTCTATCTCGCATCTATCTTGTGTCTATCTCGCATCTATCTTGTGTCTATCTCGCATCTATCTTGTGTCTATCTCGCATCTATCTTGTGTCTATCTCGCATCTATCTTGTGTCTATCTCGCATCTATCTTGTGTCTATCTCGCATCTATCTTGTGTCTATCTCGCATCTATCTTGTGTCTATCTCGCATCTATCTTGTGTCTATCTCGCATCTATCTTGTGTCTATCTTGTGTCTATCTTGTGTCTATCTCGCATCTATCTTGTGTCTATCTCGCATCTATCTTGTGTCTATCTCGCATCTATCTTGTGTCTATCTCGCATCTATCTTGTTTCTATCTTGCGTCTATCTCGCATCTATCTTGAATCTATCTTGAATCTATCTCGAATCTATCTTGCGTCTATCTTGCGTCTATCACCGCTAAATTAAATGCACAACGGACCAACCGCTAACAGGGAATCTAACCAGCGACTCAGTAGAAACAATATTTCTGCAAAGCAGAACCAAAAGTGTATTTTGCTATCAATTGTGCTTCCGTCAGCCACTTTCATTCACAGAGACAGAGTAGCAGAAACAGCATGTAGCCCCAGACATGAAACCCTACATTACACAACGCCGCACATGTCTGTCACAAGACGCCAGTGGCGCAGGGATGGAGGAGTAGAAGTGATCGGGTGCCCCAGGCGCTGCAGGTGAGGTTGCAAACAAAAACTACAGGACAACAATGTATGCGTAATCTAGTTCTTGTTAATAATTGAAGAGAAACTCTTGAAAAGATTGAATGTGAAGATGTGATCACATAATTGATTGAAATTCTAGCGAGAGAAATCAATATACACATTCGTCTGTCTCTGCGTTCCCTGATAATACAAATATTAAACAGAGCAATTATTGAAATGCCTGTGTATGTTCTTCTATGGACGGGTTGTACATCGTCGTCTGGAACAGCCGTCTCTCTTGGGCCAAGGAATAGAGTCCCACATCATGAGATCGTGCCGCCCTAGGATCACCCTCGTCTACTACACGCCTGCCTCGAGCTCTGAAGCCAGAACCACTTGTGTTATAGGTGCCCAGTGGGAGTTAATATTAGTCCCATCTGCATTAGATAAATGAACCATCGCCATATTCTCCTCAGAAATGTGGTCAGCAGGTAGTCCTCCCCCACCCTAACCCACCCCATCTTCTGGTGGCACCAATGACCTTAGGGAGAGAATTCCTTTCACATGTAGAGATCTTCAGCTCTTGGGCGTTGGGTTCGTGTCTGTCACAGGGTAGGAACAATAAACTAGTCACCAGCTGGTGTTATGTAGCTAAGCTAATGTTACGGTGTGTTAGCAGTGCTGTTGTTGTTATCGTTGTTGTTGGTGGTGTTGTTGGTGGAGGTGTTGTTGGTGTTGTTGTTGGTGGTGGTAGTATTGTTGTTGGTGGTGGTAGTGTTGTTGTTGGTGGAGGTGTTGTTGGTGGTGTTGTTGTTGGTGCTGTTGTTGGTGGTGGTGTTGTTGTTTTTGGTAGTGTTGTTGTCGTTGTTGGTGGTGTTGTTGGTGGTGGTGTTGTTGGTGGTGTTGTTGGTGGTGGTGTTGTTGATTGTGGTGGTGGTGGTGTTGTCGTTGGTGGTGTTGTTGTCGTTGTTGGTGGTGTTGTTGGTGGTGGTGTTGTTGGTGGTATTGTTGGTGGTGGTGTTGTTGTTGGTGGTGTTGTTGTTGGTGGTGGTAGTGTTGTTGTTGGTGGTGGTATTGTTGTTGGTGGAGGTGTTGTTGGTGGTGTTGGTGCTGTTGTTGGTATTGTTGTTGGTGGTGGTATTGTTGTTGGCGTTGTTCTTGGTGTTGTTGTTTTTGGTAGTGTTGGTGATGGTGTTGTTGTTGGTGTTGTTGTTGGTGGTGTTGTTGGTGTTGTCGTTGTTGGTGGTGTTGTTGGTGGTGGTGGTGTTGTTGGTGGTGGTGGTGTTGTCGTTGTTGTTGGTGGTGTTGTTGGTGGTGGTGTTGTCGTTGTTAGTGTTGTTGCTGTCGATATTGGTGGTGTTGTTTAATGCCCACAATGAGTAATATTACTCTTTGTGGGCCCTGAAACGGGCGTTGTGGCGGGTGGCAGTAGTTTCCTCACATCCGGAGCGAGCTGATGAAGGTGGACTGGTGTTCTCCAGGCTGTGCTATTATTGCGGGCATGGCGTTGATCTCCCGCCTCGTTAGTCAAGCTGCCACGAACACAGCCCGTTTCCAGGGAGACTGTGGAGAAGTGGAAGCCTTGGTCAGTATATTGTCCCTGACCTTGACTAGCAATGTCCGATCAGTATGTTTTGCCTGACCCTCACCTTCATGCCCGATCAGTATGTTTTGCCTGACCCTGACCTTCATGTCCGATCAGTATGTTTTGCCTGACCTTCATGTCCGATCAGTATGTTTTGCCTGACCAGACGTTAGTCTCCTCTGCCCAATCAGTGATGACCCAGCAGAGGACCCCCTGACATCCAGCTAAGCGCCCTATCACCTGTGGAGATATTGTCCAAGGTAGCGGAACTGATGGACCTATTTAATTGTGACAGTTAAGATCAATGCTGAGTGGAACCGGACACCTGCTAATCCTCATTGTTTCCGTTTTGGGCGTGTTAATCTTCATGTAAAAACTTTGACATACAGTGGCACGCGCAGTCATATGATTGTGCAGTCAACTTTTGTCCTCGTGTGTGGCATTGATTGTTGACAAAGATCAGTTCATATTCTGAGCCATATGATCCCATATCGGACACTAGGATAAAACTGCGGCACAGTCCCAATGAAGGCAGAACATATTTTGCAGTCCTGTCCACTTTATACCGACAAAAGAAGTAGCATTTGGCAACAGCCAGTGTCCTTCCACGAGAAGCTGTACCAAAGTGTACAGAGCCTTGAGTCGACTGCTGCCTTCGTTAGAGTCATTGAAGAGGTCTGAAGACGAACGAGGAAGAAGAAGACCGAATCTATGGCTTAATATTTATTACTAATTGAATCCTTTCGTTTGATTCGACAGAAAACACATAACTAGTTGTCTCAGCTGTCGTTTCACCACCAAGTCTGTCCACCACCCTACCAAAGTCTGCTCCACCACCCAACCAAAGTCTGCTCCACAACCCCACCAAAGTCTGCTCCACCACCCTACCAAAGTCTGCTCCACCACCCTACCAAAGAGACGTTTCACCACCAAGTCTACTCCACCACCCTACCCAAAGTCTGCTCCACCACCCTACCAAAGTCTGCTCCACCACCCTACCAAAGAGACGTTTCACCACCAAGTCTACTCCACCACCCTACCCAAAGTCTGCTCCACCACCCTACCAAAGTCTGCTCCACCACCCTACCAAAGTCTGCTCCACCACCCCACCAAAGAGACGCCATCACAAAAGTTGAATGGCTAGTTCAAAGCTAAGTAGTAGTTGCGTTCAACAAGAGCATCAGCTGTTCATTTGGATCTGTTCAGGTTTGGTGGTAAGAATTAATGGACTGCATTTCCTGGATGGAATTAATAGTACCACCAAATCAGGAACTTTATCACCTACCTATCTATGAGCAAGGTAAAAGTCAGGTGTCCATTACAAGACAGACTTCTGTAGTCTATACTTGCAGTCTCCACGTGTCTCAGTATGCGCTTGAGTGTACACCTGTGTTTTCTTCTAGCAACTATATGAAAATATAAATCTCTGTCTAAAGAGATAAAACTCACACGTTCCACAATATTGGTGTATAGTCTGATAAGAAGTGGTATACCTCAGATAAAACTCACACGTTCCACAATATTTGTGTATAGTCTGATAAGAAGTGGTATACCTCAGATAAAACTCACACGTTCCACAATATTTGTGTATAGTCTGATAAGAAGTGGTATACCTCAGATAAAACTCACACGTTCCACAATATTTGTGTATAGTCTGATAAGAAGTGGTATACCTCAGATATAACTCACACGTTCCACAATATTTGTGTATAGTCTGATAAGAAATGGTATACCTCAGATAAAACTCACACATTCCACAATATTTGTGTATAGTCTGATAAGAAATGGTATACCTCAGATAAAACTCACACGTCCCACAATATTTATGTATAGTCTGATAAGAAGTGGTATACCTCAGATTAAGATTGGCACCATTTATTATAAAAGATTTAATACAACATATAATCACCCAAATACATATTTATAATCACAAATCTACTGGTCCCTTCCTGATTAGCCATGTAACTATGCCCTCCTGGTGGCACTGCCTGAAGTAAGTACTTTCACAGTAAGACGGCAACCCTACTTGTGGTACTGCCTGCAGTAAGTACTCTCACAGTAAGACGGCAACCCTACTTGTGGTACTGCCTGCAGTAAGTACTCTCACAGTAAGACGGCAACCCTACTTGTGGTACTGCCTGCAGTAAGTACTCTCACAGTAAGACGGCAACCCTACTTGTGGTACTGCCTGCAGTAAGTACTCTCACAATAAGACGGCAACCCTACTTGTGGTACTGCCTGCAGTAAGTACTCTCACAGTAAGACGGCAACCCTACTTGTGGTACTGCCTGCAGTAAGTACTCTCACAGTAAGACGGCAACCCTACTTGTGGTACTGCCTGCAGTAAGTACTCTCACAATAAGACCGCAACCCTACTTGTGGTACTGCCTGCAGTAAGTACTCTCACAGTAAGATGGTAACCCTACTTGTAACACCAGACAACAAGTTATTGCCATTTTGACCTGTGGTGCATGTTGTGTTTATGCTTGAGTTTCCCGGTTTTCAAAGGTTCTCACACCTTCCAGCATTCTACCCTGTATGAACCATCATATGCCTTTCATTTTATTTGTAAGAAACCCCTTGACCCACTCCTATTACTGCAGTATTTTCTTAGGCTTCTTCTCGTCACAACACCAGCTGATCTGTCTGTCACAACACCAGCTGATCTGTCCGTCAAAACATCAGCTGATCTGTCCCATCACAACACCAGCTGATCTGTCCCATCACAACACCAGCTGATCTGTCCCATCACAACACCAGCTGATCTGTCCATCAAAACATCAGCTGATCTATCCCATCACAACACCAGCTGATCTGTCCCATCACAACACCAGCTGATCTGTCCGACACAACACCAGCTGATCTGGCCGTCACAACACCAGCTGATCTGTCCCATCACAACACCAGCTGATCTGTCCGTCAAAACATCAGCTGATCTGTCCCATCACAACACCAGCTGATCTGTCCCATCACAACACCAGCTGATCTGTCCCATCACAACACCAGCTGATCTGTCCGTCAAAACATCAGCTGATCTATCCCATCACAACACCAGCTGATCTGTCCCATCACAACACCAGCTGATCTGTCCGACACAACACCAGCTGATCTGTCCGTCACAACACCAGCTGATCTGTCCCATCACAACACCAGCTGATCTGTCCGTCAAAACATCAGCTGATCTGTCCCATCACAACACCAGCTGATCTGTCCCATCACAACACCAGCTGATCTGTGGTGGTCCTATGGTCTGGATGCAGTGGTGGTCCTATAGTCTGGATGCAGTGGTGGTCCTATGGTCTAGATGCAATGGTGGTCCTATAATCTGGATGTAGTGGTGGTCCTATAGTCTGGATGTAGTGGTGGTCCTATGGTCTGGATGCAATGGTGGTCCTATGGTCTGGCTGCAGTGGTGGTACTATGGTTTGGATGCAGTGGTGGTCCTATGGTCTGGATGTAGTGGTGGTCCTATGGTCTGGATGTAGTGGTGGTCCTATGGTCTGGATGTAGTGGTGGTCCTATGGTCTGGCGGCAGTGGTGGTCCTATGGTCTAGATGCAATGGTGGTCCTATAATCTTGATGCAGTGGTGGTCCTATGGTCTAGATGCAGTGGTGGTCCTATGGTATGGATGCAGTGGTGGTCCTATTCTATGGATGCAGTGGTGGTCCTATGGTCTGGATGTAGCGGTGGTCCTTTGGTCTAGATGCAGTGGTGGTCATATGGTCTGGCGGCAGTTGTGGTCCTATGGTCTAGATGTAGCGGTGGTCCTATGGTCTGGATGCAGTGGTGGTCCTATGGTCTAGATGCAGAGGTGGTCCTATGGTATGGATGCAGTGGTGGTCCTATGGTCTGGATGTAGCGGTGGTCCTTTGGTCTAGATGCAGTGGTGGTCATATGGTCTGGCGGCAGTTGTGGTCCTATGGTCTAGATGTAGCGGTGGTCCTATGGTCTGGCGGCAGTGGTGGTCCTATGGTCTAGATGTAGCGGTGGTCCTATGGTCTGGCGGCAGTGGTGGCCCTATGGTCTAGATGTAGTGGTGGTCCTATGGTCTGGCGGCAGTGGTGGTCCTATGGTCTGGATGCAGTGGTGGTCCTATGGTCTAGATGTAGTGGTGGTCCTATGGTCTGGCGGCAGTGGTGGTCCTATGGTCTAGATGTAGTGGTGGTCCTATGGTCTGGCGGCAGCGGTGGTCCTGTGGTCTGACTGAAGATGTAAGAAGATGCTATGGGAGACCTGGAAACATTGGAAGCATAAACTTCATACAATTGAACAGACAATTTTGGCTGATTGACAAATAAATAGTTATTAATATTCCACTCGCTCCCTCACAGCCGACTTTTGCAAATTGGAATGATCAATCAGAAAAACAGATGAGAAAAACATGAAAGGTGTAGATTTTGAAATGAAAAACACCAAAAAAGCAAACCAAGTGCCATTAAAGAAAGGAAAAAAAACAGTCAAACTGGGACATTATGATGAAACGTCACCCCATTGACCAACCATCAACTAAGTATATCATTCACTTTTTCCTAACAGAAGCAGCACAAAAAAGCATTCTTCCTATGGGTCGGCTTACAAACCATCAATACACAGGAAATAAAAGTACATACGCATTCAGATGAAACATGGAAGATCTGAAATGAGGGTACAGACAGAATATTTATCAGCTTAGTGGTTCTCAGGCCAACACAATACATAAATCAGGCTATTTATTCAGTATCTATTTCGTATCAATAGAATAAATAGACAGCAATCCACAGATTTATCAAAGGCTAAATTTAATAAACAGGCCTCTAATACTCAGTTTTTGTATCATGTCCCCTCAGATCCAAGCAAAATCAGATTCTCTCTCCAAATTTGATGTGGAACAGAACAAAAACATACCCTCTCACCAAATTTAATGTGTAACGGAACAAAAACAAACCCTCTCACCAAATTTGGTGTGTAACGGAACAAAAACAGATCCTCTCATCAAATTTGGTGTGTAACAGAACAAAACACAGATCCCCTCACCAAATTTGATGTGGAACAGAACAAAAACAAACCCTTTCACCAAATTTGATGTGGAGCAGAACAAAAACAAACATTCTCACCAAATTTGATGTGGAACAGAACAAAAACAAACCCTCTCACCAAATTTGATGTGGAATAGAACAAAAAGAGATCCTCTCACCAAATTTGACGTGTAACGGAACAAAAACAGATCCTCTCACCAAATTTGATGTGTTACGGAACAAAAACAAACCCTCTCACCAAATGTGGTGTGTAACGGAACAAAAACAAACCCTCTCACCAAATTTGGTGTGTAACGGAACAAAAACAGATCCTCTCATCAAATTTGGTGTGTAACAGAACAAAAACAGATCCCCTCACCATATTTGATGTGGAACAGAACAAAAACAGATCCCCTCACCAAATTTGATGTGGAACAGAACAAAAACAAACCCTTACACCAAATTTGATGTGGAACAGAACAAAAACAAACCCTCTCACCAAATTTGACGTGGAACAGAACAAAAACAAACCCTCTCACCAAATTTGATGTGGAACAGAACAAAAACAAACCCTTACACCAAATTTGATGTGGAACAGAACAAAAACAAACCCTCTCACCAAATTTGATGTGGAACAGAACAAAAACAAACCCTCTCACCAAATTTGAAGTGGAACAGAACAAAAACAGATCCTCTCACCAAATTTGACGTGTAACGGAACAAAAACAGATCCTCTCACCAAATTTGATGTGTAATGGAACAAAAACAAACCCTCTCACCAAATTTGATGTGTAACAGAACAAAAAATAAACCCTCTCACCAAATTTGGTGTGTAACGGAACAAAAACAGATCCTCTCACCAAATTTGGTGTGTAACGGAACAAAAACATATCCTCTCACCAAATTTGATGTGTAACGGAACAAAAACAGATCCTCTCACCAAATTTGATGTGTAACGGAACAAAAACAGAGGCAAGCTGACAGACAAACTAGTGACTGAAGACACTTGCCAAAACACTGATATTATTTTATGAACGTATCTCGATTATAGCATGTGACCATCAGCTTGGTTTACAAACCAAATGTACAGGGTACAAACCCAATATACAAGGTACAAACCCAATGTACAGGGTACACACCCAATATACAAGGTACAAACCCAATGTAATAACCACATCGTGCTCGGTTTGACAGAACGGAAAAGTAGTGGATTTCTTCAGGATTTGACCACTTCATTCAGTCGAACCAGCTGTAAATGGGTACCTGATGGAGTCAGTAGAAGCCACTGCAGTAGCTACAGTTTTGATGCTCTTTCTCTTTGCTGATCATTGACTTGTCTCAGGTGTCTATGTGTTCCTAGAGCTGATCATTGACTTGTCCCAGGTGTCTATGTGCTCCTAGAGCTGATCATTGACTCGTCCCAGGTGTCTATGTGTTCCTAGAGCTGATCATTGACTTGTCCCAGGTGTCTATGTGTTCCAAGAGCTGATCATTGACTTGTCTCAGTTGTCTTTGTGTTCCTAGAGCTGATCATTGACTTGTCCCAGGTGTCTATGTGTTCCAAGAGCTGATCATTGACTTGTCTCAGGTGTCTATGTGTTCCAAGAGCTGATCATTGACTTGTCTCAGGTGTCTATGTGTTCCAAGAGCTGATCACTGACTTGTCTCAGGTGTCTATGTGTTCCAAGAGCTGATCACTGACTTGTCTCAGGTGTCTATGTGTTCCAAGAGCTGATCATTGACTTGTCTCAGGTGTCTATGTGTTCCTAGAGCTGATCATTGACTTGTCTCAGGTATCTATGTGTTTCTAGAGCTGATCATTGACTTGTCCCAGGTGTCTATGTGTTCCTAGAGCTGATCATTGACTTGTCTCAGGTGTGTTCCTAGAGCTGATCATTGACTTGTCCCAGGTGTGTTCCTAGAGCTGATCATTAACTTGTCTCAGGTGTGTTCCTAGAGCTGATCATTGACTTGTCCCAGGTGTGTTCCTAAAGCTGATCATTGACTTGTCCCAGGTGTCTATGTGTTCCTAGAGCTGATCATTGACTTGTCCCAGGTGTCTATGTGTTCCTAGAGCTGATCATTGACTTGTCTCAGGTGTGTTCCTAGAGCTGATCATTGACTTGTCGCAGGTGTGTTCCTAGAGCTGATCATTGACTTGTCTCAGGTGTGTTCCTAGAGCTGATCATTGACTTGTCCCAGGTGTGTTCCTAGAGCTGATCATTGACTTGTCCCAGGTGTCTATGTGTTCCTAGAGCTGATCATTGACTTGTCCCAGGTGTCTATGTGTTCCTAAAGCTGATCATTGACTTGTCTGAGGTGTGTTGCTAGAGCTGATCATTGACTTGTCCCAGGTGTGTTCCTAGAGCTGATCATTGACTTGTCCCAGGTGTCTATGTTTTCCTAGAGCTGATCATTGACTTGTCCCAGGTGTCTATGTGTTCCTAGAGCTGATCATTAACTTGTCCCAGGTGTCTATGTGTTCCTAGAGCTGATCATTGACTTCTCAGGTGTGTTCCTAGAGCTGATCATTGACTTGTCCCAGGTGTCTATGTGTTCCTAGAGATGATCATTGACTTGTATCAGGTGTGTTCCTAGAGCTGATCATTGACTTGTCTCAGGTATCTATGTGTTCCTAGAGCTGATCATTGACTTGTCCCAGGTGTCTATGTGTTCCTAGAGCTGATCATTGACTTGTCCCAGGTGTCTATGTGTTCCTAGAGCTGATCATTGACTTAACTTAACTTAACGTCTTTATACTGGTTTAGAAGACCCTGCAGAGTCTGTATACAACCAGTTACATTTACATCACCCTGCTCTAAAAGCTATGCGCATCCAGCTTATTCTTAAATGCATTAACTGTCCCTGCCTCCACTACCTCCCCTGGCAATGCATTCCAAGCAGACACCACTCTCTGACTAAAAAAATATTTTCTAATATCTAATCTGGACCTCTCTTTAGTCAGCTTGTAGCTATGCCCTCGTGTTATTGTAGGTGGCTGTATTTTAAAAAACTTGTTATAGTCTAATTTATCGATTCCTCTGATCATCTTATAAACCTGTATTAAGTCACCACGAATTCTTCTCTCTTCGAGACACTGTAGGCCGGTTTTTCTGAGTCGTTCCTCATAACTGTAATTCTGGAATCCCACTATCATCTTTGTCGCTCTTTTTTGTATTCTTTCTAGCATGTTTATGTCCCCTCTATGATAAGGACTCCACACCTGTACACCGTACTCCAATCTAGGTCTAATTAAAGCTTTATACAGTTTGACGATCACTTCCTTGCTCCTATGTTTAATATTTCTTTTTATCATACCTAACATTGCATTTGCCTTTTTCACTGCTACCTTAACTTGCTCACTCACCTTTCCTGTATGATCTATTATAACCCCTAGGTCCCTTTCCTTATCTATTTTTCTAATATTGTTTTCTCCCATTCTGTAATTATGTTCCATATTGGATCTACCCATGTGGATGACTGTACATTTATCTACATTAAACTCCATTTGCCAGCTTACAGACCATTCTCGAATTTTATCTAAATCCGACATCAATATATCCACTTCCGCTTTAGATGAGACACTACTGCATAGTTTTGTGTCATCAGCAAATTTTGCAATCATGGATCTCATATCAATGTCCAAATCATTTAGATATATCAAGAACAAAATTGGTCCCAAAACCGAGCCCTGTGGCTCACCACTTTTCACTTCACTCCACTCAGAGTACTCCTTATTTATGCCCACCCTCTGCCTTCTTCCCGTTAACCAATTTTCAATCCATTTGGCAACTTCCCCACCTATTCCATATGATTTTAACTTTCGAAATAATCTTTGATGAGGTACTCTATCAAAGGCCTTTGCAAAGTCTAGATAAATAACATCCACTGGCTCCCCTTTATCTATGATTTTAGTAACCTCCTCCATGAATTCTAATAGATTTGTTAAGCATGATCTCCCTCTAGTAAACCCATGCTGACTATTTCTAATTAGATGAAATTTGTCTAAATGCATTACAATGTTTTCTTTGATTATTGACTCTAACAATTTACAGACTATACTCGTTAAACTCACCAGACTATAATTTGCTGGATCTGATTTTTTGCCTTTTTTGAATAAGGGGATCACTCCTACATCTTTCCAATCCTGTGGAACAATCCCTTTTGTAAGTGATTGAGAACATAATATAGCCAATGGTTTTACTAGTTGGTCTCTAATTTCATACAGCAATTTTGGATGAATACCATCTTGACCTGGACATTTATTCACTTTCAACCCCTCCAATTTTCTAAAAACCATTTCCTCTGTAATACTGATTGATCTTAATCCCGCTGTATCCATGTCTCTTTGAAAAATATCTATAGGCTCTGGGATCTCGGAGCAGTCCTCCTTTGTGAAGACTGTGCCAAAGTACTGACTGAGCAGATTAGCTGCCTCCCTATTCTCACTTATTATTTTCCCTGTACTGTCTATGAGAGGGCCTACTTTGTCTTTCGTTCTTTGTTTATTTCTAACATAAGAGAAGAAGCTTTTACTGTCAGTCTTGATCCTCTGAGCAAGTTTTTTTTCAAAGTCTATTTTTGCTGTTTTATTCGCTTTCTGAGATATGTTCTTGCTTGTCCAAATATTTTACATATGTTTCTTTTGATTTACCTGCCTCTATATATTTTGTCCATGCTTTATTTTTTGCTCTTCTACATTTAACTACAATCTAGTTATCCACTTTTTACGCTTGGAGTTTACCTCCCTACATGGAACACATTCCTCTTTTAGCGTTTCTAGAACTGTTTTAAAACTTTCTCACTCCTGTTCAACATCTGTTCCTACAACAATATCTTTCCAGATTATGTGGTTCGCTGCCTCTTTCATCCTCTTAACATCTGCCTTAGAGTAGTCGTATGTTCGCGTGTTTATGTTTACTTCTTTCCCTGCAATAAGATCCCAACGGTTGATTTGATGGTCACTTGAGCCAAACAGTTCCCCAACGGTATTATTTTCAATCATATTTTCCTCTGTGGTAAAAACTAGGTTGAGAATGTTTTTGCCTCTGGTGGCTGCTTCTACATGTTGAATTAAAGAATTGTCAGTTATGCACTTAACAAAAGGTTTTGACTCTACAAGTGCTTCTGCTTGTCCCGGGTGTGTTCCTAGAGCTGATCATTGACTTGTCCCAGGTGTGTTCCTAGAGCTGATCATTGACTTGTCCCAGGTGTGTTCCTAGAGCTGATCATTGATTTGTCTCAGGTGTCTATGTGTTCCTAGAGCTGATCATTGACTTGTCTCAGGTGTGTTCCTAGAGCTGATCATTGAATTGTCCCAGGTGTCTATGTGTTCCTATAGCTGATCATTGACCTATCCCAGGTATCTATGTGTTCCTATAGCTGATCATTGACTTGTCCCAGGTGTCTATGTGTTCCTAGAGCTGATCATTGACTTGTCCCAGGTGTCTATGTGTTCCTAGAGCTGATCATTGACTTGTCTCAGGTGTGTTCCTAGAGCTGATCATTGACTTGTCTCAGGTATCTATGTGTTCCTAGAGCTGATCATTGACTTGTCACAGGTGTCTATGTGTTCCTAGAGCTGATCATTGACTTGTCACAGGTGTCTATGTGTTCCTACAGCTGATCACTGACCTGTCCCATGTGTGTTCCTAGAGCTGATCATTGACTTGTCCAAGGTGTCTATGTGTTCCTAGAACTGATCATTGACTTGTCCCAGGTTGGTTCCTAGATCTGATCATTGACTTGTCCCAGGTGTCTATGTGTTCCTAGAGCTGATCATTGACTTGTCTCAGGTGTCTATGTGTTCCTAGAGCTGATCATTGACTTTTCCCAGGTGTCTATGTATTCCTAGAGCTGATCATTGACTTGTCTCATGTGTCTATGTGTTCCAAGAGCTGATCATTGACTTGCTGCAGGTGTCTATGTGTTCCTAGAGCTGATCATTGACTTGTCTCAGGTGTGTTAATAGAGCTGATCATCGACTTGTCCCAGGTGTGTTCCTAGAGCTGATCATTGACTTGTCCCAGGTGTGTTCCTAGAGCTGATCATTGACGTGTCTCAGGTGTCTATGTGTTCCTAGAGCTGATCATTGACTTGTCCAAGGTGTCTATGTGTTCCTAGAATTGATCATTGACTTGTCCCAGGTGTCTATGTGTTTCTAGAGCTGATCATTGACTTGTAGCACGTGTGTTCCTAGAGCTGATCATTGACTTGTCTCAGGTGTGTTCCTAGAGCTGATCATTGACTTGTCCCAGGTGTGTTCCTAGAGCTGATCATTGACTTGTCCCAGGTGTGTTCCTAGAGCTGGGAATGTTGTACCTTATGTGGATGCTGGGAACATTCCCCCTTGTGTGGATGCTGGGAAAATTGTACCTTGTGTGGATGCTGGGAACATTCTACCTTGTGTGGATGCTGGGAACATTGTACCGTGTGTGGATGCTGGGAACATTCCCCCTTGTGTGGATGCTGTGCCTTGTGTGGATGCTGGGAACATTCCCCCTTGTGTGGATGCTGTACCTTGTGTGGATGCTGGGAACGTTGTATCTTGTGTGGATGCTGTACCTTGTGTGAATGCTGGGAACATTGTACCTTGTGTGGATGCCGTACCTTGTGTGGATGCTGGAAACATTCCCCCTTGTGTGGATGCTGGGAACATTGTACCTTGTGTGGATGCTGGGAACATTCTCCCTTGTGTGGATGCTGGGAACATTCTCCCTTGTGTGGATGCTGGGAACATTTCCCATTGTGTGGATGCTAGGAACATTGTACCTTGAGTGGATGCTGGGAACGTTGTACTTTGTGTGGATGCTGGGAACATTGTACCTTGTGTGGATGCTGGGAACATTCCCCTTTGTGTGGATGTTGGGAACGTTCTACATTGTGTGGATGCTGGGAATGTTGTACCTTGTGTGGATGCTGGAAATGTTGTACTTTCCATGGATGCTGTACCTTGTGTGGATTCTGGGAATGTTGTACCTTGCGTGGATGCTGGGAACCACAACTGCAAGATAGAGCTTTTTTTGAAGGCCTCTAGTCCGCTGTTGTGGTCATTGTATGGATCAACGAAATGATTACTGACCATACTTTGGATGATGTAAATGTTGACTAAGGAGAGTTGTACATGGGGCTAAAAAACTGATGCAACACAGAGATGACTAATCTATTATGCACGTGTAAATGGTGACTAAGGATAGACATCCTTTATTTGGCACAGGCTTCCTGCAAGAAGGCCTTATGCTCCAATTGTTGCACAAAATGATGATACTGATATGCCCATAAATCTAGGTACCACTGTAATATTGAACCACAAAAACCAGTCGTTTCACAGAAATCATATTATCCATTATGCCAACAGTTTCTAGAATGCAAGGGTTCGCTCACATCAGAGGCATGTGCTGACCAAGACATCATCTCACAGTGTGTGCCTGGAAACAGGTTGTTCTACATCATCCTGGCCAACAAGGTGGGGATCAACACTATGATCCCATAGAGGCAAGCCTGCAGAAAAGCCTTGCATTACATTACAGCCAGGAGGATCCACTGTTAGTACTACCCAGGATATATGACGTCCTTACAACCTGCTGCCAGAGAACCATCATCAAGAGTGACCAATTCAGAATGAGGGAGCAGCGTCAGACAACAACAGAAGGCAAGATAAAAACCCAACGTCATCAACAAACGGTCAATCAGTTCTTACTAGCAGGACAACCCAGAGGTGGTTTCTCAATCCACCAGTCATCCCTGTACAAGTACTTCAACATCTCAATACCGTCATGAGGCACAGGCATATATCGGCCATGAAACGGAACTTTTTGAAATGGTGCTTCGATCAATCTGCTGGGGAATGACAACGGGCTGTCTTGGAAGAACCACAACAATCTGTGCTCAAGGCCATCTTGGAAAACCTCATCAAATGGGGTCAGATAAAACACAGTGATCACCGCGGTGGCCGGTCCTTGCATAATAATGTACTCTCCATGGCGATGGTCGTAGGAGAGATCCATATTGCTGGCTTGAAAGTGGGACTGCATAGAAGCCCAAGGCACTCTCTGAATGTCATCTTTCAGGACACACACCTGGAGAAGATAAAACATGATGTCACGATCAGATAAATAATTGATAGATGTGATAACATGTTGAGTAATTAGATATTAGTGTTCCGATGTATATGTCAGAGTACACATTTAGATGTCAGAGTATACATTTAGATGTCAGAATACACATTTAGATGTCAGAATACACATTTAGATGTCAGAGTATACATTTAGATGTCAGAGTACACATTTAGATGTCAGAGTACACATTTAGATGTCAGAGTACACATTTAGATGTCAGAGTACACATTTAGATGTCAGAGTACACATTTAAATGTCAGAGTACACATTTAAATGTCAGAGTACACATTTAGATGTCAGAATACACATTTAGATGTCAGAGTATACATTTAGATGTCAGAGTACACATTTAGATGTCAGAATACACATTTAGATGTCAGAGTATACATTTAGATGTCAGAGTACACATTTAGATGTCAGAGTACACATTTAGATGTCAGAGTACACATTTAGGCACTTGAGAGATGTTAAATTATGATTGCCTTACCAGGGCAGGTAGTATGACAAGATCCTATTGCTGATAAGGCAACATTCGGACAGTAGTTCTGAGAGCAACAAATTCAGGGATCTGAGAGCAACAAATTCAGGGATCTGAGAGCAACAAATACAGGGATGTGAGAGCAACAAATTCAGGGATCTGAGAGCAACAAATTCAGGGATCTGAGAGCAACAAATACAGGGATGTGAGAGCAACAAATTCAGGGATGTGAGAGCAACAAATTCAGGGATGTGAGAGCAACAAATTCAGGGATGTGAGAGCAACAAATACAGGGATGTGAGAGCAACAAATTCAGGGATCTGAGAGCAACAAATACAGGGATCTGAGAGCAACAAATTCAGGGATCTGAGAGCAACAAATTCAGGGATGTGAGAGCAACAAATTCAGGGATCTGAGAGCAACAAATACAGGGATGTGAGAGCAACAAATTCAGGGATCTGAGAGCAACAAATTCAGGGATCTGAGAGCAACAAATACAGAATGACAGAGCAGGGATCTGATAGCAACACAAATGATAGCTATTATTAAAGATGGAGTTGTTAAACAATTCCAAATGTTAGTGTCCTACTTACATCGACATTGTTGTCCCATGGTAAGATCTGACCATGCCTGAGAGCACCCCATAGAGTTCCGTAACAGAGGACATGTGAGATGTTCAGTTTGGTCAACAGATCAGACACAACAAAGGTCAGCTGTATCATGCTGTCCATGATGAACTTTGGCGTGACGCACGGAGCTGGCTGCTCGTACCAAGACCAGTGGTGGAAGTAGCGGTCGTTGACCAGGGTAAACATCATGTACAGAGAAATCACAAAGCAGAAAAAAGTGACAACAACAGCTTTCCAGGAGATCCTCAATGCCCATCTGCCAATAGCCCTCTCACAGTGGTGGCTGGTTTGCATTTTTACCATCAGTTCATGAAACAGCTCGTCTTACAATGGACACCTGCAGAAGACAATGTCAATTTTGAAAATCATTAAGAATCATTGGAAGCCTCAGGTTTTGTGCTGCTACAGATATAATCACACCTTCAGCAGGTCAATGTCAAGAGTAACTGGATAATATTTCATAGGTCAAGAATACAATTTAGACAAAGAGCTTCCTGGTCTAAAAAAAAGAAAGAAGGAGAGAGAAACTGGGTAATAAGACTAACATAATTGAGGATAAAAAAAGGAGAGGGAATCTGGGTAATAAGACTAACATAATTGAGGATCAAAGAAAGGAGGAGAGGGAATCTGGGTAATAAGACTAACATAATTGAGGATCAGCTCATTCTGAAAGAAATGTTATTTTGGTACAATAACTTGGATTCAAGCCCCCCACATCGCCACACACAGAACAATCTACACACACAGAACAATAAACACACAGAACAATCCACATACAGAACAATCCACACACACAGAACAATCCACACACAGAACAATCCACACACAGAACAATTCACATACACACAGAACAATCCACACACAGAACAATCCCTACACACAGAACAATCCCTACACACAGAGAACAATCCACACACACCCATCACAAATCGGACAAGCCGGCTCACTTCTGATAACAACGGTTTCACAGCCAACCAAGGTATGTTTGACCTATCCCCAAGTTTTATTTAAATTCTAAATACGAGGCGTGTTCAAATGAAACTGGACCAAACTACAACAAGTAAACATACGTACAATGCGCATGATTTCCTCAGCAGGCCGTTGAAAACATGACAGGTGTGATGCGGAATCCGTCCAGAGTTGATCAGCAAGCGGTGATTCGTTTTCTAACAGCTGAAGGATGTCGACTAGTTGACATTCATCGCAGAATGCAGGCAGTGTATGGTGATAAAGTGTGCCGAAGACAACAGGGAAGAACTGGACAACGATGTTTAAAGAAGGACGTGAGTTAGCGAAAGATCTTCCGAGACTTGGTCTGGCGCATATTGTTTCGTTAACTCATGTCCTTCTTTAAACATCGTTGTCCAGTTCTTCCCTGTTGTCTTCGGCACACTTTGTCACCATACACCGCCTGCATTCTGCGATGAATGTGAACTGGTCGACATCTTTCAGCTGTTAGAACTACAGCCAGGAAGACATCCCAAATATGCCTCGGGCGTAAGAAGAGCCACTGAAGCCCACCGTAACCTGATACCAACAAAACTTGGTCAATAGTTAACTTAGTACAAGTCGCTCCAAACAGCTGCCATTTTTGTTAGTCTTCAAGGAAATGTAGCCAAGAGTTAACTTAGTACGAGTAGCTTCAAACAGGTGCTACCATTTTTGTTAAGACTTATTCTCTCGTTACCTACTTAACTTAAAGCTATGGCTATCATCAAAGTCCAGGTGCAACATATATATTGATCAAATCCTCAACTCACGTCTCGCACCTAGACATGGACTGCGTTACAGCAAACCTGGGCCTTGGCCAACACGGTAGTGATCAATATTCAAACATTATATTGTGATCTCCACAGTGGTGATTCTGCTGAGAAATCTTACTGTTGAGTAAATCCATCAGCACGGCTACCACTACCAGTTCAGTATGAGTAGTCTTGAGTAATCTGAGTAGGCTAGTCAAGTTTAGTGTAGACTAGGACTATTGTTGTTGTTGAATGCCCACAATGAGTAGAACTAGGTTTACGCTTTTTTGTGCGCCCTGAAAAGGACGTTAAGTGACAGGTTGTAGTAGCTTTTCTCATATCCCGATGAAGCCGGATGAAGGTGGACCGCAAGTGAGTCCTCCAGGTGGTTGTGCTATGCTTGGCTTCATCTACGTGTCGCTCACTACTAGGGGATCAAATCGATCCACAGATCACATCTTATCTGCCAGGCTGCCTTAAAAACAGCCTGTTTCCTGGAACGTTACATCAACATGGAAGAGACTAGAGAGATAGTGGTCTTGGTCAGTGTATAGACCCTGACGCGACGTCCTGGTCAGTATTTTGTGCCTGACTCAACTGACTGGACTAGCGTCTCAGTTCCTCAGCCTAGTACTCATGAGTACTAGTACTACTAGTAGTAGTACTTGACTTACTAGTAGTACTAGTACAGTCTTAGTACTGGTAGTAGAAAGTAGAACTAGTTCGTAGTACTAGTGTAGGAAGTAGTTTTTTATTAGTAGAACTAGTAGTACTAGTACTAGGAAGTAGAACTAGTAGTAGTACTAAGTAGTACTAGTGTAGGAATTAGAACTAGTACTAAATAGTACTAGTGTAGGAAGTAGAACTAGTAGTACTTAACTAGTACTAGTTAGTAGTAGATTGGACTAGATACTATTAATACTAAGTAAGAACTAAGATTTAACTTTACTAAGACTAGAGTAAGTTAGTATAATAACTATAACTTCAAACTATAACTATAACTTATAAGTATTAGAAGACGAAGTCAAATAAGGAGTCAAACAATAAATAACACACAAACCTACTTAGCAGTGTTAACAGAGCAGTAGTATTATTCTAGCAGACAGAATCCTCCAGAATGACACAAATCCTCTAGCATGACACGAACAATTCTCTAGCATGACAAATATTCATCCACTAGCAGGCACAAGTCATCAAACAAAAGTCCATGGCATCCCCCGACATGACACAGAAGATTGCTGACACACGTGACGCATCCTATCTTCGGTCCAAACGAGTGGAGAGCTCGTCTCTGATATAGGGTTTCTTAGTCCTAGCAAACTCGAAACACTGAGCAAACACAGATTAACGTATTGATGTCAACGCTGGACAATTACCAAAACTATTGAAAATAGGTTGGATGCATTTTTAAATAAATCTCTTAGATAAATATTAAACATTGGAGGGAAATAATTTAAGACAAACAAACAAATAAGATTAGAGACCAACCACCAATTTCTTTCTACCATCAATAGGAAAAAAACATTGGGCTTACATCGGACATGTCTTTATCTTCTTCTTCTTCTTCGTACGCTGTCAGATGTGAACTTGAATTTGTTCGAAGAAAGCAGCAGTCATCCTGAGGCTGTCGACACTGCCATAGAGCTTGTCTAGTGTTGCCACTGGTGATGGCCATATGTGCTTTCTCTGATCCTCGTATGTCGGGCAATTTTGCAGCAGATGTTCAGCGGTCATTTTCCCTGTACCGCAGGTGCATTCGTCTGTACCACCTATCTTCAGTTTATTGAACAGATGTTACCTCAGTCTGTTGTGGCCTGTGCGGAGTCTGAAGACCACGACCTGCTCTCTTCTTTGCTGTTTCCCATTTGGCCATGTATGTGGCCCTAATAAACCTTTTGGACTCTTCGTAGGTCACACTAGAATCTGGTGGACATGTCTTTAGGATGTCTTCCAGTCCCGGTGATTGTATGGAGATCACGTGGCATCAAATTGAGGGGTGGACCAAGTGAGACACTATCCAGCACAATCACTAGCGAGGCGACCATGATGGGTCTCAACTACATACAGGAACTACAACGAGTGACAGACGGATCTGTCTGGAGAGCATTGAGCTCTGTCTTATGCATCGTGTTTAGCGCTCAAAAAACATCGATCGATTGATAGAATCCTTACATCTCAATACCGGGTCACGGGCTCTTCTCATGTATGGGGCTCCTTAGAGATCTGGGGCTTCTCTGAGATCAGGGACTCCTCACGATCTGATCATGGTATTTCTCTGATATATGGAATTTCTTTGAGATCTAGCGCTCCTGAGATATAGGACTCCTATAGGATCTAGGGCTCCCCTGAATTCTGGGGCTCTTCACTATTTGGTCTTGCTACAACAATCCGAAATGGGGTCTCCTATTAGATCGTGAGCTCCATTGTACCAGTAATGGAGATCCTATCAGACTTGGGGCACTTCTGAGATTTGGGACTACTTTGTACCAGTAATGGAGATCTTATCAGACTTGGAGCACTTCTGAGATTTGGGGCTCCTTAGTACCAGTAATGGAGATCCTATCGGATTTGGAGCACTTCTCAGATTTGGGGCTACTTAGTACCAGTAATGAAGATCCTATCAGATTTGGGACACTTCTGAGATTTGGGGCTCCTTAGTACCAGTAATGGAGATCCTATCAGATTTGGGTCAGTTCTGAGATTTGGGGCTCCTTAGTACCAGTAATGGAGATCCTATCAAACTTGGGGCACTTCTGAGATTTGGGGCTCCTTAGTACCAGTAATGGAGACCCTATCAGATTTGGGGCACTTCTGAGATTTGGGGCGCCTTAGAACCAGTAATGGAGATCCTATCAGATTTGGGGCACTTCTGAGATTTGGGACTACTTAGTACCAGTAATGGACATCCTATCAGATTTGGGGCACTTCTGAGATGTGGGGCTCCTTAGTACCAGTAATGGAGATCCTATCAGATTTGGGGCACTTCTTGAGATCTGGGGCTACTCAAGATCTGGCCAAGGCCTCTCCTCTGAAATCTAGAAATCCTTTGAGATCTTGTACTTATGTAAGATTTCAGACTTCTTTGTGACTCTTGGCTTATTTGCGATCTGGGGCTTCTGTGAAATCTGGGACTTCTTTTATATCTGGGACTTCTTTTATATCTGGGACTTCTTTTATATCTTGGGCTTCTTTTATATCTTGGGCTTCTTTTATATCTTGGGCTTCTTTTATATCTTGGGCTTCTTTTATATCTTGGGCTTCTTTTATATCTTGGGCTTCGTTTATATCTGGGACTTCTTTTATATCTGGGACTTCTTTTATATCTGGAATTTTCTTTTATATCTGGATGTGTTTGAGCTGACTATAATATAACATAATATATTTGTACAGGTCTGAAGCTGCCAACCTAATCACCACTATCAATATCAATCTCTACATAACATATGTCAGTTTTATTATTTTCCATGAATAGATAAGCCGTAGTGCTTGTTCTGGTGATAATCTTTGCTTACGATCACTGGAAGCCATTTTTATCAAGCATATTTTGCTGGAGCAAATTCTAACCACTTTGTCTAAGAAAAAAAAAGCGCAAATGGCTCTTAAATTGTAGTTCATCAAAAGGAAGGGGCATTAAAAATGTTGGATCGGTCTAAGCTTCGGAAATTGTTTTCTAAACTTTCCCAATTGAGTTCTAACTTGACTAGCCACTCTAAGTGGCGTGTGTAAAATTGAGTCAAAAATAGGCCACCTGAAGTGGCTCAGGTAGTCTAGAAGCTAGGGCTTATCATTGATATCATTTCGACATTACGAGTGCTAAAAGTTTTTTTTTTAATTATTAAAAATGCCATATTTTAAAATTATAAGGCTGCAAACATCGATAGGTAGAGTCCACACACACACAACTTTTTTAAGTTTTGTCACACGCATGCAGCGTGAAAGGTTCGTGAGACCAAGCAGTAAAATAACCGTTTCTTGAAACCAATAACTTTCAAATCTTTTCCGGTTCAAATATTTCCACGAGAAGGGCACGCGAGGTACACTGACGTTAGCGTGTCAGATTAGAGACGTACTGGCCTACAATATCAGTGCGACACCTTTACGTACTAACCTACAATATCAGTAGGACACTTCGGCGTTCTGGATCATTCCGCCTGTGTCCCTCCCTCCCTATTGTGTAATCTATTACTTGTATTTGGTGCTGGTTTGGCATTTTTCCAGAATATTTATGATGCATGACACTTTCAATAACAGACCTCTTGTGTCGATTCTCTACCTCGTTGGTCAGACTGCTGTGGTACATCCTGTTGCCAGTGGTGCGGCCAGCATGTTTCACCTAACCCTGGTGGGTTGTTGCAATAAGTACAATAAGTGCTGATAACCATGTGTAAACCAGGCTGTGCAGCTATAACCGTGTGTAAACCAGGGTGGGCAACTCTAACCGTGTGTAAACCAGGTTGTGCAACTATAACGATGTGTAAACCAGGGTACGCAACTCTAACCATGTGTAAACCAGGGTGGGCAACTATAACCATGTGTAAACCAGGATACGGAACTCTAACCATGTGTAAACCAGGATGGGCAACTATAACCATGTGTAAATTTTTAATTAATTCGGCAACTTCTCCACCTATTCCATGTGATTTTAACTTTTTAAATAATCTTTAATGAGGTACTCTATCAAGGCCTTTGCAAAATCTAGATAAATAACGTCCACTGGCTCCCCTTTATCTATCATTTTAGTAACCTCCTCCATGAATTCTAATAGATTTGTTAAGCATGATCTCCCTCTAGTAAACCCATGCTGACTATTTCTAATTAGATTAAATTTGTCTAAATGCATTACAATGTTTTCTTTGATTATTGACTCTAACAATTTACAGACTATGCTCGTTAAACTCACAGGTCTATTATTTGCTGGTCTGACTTGTTGCCCTTAATTTCCATTGGTTGTAAATGTTGACAGCTGCTCTAGCTCCTCCCCCTGTTTGTTCAGCACGAACGCCACCCCCCCCCCCCCCCCCACTTCCCCTTGCCCAATTTCATTTCCTGATTGACTTACTTACTTACTTAGTCGCTCCTCTTTTACCGGGAGGTGTAGAGGTTTGCCAAAGAGAACGCCACACTGCTCTATCCGCCGTCTTTTTCCTGGCCTCTTTCCAATCCAGCCCTCTATCACTTAGGGACTGTCGTATGTTGTCTTCCCAACGTACTTTGGGACGTCCTCGGGGTCTGCGTCCTTGACTTTTGATCTCCCATGACCGCTTTGGTATCCGATCTTCTTCCATTCTACAGACATGGCCAAACCACTGTAGTTGGGACTGCTCCACTCGTGTCTGCGGGGGTTGAACTTCAAGACTGCTACGTATTGTCTGGTTACGAATCTTGTCCCTTTTCGTCACCTGAACCGCCTTTCTTAGGTACCTCATTTCTGAAGTTTGTAATTGCCTTTCTTGGGCTGTAGTCATTGCCCATGACTCACATCCATATGTCAGGACAGGCACATAGGTCGGGCGGTATACATCCATCTTTTGTTTTCCTGCTTATTTCTCTTCTACCGAGGAAACCTCTGTTTATTGCATGGAACAGTCTTTCCTGATTGAATCAGACGATATTCCTGACCCTGGTATTCCCCCTCTTCTCATCATCTCACTCAATCCAAGGACGGTTATATTCAACTAGTTGATTTCCTTCTTGATGTTTTTCAACTTTCCAATTGTTCTCATTGTTGAAAAATCCCATATTGCAAACATGGGTTTCTCTGTGACATGATCAGGGACGTACACTGAAGAGGGTGTCCTGTTTTCCACATCCTTATGGAGAATTTACATACTCTCCTGTTTATAAACAGCAAATTGCGACTGTCCCGGCAAGTGGGTGCCCTGCTCTGCTCAGTTGTTTTTGTATGTAACACGTCCCGTCTTCTTTCTCTCCTTAAAAACTTTTCAAACACCAAATCATAAGAGGAGCCGGCCAGCCTTCTGGGCTATCTACGTTAAAAGCTGGCTATCACTTCAGCCCTTCCAACCCCATGGGAACAACACCAAATCATAAGAGGAGCCGGCCAGCCTTCTGGGCTATCTACGTTAAAAGCTGGCTATCACTTCAGATCTTCCAACCCCATGGGAACAACACCAAATCATAAGAGGAGCCGGCCAGCCTTCTGGGCTATCTACGTTAAAAGCTGGCTATCACTTCAGCCCTTCCAACCCCATGGGAACAACACCAAATCATAAGAGGAGCCGGCCAGCCTTCTGGGCTATCTACGTTAAAAGCTGGCTATCACTTCAGATCTTCCAACCCCATGGGAACAACACCAAATCATAAGAGGAGCCGGCCAGCCTTCTGGGCTATCTACGTTAAAAGCTGGCTATCACTTCAGCCCTTCCAACCCCATGGGAACAACACCAAATCATAAGAGGAGCCGGCCAGCCTTCTGGGCTATCTACGTTAAAAGCTGGCTATCACTTCAGATCTTCCAACCCCATGGGAACAACACCAAATCATAAGAGGAGCCGGCCAGCCTTCTGGGCTATCTACGTTAAAAGCTGGCTATCACTTCAGCCCTTCCAACCCCATGGGAACAACACCAAATCATAAGAGGAGCCGGCCAGCCTTCTGGGCTATCTACGTTAAAAGCTGGCTATCACTTCAGATCTTCCAACCCCATGGGAACAACACCAAATCATAAGAGGAGCCGGCCAGCCTTCTGGGCTATCTACGTTAAAAGCTGGCTATCACTTCAGATCTTCCAACCCCATGGGAACAACACCAAATCATAAGAGGAGCCGGCCAGCCTTCTGGGCTATCTACGTTAAAAGCTGGCTATCACTTCAGATCTTCCAACCCCATGGGAACAACACCAAATCATAAGAGGAGCCGGCCAGCCTTCTGGGCTATCTACGTTAAAAGCTGGCTATCACTTCAGCCCTTCCAACCCCATGGGAACAACACCAAATCATAAGAGGAGCCGGCCAGCCTTCTGGGCTATCTACGTTAAAAGCTGGCTATCACTTCAGATCTTCCAACCCCATGGGAACAACACCAAATCATAAGAGGAGCCGGCCAGCCTTCTGGGCTATCTACGTTAAAAGCTGGCTATCACTTCAGCCCTTCCAACCCCATGGGAACAACACCAAAACCTCAGCATTAAAACATTCATAACTGACATCTACCCCATGGGGAGACCAAAATTCTCTCCAAAGGAAAGCAGCAGCATGCGACATGATCGGCGAACTGTACCCCAGAGAAGCATGGATCTAGGTATATACTGATGGATCAGCAACAAGAGCTGTGAAGAATGGAGACGCAGTAATCTACGTTGTCTACCCAGATAAAGAAAATGAAATCACTAGTTCATCAACTGGAATATTCTGCTCAAACTACTCGGCTAAAGTACATGCACTAATTAATGCTGCAGAAATGGTTAGCAACACAACAACACAATGTCAGCAGGCTGTATTCTTCTTCGTCTTCTTCTTCATCGTACGCAGTCAGACAGTAACCATTATTTTTTCGAAAAAGCGGCGGTTATCCTGAGGCTGTCGACACTGCCATAGAGCTTGTCTTGTGGTTCCACTGGTGATGGCCACATCTGCTCTCTCTGATCCACGTATGTCGGGCAGTTCTGCAGCAGATGTTCAGCGGTCATTTTACCAGTACCGCACGGACATTCGTCGGTACACCCTATCTTCAATTTTTTGAATAGGTGGTACCTCAGTCTATTGTGGCCAGTGCGAAGTCTGAAGACAACGACCTGCTCTCTTCTGTTCAACTGGTAATAGGCATCGTTTTTTGTGTAGCCGGTATGTTCAGTTTCCCATTTGGTCATGTATCTGGCTTTAATAAGCCGTTTTGACTCTTCGTACGTCATACTAGTATCTGTTTGTGGTAGTCTTGCACCTTCTTTTGCCAGTCTGTCTGCCTCATCGTTGCCTTGGATTTTGCAGTGTGATGGGACCCACTGTACCACTACCCTTTTTGGTGCGGACTGCTGGCATAGTTGACAGAGTACTGCTCTTTAGTCATTAAGCTCAGTGTTTTTCTGGCTTTTTAGCGCTGTGACTACGGCCAGAGCATCTGTGAGCAGGACTGTATGGCTTTCATTTTCTTTATGTGTCACCATTTCTTCCACTGCCGCCCTCAGTGCCTTTGCCTCTGCTCTGAAATTGCTTGTGTAATTACCAGTAGCGAATGACAGTGTTATTTTTCTGCCATTTGGTAGGTTCAGGAATGCTCCTGCCCCTCCGTTCTGTGTTGAGTTTGTTACAGAACCGTCGGTGTATGCATGGGTCCAGTCCATGCTTGGGTAGTTTTTCGATATAAAGCTTAGGGTAGTATCTCTCCTTTCTTTTTCAGTCTGGCAGTTTTTGTTTGCAATATCTGGTATATTTTCTACCACCTCTGGAAATATATCCTGCCTCCAGGTAGGTTTTCGTACAGTAGTGATGGGTTTTGGTGTTGTTAGTGCGTTTATGGGATGTTCGTGCATCTTTGCTTTGGCTATTTCTGCAAAGTTTCTCCGCTTTAGTTTCCCATTTCCGAAATTGTTTAGTCTCTGGTGCATTGGATGGTCAGTCAGTCTTCGGAGTTTCTCTGACTGCAGCTGGGCTCAGCAGGCTGTATTCCTTACAGATACAATGTCAGTTCTACAAGCCCTCAAAAATGATAAACTGGCAGAGCTTAAAGCCTTGGTGATCTAAAAGTGAAAAGATGGTAGTACTACAGTGGATAGCATCACACTGTGGCTTACCAGGAAATGAGACAGCAGACAGGTCGGCAAAGGAGGGAGATACACAAGAACAAAACGAACAAACAATCACCTTCCGAGAAAAGAAGAGACTTATCAAAGCAATAAGGAAAGTTGACCAGACGAAAGACAACTATCACTGTCTTGATCGAGCAGAGCACGTGAGCCTGTTCCGCTTGAGAATGGGACATAACAGATTGACTGGACATTTGCACTGGCTAAAATTGGCTCCATCACCAATGTGTACGTGCGGTTAGGCAGCTCAGACATCCAAACATATACTGTAAGACTGTTATATTGTTTAGCCTATTGTGTACTGAGCACTGGCTCACGGAGACACACCTCTACAGAAAGCTGTTTGGAAGCCCTGAACTGCTCTTCACGACGGCAACCTTTATCCAGAGAACTGGTCTTCCCATGTGACGTAACAGGAATAAGCATGGCGGAAGAGGAGAGGAAGAGGACTTCAGCCCCGCAACTCCTCAGCACGTGAATACACCTTGAGCCTAGTGTCAGCACGTGAATACACATTGAGCCTAGTGTCAGCACGTAAATACACATTGAGCCTAGTGTCAGCACGTGAATACACCTTGAGCCTAGTGCCAGCACGTGAATACACATTGAGCCTAGTGTCAGCACGTGAATACACCTTGAGCCTAGTGCCAGCACGTGAATACACATTGAGCCTAATGTCAGCACGTGAATACACCTTGAGCCTAGTGTCAGCACGTGAATACACATTGAGCCTAGTGTCAGCACGTGAATACACCTTGAGCCTAGTGTCAGCACGTGAATACACATTGAGCCTAGTGTCAGCACGTGAATACACCTTGAGCCTAGTGTCAGCACGTGAATACACATTGAGCCTAGTGTCAGCACGTGAATACAGCTTGAGCCTAGTGTCAGCACGTGCATACACCTTGAACCTAGTGTCGGCACGTGAATACACATTGAGCCTAGTGTCAGCACGTGCATACACCTTGAACCTAGTGTCAGCACGTGAATACACATTGAGCCTAGTGTTTTTCTTGTGAATAACACAAAAACACTGGCCCAACAGAAAACAACGCATTTTTCAAGTGGAGCGGTTGGAGTAACACATTCCTTGACGCAATATCAAGGGCATCACAAACATGAAACCAATGCGCTAACACTGAGTACAGTTAATCATTAGTTTCAGCAATGAGATTGGTGTGCTAACTACAGTTGGTCGTGAAATCTTGGATCCTAGAATCAGTTTAACGTACGGGTCAACCTGGTTCAACAAATCCTTTCTCTTCTAATTGATCCAGTCCACGCCACGTGCTAGACCCACGTGATGTCAATGCCCATTTCTGGTTTATTCGCTTTACAAAAAATATGAATCGATCGCATCTGCTACCTTGATCAGATTTTGAAAAGCCATTTCAGATTTATTTGAGCAAAAACGTGACAGTATGATTGGATGTATGTTCACTCCAGAACTCCGTGTCTGATAATTAGTTGTTTGTTATAATATGATTCAATGTATATTGAAATTAGCCATCAAGGCCTTGTCTTATGGATGTTGTCAGATATACCGATGGATGTTGTCAGATATACCGATGGATGTTGTCAGGTATACCGATGGATGTTGTCAGATATACCGATGGATGTTGTCCGATATACCGATGGATGTTGTCAGATATACCGATGGATGTTGTCAGATATACCGATGGATGTTGTCAGGTATACCGATGGATGTTGTCAGATATACCGATGGATATTGTCAGATATGCCGATGGATGTTGTCAGATATACCGCTGGATGTTGTCAGATATACCGCTGGATGTTGTCAGATATACCGATGGATGTTGTCAGATATACCGATGGATGTTGTCAGATATACTGATGGATATTGTCAGATATACCGCTGGATGTTGTCAGATATACCACTGGATGTTGTCAGATATACCGCTGGATGTTGTCAGATATACCGCTGGATGTTGTCAGATATACCGATGGATCTGATCTGTGCATTGAGGAAGCCGATTTCTGACTTTCAATCCTTGCTTACTAAAGTACAAAGGAAATGGATATGGTAGTAGTGGATATAGATGACTCGAATCTTTTTGGAGATCTAGTGTGGATCAATTGTTCTGGTCGTGCTGGGATGTGTGGCAATGGAGTATCTGATGAACTGGCCTTATGGCCACCATTAGTGGGGACATGGGTAGGGGTGGCACTTTGTAGCTGGTCAGTGACTGCCTCTTGGTGGATGACCACACTGGAATCCATCAACTGGTAATCCACAGATTACAAAGTTTTGAAGCCACACGTCAATACAGGAGAGAGCAATGAGTATGTACACACAGCGAGCTACAACCGCAAGTATCTACATCCTTCGCCATCTGCTGTGAGGGAGTGATCACCTGTAGGTCTGCCCAGTGTGCAATGACGTTGATTCTTAACAAAACCCTTTAGGCCGAAACAGTGCATGGAGCGACATTGTTAGAGAACTGGTTTAGCTCTGACAGCGCTGTTACTGTGAGGAGAGAGAGCTTTGTTCAGACTCTTAACTCTGCTCTTGATCAGACTAACTCTGTTCTTGATTAGACTAACTCTGTTCTTGATTAGACTAACTCTGTTCTTGATTAGACCCTGTTCTTGATTAGACTAACTCTGTTCTTCATTACTCTCTGTTCTTGAGTAGACTCTAACTCTGTTCTTGATTAGACTCAAACTCTGTTCTTGATTAGACTCTAACTATGTTCTTGATTAGACTAACTCTGTTCTTGATTAGACTCAAACTCTGTTCTTGATTAGACTCTAACTCTGTTCTTGATTAGACTCTAACTCTATTCTTGATTATACTAACTCTGTTCTTGAGTAGAATCTAACTCTGTTCTTGATTAGATTCTAACTCTGTTCTTGATTAGACTCTAACTCTGTTCTTGATTAGACTCTAACTCTGTTCTTGATTAGACTCTAACTGTTTTTGATTAGACTGTTGTTAATTAGACTAATTCTGTTCCTGGTTGGGCAGCAGCCATATTCAGGGAGAAGTGAGTTTGAGCACATCAAAAGAAATTCAAGCCTGCAAGTCGCTGATGTGTATGGCAGACATGTCCTCATATAGCCAAAATGACTATATTTGAAAAGAAAGTACCTTCGTTAAAACAAGCAGCTAGGTTTCTGTTGCACTTTGTTTGATTGACCTCTGACCAGCCCCGTGCCCTTAGTCGCTTGTCATACGATATGTGTAGCTGGTTGGAGTGGCACTTTCATATTTCATATCTTACCAAGAAAGGCGCACCCTGGTCTGCTGGGGGAGGGGAAGGGTTTGCGTAGAACTCCCTGCTACCAAGAAGAGAGAGGGAAGTCAACAAGAGAATTACCAGAGCTCGATCCTGGTATCAGAAGACGTTACTTTTGGGGGAGCTTCTGTATTGATTCCTTCCAGCTCTTCTTGGAACATAGTGTTGTATAGTTGTGTTGATCATAGTGTTGTATAGTTGTGTTGATCATAGTGTTGTGTAGTTGTGCCCCCCCCCCCCTCCCCCCTGGTATTATCAATGGTTTCAGCTTCTGTCATAGTTTCATAAACTCTTTTTTGTACGGGTTTCAGTTGTTAGCGTCAACACACGTGCCTAACACCCAGAGGACATAGTGCCTTCACTTTGTTTGGTGTCTGCCGTAACACACGGAGGACATGGTGCCTTCACTTTGTTTGGTGTCTGCCCTAACACATGGAGGACATAGTGCCTTCACTTTGTTTGATCTACTGGCCTAGCGAAAGGTTCAGCTTTGTTGAGCCTGCCATGACAACATGGCTCTCACCAACCTAGCTAATGTGATCAATAAGATCCGGTCCATCTTGATGAAGCACACTCCCTGATCCTAATAACATCCGGTCCATCTTGATGAAGCACACTCCCTGATCCTAATAAGATCCGGTCCATCTTGATGAAGCACACTCCCTGATCCTAATAAGATCCGGTCCATCTTGATAAAGCACACTCTCTGATCCTAATACGACTTGCAGGATGTGGTGCTCATTGAACAACTCTATAGTTAAAGCTGATCTGTTGGGGTGGGTCATTGACAGGTGAGACATGTTGTACCTCTATGGGACGTGTCATTGACAGATGAGACATGTTGTACCTCTATGGGGTGTGTCATTGACAGGTGAGACATGTTGTACCTCTATGGGGTGTGTCATTGACAGGTGAGACATGTTGTACCTCTATGGGGTGTGTCATTGACAGGTGAGACATGTTGTACCTCTATGGGGTGTGTCATTGACAGGTGAGACATGTTGTACCTCTATGGGACGTGTCATTGACAGATGAGACATGTTGTACCTCTATGGGGTGTGTCATTGACAGGTGAGACATGTTGTACCTCTATGGGGTGTGTCATTGACAGGTGAGACATGTTGTACCTCTATGGGACGTGTCATTGACAGGTGAGACATGTTGTACCTCTATGGGGTGGGTCATTGACAGGTGAGACATGTTGTACCTCTATGGGACGTGTCATTGACAGGTGAGACATGTTGTACCTCTATGGGGTGTGTCATTGACAGGTGAGACATGTATCTCTATGGGGTGGGTCATTGCCAGGTGAGACATGTTGTACCTCTATGGATCTGGGGTAGGTCTCTCGCCGCGGCGATTGACTCTCATCCAGTATTCGTACAGCGATCTCAGTCCCGCTAGACTGAGCGATAGCGCGGGCTTGCCGAAAACGCTCGCCCGCCTCTCCCCGGCCATGTAGCGGGACGAAATTTGTGGTGTCGTACCGATGGCAACGGTACGTTACTGTGGCCCGTATCGAGAAACTTTGACAGTCAGTGGTGCTTTTTCGAAGGCTTATAGCAGACCTCGACAGTTCGTCTCGCTGGTAGTCAGACTCTCGCAAAGAGCTTGTGACCGGCAAATGGAAAGCAGGAATCCTGCCTAAAGGCCCTGTCCTCGCCCGACCAACCCTCGGGAGAAGGGCAGGCCGGCAGGCAAAAATCGTCTCCAGTCCCTGTGAAATTCATCGCCGGGGCCGTTGGGATCCCTCCCCGAGCGAGCCCGGTCGATCGGTCGTCTGGTGTGTGTACGGGCCCCTGTCAGGCGGTCCTAGGTCGACGGAGCGAGGGACGGAACAACCAACCGTCCGTCAGTCGGTCCCTGCGGCCGTCCTGGTGAGGCTTTTTACACATCCTCCGTCAGATATCTGGTTGATCCTGCCAGTAGTCATATGCTTGTCTCAAAGATTAAGCCATGCATGTCTAAGTTCACACTGTCTCACGGTGAAACCGCGAATGGCTCATTAAATCAGTCGAGGTTCCTTAGATGACACGATCCTACTTTGATAACTGTGGCAATTATAGAGCTAATACATGCTTACCAAGCTCCGACCCTCACGGAAAGAGCGCTTTTATTAGTTCAAAACCAATCGTCGTTTCCCCTCGCGCGGTTGCGGCGTCCCCACTGGTGACTCTGGATAACTTTGTGCTGATCGCATGGCCTCATGTGCCGGCGACGCATCTTTCAAATGTCTGCCCTATCAAATGTCGATGGTACGTGACATGCCTACCATGTTTGTAACAGGTAACGGGGAATCAGGGCTCGATTCCGGAGAGAGAGCATGAGAAACGGCTACCACATCCAAGGAAGGCAGCAGGCGCGCAACTTACCCACTCCCAGCACGGGGAGGTATGACGAAAAATAACAATAGGGGACTCTTTCGAGGCCCCGTAATTGGAATGAGTACACTTTAAACCCTTTAACGAGGATCTATTGGAGGGCAAGTCTGGTGCCAGCAGCCGCGTTAATTCCAGCTCCAAAAGCGTATATTAAAGTTGTTGCAGTTAAAAAGCTCGTAGTTGGATCTCAGGCGCAGGCGGGGCGGTCCGGCTCGCGCCGGTTCACTGCCCGTTGTCTGCTGCCCTACCGTCTGCCGGCTCTCTCCCGCGGGTGCTCTTCGCTGAGCGTCCCAGGTGGCAGGCGCGTTTACTTTGAAAAAATTACAGTGTTCAAACCAGGCCTCGGCTGCCTGAATGATAGTGCATGGAATAATGGAATAGGGCCTCGGTTCTATTTTGTTGGTTTTTGGAACTGGAGGTAATGATTAACAGGGACAAACGGGGGCATTCGTATTGCGGCGTTAGAGGTGAAATTCTTGGATCGCCGCAAGACAAGCTACTGCGAAAGCATTTGTCAAGAATGTTTTCATTAATCAAGAACGAAAGTCAAAGGCGCGAAGACGATCAGATACCGTCGTAGTTCTGACCATAAACGATGCCGACTAGTGATCCGCAGGAGTTGCTTAGATGACTCTGCGGGCAGCTTCCGGGAAACCAAAGTGTTTGGGTTCCGAGATAAGTATGGTTGCAAAGCTGAAACTTAAAGGAATTGACGGAAGGGCACCATCAGGAGTGGAGCCTGCGGCTTAATTTGACTCAAAACGGCCAACACTGAAATGATGGACAGGCCGAGAGCACTTTCGTTGGGTCTAATATGGAATGGGTGCTGGATTTAGACCCTCGGAAATCTGGGGCTAAGCTCTCTGTGGCTCGATTGGCCTGCATTCAGTGTTCGATAAAGGAATTGACGGAAGGGCACCACCATGAGTGGAGCCTGCGGCTTAATTTGACTCAACACGCCAATACTGTAAAATGACTGACAAATCGAGAGCACTTTCGTTGGGTCTAATAGTGAACATGTGCTGATATTAGACCCACGGAAGACAGGTCAGTTTTACCCTCTTAATGAAAGAGCATCTGCTACGGTAATCCTGCTTAACCCTACAGAAATTGCAGGTTTCAGACACTTGGTCATGACTGACAGAAGAAAGCCCTCTATTGATTCATTGGGTCTAATAGTGAACGGGTGCTGGTATTAGACCCTCGGAAGACAGGTCAGTCTTACCCTACTAATGACAGGGCCTAGCTACGGTAATCCTGCTCAATTCAAGAGGAGTCGCAGACATTTGTCCATGTACTAGGCTCATAAGCCAATGGCACGAGGCTACCATGTGAGGGATTACGGCCGAACGCCTCTAAGCCAGAATCCCGCCCTAAATCTCCGCACCACTGTGATGGGAGGCTACGATATGGTTGGGACCTGGGGCTCGCGTCTTAGCCCGACCCGGTCGAGCCGCAGAAAGAGATCTCTGCCGTCCGCCGATCAAAGCGGGCGGGAAGCTGCGTGATATTCACCCTTTTCGGCGATGAGGTATGAAACCACTAGTAGAAGACTTAGTTCTCGGTCGGGGTGTCTTAAGCAGTAGATCAGCCACCTCACTGCGAACTGCCGAGACTCAACCCTTGACCATGAGATATGTCTGCACACCAGGCGAACAACATCTCCATGCCACGACCAGGCTTGTCCCCTGGTCAAATGCATTCTTTTGAGAGGAATCATAGGTCGCTGACATTTGGTCCACGTGCTTGGCTGATAAGCCAATGGTGCGAAGCTACCATCTGAGGGACTACGGCCCAACGCCTCTAAGCCAGAATCCCGCCCTAAATCTCAGCACCGCTGTGATAGGAGGCTACGACATGGCTGGGGCTTGCGTCTCAGCCCGGCCCGGCCGAGCCGCAGAAATGCACCTGGTTAAATGCACTCCTGCCTTGCTCTTTACCTCTGTCTGCTATCAGTCATCCCAATGGACGCAGAAGAGATGCAGTCCAGCGGACATTGCACCCCGTGCCCTATTGTAACAACCTCCCAGGTGGCAGGCGTCCATCACTGCAGATGAGCCGAGAAAATAAAGGGAGCAAAGAGATACCTCACTCATATGCATATGCTACGTTTCTGGCAGGACGTGACGATCCTGGGACACAGTCACACTGGACTGTCTCTCTTCCGGGATAGTACAAACTAGTACATAGTCCATCATATCATATCATTGCCAAACCCTATAGACACGGGTGGGGAAGACTCGATAGTCCTGCAAGACAACTTCCCTAAGAGAGACAACTCTGACCAAAAACAACTGCTGCCTTGCAGTTAGGCTGGGGACAGCCAAAGGCTAAGGAGGGCATCCCTACAGAAACGCCTGTTGAAATCGGATGCACTGAGCCATTGGCTTAATAAAATAAAACAGTGCAACGTATATCGCTATAAACGGCAAACGATGAAGAAGAAGAAGTACCTCTATGGGGTGTGTCATTGACAGGTGAGACATGTTGTACCTCTATGGGATGTGTCATTGACAGGTGAGACATGCTGTACCTCTATGGGATGTGTCATTGACAGGTAAGGCATGTTAGACAACTTTGAAGCAACATTTGATGCAGCCTGTCATATAGGTACCACGTCGACTAAACCAAATAAAGATGCAAGCAAGGGCAGAAGGCGCTCCAGACAATGGCAGCTGCAAGCTTGAAACCGCATGCGTCAGTTGTTGATTGTAGACTGTGGACCCTCACACTACCAAGATGGCAGTGTCAAGGGTTGGAATGCATTCAGTATGAAGGTATGCTACTAGTTTTAGGAAGACATTAAATAAACCACAATCTTGAAGATGCCGTACATGCTAGGACTTCCATCTGTGACATCCAGCCACGTCACATACCTCATCCTATATCTGAGACTTCTATAACGAGGGTGGTCATCGTGACGGACGCGCAAGCCGTACTTCAGAAGGTACAGAAGGGATGACTTAGGTACGAGTGGATAGCAGCTGTTGAGGCCTCAAACCACCATGGGTTGACATGGATCTACTGCCCTGCTCATGCCGGGTTCAGGACAATGAAAGAGCTGACATCATGGCTTTACAAGCTCCCATCAGGGACACATTAGTGATGGATAGAAGTGACATTTTGAAATCAATCAATGACCTCCTGCTAGATGAGGACACCGCAAGAGGTTGGAGCAGAGTGGACCGCCTGCTAGATGAGGACACCACAATAGATGAAACAGCAATCTACGAGGTTTAAGCGGAGTATGGCGCATGAGAGGGCGGAGTATGGCGCATGAGAGGGCGGAGTATGGCGCATGAGAGGACGGAGCAGGAGAGTGTACAACGAGGCGAGCTACGGGGACCATCAACATCCAGACCCTGCGCCATTTTATGAGAGAGACTGAGCACCTATGGGTATTCCCGAAGTGCAGTGATGTCGATTCTTAGAAACAGAAAAACCTAAATGCGAGTTACTGCAGACACAGGGAGTAACCCACTGCACAGTAACACTTTAGACACCAGGGGAAGAAGAATCAAGAGGGGGAGGGGGCACAGGCAGAGAGAATGACTGAATAGGTTAAGGTGATAGTCAGGGGACATCAATGTTTCCATACAAATGTCTATCCCATAATTTTAAAAGAAAGTTAGCACAAACTAACTGGTACATAGAGAACTCTTCAGTCACTTTATTAGTTGAGCACACACTGAGAGCAAATGTCTGCTCGACATAGTGTGCAGGTTAGGAATATGTATAACATACTAGGTTAGCTATATCAACATTATCAAACTAAATCACTGCATGGAATCCATCCTTATATCAAGTCACACAATGCAGTAATGAAGTTCATTAAATAAGTCACACAATGTAGTAATGAAGTACATTAAATAAGTCACACAATGCAGTGATGAAGTACATTAAGTCACACAATGCAGTGATGAAGTACATTAAATAAGTCACACAATGCAGTGATGAAGTTCATTAAATAAGTCACACAATGCAGTGATGAAGTTCATTAAATAAGTCACACAATGCAGTGATGAAGTTCATTAAATAAGTCACACAATGCAGTGATGAAGTACATTAAATAAGTCACACAATGCAGTAATGAAATACATTAAATAAGTCACACAATGCAGTAATGAAATACATTAAATAAGTCACACAATGCAGTAATGAAATACATTGAATAAGGAAGGCAGCTTCAGAAAGCAGCCCCAAAGGCTACATGTCCCATACAGACAACACATATTTGAGGATCTGAATATGGAACAGCTGTTTCCGTGGCACGGATCATGGGATGAGTTCAGATTGTGAGCAATCATTTGTGAGGCCTTCAATGTTCATCTAGAGCAGTGTGACCTTCAATGTGGCCTTCAGTGTGACCTTCAGTTTTCTATTCTTTCCATTCTGTCAGTCAATGAGGGGATTGTCTACTGCAAGAGGAGAGACCAAATCTGGGATACAGGCAGTGGAGAAGATGTGGTGGTGGGGAGAATGTGGTGATGGGGAGGATGTGGTGATCGGGAGGATGTGGTAGTGGGGAGGATGTGGTAGTGGGGAGGATTTGGTGGTGGGGAGGATGTGGTGGTGGGGAGGATGTGGTAGTAGGGAGGATGTGGTAGTGGGGAGGATGTGGTAGTGGGGAGGATGTGGTGATGGGGAGGATGTGGTAGTGGGGAGGATGTGGTGATGGGGAGGATGTGGTAGTAGGGAGGATGTGGTGGTGGGGAGGATGTGGTAGTAGGGAGGATGTGGTGGTGGGGAGGTTGTGGTAGTAGGGAGGATGTGGTGGTGGGGAGGATGTGGTGATGGGGAGGATGTGGTGATCGGGAGGATGTGGTGATCGGGAGGATGTGGTAGTAGGGAGGATGTGGTGGTGGGGAGGATGTGGTGATGGGGAGGATGTGGTGATCGGGAGGATGTGGTAGTAGGGAGGATGTGGTGGTGGGGAGGATGTGGTGATGGGGAGGATGTGGTGATCGGGAGGATGTGGTAGTAGGGAGGATGTGGTAGTGGGGAGGATGTGGTGATGGGGAGGATGTGGTGATGGGGAGGATGTGGTGATCGGGAGGATGTGGTGATCGGGAGGATGTGGTGATCGGGAGGATGTGGTGATGGGGAGGATGTGGTAGTAGGGAGGATGTGGTGATCGGGAGGATGTGGTAGTAGGGAGGATGTGGTGATCGGGAGGATGTGGTAGTAGGGAGGATGTGGTAGTGGGGAGGATGTGGTGGTTGTGGTACTCTTGTTACACCTCAGATTGAGTATCTTTTGTTCTTAATATATAATGTAGTGTTTGGTGGTCATCACTGGAAAATAACTTTATTCGGGAAAGGGGGGGAGGGGAAGGGTAAATCAAGAAGTCCTGTAACTGATATGTCCAGCTGTCAACATAACATCAAGAAGACATGTAACTGATATGTCCAGCTGTCAACATATCAAGAAGACATGTAACTGATATGTCCAGCTGTCAACATAACATCAAGAAGTCCTGTAACTGATATGTCCAGCTGTCAACATATCAAGAAGACATGTAACTGATATGTCCAGCTGTCAACATAACATCAAGAAGACATGTAACTGATATGTCCAGCTGTCAACATAACATCAAGAAGTCCTGTAACTGATATGTCCAGCTGTCAACATATCAAGAAGACATGTAACTGATATGTCCAGCTGTCAACATCAAGAAGTCATGTAACTGATATGTCCAGCTGTCAACATATCAAGAAGACATGTAACTGATATGTCCAGCTGTCAACATCAAGAAGTCATGTAACTGATATGTCCAGCTGTCAACATATCAAGAAGTCATGTAACTGATATGTCCAGCTGTCAACATATCAAGAAGTCATGTAACTGATATGTCCAACTGTCAACATATCAAGAAGTCATGTAACTGATATGTCCAGCTGTCAACATATCAAGAAGTCATGTAACTGATGTGTCCAGCTGTCAACATATCAAGAAGTCATGTAACTGATATGTCCAGCTGTCAACATATCAAGAAGACATGTAACTGATATGTCCAGCTGTAAACATCAAGAAGACATGTAACTGATATGTCCAGCTGTCAACATAACATCAAGAAGACATGTAACTGATATGTCCAGCTGTCAACATAACATCAAGAAGACATTTAGCTGATATGTTCAGCTGTCAACATAACATCAAGAAGACATGTAACTGATATGTCCAGCTGTCAACATAACATCAAGAAGACATTTAGCTGATATGTTCAGCTGTCAACATAACATCAAGAAGACATTTAGCTGATATGTTCAGCTGTCAACATAACATCAAGAAGACATGTAACTGATATGTCCAGCTGTCAACATAACATCAAGAAGCCATGTAACTGATATGTCCAGCTATCAATTTAACATCAAGAAGCCATGTAACTGATATGTTCAGCTATCAACATTATTATCATGTAGTAAAACTGATAAAACAGTCTTGTGAAATAACAAGACATATTTGAGAACGCGAGGATTCTTTCACGTTTCATTTGTTTTCTGTACCTTCTATCATGCACATATTTTTTTTCTTGCACATCTTCTCTTGTCATGTTCCTGAATGTATTGTCCGCTACCAAAATTAAAAAAAACTTGGAAAATTATCAGCTAACATTAACGATGTAAAATTAACTGAGAAAACAAAAAAGCTGACATGAAAATTAATTTCACTTGTTTAGTGAAAGTCAAAAATTAAAACACGATTGAAAATATAGTATAGTTTCTTTGTCTAGGATAATTAAAGAAATTTGGTAGAAAAGGCAGAAAATGCATACACTAAAAACATTTGTATTAATTCATTTAAAGAACAAACAAGGGCATCAACTCCAGCAGAAATAGTAAAACCAAGGGCATCAACTCCAGTAGAAATAGTACAACCAAGGGCATCAACTCCAGCAGAAATAGTACAAACAAGAGCATCAACTCCAGCAGAGCTAATAATGATCAAATAAAACAAACAAAAAAAATACAATTTTAAGGTAATTGCTGCATGGAAAATCAAGCAAATGTATTTACCAGCAGGTTGTTTTCTTGTAAAACAAAAACTAACAAAATTCCAAACAAGAGCCATAATCCTACTTGATGATACCCAGACTTCTCTCTTAACTTAACATCTTTATACTGGTTTAAAAGACTCATCAGAGTCTGTATACAACCAGTTACATTTGTATTACCCTGCTATAAAATATGGAGCATCCAATCTATTCTTAAATGCATTACCTGTCCCTGCCTCCACTACTTCCTGTGTCAATGCACTCCAAGCATTCACCACTCTCTGACTAAAAAGTATTTCCTAATATCTAATCTGGGCTTCTCTTTAGTCAGCTCGTAGCTATGCCCCCTTGTTCTTGTGGGTGGTTGTAATTTGAAAAAAACTTGTTATAGTCTAATTTATCCGTTCGTGTGATATCTTATAAACCTGTATTAAGTCACCACGAATTCTTCTCTCTTCTAGACACTGTAGGCCGGTTTTTCTCTTTCCTCATAACTGTAATTCTGGAATCCCACTATCAGCTTTGTTGCTTTTCTTTGTATCCCTTCCAGCATGTTTATGTCCCCTCTATGATAAGGACTCCACACCTGTACACAGTACTCCAATCTAGGTCTAACTAATGCTTTATACAGTTTGACTATCACTTCCTTGCTCCTATGTTTAATATTTTTTTTTATCATACCTAACATTGCATTTGCCTTTTTCACTGCTACCTTAACTTGCTCACTCACTTTACCTGTATGATCTATTATAACCTCTAGGTCCCTTTCCTTATCTATCTTTCTAATAATGTTCTCGTCCATTCTATTATTATGTTCCATATTGGATCTACCCATGTGGATGACTGTACATGTATCTACATTAAACTCCATTTGCCAGCTTACAGACCAACCTCTGTTGGGTTCATCTGATTACAATTTGAATCTCTACTAGATGCACTCCCATGCTCTCACTTGATGCCCTTTGTTAGTTTTCTGCTTTCCTGATGTAAATAGCCTTTTCCAAGCCATCCTTCGCCATCTCACTATGTCTGACCTCCTATTATTGGATGATTGTACAGTCTCCTAGCTACCACTGCGCATTTGTCAACATGGAAGCTCACAGATGATCATCTGAAAACGTCCGCAGACAATACGAAACCAGTCACGAGTCAGTCAACTTTTAAGGTAGGGTCAGTCAACTTTTAAGGTAGAGTCAGTCAGTCAACTGTTAATGTAAAGTTAGGTCACATGATCAAGTCACGAAGTCACGTCATCTTCTCACATCATTCTGTCACAATGTCACGTCATCGTGTCCCAAGGTCACATCATCATATCACGTCACAGGGTCACATCACAAGGTCACGTCATCCTGCCACATCATCACGTCATGTCATCCTATCACAAGGTCATGTCATACTGTCCCAAGGTAACATCATCACGTCACATCATCCTGTTACAAGGTCACGTCATCCTGTCCCATCACATCACTTCTCATGAACTACAGCATCATTTTCAACCATCCAACAATGATAGATTATGTCCACAACAGCTTATAAAAACATTTAACCATACAGTTTATTAATTATTTTTACAGATTACCCAGCTGTAAACATTGGAAGGAGAAAAAGAAGAAGAAGAAGAAGGTATCCTAGCGATGCACTGAGCTATCAACAGCCATACAGTTAGGAAGGGAACTAACCCTGACCCGACATTATGAAATCAACACTTATCTCCCTTGACAGTTTCTGCCACAGGTGGTCTACCTTTACTTGTTCAAGTTTTCCTAAAGATAGAAATGATCTCACTTCTTCTTTGATAGCAAGTCATAAACACACCATATCTTTGCTAGCAAGCCATAATAACAGCACTTATTTGCTAACAAGCCCAGAACACAGCACCAGTACATCACCACATCTTTGCTAGCAAGCTGTGGAACCATGGATGGCTAGAACTGAAGACTCCATTTGATGAAAACAAATGCAAGTGTAACGAAATGATACTAAGGGTCCACAATACATATCTTGAGGGCCACTGTTCTAAATAAGTATGATAACAGCGGATTCCCTCCAATGTGGATCTGGGAGACCCTTAATGAAAAGTAGGTCCCATGCATGTGATCCACTAGAGGGGAGTTTGCACCAACCAAGGATTATGTGCTCTTCTTTGATGGTAGCTTCTGCAGCACTTTGTTGTTGCTGCCAGACACATGCCAGACACTTACCAAACACATGCCAGACACTTACCAGACACATGCCAGACGACACATGCCAGACACTTACCAGACACATGCCAGACGACACATGCCAGACACAGAGTCACCATTTTATGAACAGGCTTTCCTCTCCAACTTCGGTCTGGACATTCAAACAGAGACCCAAGTTGGGTCTGAACATCCAAAAAGGGACCCAACTTGGGTTTGGACACCCAAACATGGACCTAAGCTGTGCCTGGGCACCCAAACATGGACCCAAGTTGTGCCTGGACACCCAAACATGGACCCAAGCTGTGCCTGAGCACCCAAACATGGACTCAACTTGGGCCTGGACACCCAAACATGGACCCAAGCTGTGCCAGGGCACCCAAACATGGACCCAAGATGTGCCTTTGCACCCAAACATGGACCCAAGTTGTGGAAACCCAAACAGAGCCCCAAGTTGTGCCTGGACACCTAAACATGGACCCAAGTTGAGCCTGGACAACCAAACATGGACCTAAGTTGTGGACACCCAAACATGAACCCAAGTTGGGTCTGAACATCCAAACATGGAGTGAAAGGAGATAGTTATTACACATGCTTTACATGGACGGACAGCTGATAGTGTCTGTGACCACAAGTTTATATGTTCTATAAATGAATGGATGTTTGCCTTAAAAATGAATGTGTTTGCTCTATATATTGCATGCATGCTTGCTGTATAAATGAATTTATGTTTGCTCTATAAATGAATGTATGTTTGCTCTATAAATGAATGGATGTTTGCTCTATAAATGAATGTATGTTTGTTCTATAAATGAATGCTCTATAAATGAATGTATGTTTGCTCTATAAATGAATGGATGTTTGCTCTATAAATGAATGTATGTTTGCTCTATAAATGAATGGATGTTTGCTCTATAAATGAATGTATGTTTGCTCTATAAATGAATGTATGTTTGTTCTATAAATGAATGCTCTATAAATGAATGTATGTTTGCTCTATAAATGAATGTCATCAAAGAAAAGAAACACTTACAAGACGTGTGTATAACAAGACCTAATAATCAATGTAAACAAAGAAAACAAACAAATGGTAAAGTAATAAAAGGCAACATAACTATAAATAGACTGGGATCCACTAGAGAGTGTGCCCCACTACACATTACCAAACAATTCTTGATATGGAACCCACGAGAAAGCATTCATGTCTGATGTACAGAAACAGCACAAAACAGGTGAGAAGTTAGTACTAGATGATGGAGGAAGCAACAACTACAAGATACAAAATGGCTTATAATGAGACAAGCCAAGCTAGGTTTGACTGGATGGACATTTATAGTTGGTAGTTTATGCTCTGCTATGAGGAAACAGAAGAGAGGAGAGGGAGAGAGAATGTGAGAAACAGGGATAACAATGCAAATCTAAGTTTTTAGACAATCTCTCAATCCACAAATTTTCTGTTTCTTTCTTTACTTCATGAAATCTTAAACATTTGCCAAAAAAAAGGTATAAATGTTCTTCTAGGAATGACATTCTCTTCACAATTTATAATCACCAAAGCTGCAAGATTTATATATAAATATTTCATAATATTTACAAATTCACTATATATAAATATTTCACTATATATAAATATTTCATTATATTAATATTTAATTATATATATATATATATAAATTAGGGATGCACCGAATATTCGATTCATGCTCAATTCATGTTCAATTCATGCTCAATTCATGTTTGGTTCAGAGTTGAATAATGTGATCAAAGATCTGTTCTATTCATATTCTGGTGAAAAGCACGATCCAATAGAATATAAATGGGTCAAAAAGCAATGTGACAATTTTAGACCACAAAAAGGTTTTATAACTTTCAGTTTCAATTCCGTGCAACCTTGAGACATGGTTCCTTGCGACGAGTACATTACCGTGATGTGGGTCGCATCAGCTGACTGTGTAGAGGATAGTCAATGTTTGAATATGAGCATCTGTGTTAATCCTTCCATTGTCTCTGTTAGTAAAAAGTAAAATATCCCACAGCATTACTGCCGAAGGGGTGTGAGGTGTTAGCAATCTCACATTTGAAAGGCTCGGCTATATGAGCCATCTCCTCTCCCTCGCCGCTTTTACTTCCCGGACTGAACCGGTACCCATGTAAGGCTGGGTCGACCCGGGAGCCATTGCGGTCTTAAAAAAAACATTACCGCCTCAACTGGGGAATGAACCCAGGACCACTCAGATGCAAAGCCAGCGAGCTAACCACTGCGCTATGCGGCTCTTGTCTCTGTTAGATATGTTCAAATCATACACTGTTGTTTTGCTATGCTTTATAGTGGCTGTTCAAGATTAAGAAAGGCAACCGTTTTAAAATATTTGCTTTATTTCTGCAACCATATAATACATGGAATGACAGCAGATCTTCATGATTACTTTGTCTTAATAAACTTTTGTTGGTAAAATGTTTGAAGACAATTTGTTTTGGCCAAATGCTCACTCACTTTTCCTAACTGCATCCAGTTGAACAGTATAAAGCCCCTATTTGGTGCATCCTTAATTTAAATATTTCATTATACACAACAGCAACTGATTGGTGTAGTAGAAGAGTATTGGCTTTTCATAGAAAAGGCACACAGTTCAACTCCTACAACCACCACACTTTACTTACCACCGGACTCACGGTTAGTGAAGGATAAGACAGTGAGGAAGGGAACTGGATGTCCCACCCCACCCAAGCTGTGGTTTAGTCACCTCACCCCACACAAGCTGTGGTTTAGTCACCTCACCTCACCCAAGCTGTGGTTTAGTCACCTCACCTCACACAAGCTGTGGTTTAGTCACATCACTCCACACAAGCTGTGGTTTAGTCACCTCACCCCACACAAGCTGTGGTTTAGTCACCTCACCTCACACAAGCTGTGGTTTAGTCACCTCACCTCACACAAGCTGTGGTTTAGTCACCTCACCTCACACAAGCTGTGGTTTAGTCACCTCACCCCACACAAGCTGTGGTTTAGTCACCTCACCCCACACAAGCTGTGGTTTAGTCACCTCACCCCACACAAGCTGTGGTTTAGTCACCTCACCTCACACAAGCTGTGGTTTAGTCACCTCACCCCACACAAGCTGTGGTTTAGTCACCTCACCTCACCCAAGCTGTGGTTTAGTCACCTCACCTCACACAAGCTGTGGTTTAGTCACCTCACCTCACCCAAGCTGTGGTTTAGTCACCTCGCCTCACACAAGCTGTGGTTTAGTCAACTCACCCCACACAAGCTGTGGTTTAGTCACCTCACCCCACACAAGCTGTGGTTTAGTCACATCACCACACCCAAGCTGTGGTTTAGTCACCTCACCTCACACAAGCTGTGGTTTAGTCACCTCACCTCACACAAGCTGTGGTTTAGTCAAATCACCCCACACAAGCTGTGTTTTAGTCATCCCACACAAGCTGTGGTTTAGTCACTTCACCTCACACAAGATGTGGTTTAGTCATCTCACATGACACAAGCTGTGGTTTAGTCACCTCACCTCACACAAGCTGTGGTTTAGTCACATCACCACACCCAAGCTGTGGTTTAGTCACCTCACCTCACACAAGCTGTGGTTTAGTCACCTCACCTCACACAAGCTGTGGTTTAGTCACCTCACCCCACCCAAGCTGCGGTTTAGTCACCTCACCCCACACAAGCTGTGGTTTAGTCACATCACCCCACCCAAGCTGTGGTTTAGTCAAATCACCCCACACAAGATGTGGTTTAGTCATCTCACATGACACAAGCTGTGGTTTAGTCACCTCACCTCACACAATCAGTGGTTTAGTCACCCCACACAGCTGTAGTTTAGTCACTTCACCCCACACAAGATGTGGTTTAGTCATCTCACATGACACAAGCTGTGGTTTAGTCACCTCACCTCACACAATCAGTGGTTTAGTCACCCCACACAGCTGTAGTTTAGCCACCACACACAGCTGTAGTTTAGTCACCTTACACAGCTGTAGTTTAGTCATCCCACACAAGCTGTGGTTTAGTCACCCCACACAGCTGTAGTTTAGTCACCTCACACAGCTGTTGCCCTCAGAATCTCCAACACTTCATCTCTGACCACAGGTCACATTTGCTGAAAGACACTCGTTTACCTTAATTTGACATTAATAATTCATTATTTCATGAATGCAACATGAGATCAGATGAATGTGTTAGGATTGTTCGGACTGTTTACCTAATCTTGACCCAGCTATTTTGGCTAAGATCCTGTTTTGTATTTGGTTTGTCAGGGAAATTATGACATTTGAGATTTGTAAGTTGAATTTACTCAGCGCTATTTGTATGGGTGCAATAACAACAAGCAATTTGGTTGGAGGTTTGAGAGTGTCAAGATGGATGGATGCACCATCAGGAATAAAGCTAACAATATAACAAGACAGGTGAGGATTGGAGACTACTGGGAAATTGAAGGAACACATGGAAGCAGTGTAGCCTCAACTGTGGTCTCATCTGTAGTACCGGGTATCAACTGTAGTCTCATCTGTAGTACCAGGTATCAACTGTAGCCTCAACTGTAGCCTCATCTGTAGTACTGGGTATCAACTGTAGCCTCATCTGTAGTACCGGGTATCAACTGTAGCCTCATCTGTAGTACTGGGTATATACTGTAGCCTCAACTGTAGCCTCATCTGTAGTTCCGGGTATCAACTGTAGCCTCAACTGTAGTACCGGGTATCAACTGTAGTCTCATCTGTAGTACCGGGTATCAACTGAAGCCTCAACTGTAGCCTCATCTGTAGTACTGGGTATCAACTGTAGCCTCAACTGTGGTCTCATCTGTAGTACTGGGTATCAACTGTAGCCTCATCTGTAGTACTGTGTATCAACTGTAGCCTCAACTGTAGTCTCATCTGTAGTACTGGGTATCAACTGTAGCCTCATCTGTAGTACTGGGTATCAACTGTAGCCTCAACTGTAGCCTCATCTGTAGTACCGGGTATCAACTGTAGTCTCATCTGTAGTACCGGTTATCAACTGTACCTCAACTGTAGTCTCATCTGTAGTATCGGGTATCAACTGTACCTCAACTGTAGTCTCATCTGGAGTACCGGGTATCAACTGTACCTCAACTGTAGCCTCATCTGTAGTACCGGGTATCAACTGTACCTCAACTGTAGCCTCATCTGTAGTACCGGGTATCAACTGTACCTCAACTGTAGTCTCATCTGTAGTACCGGGTATCAACTGTAGTCTCATCTGTAGTACCAGGTATCAACTGTACCTCAACTGTAGTCTCGTCTGTAGTACTGGGTATCAACTGTATCCTCATCTGTAGTACTGGGTATCAACTGTAGCCTCATCTGTAGTCTCATCTGTAGTACCGGGTATCAACTGTACCTCAACTGTAGCCTCCTCACAGGCAGTGCCCAGGAAGACATCCCAAACTAGGATTGCTTACATTCCTATTATATGAAAATAAATAAAATTGAAGTGATCCCTGAGTTTGTAAAACAATGTAAATACTCCTCACCTCCCTCCCCCCCCCCCACCCCCCTCCCGTAGTATCCTCCTTCTTGGCCATTCATAAATTCAGCCAAGTCTGCTCTAAGGCAAACCATGAGCCTCTAACGCCCAATAAACGCAAGACCCCCTCAATTATTTGCTAACCTTTACCCTTGTGAAGACAATGGCCAGCAGTGCTAGGAGATGGTAAGACCTCAGTTGGGCTCCATCTATTATGATATATCCTCCGGAACAATAACGTTTGAGGGCACAGACTAGAACTATTTCAACATGTGGGCAAGGAGCTATCTCCCATATTAACATTTTCAGCAGAAAGAGGTCGCACAATTCTAAACTTATCTCTGAATCATAAACACAAGCTCAACTCAAGAGACACCGAATGAAATGTAGACTTGTCTACATTCTATCCACAAGAATTTCCTATATTGTATCTTCTTTTCTACTCTTAAGCTTTCTCTCGGATTTTTCTGATTGGTTCCTTGTTTATCCAATCATTGTAACTAACCAAAACTGCTCTCTGATGTCAGGACAGCTAATCTTCACTTAACATCAATATACTGGTTTAGAAGGAATAGTACAAAGTCTGTATACAACCATTCTCATAAGGCAGTAGACATATGAACTTGACAGACGGACATGCATCCTCTGTCTATAGACACAATCAGTACATAAAGGCACTTGTCTAGGGTGGCAGGTATAGCAAACAATCCAATCTCTAGCTCTGAAGTAGTACAAGGATTGAGGAATAGAAGGTGAAGAGATGTCAAATGCAGGGTTTGTTTGGAGCACAGGCCCCTAAAAGCCAGTATGTGCTGTCTACGTCTATGCTTGACGATCATTTAACATGTTTTAATCACAAAACATTTCAGTACATTATCTGATTGTTCTTTTTAAATGTCCAGAGATAATTTATACAAATTGGTTCTTCAATGCTTTGTTAACGCCGAATGATTTGGAGAGGAAAATCATATAGAGCACTGCTTTCACTTTGTCTCTCTATAAATGGAACACTGCTTTCACTTTGTCTCTCTATAAATGGAACACTGCTTTCACTTTGTCTCTCAATAAATACAGCACAACCTACACTTATCTCTCTATAAATACATTACTGCATACACTTTGACCATCCCTACAAATAAAGTAGTGATTACACTTTGGTTCTCTCTGTTGCTGTGGCGTAAATGTTGTTGTGACTGCTGGGACTGTCATGTTGCTGTGTATGAAATGGATCCCCCTTGCTTGGTGGGTTTGTGCTGGTCTCTTCCTTGTCTCCATCCCCTCCAGTGTCCAAATTGTTGTTTGTGCTACCTGTTGGAAAGCTGGTATCCATACTGTCCTGTCGAGTAATCACATATGCAATGTGTAAACATGCATGAGAGAACTGAACATAAAATTCTGATAAGAAACGATACCAAGAAATTATATCAAGAAATGATACAAAGAAATGATACCAAGAAATGATACCAAGAAATGATACCAAGAAAACATTTAGAAAGGAAATTACAATGAACAAAGAAAGAAAACTAAGAAAACCAAATGAAGATCCTGGGGCACCTTTCTAGGAAGGAAAGAACAGGGCCACTGTACCACAGTAGACATTTAATAAGAGGTGACTAAGGAGGGTTGTACATGGGTCGTAGCTAGTTCATTCAGTAAAATATAGGATTCTGTTCAGTTGCTTGTTAAGTGGGATGTGTTTGGTTCTCAGCCATAAAATAGTGTTCTGTTTACTTCTCAGCCATAAAATGGTGTTCTGTTTACTTGTCAGCCAAAGAATGGTGTTCTGTTTACTTGTCAGCCAAAGAATGGTGTTGTGTTCACTTGTCAGCCAAAGAATGGTGTTGTGTTCACTTGTCAGCCAAAGAATGGTGTTGTGTTCACTTGTCAGCCAAAGAATGGTGTTATGTTCACTTGTCAGCCATAAAATGGTGTTCCAATCTCACTTTGTGAGACGAGTGAGGCGACCACTTGTTTCATCCTCCGAGGTCAGATAAATGGAACACTTTTTGAAAGGTATCAAACATCAATTACAATTGTATGCAGATATCATTACATGGCATTGGGTCAAAGGGTGAGAGCCTGAAATCTTAGGGATCCCCAACAAGTCAAATTTAGCATTACAAAAAACAATATTTACAAGCTCATATAAATCGTACAGGAGGGCGCTACATCATACAAGAGGTTGTTACATTGGACAGGAGGTCGTTACATCGTACAGGAAGCAGTTACATCATGTAGGATTGGTATTCATTGGCATTCATCAAAAATTGCTGTTTAAAATTAGAGACCAACTAGCAAAACCATTGGCTATATTATGTTCTCAATCATTTGCAAAAGGGATTGTTCCAGGGGATCGGAAAGATGCAGGAGTGATTCCCTTGTTCAAAAAGGGAAAGAAATCAGATCCAGCGAATTATAGACCGGTGAGTTTAACGAGCATAGTCTGTAAATTCTTAGAGTCAATAATCAAAGAAAACATTGTAATGCATTTAGACAAGTTTAATCTAATCAGAAATAGTCAGCATGGGTTTACTAGAGGGAGATCATGCTTAAAAGATCTATTAGAATTCGTGGAGGAGGTTACCAAAATGATAGATAAAGGAGAGCCGTGGACGTTAATTATCTAGATTTTGCAAAGGCCTTTGATGGAGTACCTCATCAAAGATTATTTAGAAAGTTAAAATCACAAGGAATAGGTGAGGAAGTTGCCAAATGGATTGAAAATTGGTTAACTGGAAGAAGGCAGAGGGTGGGCATAAATAAGGAGTACTTGTAACAGAGTTACAGGGGTCCAATGAGCCAAAACCAGGGAAGCCCTGAAAATGCGGTTCGTGGTTCCCGAACATAACTTGAGAACCCAGTCCGAAAGTTTCAGTTCATTGAACGAGGCATGGTCCTCAACTCTCAAACAATGCAAGTTGGGGCTGGCCGACCAAAATAGGTCGCGTTCTCACGGTTTGAGCTGGGAATCCCTGTCAACAAGCTGTCAGTCAGTAGTTTGGAAAATAAGGCAGCCTTTCTTTGGGACACACGAGTTCAATTATATTTTGTGGGAAATGAACTCAAGAAAGCAGAAGTCATTGACTAAAGCGGGGGACGCTTAGCATATAAGCTGGGGGGAGACAGAATAGAGGACAGATCAGAAGCAGGAGACAAGGGCGTCCTACCAGACAGTGTAGTGAATAGTACATTAGTCAAGAACAAGTAGATAGATAAAACTACAGAACTTAGCCAGTGAGTGACAATAGGAGAGTCATAGAATTAGAAGCCACCGAAGCAGACCAACACGGAAAGGCAACGAGAGGCCACACACATGTAAGAATCTGTCCTTGTGTGATGTTTTGGGTTCGAGACGTCATCACTAACATCTTGCTCGAGTGACCTGACTTTATTCTCGTCAGACGGAGACGTGTTGCTGCAACACAAAGTTGTCGTCCTAGACGACCATTGTGATGTGTGGGTTTCCTCGTCCTGACAACCACAGTTACACAACCACTGTCGTCTGTCATAGAAACGAGCACAGCTGCAGACAGAGCACAGATGCAGTCACCGACTGCCTGATGTAGAGACGATGCAAGAGGTCCAGTAGACATCTGCATTACGTGAAACGACACAAGAGGTCCAGTAGACAGCTGCCTTACGAGAGACAAGGCAAGAGGTCCAGCAGACATCCATTTTTGTGTAAGCTGAGAGGACAGATAGATGAGGATGGAGAAATCGTAGATAGACATTCTTTATATCAACACACAGAGATAGACAGTGAATAGAACAATTGCTAGATTCCGACCACGTGATGAGAACCCTGGGTAAAGCTTAGTACTAGAGTAAGATCTGTGCTACTTGCACGAACCTTTAGAAGTAATCTTAGTCAGTTAGAACCTTTTGAGAGACATTAGAAATCATTTAATACTGATGCACAATATGATATCTTCTTCTTCTTCGTACGCTGTCAGACGTCAACCTTTATTTTTCCAAAAAAGCAGCAGTCATCCTGAGGCTGTCGATACTGCCATAGAGCTTGTCTAATGTTGCCACTGGTGATGGCCATATCTGCTTTCTCTGATCCTCGTATGTCGGGCAGTTTTGCAGCAGATGTTCAGCGGTCATTTTCCCAGTACCACGACCTGCTTTCTTCTGTTCAACTGGTAATAGGCATAATTTATTTTTAGCCAGTATGTTCTGTTTCCCATTTGGTCATGTATCTAGCTCTAATAAGCCTTTTTGACTCTTCGTATGTTACACTAGTATGTGGTTGTGGAAGTCTTGCACCTTCTTTTGCCAGTCTGTCTGCCTCCTCGTTGCCTTGGATGCTACAGTGGGATGGAACCCACTGTACCACTACTCTTTTTGGTGCAGACTGCTGGCATAGTTGACAGAGTACTGCTCTTAAATCATTAAGTTCAGTATTTTTCTGGCTTTCTAGTGCTGTGACTACGGCCAGGGCATCAGTGAGCAGGACTATATGGCTTTCATTTCTTTTGCATGTCACCATTTCTTCTACTGCAGCCCTCAGTGCCTCTGCCTCCGCTCTGAAATTGTTTGAGTATTTTCCAGTTGCCACTGATAGTGTTGTTTTTCTACCATTTGGTAGGCTAGAAATACCCCTGCCCCTCCGTTCTGTGCTGTGTTTGTTACAGAGCCGTCGGTGTATGCATGGGTCCAGTCCATGCTTGGGTAGTTTTTCGTTATTTACTTCAGGGTTGTGTCTCTTCTTTCTTTTTCAATCTGGCTGTTCTTGTTTCCAATACCTGGTATATTTTCTGCCATCTCTGGAAATATATGCTGCCTCCAGGTAGGTTTGCGTACAGTAGGGATGGGCTTTGGTGTTGTAAATGCGTTCATAGGGTCTTCGTTCATCTTTGCTTTGGCTATTTCTGCAAAGTTTCTTCGCTTTAGTTTCCCATTTCCGAAATTATTTAGTCTCTTTTGCATTGGATGGTCAGTCAGTCTTCGGAGTTTCTCTGCTTGCTGCTGGGCTTTGCAGTCTCTTCTGTCGGTCTTGGATTGCAGATTTGTAATCTTTTCCAGTTCTACAATTGGCGTTGACTTCATGCCTCCTGTTATAACTCTCATGGCTTGGTTTTGGAGTTTGCTAATTTGCACAATATGATACGATCAACGAGCCTAGTGATTTGATTTGATGTGCACATTGTTTTACTTGTGTTAAAAGAATTTTTAGTTGTTAAATTTAGAGTATGTTAAGGAGTGATAGTGGTGATGAAGATAGAATAGAGAATACGTTAACCCTGCTACATAATATGTTAACTGATACCGTGACCTAGGATATAGAAATATTGGTAGGACTGTTATAAACTCTGAGTGGTGTGAAGTGAAAAGTGGAGTGCCACAGGGTTCGGTTTTGGGACCAATTTTATTCTTGATATATATAAATGATTTGGACATTGATATGAGATCCATGATTGCAAAATTTGCTGATGACACAAAACTATGCAGTAGTGTCTCATCTAAAGCGGAAGTGGATATATTGATGTCGGATTTAGATAAAATTTAAGAATGGTCTGTAAGCTGGCAAATGGAGTTTAATGTAGATAAATGTACAGTCATCCACATGGGTAAATCCAATATGGAACATAATTATAGAATGGGAGAGAACAATATTAGAAAGATAGATAAGGAAAGGAACCTAGGGGTTATAATAGATCATACAGGAAAGGTGAGTGAGCAAGTTAAGATAGCAGTGAAAAAGGCAAATGCAATGTTAGGTATGATAAAAAGAAATATTAAACATAGGAGCAAGGAAGTGATAGTCAAACTGTAAAAAGTATTAGTTAGACCTAGATTGGAGTACTGTGTACAGGTGTGGAGTTCTTATCAGAAAGGGGATATAAACATGCTGGAAAGAATACAAAAAAGAGTGACAAAGCTGATAGTGGGATTCCAGAACTACAGTTATGAGGAAAGACTCAGAAAAACCGGCTACAGTGTCCAGAGAAGAGAAGAATTCGAGGTGACTTAATACAGGTTTATAAGATGATCAGAGGAATGGATAAATTAGACTATAACAAGTTTTTTTAAAAATACAACCACCCACAGGAGCAAGAGGGCATAGCTACAAGCTGACTAAAGAGAAGTCCAGATTAGATATTAGGAATTACTTTTTAGTCAGAAAGTGGTGTCTGCTTGGAATGCATTGACACAGGACGTAGCGAAGGCAGGGACAATTGATGCATTTAAGAATAGATTGGATGCACATAGCTTTTAGAGCAAGGTAATGCAAATGAAACTGGTTGTTTACAGATTCTGCATAGTCTTCTAAACCAGTATAAAGACGTTAAGTTAAGTAAAAAAAGTCTTTACATCATACATGAGGACGTTACATCATACATGAGGTCGTAACATCATTCATGAGGTCGTAACATCATACATGAGGTCGTAACATCATACATGAGGTCGCAACATCATACATGAGGTCGCTATATCATACATGAGGTCGTAACATCATACATGAGGTCGTAACATCATTCATGAGGTCGTAACATCATACATGAGGTCATGACATCATACATGAGGTCGTAACATCATACATGAGGTCATGACAACATACATGAGGTCGTAACATCATACATGAGGTCGTAACATCATACATGAGGTCGCAACATCATACATGAGGTCATAATGAGGTCACAACATCATACATGAGGTCGTAACATCATACATGAGGTCGTAACATCATTCATGAGGTCGTAACATCATACATGAGGTTGTTACATCATACACGAGGACGTAACATTATACATAAGGTCGTAACATCATACATGAGGTCGTAACATCATATATGAGGTCGTAACATCATACATGAGGTCGTAACATCATACATGAGGTCATACATGAGGTCGTGACATGAGGTTGTTACATCATACACGAGGATGTAACATCATACATGAGGTCGTATAATAAAATACATGAGGTCGTAACAGTAGGTCGTGGGGCTTGCCTCTCAAGAAACGAAAGCTCAAAACGGGAGGTTTGTAGTTCCACAAGTTTGTAGCTCCACAAGTTTGTAGTTCCACAAGTTTGTAGTTCCACAAGTTTGTAGTTCTACAAGTTTGTAGCTCCACAAGTTTGTAGCTCCACAAGTTTGTAGCTCCACAAGTTTGTAGCTCCACAAGTTTGTAGTTCCACAAGTTTGTAGTTCCACAAGTTTGTAGTTCGACAAGTTTCAAGCATACTCTGGTCTCAGGAGGAGGAGGTGAGATCAGCATCTAGTCATTTTTGAGATTGATGGCAAACATGGAGACCCCATGTTCACACTGTGTATACGTAAAAAAACAACTGGTAGCTGAACTTCTATAAGAGCAGGCTGTCTTGCTATCCAGGTTAACCCTACCAGACCTAAGGCCTTGAACCCAACTGTCCCCCATTCCTGGGCTCCAGAGCATTAACCCTACCAGACCTAAGGCCCTGAACCCAACTGTCCCCCATTCCTGGGTTCCTGAGCATTAAAGAGAAAAAACCAACATGATATAGAAAAATGTTAGTTACATGCAAACAAGTGGTTAGAATAAGATGTAACTTGGAGACATTGTAGAAAATAGGTTTACCTTTCATCTAGCGTCAATATTCCACCTTTGTGTGCCAATCCACCCAGCAAAAGGCAAAGAATCTGTCTCGAGTCTTAAAACATTTTGAAATCCGGGAGTAAACACAACAAAGAGCCCTCATTTGTCCAATAATCGTGATAGCTGGGCTTTATACATGAGTATTCCATATAGATCCTCAGTCCAAGAAAAGCCTTCATCTCATCACTCGAGCTCTCACTGTCTGTTTCACTTGAACAGAGTCTGAATCAACCAAATTATTGATCACCTGTTGGACTGTCATAAGCCTAGACTTACTTTGCTTTCCTGATGAAGTGCTTGGTTCATCAGCCGTTCGTTTCATTGTCAATTTTCCGAATTTGTTCACGTTAAACCCCACAAAATCAATTCAAACATGGGGGCAGCCATTTGCAATGACTAACCATGAGGATTGACCACGATTGGTTGGTTATTTTTAGATTCTGACACAAATTACCAAAAATTAGGTCCAGCGGTTTAGTGGCAGTTAAGAAAATTACCGAAAAATGGGGACAGCGGTCTGGTAGGGTTAAATTATAAAAAGTAATGAGATCCCGACACAATATAGCTTCCCCCAAGTCTAGTCAGCCGTTGGAAATGAATTTAGCAAAATAAAGAACGTACTACAGATGGCCTTCGACTACCTGGCAGCAGGAATAACCTGCCTGTTTAAATACCAGGATTCCAAGTATCCATACTTTCATACAGGCTTCCTGCCAGGAGGCTTCTATTGGGACAATGCAAGCAAGGACTGAAACTGACATATTATTACAGACTTGAGACAAACAAGTGTTGAAACAAAACAATGACAGCCTTGAACACATGAAAGATACTCACTCCCATGAGGGACCACTGCTGCAGCTGAGCAGTTACCACAGCGTCGTGGATGGTTACAAATAGATACTGCTTGCTGCCAGTCTTGTAGAAGTTGGTGCACTCAAACATTTCACGAACGCTCGCTGAAAATACCATTTGACTGCTGTTAGAAAGACGACTAATCTACATGCCAGAATAGTTTTTTAACTCCCATGATGGCACATCTCTCGATGTGTTCAACTTTTCAATGAATTTTCTATACACAATTATTTTCTTTCAACGTCCATCTTCGGATTTCATCCTCAAATACAATTATGTTGCAATGTTTTGTTAGAGCTGTGGATTTGATGTCTATGTTGTGTTGCTTAGCCCTTTCATGTCATCAAACATGTTAGTTGCTTAGCCCTTTCATGCCCTCAAACATGTTAGTTGCTTAGCCCTTTCATGTCATCAAACATGTTAGTTGCTTAGCCCTTTCGTGCCCTCAAACATGTTAACCTTGTTTAGTTAGCCCTTTCATGTTCTCAAACATGTTAGTTGCTTAACCCTTTCATGTCCTCAAACATATTAGTTGCTTAGCCCTTTCATGTCCTCAAACATGTTAGTTGCTTAACCCTTTCATGTCCTCAAACATGTTAGTTGCTTAGCCCTTTCATGCCCTCAAACATGTTAGTTGCTTAGCCCTTTCATGTCCTCAAACATGTTAGTTGCTTAGCACTTTCATGTCCTCAAACATGTTAGTTGCTTAGCCCTTTCATGTCCTTAAACATGTTAGTTGCTTAGCCCTTTCATGTCCTCAAACATGTTAGTTGCTTAGCCCTTTCATGTCCTCAAACAAGTTAGTTGCTTAGCCCTTTCATGTCCTCAAACATGTTAGTTGCTTAGCCCTTTCATGTCCTCAAACATGTTAGTTGCTTAGCCCTTTCATGTCCTCAAACATGTTAGTTGCTTAGCCCTTTCATGTCCTCAAACATGTTAGTTGCTTAGCGCTTTCATGTCCTCAAACATGTTAGTTGCTTAGCTCTTTCATGTCCTCAAACATGTGAGTTGCTTAGCCTTTTCATGTCCTCAACATATTAGTTGCTTAGCCCTTTCATGTCCTCAAACATGTTAGTTGCTTAGCCCTTTCATGTCCTCAAACATGTTAACCTTGTCACGACACTCTAGGAAAACCCATAGGTGCTCAACCTCCATAAGGAAATAACAAAGAGTGTGTACGATATCGATGCCAGCTCAAGCCGTTGGTAGTACATAAGCCTGCCGCCCTGCTCCCTCCTCTCTGACACCCCTCTTTGCTCAACCCACAAGTGAAGTTAAGTTGTACAGCTGAGGTTCAAGCCTTGAACAAGCCACAGATAGAACTTATAGCAGCAGTTCTGACTGCCACCATGAAGTCACCTTCACTGGAACACTCTCAACGGAGGGAGACTCCCACACTCAAGTATTGAACTAAGCAAGGCAGATACCAGGAAACATGATGTACTTCAGTGGCTACCATCCCACTGTGGTGTACAAGTTGTACTTCAGTGGCTACCATCCCACTGTGGTGTACAAGTTGTACTTTAGTAGCTACCATCACATTGTGGGGTACAAGTTGCACTTTAGTAGCTAACATCACATTGTGGGGTACAAGTTGTACTTTGGTAGCTACCATCACATTGTGGGGTACAAGTTGTACTTTAGTAGCTATCATCACATTGTGGGGTACAAGTTGTACTTTAGTAGCTACCATCACATTGTAAGGTACAAGTTGACCTTCTGTGGCTACCATCACATTGTGGGGTACAATTTTTACTTCAGTGGCTACCATCACACTGTGGGGTACAAGTTGTACTTCAGTGGCTACCATCACACTGTGGGGTACAAGTTGACCTTCAGTGGCTACCATCCCACTGTGGGGTACAAGTTGTACTTTAGTGGCTACCATCACACTGTGGGGTACAAGTTGTACTTTAGTAGCTACCATCACATTGTGGAGTACAAGTTGTACTTTAGTAGCTACCATCACATTGTGGGGTACAAGTTGTACTTTAGTAGCTACTATCATACTGTGGGGTACAAGTTGACCTTCTGAGGCTACCATCACACTGTTGGGTACAAGTTGTACTTTAGTAGCTACTATCATACTGTGGGGTACAAGTTGTACTTCAGTGGCTACCATCACACTGTGGGGGTACAAGTTGTATTTTAGTGGCCACCATCACACTGTAGGCTACCAGGAAACAAGAAGGTACACAGGCTTCAAAGTTTGGGAGCAGATTGTGAACAAGAAGATATTGACTGGCGGAGGAGAATAGGATCAACTACTACCACACTTCTGACTGGCGGAGGATAATAGGATCAACTACTACCACACTCCTGACTGGCGGAGGAGAATAGGATCAACTACTACCACACTCCTGACTGGCGGAGGATAATAGGATCAGCCAAACAACTACTATCACACTCCTGACTGGCAGAGGATAATAGGATCAGCCAAACAACTACTATCACACTCCTGACTGGCGGTGGATCAACTACTATCACACTCCTGACTGGTGAAGGATCAACTACTATCACACTCCTGACTGGTGGTGGATCAACTACTATCACACTCCTGACTGGCAGTGGATCAACTACTATCACATCCCTGACTGGCGGTGGATCAACTACTATCACACTCCTGACTGGTAGAGGATCAACTACTATCACACCCCTGACTGGTGGAGGATCAACTACTATCACACTTCTGACTGGTGGAGGATCAACTACTATGACACCCCTGACTGGTGGAGGATCAACTACTATCACACTCCTGAATGTTGGGGGATCAACTACTATCACATGCCTGACTGGCGGAAACAGATTATCCTCATCTCAAGACAGGACACAACAGACTGCCTGCTTCACCACTGCCCACATATGGACAAAAGGAACAAACTGGCTGACCATGTATGACAGGACTGTCCCCTGTTCAGCTGTTGAAGTAAGAGACACTGGCCCAATGACTGAACTCATTGAAGGAAGAGACACTGGCCCAATGACTGAACTCATTGAAGGAAGAGACACTGGCCCAATGACTGAACTCATTGAAGGAAGAGACACTGGCATAATGACTGAACTCATTGAAGGAAGAGACACTGGCCCAATGACTGAACTCATTAAAGGAAGAGACACTGGCCCAATGGCTGAACTCATTGAAGGAAGAGACACTGGCCCAATGACTGAACTCATTGAAGGAAGAGACACTGGCCCAATGACTGAACTCATTGAAGGAAGAGACACTGGCCCAATGACTTCTTCTTCTTCGTACGCTGTCAGACGTTAACCTGTATTTTTTTCGAAAAAAGCAGCGGTCATCCTGAGGTTGTCGACACTGCCATAGAGCTTGTCTAGTGTTGCTACTGGTGATGGCCACATCTGCTCTCTCTGATCCTCGTATGTTGGGCAGTTTTGCAGCAAATATTCACCGGTCATTTTCACAGTACCACAAGTGCATTCGTCAGTGCCACCTATCTTCAATTTGTTGAATAAGTGGTACCTCAGTCTATTGTGGCCTGTGCAGAGTCTGAAGACCACGACCTGCTCTCTTCTGTTCAACTGGTAATAGGCATCGTTTTTTGGTGTAGCCAGTATGTTCGGTTTCCCATTTGGAAATGTATCTGGCTCTAATAAGCCTTTTTGACTCTTCGTATGTCACACTAGTATGTGGTTATGGAAGTCTTGCATCTTCTTTTGCCAGTCTGTCTGCCTCCTCGTTGCCTTGGATGTTACAGTGGGATGGAACCCACTGTACCACTACTCTTTTTGGCGCAGACTGCTGGCATAATTGACAGAGTACTGCTCTTAAATCATTAGGCCCAATGACTGAACTCATTGAAGGAAAAGACACTGGCCCAATGACTGAACTCAAAACTGTAAGGAGCTTAGGAGGAGCTTCAAGTAACGATCAAGTTCGCCACGGGAAATCTTCTGAAGGTGTAAACATGAAATATGTTCTCACAAGAGGTCTAAAAGTATCACAAAATAACACAGTTTAGGTCAGTTGTGTTCATATTCAAGAACAATTTTGCATCTTTTGATACCGCTCACAAGGATCTACAAAACACTATCCAAAGATTTCTTCTACGACTGACCAGTTTATGCACACTTTATTAGGGAGGACAGAAAATTTATCACACAGTGGACATTCTAAAATGTGATCCAGACTAAGGAAGGTTATGACTGATACTGGCAGAATCATCATGTATAAAAGATACTACAGAAACCACCTGTAGAAGAGTTCATACTTGCTTTGACAAGAGCATCATGTAGGATGACCCCATGCTTCGTTGGGAGCAGATAATAACAGATCATGATGATATATTTTTGTGAAAAATATAGAAATATACTACTGGTTAGTTATTGGTTCGTTATTGGGTAGTTATTGGGCAGTTATTGGGTAGTTATTGGGTAGTTATTGGGCAGTTATTGGGCAGTTATTGGTCAGTTATTGGGTAGTTATTGGGTAGTTATTGGGCAGTTATTGGGCAGCTATTGGGTAGTCATTGGGCAGTTATTGGGTAGTTATTGGGCTGTTATTGGGTAGTTATTGGGTAGTTATTGGGCAGTTATTGGGCAGTTATTGGGCAGTTATTGCATATTTGATTTCAGCCAGAAGGTTGAGTAACTCACATTTACATTGTGCCAGGTAGACTGTGATGTTGAAGGCCCTGAATTCTGTGATGACCTGTGGGTCAAACAAAACATCAAATAGTCAAACAATAAGGCCCACATGCCAACTCCCAGATCCTTGCCCTACTTTTAGTGGCAGATCCTTGCCCTACTTTTAGTGGCAGATCATTGCCCTACTTTTAGTGGCAGATCCTTGCCCTACTTTTAGTGGCAGATCCTTGCCCTACTTTTAGTTGCAGATCCTTGTCCTACTTATTCAATGTGACTTAATACAGGTTTATAAGACGATCAGAGGAATGGATAAATTAGACTATAACAAGTGTTTTAAAATACAGCCATCCACAATAACAAGAGGGCATAGCTACAAATTAACTAAAGAGAGGTCCAGATTAGATATTAGAAAATATTTTTTTAGTCAGAGAGTGGTGAATGCTTGGAATGCATTGCCACGGGAGGTAGTGGAGGCAGGGACAATTAATGCATTTAAGAATAAATGGGACGCACATAGCTTTTAGAGCAAGGAAATGTAAAAGACACTGGTTGTATACACTCTGCGGAGTCTTCTAAACCTTGTATAAAGACGCTAAGTAAATTACTTTTAGCAACAGATCCTTGTCCTTCTTTTAGTCACAGATCCTTGTCCTTCTTTTAGTGACAGATCCTTGTTCTAGTTTTAGTGGCAGATCCTTGCCCTACTTTTAGTGGCAGATCCTTGCCCTACTTTTAGTGGCAGATCCTTGCCCTACTTTTAGTGGCAGATCATTGCCCTACTTTTAGTGGCAGATCCTTGACCTACTTTTAGTGGTAGATCCTTGTTCTACTTTTAGTGACAGATCCTTGCCCTAGTTTTAGTACCAGATCCTTGCCCTCCTTCTGTGTGGCCTTCACTGTCTCTTATGTTGGCCCATATCTTGTCCTCTCCCTCACTAAAGTTTACAGCATGTTATCTAAGGGCGTTATAACAACTAGATTTATCTCTCACAATATCAACTAGATTTGTTTATCTCTCAACAATAAAAACTAGATTTATCTCTCTAACAAAAGAAACTAGATTTATATCTCTGACAATAACAACTAGATTTATATCTCTCACAACAAAAACTAGATTAATCTCTCACAACAAAAACTAGATTTATCTCTCACAACAAAAACTAGATTTATCTCTCACAACAAAAACTAGATTTATCTCTCACAACAAAAACTAGATTTATATCTCTCACAACAAAAACTAGATTTATCTCGCACAATAAAAACTAGATTTATCTCTCACAACAATAACTAGATTTATCTCTCACAACAAAAACTAGATTTATCTCTCACAACAAAAACTAGATTTATCTCACACAATAAAAACTAGATTTATCTCTCACAACAAAAACTAGATTTATCTCGCACAATAAAAACTAGATTTATCTCTCACAATAAAAACTAGATTTATCTCTCACAACAAAAACTAGATTTATCTCTCACAACAAAAACTAGATTTATCTCTCACAACAAAAACTAGATTTATCTCTCACAACAAAAACTAGATTTATATCTCTCACAACAAAAACTAGATTTATCTTGCACAATACAAACTAGATTTATCTCTCACAACAAAAACTAGATTTATATCTCTCACAACAAAAACTAGATTTATCTCTCATAATGAAAACTAGATTTATCTCTCACAACAAAAACTAGATTTATCTCTCACAACAAAAACTAGATTTATATCTCTCTTGCAATAACAAATAACTCTATTTCTGTCCCTTCCTCAGGATGAGGCAGTATAGAACAGAAATGACTTCTCTTTCTCCGGGAGCTATGACTTGCTAAACTATCTGATACCTTGATTTATAAAGTGTTGGTTTGTTTAATGACAACAAATATTGTGAGCAAAGAATTTACTTTCCATGATGCACATGTATATGCATGGATGGACATGCTGCACGAAGATCACTATCATTATACCTAATCTGGATTTAGGTCACCTGCGGAGATGGTCGTACGAGGTAGAGATTGCCAGTAGTATTTGACTGTTTGACCAACGTATGAGAGTCAGCCCAATAGGCTCACATTTCCCAGAGGAATCTCTAATTTTTCACAGGAATTTTGGATGTGCATAAATTAAGGAAAAGTAAGAAGTCAGTGGCAAGTGAAGTGTCAGAACTTTATACTGACCTGTTGTAAGACTTTGACACCCATGGAGTCCACATAGCTCATCGTGGAGCAATCCAAGATGATGAAGTGTACATCCGTCAAGGTGGGCAACTCTTTGATGCGATTAGGGTCCGTATCTATCTCAAGGCTAACCCCACTTGGCGCTGAGGATGTTGCACCCGTTGCAGTGGAAGGCGCCAGCCCTGACTGATTGTCCAGTTTTGCTGTAGGTAGAGCTGTGTGGTTCCCTTGCTTGCTGTCCTTGACCTCGTTCTCATCAAGGTCAATGTCCTCAGGTGCAAAATTAGTACTGCCTGTAGCATCCTGGGTGAAAGATTACATGCAGTTAGGAGATCTACATTAGTGTCTCTAGCTGATGATAGTCATCATTATCTCTGTTTCTATCTACCAATACTAATTCTCACTTATCTCTGTTTCTATCTGATACTCATTCTCACTTATCTCTGTTTCTATCTGATACTCATTCTCACTTATCTCTGTTTCTATCTAACAATACTTATTCTCACTTATCTCTGTTTCTATCTACCAATACCCATTCTCACTTATCTCTGTTTCTATCTACCAATACTCATTCTCACTTATCTCTGTTTCTATCTGATACTTATTCTCACTTAACTCTGTTTCTATTTGATACTCATTCTAATTTATCTCTGTTTCTATCTACCAATACTTATTCTCACTTATCTCTGTTTCTATCTGATACTCATTCTCACTTATCTCTGTTTCTATCTGATACTTATTCTCACTTATTTCTGTTTCTATCTAACAATACCCATTCTCACTTATCTGTTTCTATCTGATACTCATTCTCACTTATCTCTGTTTCTATCTGATACTCATTCTCACTTATCTCTGTTTCTATCTACCAATACTTATTCTCACTTATCTCTGTTTCTATCTACCAATACCCATTCTCACTTATCTGTTTCTATCTGATACTCATTCTCACTTATCTCTGTTTCTATCTGATACTCATTCTCACTTATCTCTGTTTCTATCTGATACTCATTCTCACTTATCTCTGTTTCTATCTGATACTCATTCTCACTTATCTCTGTTTCTATCTGATACTTATTCTCACTTATTTCTGTTTCTATCTAACAATACCCATTCTCACTTATCTGTTTCTATCTGATACTCATTCTCACTTATCTCTGTTTCTATCTGATACTCATTCTCACTTATCTCTGTTTCTATCTAACAATACCCATTCTCACTTATCTTTGTTTCTATCTGATACTCATTCTCACTTATCTCTGTTTCTATCTGATACTCATTCTCACTTATCTCTGTTTCTATCTAACAATACCCATTCTCACTTATCTGTGTTTCTATCTACCAATACTCATTCTCACTTATCTCTGTTTCTATCTAACAATACCCATTCTCACTTATCTCTGTTTCTATCTATCAATACTCATTCTCACTTATCTCTGTTTCTATCTGATACTCATTCTCACTTATCTCTGTTTCTATCTGATACTCATTCTCACTTATCTGTTTCTATCTGATACTCATTCTCACTTATCTCTGTTTCTATCTGATACTCATTCTCACTTATCTGTTTCTATCTGATACTCATTCTCACTTATCTGTTTCTATCTGATACTCATTCTCACTTATCTCTGTTTCTATCTGATACCCATTCTCACTTATCTCAGTTTCTATCTGATACTCATTCTCACTTATCTGTTTCTATCTGATACTCATTCTCACTTATCTCTGTTTCTATCTGATACTCATTCTCACTTATCTCTGTTTCTATCTGATACTCATTCTCACTTATCTCTGTTTCTATCTGATACCCATTCTCACTTATCTCAGTTTCTATCTGATACTCATTCTCACTTATCTCAGTTTCTATCTGATACTCATTCTCACTTATCTGTTTCTATCTGATACTCATTCTCACTTATCTGTTTCTATCTACCAATACCCATTCTCAATGTGCTTATCCCTGTTGGTAACAGCTGATATCTGTGGCTAATGATGTTGCTAAAATACCTTTTGCAGTTATTAGATGCACCTACCATTGCTGCATTCAATGACACCTTTTCATCCCTCTTTTTCTGCCTGTTCAACTTTCTCTGTTTCTTCTTCAGGACGTTCGGATCCACGGTCAGTTTGTACAGAGAATTCTTAAAGAACTCAGCATTAGCAAAGAAAATAGCAGAGTCAAACCTGAAGATCTTGATGTTGGCAGTTTCTTCAGCCTGAAAATCATATTGAATACCTTGAAAAAATAAATTATTGCTCATCATGAAGTGATGACGGCCACAACATCAGACGGTTGTGTCGTAATAATGTGATGTGCGCTGTATTTGGATTATAGCGAGGAAGAATATGCGCCGGTCATCAATCTCACTCTTATCCCGGGTTACCTTGGATCAGTGGCAAGACTATAGGTCGAGATGACTGGATGCAACTCTGGTGGCAGGCACTCTGGTTTTAACTCCTGTGAGACCAAGAGCCGCATGAAACTTGGGGGATTTGATCGTCCACCGTTTCTGTTCATCACTGTGAGAGGCGAGTGTCTTAACCTCTTGACTACAGCGACCCTAGAGCTTGTCAGAGCTGGACAGCATGTTGTAGCGAAGTATATGTTAAATCATTGTGTTAGAAATTTAAACTAGTAAAGGCCTATGAGGTATGAGACTAAAGATAGGCCTACAATAGGGTGCTATAGAGGATGTAGTCAAAGGGGAGAGTTGGTGTCAGGGAAGTGTGAAATAAATAGTGTAATGGCAAAAATTAAAATGATAAAGTAAAGCAAAAGCAAAAATTTGAAAAACAACAAAATTACAAACTCAAATGTTTTTATGCAAATGTGAGAAGCATAGTAAATAAAAGAGAAGAATTGGAACTGTATGTAGAAGAAGAAAAACCAGATATAATAGGATTAACAGAATCATGGACATATGAGGACATTGCAGATAGTGAACTTGAAATAGAAACAATGTTAAGGAAAGATAGTGTAGTCGGAGACAAGGCTAAGGGAGGTGGCGTTTTATTATACTGTATAAATTCTGTTAATATAACGATCAAAAATTATTTATCATGTGGTAACAAAAATGAAAGTGTATGGGGAGAAGTAGAAAGTGGGGGTGGAATAACAGTGGTTGGAGTATGGCTATAGATGTCCATCAAGTCCACAAAGGTTAGAAATAGTGTCCATATTTATACTGGGTGCACAGCTTTGTACAGTAACTGACAATGTTTCACTTCCACTATCGTATTGAGCAGCGATAACCTTGACCAAACCTGCCTGATTCTCACAGTGGCAACATGACATTTATTTATGGGTTTTACACTGATAAAAACAGAGAGCTATGAGTAACCAGGGCTTGACAGGGGAGTTGTGAGTTACCAGGGCTTGAAAGGGGAGCTGTGAGTTACCAGGGCTTGACAGGGGAGTTGTGAGTTACCAGGGCTTGAAAGGGGAGCTGTAAGTTATGTGGGCTTGAAAGGAGAGCTGTGAGTCACCAGGGCTTGAAAGGGGAGCTGTAAGTTATGTGGGCTTGAAAGGGGAGTTGTGAGTTACCAGGGCTTGAAAGGAGAGCTGTAAGTTATGTGGGCTTGAAAGGAGAGCTGTGAGTTACCAGGGCTTGAAAGGGGAACTTTGAGTTACCAGGGCTTGAAAGGAGAGCTGTGAGTTACCAAGACCTGAAAGGAGAGCTGTGAGTTACCAGGGCTTGAAAGGGGAGCTGTGAGTTACCAGGGCTTGAAAGGGGAGCTGTGAGTTACCAGGACCTGAAAGGAAAGCTGTGAGTTACCAGGGCTTGAAAGGGGAGCTGTGAGTTACCAGGGCTTGAAAGGGGAGCTGTGAGTTACCAGGACCTGAAAGGAGAGCTGTGAGTTACCAGGACCTGAAAGGGGAGCTGTGAGTTACCAGGGCTTGAAAGGGGAGCTGTGAGTTACCAGGGCTTGAAAGGGGAGCTGTGAGTTACCAGGACCTGAAAGGAGAGCTGTGAGTTACCAGGACCTGAAAGGAGAGCTGTGAGTTACCAGGACCTGAAAGGAGAGCTGTGAGTTACCAGGGCTTGAAAGGGGAGCTGTGAGTTACCAGGGCTTGAAAGGGGAGCTGTGAGTTAACAGGACTTGAAAGGAGAGCTGTGAGTTACCAGGGCTTGAAAGGGGAGCTGTGAGTTACCAGGGCTTGAAAGGGGAGCTGTGAGTTACCAGGACCTGAAAGGAGAGCTGTGAGTTACCAGGACCTGAAAGGAGAGCTGTGAGTTACCAGGACCTGAAAGGAGAGCTGTGAGTTACCAGGGCTTGAAAGGAGAGCTGTGAGTTACCAGGACCTGAAAGGAGAGCTGTGAGTTACCAGGGCTTGAAAGGGGAGCTGTGAGTTACCAGGGCTTGAAAGGGGAGCTGTGAGTTACCAGGACCTGAAAGGAGAGCTGTGAGTTACCAGGACCTGAAAGGAGAGCTGTGAGTTACCAGGACCTGAAAGGGGAGCTGTGAGTTACCAGGGCTTGAAAGGGGAGCTGTGAGTTACCAGGGCTTGAAAGGGGAGCTGTGAGTTACCAGGACCTGAAAGGAGAGCTGTGAGTTACCAGGACCTGAAAGGAGAGCTGTGAGTTACCAGGACCTGAAAGGAGAGCTGTGAGTTACCAGGGCTTGAAAGGGGAGCTGTGAGTTACCAGGGCTTGAAAGGGGAGCTGTGAGTTACCAGGGCATGAAAGGAGAGCTGTGAGTTACCAGGGCTTGAAAGGGGAGCTGTGAGTTACCAGGGCTTGAAAGGGGAGCTGTGAGTTACCAGGGCTTGAAAGGAGAGCTGTGAGTTACCAGGGCTTGAAAGGAGAGCTGTGAGTTACCAGGGCTTGAAAGGGGAGCTGTGAGTTACCAGGGCTTGAAAGGGGAGCTGTGAGTTACCAGGGCTTGAAAGGAGAGCTGTGAGTTACCAGGGCTTGAAAGGAGAGCTGTGAGTTACCAGGGCTTGAAAGGGGAGCTGTGAGTTACCAGGGCTTGAAAGGGGAGCTGTGAGTTACCAGGGCTTGAAAGGAGAGTAGAAGGCAGTAAGACTACCAGGCTTGCCAAGAGAGATGACTAAAGTGGGTCAGACCTGGGGTATGCTACCCCATTCTGTAGAAACTATCAGTCTAAAGAAAAAGTAAACAAGACCTTTACAGCCCATGGTAGAAGACTCTACACTACATGGTAAAAGACCTCTGCACCCCATGGTAAAAGACCTCTACATCCTATGGCAAAAGACCTCTAAACCACTACACAGAATGGTAGAAGACTCTACACCCCATGAGTCAAAAAATAAAACTTCAGGACATATGAATAACTAATTCTTCTTCTCATTATTTTTCTTCTTCTCCTTCTTCTTCTTCTTCATTCATTTTCAGACATCAGCTTCAATAACTCTAACAAAAGCGGCAGTCAGTTCAAGGCTCTTTACATTACCATACAGTTTTTCATGGAAGGACATTGGTTGTTGCGACCTGCTTGTCCTTTCCCTAGTGTACGATAGGCAGGACTTCAACAGGTGTTCTGCTGTCATGGGGTTTGTACCACGGGTACCAAGGTCCATAGTGCTAAAATGTCCGTGATGGTCTTACGAAGATGACCTGTGAGTCTGCTGTGTCATGTCTGCAAACGGAAGTTGATCCCTTGATCTCGTCTGGAGAGTTGGTGGTATGCGCCATCTTCTATTTAGTCAGGCTGGTCACTCTTCTATTTTGATCTGCACGTGTCTTTGATAATTACTTTGTCTCGTGGTCGTGTCACTTTGTTGGAGTATTTGTTCTCCTTCGTCAAGTTTGTCTGTTTCTTTGGTGCATGGGATGTTGCTGCGGGCTGGTACCCACTGGTTTGTGCTTCTTTTGTAGTGCTGGGCCGAGTGTTCGAGTGAGTCTGCTAGGGAAGGTCGAGTTCATTGTTGTGCTGCTTCTTGAGGGCCGTTGGCACTGATAGGAGATCTGTGAAAGCAGGCCCTTATGCTCCGTCTGCTGCTTACAGTTTATGTGGGCTTCGTTTGACTGTTTCAGGACGCCAGCTTGGACGTTGAAATTGTTGTGGTGTCTTCCAGCAGCTGTTTAGTAGACTTCATTATTCAGTTTGTGTACACATACAGACAATACTTACAATTTTGTACACGCTAATGTCCTTATAAATATCTGTCCCTGGAACTTGACCTAATAAGCAAGAGTACGGCCTGCAACAAACAGAATGTAAGATTGTGTCAACAGACAGGATGTAAGATTGTGTCAACAGACAGTAAGGGAAGATTGTGTCAACAAACAGAATGTAAGATTGTGTCGACAGACAGAATGTAAGATTGTGTCAACAAACAGAACATACGATTGTGTCAACAGACAGTAAGGGAAGATTGTGTCAACAAACAGAATGTAAGATTGTGTCAAAATATAGTAAGGGTAGATTGTGTAAACAGACAGGAAGGGAAGATTGTGTCAACAAACTGAATGTAAGATTGTGTCAACAGACAGTAAGGGAAGATTGTGTCAACAAACAGAATGCAAGATTGTGTCAACAGATAGGATGTAAGATTGTGCCAACAGACAGGATGTAAGATTGTGTCAACAGACAGTAAGGGAAGATTGTGTCAACAAACAGAATGTAAGATTGTGTCAAAATATAGTAAGGGTAGATTGTGTAAACAGACAGGAAGGGAAGATTGTGTCAAGAAACAGAATGTAAGATTGTGTCAACAGACAGTAAGGGAAGATTGTGTCAACAAACAGAATGTAAGATTGTGTCAACAGATAGGATGTAAGATTGTGCCAAAAGACAGGATGTAAGATTGTGTCAAAAGACAGTAAGGGATGATTGTGCCAACAGACAGGATGTAAGATTGTGTCAACAGACAGCAAGAGAAGATTGTATTAACAGACAGCAAGAGAAGATTGTGTTAACAGACAGCAAGAGAAGATTGTGTTAACAGACAGCAAGAGAAGATTGTGTTAACAGACAGCAAGAGAAGATTGTGTTAACAGACAGTAAGGAAAGATTGTGTTAACAGACAGTAAGGGAAGATTGTGTCAACAAACAGAATGTAAGATTGTGTCAACAGACAGAACGTAAGATTTTGTCAACAGACAGCAAGGAAGATTGTGTCCACAGACAGTAGGGGAAGATTGTGTCAACAGACAGTAGGGGAAGATTGTGTCAACAAACAGAATGTAAGATTGTGTCAACAGACAGTAGGGGAAGATTGTGTCAACAAACAGAATGTAAGATTGTGTCAACAAACAGTAAGGGAAGATTGTGTCAACAAACCGCACTAACAGCACCAAAACCCATCACTACTGTACGAAAACCTGCCTGGAGGCAGGATATATTCCCAGAGGTGGTAGAAAATATACCAGGTATTACAAACAAAAACTGCCAGACTGAAAAAGAAAGGAGAGATACTACCCTAAGATTCATAAAGAAAAGCTACCCAAGCATGGACTGGACCCATGCATACACCGACGGTTCTGTAACAGACACTACACAGAACGGAGGGACAGGAGCATTCCTGAACCTACAAAATGGCAGAAAAATAACACTGTCATTCTCTACTGGTAAGTACACAAGCAATTTCAGAGCGGAGGCAGAGGCACTGAGGGCGGCAGTGGAAGAAATGGTGACACACAGTGAAAATGAGAGCCATATAGTCCTGCTGACAGATGCTCTCGCCGTAGTCACAGCGCTAAAAAGCCAGAAAAACACTGAGCTTAATGACTTAAGAGCAGCACTCTGCAAACTGTGCCAGCAGTCCGCACCAAAAAGGGTAGTGGTACAGTGGGTTCCGTCACACTGCAACATCCAAGGCAACGAGGAGGCAGACAGACTGGCAAAAGAAGGTGCAAGACTACCACAAACAGATACCAGTATGACGTACGAAGAGTCAAAACGGCTTATCAAAACCAGATACATGACCAAATGGGAAACCGAACATACTGGTTACACCAAAAACGATGCCTATTACCAGTTGAACCGAAAAGAGCAGGTCGTTGTCTTCAGACTTCGCACTGGCCACAACAGACTGAGGTACCACCTATTCAACAAATTGAAGATAGGGTGTACCGACGAATGCCCGTGCGGTACTGGTAAAATGACCGCTGAACATCTGCTGCAGAACTGCCCGACATACGAGGATCAGAGAGAGCAGATGTGGCCATTACCAGTGGAACTGCAAGACAAGCTCTATGGCAGTGGCGAGAGCCTCAGGATGACCGCCGCTTTTTTCAAAAAAATAATGGTTACTGTCTGACTGTGTACGCAGAAGAAGAAGAAGAAGAAGAAGAAGAAGAAGTGTCAACAAACAGAATGTAAGATTGTGTCAACAGACAGTGAGGGAAGATTGTGTCAACAGACAGTAAAGGAAGATTGTGTCAACACGCAGTAAGGGAAGATTGTGTCAACAGACAGTAGGGGAAGATTGTGTCAACATACAGAATGTAAGATTGTGTCAATAGATAGGACATAAGATTGTGCCAACAGACAGGGCGTAAGATTGTGTCAATAGACAGTAAGGGAAGATTGTGTCAACAAACAGAATGTAAGATTGTGTCAACAGACAGTGAGGGAAGATTGTGTCAACAGAAAGGGAAGATTGTGTCAACAGACAGTAAGGGAAGATTGTGTCAACAGACAGTAGGGGAAGATTGTGTCAACAAACAGAATGTAAGATTGTGTCAACAGATAGGACATAAGATTGTGCCAACAGACAGGACGTAAGATTGTGTCAACAGACAGTAAGGGAAGATTGTGTCAACAAACAGAATGTAAGATTGTGTTAACAGACAGTAAGGGAAGATTGTGGTAACCAAACTTTAAATTATAAATTTTAAATGAGTTTAAAAAAAAATTTAATATTAGTTTTAACATTTTCCCAAACATAGGAAGTTTGTTGCAAACACTAACCATGAGAAAACAAAGCAATAAACTAGAGACGGTAGTCTGTCCAAGTTAACCAAGTGATCTTCTGGGGTCTTTGTGTTTGACAAGGACAATAATAGCACCACTGCCTCACAGAGAGCATGTCCTAAGAGTCGGCCAACTGTGTGACATGGCATAACACCGGCCATGGTTTGGTGACTTGTTTAGAGCAGTAAAGATGGTGTCTAACAGGCTGCAAGAAATGAGGTCTCAACCTTTGTAAGGTGAAAGACATGAGGTCTCAACCTTTGTGAGGTGAAATACATGAGGTCTCAACCTTTGTGAGGTGAAAGAGATGAGGTCTCAATCTTTGTGAGGTGAAAGACATGAGGTCTCAATCTTTGTGAGGTGAAAGACATGAGGTCTCAATCTTATGAGGTGAAAGAGATGAAGTCTGAACCTTTGTGAGGTGAAAGAGATGAAGTCTCAATCTTTGTGAGGTGAAAGACATGAGGTCTCAATCTTGTGAGGGGAAAGAGATGAGGTCTCAATCTTTGTGAGGTGAAAGACATGAGGTCTCAATCTTGTGAGTGGAAAGAGATGAGGTCTCAATCTTTGTGAGGTGAAAGAGATGAAGTCTCAATCTTTGTGAGGCCAATTGACCATGACCTTTCCTCGCTGTATTATAACCTAGTGTTAGTATAAGGTCAAGGAAGTAGAGATTGTTGACGGGGATGAAGTGTTAAAGACTTAATTTTATTCAAGTCTACACTTTTATGGGAAGCAGCCAGTTCTTTTCATCTCTGCCTAATTTTCATTAACAACCAGGTACCAATTTACGAGAGCAAGTTATGACAGAAATATACCCTGTCAGTGAGAAGCAAGCCTTCCAGCCACTCTGCCCCCTCCCATATAAAAGTACCATTGACTGTTGTCCCTTAGTTAGTTGCCCATTGCAAGCATAGATGGCGACAGCATCAGACATGTTTATTCAGATGTGACTGCATGTGACTGTACAGTCAGATTTGAGCGAGACAAACTCTACTGCACGTAGGGCACGCATGAACAACAATTGTAGTTGGGCAGTCTTGCATCCGTTCCTTTCGTGCAGCTCGCTTTTCCTGTACCTCTGTAATGGTCATCTGCTCAGTAGTGCAACCACCATGTGTGACAGCAGTGTGCCAGTCTGAGCAGTTTGGAGCAAGCAGATCCCAGTCAGCAACATCAATGGAGAAACTTGTAGAGTGTCTTTGTATCGTTTCTGTTGTCCCCTGTGAGAGCTGTCCTATCCTGAGCTCATCGTACAACAGTTGTTTAGAGAGGAGCTCATCTGACATACAAACAACATGCCCTGTCCATCTGATCTGGGCTCTCTGTAGCAGCGTATGGATGGCAGAGGGTCTAGCTCTGCAGAGGACTTTAGAGTTGGGCACTCTATCCTGTCAACCGATCCTGAGCGGTCTGCGGAGACAGTTTACGTGGAAATGATTCAGTTTCCTGACATGCCTGCTATAGACTGTCCATGTTTCGCCCGCGTACAGAAGGGTGGTTAGCACAACAACATGATACACACTAATCTTGGTGGCAACACTGATTCTCAGGCGGTCCCAAACATTTTCTCGTAGTCTACTGAAAGTAGCATTCGCCTTGGAAATCCTGTTGTGGACCTCAGAGTCAATATTTCCTTCTCTGGTGAGGATACTGCCAAGATAGGTAAAGCTGTCCACTGCTTTTAGGCGTTGTCCCTGTACAGTCACGTTTGGTTCATGGTAGGGCTCCTTGGACGCAGGTAGAAACATGACCTCAGTTTTCTTGGTGTTTACAGTAAGACCAAAATTAGTGTACGCAGTTGAGAACTCATTCATGATTACCTGCGTATCCTGTTCTGAGCACGTGTTAATTGGGCAGTCGTCGACAAAGAGGAGATCTAAGATAGTTGCTTCTTTCGCCTTTGTGAGGGACTTTAGGCGCCTCAGAGTGAGCAGCTGCTCATCCGTCCGGAATCTGATCTGTATGCCAATGTCACAGTCACGTGTTACATCAGAAAGTATGACTGTGTATACCATGCTAAAAAGTGTTGCGGCCAGCACACATCCCTGTTTGACTCCATTTATGACTGGGGATCCTGCAGAGAGTTCACCATGATTGAGGCCAGCATATAGCCCTGTTTGACTCCATTTATGACTGGGGATCATGCAGCGAGTTCACCATGATTGAGGCCAGCATATAGCCCTGTTTGACTCCATTTATGACTGGGGAACCTGCAGAGAGTTCACCATGATTGAGGCCAGCATATAGCCCTGTTTGACTCCATTTATGACTGGGGAACCTGCAGAGAGTTCACCATGATTGAGGCCAGCATATAGCCCTGTTTGACTCCATTTATGACTGGGGATGCTGCAGAGAGTTCACCATCATTCAGTACATGGACTGACATGCCATCATGAAACTTGAGGACGACTGTGATGAACCTTTCCAGATAACCGAATTTCACCATGATTTTTCAGAGCGTCCTTGTTGGTGGTGTCAAAGGCCTTTGTAAGGACCTCTGGGATCACATGACACCTGTTAGTGAAAGGCAAATTTTCAAACTTTGCCCCTATTAATAGATAAGACGTTAACTCAGAAAAGCAGTCCATCTAAGAGAACGAAAACTTTGACTCAAAAACACCTGCTGGCTTGCAGGTAGAGTGAGGACTGTCAAAGCCTAGGGAGAGTGAACTCAACAATTGAGAAATGCAGAAAGCAGGTGTGCATTAGTCAAGTGGCACAGGCATTGCTGTACAGGTGTGAAATACAGCAAAAAGTAAATGACACTCAAGAGCCAACAGTCACTCTTTAGTAGTCCCCAGGTAAAAGTGTGACTCTTTAGTAGTCCCCATGTAAAAGTGTGACTCTTTAGTAGTCCCCATGTAAAAGTGTGATGCTTTAGTAGTCCCCAGGTAAAAGTGTGACTCTTTAGTAGTCCCCATGTAAAAGTGTGACTCTTTAGTAGTCCCCAGGTAAAAGTGTGACTCTTTAGTAGTCCCCATGTAAAAGTGTGATGCTTTAGTAGTCCCCAGGTAAAAGTGTGACTCTTTAGTAGTCCCCAGGTAAAAGTGTGACTCTTTAGTAGTCCCCAGGTAAAAGTGTGACTTTTTAGTAGTCCCCAGGTAAAAGTGTGACTTGCTGTGCTATTCTTACCTCTGAGACCTGATGATGACTGTCAGCAGAGCAAAGCCAACCCCAACAAGCAAGCCCACGTCAACATCCAACAAAACTGTGGCAGCGAAGGTCACCAGCCACACAGCCTGGCAAGTATTCATAAAGTTACACTACTATCCTGAGCTATTCAATTTGAGTTGGCAAATTAAAAACTGACCAATCACATTCTCTTTGACTAAGTCTGTGGTATTTCTCTACTAAAGTCTGTCTATGTGTTTTAGAAAATGTTTGTCTTGATATTTATTGTTGAGTTGACTAAGTCGTTTCACTTCTACCAGAGTAAGAAGATGTCTTTTTTTGGTGTGGCTTATAGTTTCTACAGATTGAGGGATTGGCCCCATGCCCAGATCTGCTTAGTTGCCGCTTATGACTGGCCTGGCAAGTTACAGTGTTGCTATTCTTTGCTTCAATTTTGGACCCCCCGAAACACATGGCACACTGGTCAATAAATGTGTTAGGGGTATGGGGAGGTGGCTTTCTGACTACATGTTTAATTCAACTTAATGTCTTTATACTGGTTTAGAAGACCCTGCAGAGTCTGTATACAACCAGTTTCATTGACATTACCCTGCTCTAAAAGATATGTGCATCCAATCTATTCTTAAATGCATTAATTGTCCCTGCCTCCACTACTTCCTGTGGCAATGAATTCCAAGCAGACACCATTCTCTGATTAAAAACATATTTCCTAATTTCTAATCTAGACCTCTCTTTCGTTAATTTGAAGCTATGCCCTCTTGTTCTTGTGGGTGGTTGTATTTTGAAAAAACTTGTTATAGTCTAATTTGTCCGTTCCTCTGATCATCTTATAAACCTGTATTAAGTCACCTCGAATTCTTCTCTCTTCGAGACACTGTAGGTCGGTTTTTCTGAGTCGTTCCTCATAACTGTAATTCTGGAATCCCACTATCAGCTTTGTCGCTCTTTTTTGTATTCTTTCCAGCATGTTTATATCTTCTCTATGATAAGGACTCCACACCTGTACACAGTACCCCAATCTAGGTCTAACTAATGTGCTATACAGTTTGATTATCACTTCCTTGCTCCTATGTTTAATATTTCTTTTTATCATAACTCACATTACATTTGCCTTTTTTACTGCTACCTGAACTTGCTCACTCACCTTACCTGTATTATCTATTATAACCCCTATATCCCTTTCCTTATCTATCTTTCTAATATTATTCTCGCCTATTCTGTAATTATGTTCCATATTGGATCTACCCATGTGGATAACTGCACATTTATCTACATTAAACTTCATTTGCCAGCTTACAGACCATTCTCGAATTTTATCGAAATCCGACCTCAATATATCCACTTCTGCTTTAGATGAGACACTACTGCATAGTTTTGTGTCATCAGCGAATTTTGCAATCATGGATCCCATATCAATGTCCAAATCGTTTATATATATCAAGAACAAAATTGGTCCCAAAACCCAGCCCTGTGGCACTCCACTTTTTACTTCACACCACTCAGATTACTTATTTATACCCACTAGCTGTCTTTTTTCTGATTAACCAATTTTCAATTCATTTCGCAACTTGCAATGTGCTGTATGTGATTGGTTGTCATTGACCGTCAGAGCCCAGACACTGCTTGAAGAACGATCCACACACGTGTCATGTGTCACTGCATCACTTGAAGAACGGCCCCATCACATGACATGTGTCACTGCATCACTTGAAGAACGGCCCCGTCACGTGGCATGTGTCACTGCATCACTTGATGAACGATCCACACACGTGGCATGTGTCACTGCATCACTTGAAGAACGATCCACACACGTGGCATGTGTCACTGCATCACTTGAAGAACGGCCCCGTCACATGACATGTGTCACTGCATCACTTGAAGAACGGCCCCGTCACGTGGCATGTGTCACTGCATCACTTGAAGAACGATCCACACACGTGGCATGTGTCACTGCATCACTTGAAGAACGATCCCGTCACGTGACATGTGTCACTGCATCACTTGAAGAATGGTCCCGTCACGTGACATGTGTCACTGCATCACTTGAAGAACGATCCACACACGTGGCATGTGTCACTGCATCACTTGAAGAACGGTCCCGTCACGTGACATGTGTCACTGCATCACTTGAAGTTGAGATTGTTCTATTCTTTCCTCCCAATTAAGCAACCCGAGGACCCACATGAGAAGGACATTAACATCTGATTGGCTGATTCTCTAGGACCCACATGAGAAGGACATTAACATCTGATTGGCTGATTCTCTAGGACCCACATGAGAAGGACATTAACATCTGATTGGCTGATTCTCTAGGACCCACATGAGAAGGACATTAACATCTGATTGATTGCATGATTGAATTGTTCCGAGTGGAACAAAGGATGTGTGGCAGCAGTTTTACAGATGAGATTGCTAGCCTCATGTACAACCCTGTTTAGTCACCCTTTATGACATGCGTGCTAGTTTACAGTGGTCTTATTTTGATTTAACCCAGATACCACTCGGATGTACAGGAGCATGACAGACGGACGGATGGATGGAGAGCTGCAGGAAAACTTACAAAGTCAATGACTGAAATGCTCCACAAGGCCTTGAGGTCGAGGAACTGCAAAAACATCCCCTTCAGGGCCACGAGAATAATACTGGCCAGGATACACTGAAACAGACAGATGGAGTAGGTCAGCATCATCATTATGTAAACCTATGCTTCTTCTGCTATTGTTGTTAATGTTGGTTTGTTGTTGGTGTTGCTGTTGTTTGTGTTGTTGTTGGTGCTGTTGTTGTTGGTGTTGTTGTTGTTGGTGCTGTTGTTTGACGACACCTGTGCTGAGTTGTTCCCTATCGATAGAGTTGCTCAGGCAGGTAACATGTTACAGTGGCTTTTCTTACATCCTGGGACTGAACAACGGGGTACGGGGTCAACCTGGCTGTGATGCAATTCTAAGCCTCTCAGTAGACCCATCATAATGGGGACCACATTGCCGATCCCCACTCATTGACCAGACAGCCGTCACATAGCTTGTTTGTTTTTGCAATGTGGCCTTGTTTCGCTTGAGGCTGAGGCTAGTGACAGCACCCTGTGTCAGGTTGGTAGACAACTCCCTCCACTCCAGCTAGCCTTTTGAGTATTCCAGTAATTAAAACATTTAATATTTTCTCAGCCACCTTGTCATGCCATCCAAGATCTTCCCACTTGCTCTTAGTCAGCTACTTTTACCCTCCACATCATGACCCCCATTAGATTGTCCAAAGCCACCCTCCCTCCCCTGATCTCTTGATCCCATTAGCTTGGCCAGTATATCAAGGTCAAGTACATGGTCCATATGTCAAGGTCAAGTACGTGATCCATTTATCAAGGTCAAGTACCTGGTCAGTATATCAAGGTTAAGTAAATAGTCAGTATATCAAAGTCAAGTACCTAGTCAGTTTGTCAAGGTGAGATACCTGGTCAGCTTGTCAAGGACATACCTAGTCAGTTTGTCAAGGTCAGATACCTGGTCAGTTTGTCAAGGCCAAGTACCTGGTCAGTTTGTCAAGGCCAAGTACCTGGTCAGTTTGTCAATGTCAAGTACCTGGTCAATTTGTCAAGGACAAGTACCTGGTCAGTACAGCTTGTACATAATCGTCTATAAACACTGGAGGAAATGTAAATGAAACATGTACAAATGATGTGTACAAGTGGACAATCCATGGCTACTCACATTTGGTAAAGTTTTGAAGTAAGGTCCCACCACTAACAGCACAATGACAAGCAGCACACTGGACACCATGCCCGTCACCTGGCAATGGAGGCAAAGATAATCAGAAGGTGATGTTTCACATTATTTCAGCTGGTCAGGTGTTCAGACTAACCTTATTTCAGCTAGTCAGGTGTTTAGACTAACCTTTCTTCAGTTTGTCAGGTGTTTAGACTAACCTTATTTCAGTTGTTCAGGTGTTTAGACTAACCTTATTTCAGTTGGCCAGGTGTTTAGACTAACCTTATTTCAGTTGTTCAGGTGTTTAGACTAACCTTATTTCAGTTGGCCAGGTGTTTAGACTAACCTTACTTCAGTTTGTCAGGTGTTTATACTAACCTTATTTCAGCTGGTCAGATGTTTAGACTAACCTTATTTCAGCTAGTCAGGTGTTTAGACTAACCTTATTTCAGCTGGTCAGGTGTTTAGACTAACCTGATTTCAGCTAGTCAGGTGTTTAGACTAACCTTATTTCAGCTGGTCAGGTGTTTAGACTAACCTTATTTCAGCTAGTCAGGTGTTTAGACAAACCAGATCATTCGTTAGAAACATTTCTAGAGACTGAGGCTGGGTTAAACATAATCAGTTGAACAGAATATTACTGAACGAAGAAGGATGGCAGAAAAACTCTGACATACAGCAGGGGATAGTTATCTATTACCTTGGCTATCTCCTTACCTTGGCTATCTGTTACCTTGGCTATCTGTTACCTTGGCTATCTCCTTACCTTGGCTATCTGTTACCTTGGCTATCTGTTACCTTGGCTATCTCCTTACCTTGGCTATCTGTTACCTTGGCTATCTGTTACCTTGGCTATCTCCTTACCTTGGCTATCTCCTTACCTTGGCTATCTCCTTACCTTGGCTATCTGTTACCTTGGCTATCTGTTACCTTGGCTATCTGTTACCTTGGCTATCTGTTACGTTGACTATCTATTACCTTGGCTATCTGTTATCTTGGCTATCTGTTACCTTGGCTATCTGTTACCTTGGCTATCTGTTACCTTGACTATCTATTACCTTGGCTATCTGTTACCTTGGCTATCTCCTTACCTTGGCTATCTGTTACCTTGGCTATCTGTTACCTTGGCTATCTCCTTACCTTGGCTATCTCCTTACCTTGGCTATCTGTTACCTTGGCTATCTGTTACCTTGGCTATCTGTTACCTTGGCTATCTGTTACGTTGACTATCTATTACCTTGGCTATCTGTTACCTTGGCTATCTGTTACCTTGGCTATCTGTTACCTTGGCTATCTGTTACCTTGGCTATCTGTTACCTTGACTATCTATTACCTTGGCTATCTGTTACCTTGGCTATCTGTTACCTTGGCTATCTCCTTACCTTGGCTATCTGTTACCTTGACTATCTGTTACCTTGGCTATCTGTTACCTTGGCTATCTGTTACCTTGGCTATCTCTTATCTTGGCTATCTGTTACTTTGACTATCTGTTACCTTGGCTATCTGTTACCTTGATTATCTGTGACCTTGGCTATCTGTTACCTTGGCTATCTGTTATCTTGGCTGTCTATTACCTTGGCAATCTATTACCTTGGCTATCTGTTACCTTGACTATCTGTTACCTTGGCTATCTATTACCTTGGCTATCTCCTTACCTTGGCTATCTGTTACCTTGGCTATCTGTTACCTTGGCTATCTGTTACCTTGGCTATCTGTTACCTTGGCTATCTGTTACCTTGGCTATCTGTCAATCAACTTAGCTATCTGTCAATCAACTTAGCTATCTGTCAATCAACTTAGCTATCTGTCAATTAACTCAGCTATCTGTCAATCAACTTAGCTATCTGTCAATCAACTTAGCTATCTATCAATCAACTTAGCTATCTGTCAATCAACTTAGCTATCATCTCTGACTTAACATTATTATTTCGTTATCCTTAAAAAAAAAAATGGTGACGGGGCAGACTGCAACAATTACAAGGAAATATCACTTCTCAAAACTGTAGGCAAAGTGCATGCTTGCATCCTCCCCAGAAGGTTGCGGAAGCTGGCCGAGAGGGTGTATCCGGAATCTCAGTGTGGTTTTCGCGCAGAACTGTCCACGGTTGAAATGGTCTTTTCACTGAGACAATTGCAAGAGAAATGCAGAGAACAACACCGACCACTTTTTCTTGCCTTCATCGACCTCACCAAGGCATTCGACCTGGTAAGCAGAGAGGGTCTTCTCAAAGTATTGTCTAAAGTTGGCTGCCCACATAAACTACTGAGCGTGGTTTGGTCTTTTCACATGGGCATGGATGGTACAGGGCTGCATGACGGTCAGGAACTTTCGACATTACAGCGGAGTTAAAGAAGGTTGTGTCCAAGCTCCAACTCCAATCAGCATTTTCTTTGACATCATGGTCAAACATGCCTTCTCTACTCCTCCGGACATTGTCCTAAGTGATACAAATCTGGAGACAGCCAATAATTATAACTACCTCGGATATATCATCACTGACAACCGTTCACTGGACGCAGAGCTACAAGAACAATAGGGATAGTCTCATCAGCACTTGCCAGGCTCCCACAGAGAGTGTGGAATAACAACATGCTGACCATCCCCTCAAAGGTTGCTGGCTACAGATCAGGTGTGATTAGTATCCTGCTGTATGCTAGCAAAGCATGGACTCCGTATGCCTTACATGAAAAAAGGCTAAACTCTTTTCATATGTGCTGCCGGAGATGCATACTTGGAATTTTATGAGATGAGATAAGGTGTGGTGAGATGAGGTGTGGTGAGATAAGGTGAGGTGAGATAAGGTGAGGTGAGATAAGGTGAAGTGAGATAAGGTGAGACGAGATAAGGTGAGGTGAGATGAGGTGTGATGAGATAAGGTGTGATGTGGTGAGGTATGATGAGATAAGGTGTGATGTGGTGAGGTATGATGAGATAAGGTGTGATGTGGTGAAGTATGATGAGATAAGGTGTGATGTGATAAGGTGAGGTAGATAAGGTGAGGTGAGATAAGGTGAAGTGAGATAAGGTGAGGTGAGATAAGGTGAGGTGAGATAGGTGAGGTGAGATGAGGTGTGATGAGATAAGGTATGATGAGATGAGGTGAGGTGAGATAAGGTGAGGTGAGATGAGGTGTGATGAGATAAGGTGAGGTGAGATGAGGTGTGATGAGGTGAGGTGTGATCAGGTTAGGTGAGATAAGATGAGCTGAGATGAGGTGAGATAAGGTGAGATGAGGTGAGATGGAGTGTCTACCAGATTTACCTGAGTTCTGCCTCCCACATTTTCCTGAACCAAACTCCGAGACAGAGACACAGCAGACACAAAGGAGGCAAAGAACGAGGAGAAAATGTTGCACAAGCCATAAGCTAGCAGCTCCTGTAGACATAATTTCACAGCTTTTGTCAACATAATCAACATTTCACAGCTCCTGTCAAGTTAATCAACATTTACCTTCACTAAAACAAGACTGAACTCTCCCAGGTAACAGACTTCAGTATCCAGATCTTATATCAACATTGAATGGAATCTGGATACTTTATGTCTCATGGCAAGAGAAAAACATGTTTAGGGTTTCATACAAGTGACCACCCCAATAAATTAGTGGCTTGACTTAGTCGCTTCTCTTCATCATGTAGTATAGAGTCTTCTACCATTGGTTGTAGAGTCTTCTACCATTGGGTGTAGAGTCTTCTATCATTGGGTGTAGTCTTCTACCATTGGTTGTAGAGTCTTCTATCATTGGGTGTAGAGTCTTCTACCATTGGGTGTAGAGTCTTCTATCATTGGGTGTAGAGTCTTCTACCATTGGGTGTAGAGTCTTCTACCATTGGGTGTAGAGTCTTCTTTATTGTTTCTTGTCGTTTATAGTGCTTGGATAATGGAGTAGCTGGTCTCATACACAGCTCTCCTTAGACTCAGAAAAACCGGCCTACACTGTCTAGAAGAGAGAAGAATTCGAGGTGACTTAATACAGGTTTATAAGATGATCAAAGGAAAGGATAAATTAGACTATAACAAGTTTTTTAAATACAACCACCCACAAGAACAAGAGGACATAGCTACAAATTAACGAAAGAAAGGTTCGGATTAGATATTAGGAAATATTTATTTTAGTCAGAGAGTGGTGAATGCTTGGAATGTATTGCCACAGAAAGTAATGGAGGCAGGGACAATTAATGGATTCAAGAATAAATTGCATGCACATAGCTTTTAGAACAAGATGATGTAAATGAAACTGGTTGTATACAGACTCTGCAGAGTCTTCTAAACCAGTATAAAGATGTTAAGTTAAGTTTTACAGGGAGAATGTTTATTGTGTTCAGCTGGCAGTTTGTTGTGAATTAAGTAAGGTAGCTGCCAGAGAATTAACCATACAACAATATCTAGAGCCCCTCTGTGGCATAATGAGGAAGAGACGGTATACAGGCTTGTAAAAAGGGAATGAGATAGTCAACAGGTGCAAAGAGTGTGTGCATTGGGAGACAAAAAGCACAGCGAAGAATAGATGAAATTGTCTGAAAATTTCCTGCAGACTTTTCGTGTAATTGTCCCATTTGATAGAGTGTGTTCAGTTGAATCCAGTTGATGTCGTGTCGGAGGTTAACGTTTTGATCAATGAACATTCCATTATCTATACAGATGGATCTGTCATCCATGGTTGAGAAGCGCATGGGCCTTCATGGCTCAGAGGGGTGGGAAAATGATCAAGGAGGAGTCTGGGGCTTTTGCGATGACCACAAGCAGTCTTTTTTGTTTTGCGTTCGCCTTATTTCTCTATTCCCCAAGGCGGTGTGCGTTGCACTGTGGTTTTTATTTTGCGCCTGTCGGCCCAGTGCATCCGACTTCAGCATGCATTTTATGTAAGGATCTGCTTCCTCCTGCATTTTCTAAGGGTTTGCTTCCCCGGACAAGCAGTCTGACCACGGAGATCTTGGCTGTTACGAAGGTGATGTTCTGGCTTGAAACAATGAGGGGCACACATGTGTGTATCCTAAGTGATTCAATGAGGATGCTCAGGAAGGTGGAAACAGGTTGGAGTCGGTAGGGTGGTCAAGGTTACAGAGAGTCATCTTCATACTCGTTCCAGGACATGCAGGTGTCGAAGGGAACGGGAAAGCTGATTGGTTGGCGAGTACAGCTATAGTGGAGGGCGGGAGATCAATGGAACGAGCCGATATCCTATTCGCCATTATGGAAATTGACTGGAATGAAGATTCGAAAGATGATCCAGAATCTATGTCCTTGACGCGACTGGTTGAAACGAGGAGCAGTGAGGATGGAACACCACACAGGGATCCAAAGACACCTGGTTAACCAGCACAGAACCTGATCGGTCAGTCATCACGAGCTGGCAGACATACTGATGATGAGATTTGAGTGCGTATTGTCCCGAGTGCGACGAAGATGATCTGACGACTAACTGATGTTTGATAATCATGTGTTCTAAGAACTTTAAGCAATTCTTGTTGATGTAAACACATTTCATAAAATAAATAGTTAGTTACACATGTTACCTAGCAACATAACATCCAGCTGGCAACATAAGACCCACCTGGCAACATAAGACCCAACTGTCAACATAACACCCACCTGGCAACATAAGACCCACCTGTCAACATAAGACCCACCTGTCAACATAAGACCCACCTGGTTTGAGTCCACATCATAATCATGTTTTTTAGCAAATATCTTGGCCATGGATACGGAGATGGCAAATGCCACGATGGCTACGGCTATAGAATCAGAAATCACTTCGGCCAGAAACGCGAAGGCATCCATGTTGGGTGGTGGGATTCTGTGGATGAAACAATGAGGTCACAGTGGATTGTGGATTACTGCAGTACCATCTCAGTTACTGTCATTAGGGGACGATTTTCTAGAGGCTTGGTTGTACAAGGTCTTCAGCTTTATGAGGTGGGCTGACCAGACATTGAGGTGGGCTGACCAGCCATTGAGGTGGGCTCACCAGGCATTGATGTGGGCTGATCAAGGAGGGAGGTGGGCTGATCAAGGAATGAGGTGGGCTGATCAAGGAGGGAGGTGGGCTGACCAGGCATTGAGGTGGGCTGACCAGCCATTTAGGTGAGCTGATCAAGGAGGGAGGTTGGCTGATCAAGGAATGAGGTGGGCTGATCAAGGAGGGAGGTGGGCTGATCAAGGAGGGAGGTGGGCTGACCAGGCATTGATGTGGGCTGATCAAGGAGGGAGGTGGGCTGATCAAGGATGAAGGCTGCCACATAAGGTTATATTATCACAGGTAGAGGTGGTCCTATGAGCTGGGCTGACCAGGTAGAAATGGTCCTGAGCAGATACTGCCATTGGGGATGATGTGTTCCATACTTAATTGTTTGAGGATCTAAGATTCATTAGTTGGGCTGACTGATTATCTGACTTGATGAGTTGACTTACTAAAGTCACTCAGGTACACATTTTTACAAACTGGGTGAACTGGAACATGTCACAACTGACTCACAAACTCCATCCCAGAACTGCATGAAACAAATAGCTCTCCTAACATTGATCCGAACCCCAACCTCTCCCGTCAATGTCAACACTAAATATTGATCTGCATGGATGGTAGCTGTTGTACAGTTTTTTAGACTCACAACTCCCACCTTCCCTCCCTCCCCTCACACCTTTCCTCCCTCCAATCACACCATCCCTCCCTCCCCTCACAACTCCCACCTTCCCTCCATCCTTTCACACCTTCCCTTCATCCCCTCACACCTTCCCTTCATCCCCTCACACCTTCCCTTCATCTCCTCACACCTTCCCTCCATCCCCTCACACCTTCCCTCCATCTCCTCACACCTTCCCTTCATCTCCTCACACCTTCCCTTCATCCCCTCACACCTTCCCTCCATCCCCTCACACCTTCCCTCCATCTCCTCCCACCTTCCCTTCATCTCCTCCCACCTTCCCTTCATCTCCTCACACCTTCCCTTCATCTCCTCACACCTTCCCTCCATCTCCTCACACCTTCCCTTCATCTCCTCACACCTTCCCTCCATCTCCTCCCACCTTCCCTTCATCTCCTCACACCTTCCCTCCATCTCCTCACACCTTCCCTCCATCTCCTCCCACCTTCCCTTCATCTCCTCACACCTTCCCTTCATCTCCTCACACCTTCCCTTCATCCCCTCACACCTTCCCTCCATCCCCTCACACCTTCCCTTCATCTCCTCCCACCTTCCCTCCATCCCCTCACACCTTCCCTTCATCTCCTCACACCTTCCCTTCATCTCCTCCCACCTTCCCTCCATCCCCTCACACCTTCCCTTCATCTCCTCACACCTTCCCTTCATCTCCTCCCACCTTCCCTCCATCCCCTCACACCTTCCCTCCATCCCCTCACACCTTCCCTTCATCTCCTCCCACCTTCCCTCCATCCCCTCACACCTTCCCTTCATCTCCTCACACCTTCCCTGCTCTCTTTCCTTGCATTACCTCAGTATCTCACAGGGGAAGTGGGGTTGCACACACTTCAGGACATACGCCTGATGATGAACACACAACACCCCCTCACACAGACAACACCTGACAGCCCTAGACAGCCTCTGACAGCCCCAGTCAATCCTAGACAGCCCCAGATAGCCTCTGTCAATCCTAGACAGCACAAGGCAGCCTTTGACAGCCCCAAACACCCTAGACAGCCCCTGACAGGCCTAGACAGCACAATACAGCCCCAACCACCCTAGACAGCCCCAGAGCCCCTGACAGGCCTAGACAGCACAAGGCAGCCTCTGACAGCCCCAAACACCCTAGACAGCCCCAGATAGTTCCTGTCAATCCTAGAAAGCCTCTGACAGCCACAGCCCCAGATAGTCCCTGTCAATCCTAGACAGCCCCAGATAGCCCCTGTCAATCCTAGACAGCCCAAGGCAGCCTTTGACAGCCCAAAACACCCTAGACAGCCCCAGATAGCCCCTGACAGGCCTAGACAGCACAATACAGCCCCAAACACCCTAGACAGCCCCAGATAGTCCCTGTCAATCCTAGACAGCCTCTGACAGCCACAGCCCCAGATAGTCCCTGTCAATCCTAGACAGCCCCAGATAGCCACTGACAGGCCTAGACAGCACAAGGCAGCCTCTGACAGCCCCAAACACCCTAGACAGCCCCAGATAGCCCCTGTCAATCCTAGACAGCCCCAAATAGCCCCTGACAGGCCTAGACAGCACAAGGCAGCCTCTGACAGCCCCAAACACCCTAGACAGCCCCAGATAGTCCCTGTCAATCCTAGACAGCCTCTGGCAACTCTAGGTAGACAGCTCTAAACAGCCCCTGGCAGCTTAGACAGCTCTAGACAACCCCTAACTGCCCTAGACACCCACAGACAGCCCTAGACTACCCTACACAGCTGCAGACAGCCCCAGACAGCACAAGAACACCAATGAGGATGTCCGAGGGTGAAGGAGGAAAGAAGAAGAAGAAGAAGAAGAGCCATCTTGTGTAAGAATGAACTCACCCAACGGGGATGTCACCTACGATTTTCACATTGTACACTTCTTCCAGCTGAACAAAGAATGAGATGAGAGTACCGAGAACAACCTGTGGACACGAAGAAGACATGTTTAGGTTCAGTGAGGCGGCCGTAGTGCCACAAGAGCACATAACATTTGGGCCACATATTAAGGATGGATATAATAGCAGGCTCAACGGCCACTGCCAGGGCACAATTCAAAATTGATGTTACAAATCTAGCGAACCTATTAGGGAATCTTCGTTGGTGCTGCGGAGTTCCTGCGCTGTATTGAGGTTCTCCAACAAATATGGAAAAGAACAGACCATTTATAGGTTATACCGTGTGTAATGATGCTGATTCTTTATTAAACTAGGAATAGACACCACTATCATTCTTGTTGTTTGGGTCCATAGAAGCATACCATCAGCACTGTAATTCATGGTCTATTTAACAGGACAAAATAATTCACAATTAATTTGACATTGATCTTACTTCTTTTGTTGAGTAAGGTGGGTTGTGTATGGGGTTTGCAACATCATTATGTGAAATACATTTCTATATAAAACCCCAGTAACTAAGTGGTATAGCTGGGTCAGGTCAGTTGCTGCAGTTATGAGGAAAGACTCAGAAAACCTGGCCTACAGTGTCTCGAAGAGAGAAGAATTCGTGGTGACTTAATACAGGTTTATAAGATGATCAGAGGAACGGATAAATTAGACTATAAATAGTTTTTCAAAATACAGCCACCCACAATAACACGAGGGTATAGCTACAAGCTGACTAAAGGAAGGTCCAGATTAAATATTAAGAAATATTTTTTAGTCAGAATGTAATGAATGCTTGGAATGCATTGCCACAGGAGGTAGTGGCAGGGACAATTAATGCATTTAAAAATAGATTGGATACACATAGCTTTTAGAGCACGGTAATGTAAATAAAACTTGTTGTATACAGACTCTGCAGTCTTCTAAACCAGTATAAAGACGTTAAGTTAAGTTGAGTTAGGATTACTGGGTTTTCTCCCCAACTTAAACACTTCAGTGCACATAGCTGTCAATGGGTACCAGATTTACAGTTTGTGAAGGTAAGACAGAGAAGGAGAGAACTGGCCAAATTACCCGTTAAAAATGTTGATACCTATCTCAACCAAGCCTCCAACAGTCCGTCAGGGAAAGACCTAGCTCAACCAAGCCTCGAACAGTCCACCAGGGAAAGACCTAGCTCAACCAAGTCTCCAACAGTCCGTCAGGGGAAGACCTAGCTCAACCAAGTCTCCAACAGTCCGTCAGGGGAAGACCTAGCTCAACCAAGTCTACAACAGTCCGTCAGGGGAAGACCTAGCTCAACCAAGTCTACAACAGTCCATCAGGGGAAGACCTAGCTCAACCAAGTCTACAACAGTCCGTCAGGGGAAGACCTAGCTCAACCAAGTCTCCAACAGTCCATCAGGGAAAGATCTACCCAAACCAAGTCTACAAGAGTTTGTCAGGGGAAGACCAGGCTCAACCAAGTCTCCAACAGTCCGTCAGGTAAAGACCTACCCCAACCAAGTCTCCAACAGTTCGTCCCAAAGCAGTGTCTGCTATGGGACTTCCTGCACCTTCTAGAGGCAACCACAGCAAGAACGTATACATGATTGGTACAGGCTTCCTAAAAGGAGGCCAGCTATCCAAGTTGAAGAATGAGATGATGGATAATGATACTGTTCATATAAACAGAGCTCCTAGAACTCTGCGAGTCCCTAGAACTCTGCGAGCCCTCTTCAACAGAGCCCCCAGAACTCTGCGAGCCCCTAGAACTCTCCGAGCCCCTAGAACTCTGCGATCCCCCAGAACTCTGCGAGCCCCTAGAACTCTGCAAGCCCCCAGAACTCTGCGAGTCCCTAGAACTCTGCGAGCCCTCTTCAACAGAACCCCCAGAACTCTGCGAGCCCCTAGAACTCTACGAGCTCCCAGAACTCTGTGAGCCCCAGAACTCTGTGAGCCCCCAGAACTCTGCAAGGAGCCCCCAGAACTCTGCAAGAAGCCCCCAGAACTCTGCAAGCCCTCAGAACTCTGCAAGCCCCAAGAATTCTGCAAGCCCCCAATACTCTGCGAGCCCCCAAACTGTGCAAGCCCCCAAAACTCTGCAAGCCTCGAGAACTCTGTGAGTCCCCAGAACTCTGCGAGCTCTCCTCAACAGAGCTGCCCCCTCCCCAGAACTCTGCAAGCCTCTAGAACTCTGCGAACCCTCAGAACTCTATGAGCCCCTGAACTCTGCGAACCCCCAGAACTCAGCGAGCCCTCAGAACTCTGCAAGCCCCTAGAACTCTGCAAGCCCCTAGAACTCTGCAAGCCCCTAGAACTCTGCAAGCCCTCAGAACTCTGCAAGCCCTCAGAACTCTGCAAGCCCCCAAACTCTGCGAGCCCCCAGAACTCTGCGAGCTCTCAGAACTCTGCAAGCCCCTAGAACTCTGCGAGCCCCTAGAACGCTGCAAGCCCCAAGTACTCTGTGAGTCCTCCTCAACAGAGCCCCAAGAACTCTGCAAGCCTCCAGAACTTGGCAAGCCTCCAGAACTCTGCGAGCTCCCAGAACCCTGCGAGCCTCCAGAACTCTGTGAGCCCTCCTCAATAGATCCGCCCCCTCCCAAGAACTCTGCAAGCCCCTAGAACTTGGCAAGCCTCCAGAACTCTGCGAGCCCCCAGGACTCTGCAAGCCCTCCTCAACAGATCCGCCCCCTCCGCAGAACTCTGCAAGCCCCCAGAACTCTGCAAGCCCTCCTCAACAGATCCGCCCCCTCCCCAGAACTCTGCAAGCCTCCAGAACTATGCAAGCCCCCAGAACTCTGTGAGCCCCCAGAACTCTGTGAGCCTCCAGAACTCTGCAAGCCCCCAGAACTCTGCAAGCCCTCAGAACTCTGCAAGCCCCTAGAGCTCTGCGAGCCCTCAGAACTCTGTGAGCCCCCAGAATTCTGCGAGCCCTCCTCAACAGAGCCGCCTGCCCAGAACTCTGCGAGCCCACAGAACTCTGCGAGCCTCCAGAACTCTGCAAGCCTCCAGAACTCCGCGAGCCTCCAGAACTCTGCAAGCCTCCAGAACTCTGCAAGCCTCCAGAACTCTGCAAGCCTCTAGAACTCTGCAAGCCTCCAGAACTCCGCGAGCCTCCAGAACTCTGCGAGCCCTCCTCAACTTACAACAATCAACTCCACAGGCACAGGCATCAACAGCTTCGGCTTAATCTTGGGATTACTGTTGATGTACTCCTTGACGACCACCAGCAGCACCATGCACACGATGGAAGCAATGAACGTCACAGCATTCGTCTTGGGCAGGTTCATAAAGATGTCTCTGTATGACTGAGGACAGATTCATTGGTCATGTTATCAAATCAGCACAGCTGTTCAGTCATTCAGTCATTTATTTGTTGAAAAGTTACTTTGTCCTGGACTCTGTTCTTGATAATTCCTGACCCCGTTAGCATTATGAATGTAGACAACCAATGACAACCACATTCACAAATGTGACTAATTCACTGACAACTGTCACAGCGTAACCACATTCACAAATGTGACTAATTCACTGACAACTGTCACAGCTTAACCACATTCATAAATGTGACTAATTCACGGACAACTGTCACAGCTTAACCACATTCACAAATGTGACTAATTCACTGACAACTGTCACAGCTTAACCACATTCACAAATGTGACTAATTCACTGACAACTGTCACAGCGTAACCACATTCACAAATGTGACTAATTCACTGACAACTGTCACAGCTTAACCACATTCACAAATGTGACTAATTCACGGACAACTGTCACAGCTTAACCACATTTATAATAGTTGTCCATCACAAGTGATGAAGACCACTCTCTTTGTTCAGCCGTGTGGACAGTCGTATCTCTTACTGTGTCCGCTGAAATGGGTGACTTGCGCGGTGATTTGGATTAAAGTGAGGAAGAAACTGCGCCTTTTGTCAACCTCACTCACAGAGCCTAAGCTACCTTTTGCCAGTGGCAAGACATTCATCGAGACGACTGGAGATAGCATAGGATGGAGATTTTGCCTCAGGGTTACCACTGAAGCCTTTCTGTAAACAGGTAACCCGCAGGGTAGAAAGGTGGGATGGCATCTAACACAGTTTGTCGTGCCTTTCGATAACCACAAGAGGTCGTATGGACAACACTCAGCGTGTTAGTGGGTCTGGCATCTCTCCCCAGCTGTATTCAGCTCATCATAGTAGCATCTAAAATTCCCACACGCCAAATTTGTGTAGGTGAACCGGCAGAACTAACCCGTGAAATACGACACAGGTATAAGCGTAGTGCCATTCAGCCCGCGTCCAGACCAGGATAAACGGATGGAAGAAATCACAAAAAAAGAACGAAATAACAATTCCAGAAGGATAACAAATCCAGAAGGAAAACAACACCACGTTTTCGTGAACACAGTCGTAAGTCATCGACTAGTGTGAATTCCAGGCAAATCTGTGGTCTGGCAGCATCCATAATGATCCAAAACAGTAGAGAAATGTAGACTCGCAGCCAGTTATGGCGCCATCTTTGCCACGTTCATAAATGTGACTAATTCACTGACAACTGTCACAGCTTAACCACATTCATAAATGTGACTAATTCACTGACAACTGTACCAGCTTAACCACATTCATAAATGTGACTAATTCACTGACAACTGTCACAGCTTAACCACATTCACAAATGTGACTAATTCACTGACAACTGTCACAGCGTTACCACATTCACAAATGTGACTAATTCCCTGACAACTGTCACAGCTTAACCACATTCACAAATGTGACTAATTCACTGACAACTGTCACAACTTAACCCCATTCACAAATGTGACTAAAAGAAAAAGTTATTGCCCATCCATATTTGGAATATAGTCAGGACGAATATGCGCTGGTCATCAATCTCACTCTTATCCTGAGTTATCCTGGATCTATTGGTCGAGACGACTGGACGGAACTCAGGATGCATGCACTGTGCTTTTACCTCTCGTGAGACGAGGGGTCGCTTGAAACTTACGGGATTTGATCGCCTACTGTTTCCGTACATCACTGCGACAGATAAATGCCTTAACCTCTTGACTACAGTTGACTACCACACAACCCCTCCTCACCATAAATGTGACTAATTCCCTGACAACTGTCACAGCTTAACTACTTTACATGATGTCTGCAGTATCCATTCTTTTAATGGTTGTGTGTGTGTGAGAGAGAGAGTGAGAGAGAGAGAGAGAGAGAGAAATAGAGAAAGAGAGAGAGAGAGAGAGAGAGAGAGAAAGAGTGAGAACGAGTCTGAGTGAGAAAGAGTTAGACCGAGAAAGAGTGAGAGAGAGTGAAAGAGAGAGAGAGAGAAAGAGAGAGACAGAGGGAGAAAGAGTGAGAAACAGACAGAGAAAGAGTGAGAGAGAGTGAAAGAGAGAGAGAGAGAGAGAGAGAGAGAGAGAGATGGACAAAGAGTGAAAAAGAGAGTGAGAAAGAGTTAAATAGAGAAAACGATTAAGCGAGAGTAAAAGAGTGAGAGAGAGTGAGAGAGAGAGAGAGAGAGAGAGAGAGAGAGAGAGAGAGAGATATTATTCAAATGGCTACTCACAAATATCAGCTTGAAGGAGCCACTGTACTGACCCATAGGGATACCAAAGATATGCTTGATCTGGCTGGTGAAGACGTGGCATGCTGCTCCTGTAGTGAACCCACTGATCAGAGGGTCGGACAGATAGACAGTCAGGAAGCCAAGTTGGAGAACTCCCAATAGCAGCTGACAAAGGATACAACAATCAACAAGTGTCTTCATTCATGGAAAACAGATAAGGAACAATTTGAATGAAGACAACATGTCTGTGATCATACCCTTGCAACTCTGTAGAGGCACAGAGCTTCAACAATTACACTTCAAATTATGGAGGATTGATAGGTAAGCATAGGTCACTATCAACTAATGACGATGGTGTCAGTACCACTAGGCCTGCCTCATGATGATGGTGTCAGTACCACTAGGCATGCCTCATGATGATGGTGTCAGTACCAGTAGGCACGCCTCAAGATGATGATGAATATTAGCCATAACTTTTGTTTCATGTCTCATTCAAATTAACTTGATAGCACCACCCCAAACCACTAATGTTCAGATTCAGACAACCCATCCACTAATGTTCACATTCATGCAGACAACCCACCCACTAATGTTCACATTGAGGCACAGACAACGCCCCCACTAATGTTCACATTCGGGCACAGACAACTCACCCACTAATGTTCACATTCAGGTACAGACAACCCACCCACTAATGTTCACATTCAGGCCCAGACAACCCACCCACTAATGTTCACATTCAGGTCCAGACAACCCCCTTCCCCACCCACTAATGTTCACAATCAGGCACAGACATCCAATCCATTAATGTTCCCAACCCACCCACTAATGTTCACAACCCACCCCCTAATGTTCACATTCAGGCACAGACAACAAAAAGTTATCAGCGACTACGAGTACCTGAATGACACCGACAGCAAACGTCACAGACATGGCCAATTTCAGCTTGGTGTCCAGTATTTCAGCTGAGTTATCCATAATCTCGTAAGTGTCATTCATCCCCGAACTAACTGTCAAGTTCCATGTCACGAGCTCCAGGCCACGAGCCTTCATACCTTTGTCGACCGCAGAGCCTACCATCAGTGATATGACAGCAAACGTGCCTGGGAAAAAAACAACATGAACAATGTGGTGTGAACAAGAGGCCTTTACAATAAGATCATTTCTAGATGTATTTCTAGATATCAAGAATATGGAAATTTAATGATACCATAAACACATGGAATAACTCTTGGGAGAAAATACGAAATGAGTTTTGTTTAGACAAAGGAAATCATAAACAAACATTGATTTTAGCAGCGAAGCATAAGGGGGAGGAGGAAACAGAAGAAATGGAGAATAAAGGACAAGATTATGCGGTCCAACATGCCAAGAAGTGAGCACTACAGGTTGATGTGTGGCCTGACTCACTTGACACAAAATATTCTAATGTTACAAACACAAAAACAAAGAGACAATAATGATGGTGGACTAAATCTACTGAATCTCAGATCATTGTCAGGACTGACAACTTGTGACTAACTTAAACCACAACCAACAACAGACTGCCTGACCATAGCCATCCTTCCTGGAAGTCTATACCAAGTCACTCATATGCTCTTACAGTTGTGATATCTGCAGCTCCCTGTTTCCTCTATGAGTTGACAGCTTCCAAGTTCCTCTATGAGTTGACAGCTCCCTATTTTCTCTATGAATTGACAGCTCCCTGTTTCCTCTATGAGTTGACAGCTTCCTGTTTTCTCTATGAGTTGACAGCTCCCTGTTTCCTCTATGAATTGACAGCTCCCTGTTTTCTCTATGAGTTGACAGCTCCCTGTTTCCTCTATGAGTTGACAGCTCTTTGTTTCCTCTATGAGTTGACAGCTCCCTTTTTTCTCTATGAGTTGACAGCTCCCTGTTTCCTCTATGAGTTGACAGCTTCCATGTTCCTCTATGAGTTGACAGCTCCCTGTTTCCTCTATGAGTTGACAGCTTCCATGTTCCTCTATGGGTTGACAGCTCCCTGTTCTCTCTAGGAGTTGACAGCTCCCTATTTTCTCTATGAGTTGACAGCTCACTGTTTCCTCTATGAGTTGACAGCTCCCTGTTTCCTCTATGAGTTAACAGCTCCCTGTTTCCTCTATGAGTTGACAGCTTCCTGTTTTCTCTATGAGTTTACAGCTTCCTGTTTTCTCTATGAGTTGACAGCTCCCTGTTTTCTCGATGAGTTGACAGCTCCCTGTTTTCTCTATGAGTTGACAGCTCCCTGTTTCCTCTATGAATTGACAGATCCCTGTTTTCTCTATGTTGACAGCTCCCTGTTTCCTCTATGAGTTGACAGCTCTTTGTTTCCTCTATGAGTTGACAGCTCCCTTTTTTCTCTATGAGTTGACAGCTCCCTGTTTCCTCTATGAGTTGACAGCTTCCATGTTCCTCTATGAGTTGACAGCTCCCTATTTTCTCTATGAATTGACAGCTCCCTGTTTCCTCTATGAGTTGACAGCTTCCTGTTTTCTCTATGAGTTGACAGCTCCCTGTTTCCTCTATGAATTGACAGCTCCCTGTTTTCTCTATGAGTTGACAGCTCCCTGTTTCCTCTATGAGTTGACAGCTCTTTGTTTCCTCTATGAGTTGACAGCTCCCTTTTTTCTCTATGAGTTGACAGCTCCCTGTTTCCTCTATGAGTTGACAGCTTCCATGTTCCTCTATGAGTTGACAGCTCCCTGTTTCCTCTATGAGTTGACAGCTTCCATGTTCCTCTATGGGTTGACAGCTCCCTGTTCTCTCTAGGAGTTGACAGCTCCCTATTTTCTCTATGAGTTGACAGCTCACTGTTTCCTCTATGAGTTGACAGCTCCCTGTTTCCTCTATGAGTTAACAGCTCCCTGTTTCCTCTATGAGTTGACAGCTTCCTGTTTTCTCTATGAGTTTACAGCTTCCTGTTTTCTCTATGAGTTGACAGCTCCCTGTTTTCTCGATGAGTTGACAGCTCCCTGTTTTCTCTATGAGTTGACAGCTCCCTGTTTCCTCTATGAATTGACAGATCCCTGTTTTCTCTATGTTGACAGCTCCCTGTTTCCTCTATGAGTTGACAGCTCTTTGTTTCCTCTATGAGTTGACAGCTCCCTTTTTTCTCTATGAGTTGACAGCTCCCTGTTTCCTCTATGAGTTGACAGCTTCCATGTTCCTCTATGAGTTGACAGCTCCCTGTTTCCTCTATGAGTTGACAGCTTCCATGTTCCTCTATGAGTTGACAGCTCCTTGTTTTCTCTATGAGTTGACAGCTCTCTGTTTTCTCTATTAGTTGACAGCTCCCTGTTTCCTCTATGAGTTGACAGCTTCCATCTTCCTCTATGAGTTGACAGCTCTCTGTTTTCTCTATGAGTTGACAGCTCCCTGTTATCTCTATGAGTTGACAGCTTCCATGTTCCTCTATGAGTTGACAGCTTCCATGTTCCTCTATGAGTTGACAGCTCCCTGTTTTCTCTATGAGTTGACAGCTTCCATGTTGGCAGGGACCATACATGACACGTACCAGACCTCACTTGCACACCTGGATTCAGGCAGACAACTTACCTGTTGTCAGGGACCATACATGACACGTACCAGTCTTCACTTGCACACCTGGACTCAGCAAGACAACTTACCTATAGACACATGCTTGGATGTCCCGAAGAAGAAGTACAAGATGACTGGAAAGAAGGACACGTACAGGCCGTAGACAGGTGGGAGAGTTGACAGCTGTCCGTAAGCCATACCTGACATGATGAGAAAGTTAGACCATGAACATTCGACATTGATCAGAACAATCTAACAGCAATAAGATACCCAATCATATCACATCTTTGCTTTGTTCACTGGCTTTTCTATTTTGTCGTGTTCCTTTTTGTACACTTTTAGACGTCAACTTGAAGAAAGCAGTGGCCCAGAAGTAGTCATGGTTACCTCCATAGAGCTTGTCTTGGATTGGAACAGGAGAACGGCCAAATGAACCTTCACTATAACTCGTATATTGGAGCAGACGCTCAGCAGTCATTTAATCAGTGTCGCAGACACATTCACCTGTATACACCTGCTCCATTGATTTCTAGGCTTGTGTTTCTCTATATATTTCTCTGTTATGGCTTTTTGTTGTGTGTCTAACTGGTTATTCCTATTTGCAATGCCAGGCACGCCTTCTAAAACGTTCGATAGGCACTCCTTTCTCCAGGTGGACAGTATGTGAGTAGTGGGGATGAGTGTTATTTGTGCTGAGCCAGTCATGCAATCTGTTCCCCCCTTCTCTGTAAGTGATGCCACAAAGCTCAACCGTTTTAGTCTTTTCTTTCCGTCAATTTATTCTCAGGGTGACCCATTTACGTTCTGGGTGTCGGACCTGGACCTTGGGTCCTGCTGTCTCTAGTGGTTGTAGGTTCGTTCTGGGTGTCGGACCTGGGCCTTGGGTCCTGCTGTCTCTAGTGGTTGTAGGATCGTTCTGGGTGTCGGACCTGGACCTTGGGTCCTGCTGTCTCTAGTGGTTCTATGTTCGTTCTGGGTGTCAGACCTGGACCTTGGGTCCATCTGTCTCTAGTGGTTGTAGGTTCGTTCTGGGTGTCGGACCTGGGCCTTGGGTCCTGCTGTCTCTAGTGGTTGTAGGTTCGTTCTGGGTGTCGGACCTGGGCCTTGGGTCCTGCTGTCTCTAGTGGTTGTAGGTTCGTTCTGGGTGTCGGACCAGGACCTTGGGTACTGCTGTCTCTAGAGGTTATAAATTCGTTCTGGATGTCTGACCTTGGGTCCTGCTGTCTCTAGTGGTTGTAGGTTCGTTCTGGGTTTCTGAGCTTGGGTCCTGCTGTCTCTAGTGGTTGTAGGTTCGTTCTGGGTGTCGGACCTGGACCTGGGGTCCTGCTGTCTCTAGTGGTTATAGGTTTGTTCTGGGTGTCGGACCTGGACCTTGGGTACTGCTGTCTCTAGTGGTTGTAGGTTTGTTCTGGGTGTCGGACCTGGACCTTGGGTCCTGCTGTCTCTAGTGGTTGTAGGTTCGTTCTGGGTGTCGGACCTGGGCCTTGGGTCCTGCTGTCTCTAGTGGTTGTAGGTTCGTTCTGGGTGTCGGACCTGGGCCTTGGGTCCTGCTGTCTCTAGTGGTTGTAGGTTCGTTCTGGGTGTCGGACCAGGACCTTGGGTACTGCTGTCTCTAGAGGTTGTAAATTCGTTCTGGATGTCTGACCTTGTGTCCTGCTGTCTCTAGTGGTTGTAGGTTCGTTCTGGGTTTCTGAGCTTGGGTCCTGCTGTCTCTAGTGGTTGCAATTTCGTTCTGGATGTCTGACCTTGGGTACTGCTGTCTCTAGTGGTTGTAGGTTCGTTTTGGGTGTCGGACCTGGGCCTTGGGTCCTGCTGTCTCTAGTGGTTGTAGGTTCGTTCTGGGTGTCGGACCTGGACCTTGGGTCCTGCTGTCTCTAGTGGTTGTAGGTTCGTTTTGGGTGTCGGACCTGGGCCTTGGGTCCTGCTGTCTCTAGTGGTTGTAGGTTCGTTCTGGGCGTCGGACCTGGACCTTGGGTCCTGCTGTCTCTAGTGGTTGTAGGTTTGTTCTGGGTGTCGGACCTGGACCTTGGGTCCTGCTGTCTCTAGTGGTTGTAGGTTTGTTCTGGGTGTCGGACCTGGACCTTGGGTACTGCTGTCTCTAGTGGTTGTAGGTTTGTTCTGGGTGTCGGACCTGGACCTTGGGTCCTGCTGTCTCTAGTGGTTGTAGGTTCGTTCTGGGTGTCGGACCTGGACCTTGGGTCCTGCTGTCTCTAGTGGTTGTAGGTTCGTTCTGGGTGTCGGACCTGGGCCTTGGGTTCTGCTGTCTCTAGTAGTTGTAGGTTCGTTCTAGGTGTCGGACCTGGGCCTTGGGTCCTGCTGTCTCTAGTGGTTGTAGGTTCGTTCTGGGTGTCGGACCTGGACCTTGGGTCCTGCTGTCTCTAGTGGTTGTAGGTTCGTTCTGGGTGTCGGACCTGGGCCTTGGGTTCTGCTGTCTCTAGTGGTTGTAGGTTCGTTCTAGGTGTCGGACCTGGGCCTTGGGTCCTGCTGTCTCTAGTGGTTGTAGGTTCGTTCTGGGTGTCGGACCTGGGCCTTGGGTCCTGCTGTCTCTAGTGGTTGTAGGTTCGTTCTGGGTGTCGGACCAGGACCTTGGGTACTGCTGTCTCTAGAGGTTATAAATTCGTTCTGGATGTCTGACCTTGGGTCCTGCTGTCTCTAGTGGTTGTAGGTTCGTTCTGGGTTTCTGAGCTTGGGTCCTGCTGTCTCTAGTGGTTGTAGGTTTGTTCTGGGTGTCGGACCTGGACCTGGGGTCCTGCTGTCTCTAGTGGTTATAGGTTTGTTCTGGGTGTCGGACCTGGACCTTGGGTACTGCTGTCTCTAGTGGTTGTAGGTTTGTTCTGGGTGTCGGACCTGGACCTTGGGTCCTGCTGTCTCTAGTGGTTGTAGGTTCGTTCTGGGTGTCGGACCTGGGCCTTGGGTCCTGCTGTCTCTAGTGGTTGTAGGTTCGTTCTGGGTGTCGGACCTGGGCCTTGGGTCCTGCTGTCTCTAGTGGTTGTAGGTTCGTTCTGGGTGTCGGACCAGGACCTTGGGTACTGCTGTCTCTAGAGGTTGTAAATTCGTTCTGGATGTCTGACCTTGTGTCCTGCTGTCTCTAGTGGTTGTAGGTTCGTTCTGGGTTTCTGAGCTTGGGTCCTGCTGTCTCTAGTGGTTGCAATTTCGTTCTGGATGTCTGACCTTGGGTACTGCTGTCTCTAGTGGTTGTAGGTTCGTTTTGGGTGTCGGACCTGGGCCTTGGGTCCTGCTGTCTCTAGTGGTTGTAGGTTCGTTCTGGGTGTCGGACCTGGACCTTGGGTCCTGCTGTCTCTAGTGGTTGTAGGTTCGTTTTGGGTGTCGGACCTGGGCCTTGGGTCCTGCTGTCTCTAGTGGTTGTAGGTTCGTTCTGGGCGTCGGACCTGGACCTTGGGTCCTGCTGTCTCTAGTGGTTGTAGGTTTGTTCTGGGTGTCGGACCTGGACCTTGGGTCCTGCTGTCTCTAGTGGTTGTAGGTTTGTTCTGGGTGTCGGACCTGGACCTTGGGTACTGCTGTCTCTAGTGGTTGTAGGTTTGTTCTGGGTGTCGGACCTGGACCTTGGGTCCTGCTGTCTCTAGTGGTTGTAGGTTCGTTCTGGGTGTCGGACCTGGGCCTCGGGTCCTGCTGTCTCTAGTGGTTGTAGGTTCGTTCTGGATGTCGGACCAGGACCTTGGGTACTGCTGTCTCTAGAGGTTGTAAATTCGTTCTGGATGTCTGACCTTGGGTCCTGCTGTCTCTAGTGGTTGTAGGTTCGTTCTGGGTTTCTGAGCTTGGGTCCTGCTGTCTCTAGTGGTTGTAATTTCGTTCTGGATGTCTGACCTTGGGTCCTGCTGTCTCTAGTGGTTGTAGGTTTGTTCTGGGTGTCGGACCTGTACCTTGGGTCCTGCTGTCTCTAGTGGTTATAGGTTTGTTCTGGGTGTCGGACCTGGACCTTGGGTACTGCTGTCTCTAGTGGTTGTAGGTTTGTTCTGGGTGTCGGACCTGGATCTTGGGTCCTGCTGTCTCTAGTGGTTGTAGGTTCGTTCTGGGTGTCGGACCTGGGCCGTGGGTCCTGCTGTCTCTAGTGGTTGTAGGTTCGTTCTGGGTGTCGGACCTGGGCCTTGGGTCCTGCTGTCTCTAGTGGTTGTAGGTTCGTTCTGGGTGTCGGACCTGGGCCTTGGGTCCTGCTGTCTCTAGTGGTTGTAGGTTCGTTCTGGGTGTCGGACCTGGGCCTTGGGTCCTGCTGTCTCTAGTGGTTGTAGGTTCGTTCTGGGTGTCGGACCAGGACCTTGGGTACTGCTGTCTCTAGAGGTTGTAAGTTCGTTCTGGATGTCTGACCTTGGGTCCTGCTGTCTCTAGTGGTTGTAGGTTCGTTCTGGGTTTCTGAGCTTGGGTCCTGCTGTCTCTAGTGGTTGTAGGTTTGTTCTGGGTGTCGGACCTGGACCTTGGGTCCTGCTGTCTCTAGTGGTTGTAGGTTTGTTCTGGGTGTCGGACCTGGACCTTGGGTCCTGCTGTCTCTAGTGGTTGTAGGTTTGTTCTGGGTGTCGGACCTGGACCTTGGGTACTGCTGTCTCTAGTGGTTGTAGGTTTGTTCTGGGTGTCGGACCTGGACCTTGGGTCCTGCTGTCTCTAGTGGTTGTAGGTTCGTTCTGGGTGTCGGACCTGGACCTTGGGTCCTGCTGTCTCTAGTGGTTGTAGGTTCGTTCTGGGTGTCGGACCTGGGCCTTGGGTTCTGCTGTCTCTAGTGGTTGTAGGTTCGTTCTAGGTGTCGGACCTGGGCCTTGGGTCCTGCTGTCTCTAGTGGTTGTAGGTTCGTTCTGGGTGTCGGACCTGGACCTTGGGTCCTGCTGTCTCTAGTGGTTGTAGGTTCGTTCTGGGTGTCGGACCTGGGCCTTGGGTCCTGCTGTCTCTAGTGGTTGTAGGTTCGTTCTGGGTGTCGGACTTGGACCTTGGGTCCTGCTGTCTCTAGTGGTTGTAGGTTCGTTCTGGGTGTCAGACCTGGACCTTGGGTCCTGCTGTCTCTAGTGGTTGTAGGTTCGTTCTGGGTGTCGGACCTGGGCCTTGGGTCCTGCTGTCTCTAGTGGTTGTAGGTTCGTTCTGGATGTCGGACCAGGACCTTGGGTACTGCTGTCTCTAGAGGTTGTAAATTCGTTCTGGATGTCTGACCTTGGGTCCTGCTGTCTCTAGTGGTTGTAGGTTCGTTCTGGGTTTCTGAGCTTGGGTCCTGCTGTCTCTAGTGGTTGTAATTTCGTTCTGGATGTCTGACCTTGGGTCCTGCTGTCTCTAGTGGTTGTAGGTTTGTTCTGGGTGTCGGACCTGGACCTTGGGTCCTGCTGTCTCTAGTGGTTATAGGTTTGTTCTGGGTGTCGGACCTGGACCTTTGGTACTGCTGTCTCTAGTGGTTGTAGGTTTGTTCTGGGTGTCGGACCTGGATCTTGGGTCCTGCTGTCTCTAGTGGTTGTAGGTTCGTTCTGGGTGTCGGACCTGGGCCGTGGGTCCTGCTGTCTCTAGTGGTTGTAGGTTCGTTCTGGGTGTCGGACCTGGGCCTTGGGTCCTGCTGTCTCTAGTGGTTGTAGGTTCGTTCTGGGTGTCGGACCAGGACCTTGGGTACTGCTGTCTCTAGAGGTTGTAAATTCGTTCTGGATGTCTGACCTTGGGTCCTGCTGTCTCTAGTGGTTGTAGGTTCGTTTTGGGTTTCTGAGCTTGGGTCCTGCCGTCTCTAGTGGTTGTAATTTCGTTCTGGATGTCTGACCTTGGGTCCTGCTGTCTCTAGTGGTTGTAGGTTTGTTCTGGGTGTCGGACCTGGACCTTGGGTACTGCTGTCTCTAGTGGTTGTAGGTTTGTTCTGGGTGTCGGACCTGGACCTTGGGTCCTGCTGTCTCTAGTGGTTGTAGGTTCGTTTTGGGTGTCGGACCTGGGCCTTGGGTCCTGCTGTCTCTAGTGGTTGTAGGTTCGTTCTAGGTGTCGGACCTGGGCCTTGGGTCCTGCTGTCTCTAGTGGTTGTAGGTTCGTTCTGGGTGTCGGACCTGGACCTTGGGTCCTGCTGTCTCTAGTGGTTGTATGTTCGTTCTGGGTGTCGGACCTGGACCTTGGGTCCATCTGTCTCTAGTGGTTGTAGGTTCGTTCTGGGTGTCGGACCTGGGCCTTGGGTCCTGCTGTCTCTAGTGGTTGTAGGTTCGTTCTGGGTGTCGGACCTGGGCCTTGGGTCCTGCTGTCTCTAGTGGTTGTAGGTTCGTTCTGGGTGTCGGACCAGGACCTTGGGTACTGCTGTCTCTAGAGGTTGTAAGTTCGTTCTGGATGTCTGACCTTGGGTCCTGCTGTCTCTAGTGGTTGTAGGTTCGTTCTGGGTTTCTGAGCTTGGGTCCTGCTGTCTCTAGTGGTTGTAGGTTTGTTCTGGGTGTCGGACCTGGACCTTGGGTCCTGCTGTCTCTAGTGGTTGTAGGTTTGTTCTGGGTGTCGGACCTGGACCTTGGGTCCTGCTGTCTCTAGTGGTTGTAGGTTTGTTCTGGGTGTCGGACCTGGACCTTGGGTACTGCTGTCTCTAGTGGTTGTAGGTTTGTTCTGGGTGTCGGACCTGGACCTTGGGTCCTGCTGTCTCTAGTGGTTGTAGGTTCGTTCTGGGTGTCGGACCTGGACCTTGGGTCCTGCTGTCTCTAGTGGTTGTAGATTCGTTCTGGGTGTCGGACCTGGGCCTTGGGTTCTGCTGTCTCTAGTGGTTGTAGTTTCGTTCTAGGTGTCGGACCTGGGCCTTGGGTCCTGCTGTCTCTAGTGGTTGTAGGTTCGTTCTGGGTGTCGGACCTGGGCCTTGGGTCCTGCTGTCTCTAGTGGTTGTAGGTTCGTTCTGGGTGTCGGACCTGGACCTTGGGTCCTGCTGTCTCTAGTGGTTGTAGGTTCGTTCTGGGTGTCGGACCTGGGCCTTGGGTTCTGCTGTCTCTAGTGGTTGTAGGTTCGTTCTAGGTGTCGGACCTGGGCCTTGGGTCCTGCTGTCTCTAGTGGTTGTAGGTTCGTTCTGGGTGTCGGACTTGGACCTTGGGTCCTGCTGTCTCTAGTGGTTGTAGGTTCGTTCTGGGTGTCGGACCTGGACCTTGGGTCCTGCTGTCTCTAGTGGTTGTAGGTTCGTTCTGGGTGTCGGACCTGGGCCTTGGGTCCTGCTGTCTCTAGTGGTTGTAGGTTCGTTCTGGATGTCGGACCAGGACCTTGGGTACTGCTGTCTCTAGAGGTTGTAAATTCGTTCTGGATGTCTGACCTTGGGTCCTGCTGTCTCTAGTGGTTGTAGGTTCGTTCTGGGTTTCTGAGCTTGGGTCCTGCTGTCTCTAGTGGTTGTAATTTCGTTCTGGATGTCTGACCTTGGGTCCTGCTGTCTCTAGTGGTTGTAGGTTTGTTCTGGGTGTCGGACCTGGACCTTGGGTTCTGCTGTCTCTAGTGGTTATAGGTTTGTTCTGGGTGTCGGACCTGGACCATGGGTACTGCTGTCTCTAGTGGTTGTAGGTTTGTTCTGGGTGTCGGACCTGGATCTTGGGTCCTGCTGTCTCTAGTGGTTGTAGGTTCGTTCTGGGTGTCGGACCTGGGCCTTGGGTCCTGCTGTCTCTAGTGGTTGTAGGTTCGTTCTGGGTGTCGGACCAGGACCTTGGGTACTGCTGTCTCTAGAGGTTGTAAATTCGTTCTGGATGTCTGACCTTGGGTCCTGCTGTCTCTAGTGGTTGTAGGTTCGTTTTGGGTTTCTGAGCTTGGGTCCTGCCGTCTCTAGTGGTTGTAATTTCGTTCTGGATGTCTGACCTTGGGTCCTGCTGTCTCTAGTGGTTGTAGGTTTGTTCTGGGTGTCGGACCTGGACCTTGGGTACTGCTGTCTCTAGTGGTTGTAGGTTTGTTCTGGGTGTCGGACCTGGACCTTGGGTCCTGCTGTCTCTAGTGGTTGTAGGTTCGTTTTGGGTGTCGGACCTGGGCCTTGGGTCCTGCTGTCTCTAGTGGTTGTAGGTTCGTTCTAGGTGTCGGACCTGGGCCTTGGGTCCTGCTGTCTCTAGTGGTTGTAGGTTCGTTCTGGGTGTCGGACCTGGACCTTGGGTCCTGCTGTCTCTAGTGGTTGTATGTTCGTTCTGGGTGTCGGACCTGGACCTTGGGTCCATCTGTCTCTAGTGGTTGTAGGTTCGTTCTGGGTGTCGGACCTGGGCCTTGGGTCCTGCTGTCTCTAGTGGTTGTAGGTTCGTTCTGGGTGTCGGACCTGGGCCTTGGGTCCTGCTGTCTCTAGTGGTTGTAGGTTCGTTCTGGGTGTCGGACCAGGACCTTGGGTACTGCTGTCTCTAGAGGTTGTAAGTTCGTTCTGGATGTCTGACCTTGGGTCCTGCTGTCTCTAGTGGTTGTAGGTTCGTTCTGGGTTTCTGAGCTTGGGTCCTGCTGTCTCTAGTGGTTGTAGGTTTGTTCTGGGTGTCGGACCTGGACCTTGGGTCCTGCTGTCTCTAGTGGTTGTAGGTTTGTTCTGGGTGTCGGACCTGGACCTTGGGTCCTGCTGTCTCTAGTGGTTGTAGGTTTGTTCTGGGTGTCGGACCTGGACCTTGGGTACTGCTGTCTCTAGTGGTTGTAGGTTTGTTCTGGGTGTCGGACCTGGACCTTGGGTCCTGCTGTCTCTAGTGGTTGTAGGTTCGTTCTGGGTGTCGGACCTGGACCTTGGGTCCTGCTGTCTCTAGTGGTTGTAGATTCGTTCTGGGTGTCGGACCTGGGCCTTGGGTTCTGCTGTCTCTAGTGGTTGTAGTTTCGTTCTAGGTGTCGGACCTGGGCCTTGGGTCCTGCTGTCTCTAGTGGTTGTAGGTTCGTTCTGGGTGTCGGACCTGGGCCTTGGGTCCTGCTGTCTCTAGTGGTTGTAGGTTCGTTCTGGGTGTCGGACCTGGACCTTGGGTCCTGCTGTCTCTAGTGGTTGTAGGTTCGTTCTGGGTGTCGGACCTGGGCCTTGGGTTCTGCTGTCTCTAGTGGTTGTAGGTTCGTTCTAGGTGTCGGACCTGGGCCTTGGGTCCTGCTGTCTCTAGTGGTTGTAGGTTCGTTCTGGGTGTCGGACTTGGACCTTGGGTCCTGCTGTCTCTAGTGGTTGTAGGTTCGTTCTGGGTGTCGGACCTGGACCTTGGGTCCTGCTGTCTCTAGTGGTTGTAGGTTCGTTCTGGGTGTCGGACCTGGGCCTTGGGTCCTGCTGTCTCTAGTGGTTGTAGGTTCGTTCTGGATGTCGGACCAGGACCTTGGGTACTGCTGTCTCTAGAGGTTGTAAATTCGTTCTGGATGTCTGACCTTGGGTCCTGCTGTCTCTAGTGGTTGTAGGTTCGTTCTGGGTTTCTGAGCTTGGGTCCTGCTGTCTCTAGTGGTTGTAATTTCGTTCTGGATGTCTGACCTTGGGTCCTGCTGTCTCTAGTGGTTGTAGGTTTGTTCTGGGTGTCGGACCTGGACCTTGGGTTCTGCTGTCTCTAGTGGTTATAGGTTTGTTCTGGGTGTCGGACCTGGACCATGGGTACTGCTGTCTCTAGTGGTTGTAGGTTTGTTCTGGGTGTCGGACCTGGATCTTGGGTCCTGCTGTCTCTAGTGGTTGTAGGTTCGTTCTGGGTGTCGGACCTGGGCCTTGGGTCCTGCTGTCTCTAGTGGTTGTAGGTTCGTTCTGGGTGTCGGACCAGGACCTTGGGTACTGCTGTCTCTAGAGGTTGTAAATTCGTTCTGGATGTCTGACCTTGGGTCCTGCTGTCTCTAGTGGTTGTAGGTTCGTTCTGGGTTTCTGAGCTTGGGTCCTGCCGTCTCTAGTGGTTGTAATTTCGTTCTGGATGTCTGACCTTGGGTCCTGCTGTCTCTAGTGGTTTTAGGTTTGTTCTGGGTGTCGGACCTGGACCTTGGGTACTGCTGTCTCTAGTGGTTGTAGGTTTGTTCTGGGTGTCGGACCTGGACCTTGGGTCCTGCTGTCTCTAGTGGTTGTAGGTTCGTTTTGGGTGTCGGACCTGGGCCTTGGGTCCTGCTGTCTCTAGTGGTTGTAGGTTCGTTCTAGGTGTCGGACCTGGGCCTTGGGTCCTGCTGTCTCTAGTGGTTGTAGGTTCGTTCTGGGTGTCGGACCTTGACCATGGGTCCTGCTGTCTCTAGTGGTTGTAGGTTTGTTCTGGGTGTCGGACCTGGACCTTGGGTACTGCTGTCTCTAGTGGTTGTAGGTTTGTTCTGGGTGTCGGACCTGGACCTTGGGTCCTGCTGTCTCTAGTGGTTGTAGGTTTGTTCTGGGTGTCGGACTTGGACCTTGGGTCCTGCTGTCTCTAGTGGTTGTAGGTTCGTTCTGGGTGTCGGACTTGGACCTTGCGTCCTGCTGTCTCTAGTGGTTGTAGGTTCGTTCTGTGTGTCGGACTTGGACCTTGGGTCCTGCTGTCTCTAGTGGTTGTAGGTTTGTTCTGGGTGTCGGACCTGGACCTTGGGTCCTGCTGTCTCTAGTGGTTGTAGGTTCGTTCTGGGTGTCGGACCTGGACCTTGGGTCCTGCTGTCTCTAGTGGTTGTAGGTTCGTTCTGGGTGTCAGACCTGGACCTTGGATCCTACTGTCTCTAGTGGTTGTAGGTTCGTTCTGAGTGTCAGATCTGGACCTTGGGTCCTGCTGTCTCTAGTGGTTGTAGGTTCGTTCTGGATGTCTGACCTTGAATCCTGCTGTCTCTAGTGGTTGTAGGTTTGTTGTGAAGAGTATGGTGCATCTGGCGTCTGAAGAGTATGGTGCATCTGGCGTCTGAAGAGTATGGTGCATCTGAAGAGTATGGTGCATCTGGTGTCTGAAGAGCATGGTGCATCTGGCGTCTGAAGAGTATGGTGCATCTGCTTCCCTTTAAGGGCCAGCACGTTGTGTCATGATGGACAGTTTGTATCAATCAAATCTGGTTTCGCTCAATCTGTGTTCCCCATGTCAGACATCTATCAAAGGCAATACACAAATAGTTTGGGTTTTCATCCAGGTGAAGCATTCTTCCATTCAGCCTTAGATATGTTCTCTGGGGTTTGTCTGAGAGGGTAGACATTGTAGAAGTAATGTTCTCTGTGGTTTGGCTGAGAGGGTAGAGATTGTAGAAGTAATGATCTCTGGGGTTTGGCTGAGAGGGTAGAGATTGTAGAAGTAATGTTCTCTGGGGTTTGGTGGAGAGGGTAGAGGCTGTAGAAGTAATGTTCTCTGGGGTTTGGCTGAGAGGGTGGAGATTGTAGAAGTAATGTTCTCTGTGGTTTGGCTGAGAGGGTAGAGATTGTAGAATTAATGTTCTCTGTGGTTTGGTGGAGAGGGTAGAGGCTGTAGAAGTAATGTTCTCTGGGGGTTTGGCTGAGAGGGTAGAGGCTGTAGAAGTGGTTTTTACATCATTAATATCATTAACCAAGCCGTGACCCACTTCTCCGAAGAGATTAGAGCATTCTGCATCCGAATGTTTGCTGCTGGGATTGTGTTCTATAGATGACCAGAAAGCTAAGTCATCCACACGATCTGAACTGTGAGCACTCTCTGGAAAAGTTGTTGGTATCTTGTTTATATATGTGAGGAACAATGAGGGCGACAGGACTCCTCCTATGGGGCTCCCTCCCCTTTTTCTAGAGTTATCCATCCGATAATCTTCTCTTGGACCCTAGCGGATCTGATCTCTAGATATTGGCAGATCCATTTCTACATTATCGTGAAAACTTGGCATCTCTGCAGCTGGACTTTCAGTCCGTTCTTCCATACCTTACGGAAGTGTTTTTCTAGACCCACCAAATGTTGAATTTTCTCCTTAATTTCACACTTTGTTGGATGTTGTGTTCTGTACTATTGACTTATATGTCCGATCAGTTTTGTGAGACCAGAGATTAGTCTCCTCTCCCCCAGTGACCAGACGTTAGTCGCCTCTCCCCACTTTACAAGACGTTAGTCGCCTCTCCCCACCAAACCAGACGTTAGTCGCCTCTCCCCACCCAACCAGACGTTAGTCTCCTCTCCCCCACCTGACCAGACGTTAGTCGCCTCGCCCCACCTGACCAGACGTTAGTCGCCTTTCCCCACCTGACCAGACGTTAGTCGCCTCTCCCCACCTGACCAGACGTTAGTCGCCTCTCCCCACCTGACCAGACGTTAGTCGCCTCTCCCCACCTGACCAGACGTTAGTCGCCTCTCCCCACCTGACCAGACGTTAGTCGCCTCTCCCCACCTGACCACGCGTTAGTCGCCTCTCCCCACCTGACCAGACGTTAGTCGCCTTTCCCCACCTGAACAGACGTTAGTCGCCTCTCCCCCACCTGACCAGACGTTAGTCGCCTCTCCCCCACCTGACCAGACGTTAGTCGCCTCTCCCCCACCTGACCAGACGTTAGTCGCCTCTCCCCCACCTGACCAGACGTTAGTCGCCTCTCCCCCACTAGGCCTATGAGAAAGTAGGTTGTGTATCGGGTAGGAGTATCAATCCTTGTAAAATGTGACCCCAACAGCTGCTAACAGCCTGTTCTTATTGATTTCCAACTTTCGAGGTTTCTTTTACATGCACAGTGTATTCACGGGTACTCCGAGTTTTTCGTCAGTCTCCAATGGGACTAGCTTGGCTCCACCTTTCTTGAGACCAGAGGCCGCTGAAGACTTATAGGACTCGCTAGCCCACTGTTTCAAGTTGTCTTCTCTTGGAAAGCAAGTGCCTTCAGCTCCCAACTATACAGACGGACATGTGATCGCTGAGAACTGTCACGGACATGTCTGTGGCGATCCGGACCATGATTGAGCTAGTTCTGAGACAGCAAACACTGGCTGGGTCTTACCTGGAGGTATGTGATTGAGCTAGTTATGAGACAGCAAACACTGGCTGGGTCTTACCTGGAGGTATGTGATTGAGCTAGTTCTGAGACAGCAAACACTGGCTGGGTCTTTCCTTGGGGTATGTGATTGAGCTAGTTCTGAGACAGCAAACACTGGCTGGGTCTTACCTGGAGGTATGTGATTGAGCTAGTTCTGAGACAGCAAACACTGGCTGGGTCTTACCTTGAGGTATGTGATTGAGCTAGTTCTGAGACAGCAAACACTGGCTGGAGCTTACCTTGAGGTATGTGCATTATGCCCACGGTCAGTCCGGCGATAATGTCGGGCACGAGGTCCTGTCTGGGGCTGTACTGCTTCATGATGGCCAGGAAGGGCAGATGGGAAGTGAAGAACCGGCGGACACAGGCAGACGTACACTCACACTTCCTGGCCTTGGACTTGAGCCACGTGCAAAGTGTGCGTGCTGGCCGTTTTCCTCCTTCAAAGCCCTGGTCAAAACAAAAAAACATTAGAGAGAGTAGGGTGGGGGTGGTGGGAGGGGGGAGGATGAGAGAGGGGGATAGCGAGAGAGAAGGGCAGAGGGAGAGAGAGTGGGGGAGAGGGAGGGAAGGGAGAGAGGATGAGAGGGGATAGCGAGTGAGGGAGGGTGAGATGGCAAGAGAGTGGGGGGGGGGGGAGGGAGGGGAGGGAGGATGATAGATTACACTGACCAGAGACGAAAAGAGTAGCCAGGGATAGTCGGCTGGGAGACCGAGGGATAGACGACTGGGAGACCGAGGGATAGACGGCTGGAAGACCGAGGGTAGGACGGCTGGAAGACCGAGGTATAGACGGCTGGAAGACCGAGGTATAGACGGCTGGAAGACCGAGGGATAGACGGCTGGAAGACCCATGTATAGACGACTGGAAGACCGAGGGATAGACGGCTGGAAGACCGAGGTATAGACGGCTGGAGAACCGAGGGATAGACGGCTGGAAGACCGGGGGATAGACGACTGGGAGACCGAGGTATAGACGGCTGGGAGACCGAGGGATAGACGACTGGGAGACCGAGGGATAGACGGCTGGAAGACCGAGGTATAGACGGCTGGAGAACCGAGGGATAGACGGCTGGAAGACCGGGGGATAGACGACTGGAAGACCGAGGGATAGACGGCTGGAAGATCGAGGGATAGACGGCTGGAAGATCGAGGGATAGACGGCTGGAGAACCGAGGGATAGACGACTGTAAGACCGAGGGATAGACGGCTGGAAGATCGAGGGATAGACGGCTGGAAGATCGAGGGATAGACGGCTGGAGAACCGAGGGAAAGACGACTGGAAGACCGAGGGATAGACGGCTGGAAGATCGAGGGATAGACGGCTGGAGAACCGAGGGAAAGACGACTGGAAGACCGAGGGATAGACGGCTGGAAGATCGAGGGATAGACGGCTGGAAGATCGAGGGATAGACGGCTGGAGAACCGAGGGAAAGACGACTGGAAGACCGAGGGATAGACGGCTGGAAGATCGAGGGATAGACGGCTGGAAGATCGAGGGATAGACGGCTGGAGAACCGAGGGAAAGACGACTGCAAGACCGAGGGATAGACGGCTGGAAGATCGAGGGATACATGTAAATCAATTTAGCACAGTCTGACAAACTGGATGGTGCAGCTTAGAGCTGATGATGTGATCAATGGATTGATGGTTGTGGAGGTAGCTGGTCACGTGCCATGGCACTTGATGATGATGTGGTCACGTGACATACCTGGTCGAAATCTTTCTGAGAGTAAATAGGCCGCTCAATGACGACCATCTCCTCCACAAATGCCTCATCTTCCCCAATATCTCCATCATCAACGCCCCGGGGCCCTGAAAAGAGAAACAAGTTTTGTTTATTGTTGTTGTAATATAAACAAGATGCAACATTATTTACTTCCTGTGTCATCGCGTGTCTTATCTCCTCGCGGTCCTGGTCGATTTCCGCCAAAACCAGATTTTGTCTCGTGACGTTGTTGATACATTCCCGCCAAAACCATTTGAACATGTGAGATCGTATTTGTTTCCCCATCTAGTTCACCACATCATTCCAGATCTTTTTTCTCTGTCTTCCTAGATCTTCCCTAAGGACCGTCGATGTTTCCCGCTTTCATCAGATATTTCATTTGGTCACCTACCACAATAAACCACGCTAGTCTATTATTTGATTTAGTTAGTAGTCATCTCATGCGCTCAGGTAACATTTGCTCTTTTGTTTGCTTAACTGTCCGTGTTAGGTAAGTGTGACATCCTCCCCACGAACCACAAGTGGTATCTCGGTTTGTTCCTTGTTCGTGGTTCACATCCATGTAACGGTGCTACTAAACATTTCCTGACTCTCTCGATCTCTCCTTCCATTGCCAGGGACTTGTTTGTTATAGGTACAGACAAGAGGAAAACAGGGTTTAGATAAGAGAATATGGTTCAGACAAGAGAACATGGTTCAGACAAGAGAACATGGTTTAGACAGCAGAACATAGTTTAGACAGGAGAACATGGTATAGATAAGAGGAGATGGTTCAGACAGGAGAATATGGTTTAGACAGCAGAACATAGTTTAGACAGGAGAAGATAGTTTAGATAAGAGGAGATGGTTCAGACAAGAGAATATGGTTCAGACAAGAGAACATGGTTCAGACAAGAGAACTTGGTTCAGACAAGAACAGTCCATATAAAAACAAGCTCGCACACAACTTGGCGAGTCAGCAATCAGTTTGGTGGAAGTTGTTGTTGTTGTTGAATGCCCCTTGTGAGTGGCATTCACTCTTGTGTACTCCCTGAAGAGGACGTTAAGTGGCGGGGGTTATCGTAGCTTTCCTCACATTCACAGCGTGCTGATGAAGGTGGACCGGGGTCCTCTAGGCGGTTGTGCTATGCTTGGCTTCATCTGCGTGTCGATCACTACTACGAGGATCGTTACGATCCCTCACATCGCCACATGAAAAAAGCCCGTTTCCATGAAGCCAAGATGAGAGTCTTGGCCAGTATGCGACTAACGTGTCTGAATAGTATGTTTTACCTGCCCCTGACTAACGTGTATGTACAGTATGTTGTACCTGACCCTGACTAACGTGTCTGTACAGTATGTTGTACCTGACCCTGACTAACGTGTCTGTACAGTATGTTGTACCTGACCCTGACTAACGTGTCTGTACAGTATGTTGTACCTGACCCTGACTAACGTGTCTGATCAGTATTGTACCTGACCCTGACTAACGTGTCTGTACAGTATGTTGTACCTGACCCTGACTAACGTGTCTGTACAGTGTGTTGTACCTGACCCTGACTAACGTGTCTGATCAGGCGTTAGTCTTCCTCCACTTGGTGGAAGATAGAACCAGCGTTCTTCTATGTGCACCAAGTTTTCTACGGGGAACCAGCAATCATATCAATACAGCATAAACACAAACACCATGACAATGCCAATCATGTCCTGGCCAGGTCAAAAGACACCGTCAAACCAGACAAGAAGACTATCATCTGTCAGACCGAGGCTCTCAAACCAGACAAGAAGACTATCATCTGTCAGACCGAGGCTCTCAAATCAGACAAGAACACACAAAACTGTCAGACCGAGACTCTCAAACAAGACAAGAACACACAAAACTGTCAGACCGAGACTCTCAAACAAAACAAGAACACACAAAACTGTCAGACCGAGACTCTCAAACCAGACAAGAACACACAAAACTGTCAGACCGAGACTCTCAAACCAGACAAGAACACACAAAACTGTCAGACCGAGACTCTCAAACAAAACAAGAACACACAAAACTGTCAGACCGAGACTCTCAAACAAAACAAGAACACACAAAACTGTCAGACCGAGGCTCTCAAATCAGACAAGAACACACAAAACTGTCAGACCGAGACTCTCAAACAAGACAAGAACACACAAAACTGTCAGACCGAGACTCTCAAACAAAACAAGAACACACAAAACTGTCAGACCGAGACTCTCAAACCAGACAAGAACACACAAAACTGTCAGACCGAGACTCTCAAACCAGACAAGAACACACAAAACTGTCAGACCGAGACTCTCAAACCAGACAAGAACACACACAACTGTCAGACCGAGACTCTCAAACCAGACAAGAATACACAAAACTGTCAGACCGAGACTCTCAAACAAGACAAGAACACACACAATCATAAATCCTATAACCGGGTTGCCTAAAATCCTTCACATCAGATCAAGTATTCTTAATAGTAAAGGCAGATGAATGTCCGTGAGGTCTGTTATGGTATAGGGCAAGAAAGGCAGAGAAAGGCAGGTGAGGTCTGTTATGGTATAGGGCAAGAAAGGCAGAGGGAGGTTCGTAAGATCTGTTATGGCATGACACACTAGGAGAACACTGTCTGGTGTCGAAACGTTGAAATGACAGATGGTTGTCAGGGGGTTAACAGGTAACGATTCGTGGCCCTTCATGATGATGATGAGAATGATGATGATGATGATGCAGTAACACCAATAACGTTAGTTTGGATGGAGCTCTACCCGATGGTAGTCTCGCGTGACTTTTAAGACTGACTTGACTTAGACTCGTCGACCATATAGTGTAGAAGTTGTATTTTCTTTTTCTTGTGGTTGTGTGTAGTTTCTACGAGATGATATAGCCGTTCCCAATACCCAACTCTCATTAAACAGCTCTCACTACATGCGTGGTAGGTTACAGTTAGTCTGGTAACACTTTAACGAGCTGACCTCAAGTCTCCGACTGGCATTGGCGAAGGATAACAAACTACCCTTCATGTGGATCATTAGGTTATGTCCCTTCATCAGATCAAGGAATGTTTCTCTTGTGATGCTTTGTCTGAACTTCTGTGTCCCCAGTCACGGCAAGATCCGAGCTTACGTCTGACCCTCTTGTCCCCAGTCACGGCAAGATCCGAGCTTACGTCTGACAGCCAGTGTCCACAGTCACGGCAAGATCCGAGCTTACGTCTGACAGCCCGTGTCCCCAGTCACGGCAAGATCCGAGCTTACGTCTGACCCTCTTGTCCCCAGCCACGGCAAGATCCGAGCTTACGTCTGACAGCCCGTGTCCACAGCCACGGCAAGATCCGAGCTTACGTCTGACAGCCCGTGTCCACAGCCACGGCAAGATCCGAGCTTACGTCTGACAGCCCGTGTCCACAGTCACGGCAAGATCCGAGCTTACGTCTGACAGCCCGTGTCCACAGTCACGGCAAGATCCGAGCTTACGTCTGACAGCCCGTGTCCACAGTCACGGCAAGATCCGAGCTTACGTCTGACTCCCTTGTCCACAGCCACGGTAAGATCCGAGCTTACGTCTGACCCTCTTGTCCACAGTCACGGCAAGATCCGAGCTTACGTCTGACTCCCTTGTCCCCAGTCACGGCAAGATCCGAGCTTACGTCTGACCCTCTTGTCCACAGTCACGGCAAGATCCGAGCTTACGTCTGACCCCCTTGTCCCCAGTCACGATAAAATTCTACCTTGCGTCTGATGGCCCGTGTTTGAGGTGGCTACCCTCGTGGTTGCCCGGACGATGTCTGAGGTGGCTACCCTCGTGGTTGCCCTGGACCATCTGTATTTGAGGTGGCTACCCTCGTGGTTGTCCGGACGATGTGCGAGGTAGCTACCCTCGTGGTTGTCCTGGACCATCTGTATTTGAGGTGGCTACCCTCGTGGTTGCCCCGGACGATGTTTAAGGTGGCTACCCTCGTGGTTGCCCCGGACGATGTTTGAGGTGGCTACCCTCGTGGTTGCCCGGACGATGTTTGAGGTGGCTACCCTCGTGGTTGCCTGGACGATGTTTAAGGTGGCTACCCTCGTGGTTGCCCCGGACGATGTTTGAGGTGGCTTTCCTCGTGGTTACCCAGACGATGTTTGAGGTGGCTACCTTCGTGGATGCCCCGGAAGATGTTTGAGGTGGCTACCCTCGTGGTTGCCCTGGACCATCTGTATTTGAGGTGGCTACCCTCGCGGTTGCCCCGGACGATGTATGAGGTGCCTACCGGCGTGGCTGATCCTAGTCATGAACATAAATGCGGAACATTTACGTAGACCTCAGACCGTACATAAACATCTCAGTCTAACGACCCGGTTACGTCCGATCGCACACACCAAGATGTCAGTATATACCGACTGCGTTATTGCTTTCCCTGCGGCATTGGATCAAGAAATGTACATTTATATGTGGGGGAGGCCGGGTCAGAACGGCTGAGTGGTAGACAGTTTGTGGACGGTCTTTGTCGGAACCATTATGGGACTGGGGGTGGGTGGTGGTAGAGTGTGTTGGGGTGGAGAGGCGTGTCGCGGCGCTGAGAATCTTATGCAAGTTGCACTCTTCCCAGATGGTTCGAATCTGAAAATGTTATCTGATCGAAGGACACCTTTTGCTAGTAAAGGTCAAGGTAGTTCTTCTTCTTCTTCTTCTTCGTACGCAGTCAGACAGTAACCATTATTTTTTCGAAAAAAGCAGCGGTCATCCTGAGGCTGTCGACACTGCCATAGAGCGTGTCGAGTGTTGCCACTTGTGATGGCCACATCTGCTCTCTCTGGTCCTCGTATGACGGGCAGTTTTGCAGCAAATGCTCAGCGGTCATTTTCCCGGTACCACACGGGCATTCGTCAGTGCCACCTATCTTCAATTTGTTGAATAGGTGGTACCTCAGTCTATTGTGGCCAGTGCGAAGTCTGAAGACCACGACCTGCTCTCTTCTGTTCAACTGGTAATAAGTATCGTTTTTTGTATGTTCGGTTTCCCATTTGGTCATGTATCTAGCTCTAATAAGGTAGTTCAATAGAGGACAATGACGTCAGGGATGAAGTAGTAGAAACTCTACATCGCTAGTCATAAAGTTTTGTATTCATGGTGGCGATATTCATCCCTCGCTATCTTTTCTTTTCTAAGTGGCTCCAGGTTCATGTTTAATGCTGGTGTTCATTTAGAGTCGACTAGAGCGTGTTGATGTGAGGATCGAACTCGGAGTCTTTAGCGTGAGATGTGAGCGATCTGCACTGCTCTCTAATATACAGTAAGTAGCCTCACTTTTACAGATCATCTCTTTCAACCGTCAACCTGTTGGGTTGTTGTAAGTTTCTTGGCAGGTGTGCTGTACGGCAGGTGTTCTGTACGGCAGGTGTGCTGTACGGCAGGTGTTCTGTACGGCAGGTGTGCAGTACGGCAGGTGTGCTGTACGGCAGGTTGGCAGGTGTGCAGTACGGCAGGTTGGCAGGTGTGCTGTACGGTAAGTGTGCAGTACGGTAGGTTGGCAGGTGTGCAGTACGGTAGGTGTGCAGTACGGTAGGTTGGCAGGTGTGCAGTACGGTAGGTGTGCAGTACGGTAGGTTGGCAGGTGTGCTGTACGGCAGGTGTGCAGTACGATAGGTTGGCAGGTGTGCTGGACGGTAGGTGCAGTACGGCAGGTGTGCAGTACGGCAGGTGTGCAGCACGGCAGGGTTGGCAGGTGTGCAGTACGGTAAGTTGGCAGGTGTTCTGAACGGCAGGTTGGCTGGTGTGCAGTACGGTAGGTTAGCAGGTGTGCTGTACGGCAGGTGTGCAGTACGGTAGGTTGGCAGGTGTGCTGTACGGTAGGTTGGCAGGTGTGCTGTACGGCAGGTGTGCAGTACGGTAGGTTGGCAGGTGTGCTGTACGGTAGGTGCAGTACGGCAGGTGTGCAGTACGGCAGGTGTGCAGTACGGCAGGTTTTCAGTACGGCAGGTGTTCTGTACGGCAGGTTGGCTGGTGTGCAGTACGGTAGGTTGGCAGGTGTGCAGTACGGTAGGTTGGCAGGTGTGCAGTACGGCAGGTGTGCAGTACGGTAGGTTGGCAGGTGTGCAGTACGGCAGGTTGGCAGGTGTGCAGTACGGCAGGTTGGCAGGTATGCAGTACGGTAGGTTGGCAGGTGTGCAGTACGGCAGGTTGCCATTATTGTCGGTACGTGGAGAAGCGGAAAATAAGCCTGTCTGCTAAGCTGGACGTGATTTGAACCCGGTGCGCTGGGATTATGAACCGGGCGCTTCGCCGCTAGGCCGCGAAGCCTCACTCATCCCTAATACTGGATTCATATGTTGGTGTGCAGGCTCATTGGATCCAGGACGGAAGACCTGGCTAGAGGGCATGAGATACAGAGGGAGCAGAGGCTGCCAGAGAGAGGCAGGGACAGCAAATCTAGGATGAGAAGGCAAACCCTATGGCAATATCTAGAACGTTCAAAGTGATGAGAATGTCACAGGAACAATGGCTGTCAGTCTAACTGGCATGTTGTCCTTAAGAAACTATCAGAAACGACCGTACTAATGTCTTGACTTGGCTTCGTTCGTTCTCAATCCCCCACTACCAAACCCTGAAAGGGCTTAAGTAGCAGAATGTAGTCCAGAGAATGGAATGCGTTGTGTTGTAGTTTACAGTTTGACTGCGATATTTGCACCTTTCGGTCCAACATATCCGACTTCAGCAAAGCATTTTTTGAGTACCGGGTAAGCATTCCCTCTTCGATCCCTTCTCCTTAGCCAGTCTGCCCTGCTGCAGCCTGTTATCCAGGATCACCGCGTGGAGGTGTAGAAGGGTCTTGGCAGCTCTGGTTCGCTGGCCCTGACGCTAGCAGTCAGCTATGGGTCGCTGACCACTGCAGCTCATGCGCTGCTCAGCATCTTGATCCCGTACTAATGTCTGAGAAGGACGTGTTTACAAGTTAGGAAATGGCTTCTGAAAGCATCTGAGTTCATATCTTACGTAAGCGCACTTATTGGTACTGTGACGTCGGCACTTATTGGTACTGTGACGTCGGCACATATTGGTACTGTGACGTCGACACATGTTAAGCTCACGTGTTATCTCTGATGGGTTTTTGGTCCTCGACAAATATGAGTCACGGGACCACAGTTTATATAACTAATAAACATTCCATGAATTATTTTAATCTACAACTGAGTTATACCTACGAACCCGTACCTTCACCATCTCTCTCCCCTCAATCCATCCATCTTCCTGGTCCAAGGAAGGCAGCAGGCGCGCAACTTACCCACTCCCGGCACGGGGAGGTAGTGACGAAAAATAACAATACGGGACTCTTTCGAGGCCCCGTAATTGGAATGAGTACACTTTAAACCCTTTAACGAGGATCTATTGGAGGGCAAGTCTGGTGCCAGCAGCCGCGGTAATTCCAGCTCCAATAGCGTATATTAAAGTTGTTGCAGTTAAAAAGCTCGTAGTTGGATCTCAGGCGCAGGCGGGCGGTCCGGCTCGCGCCGGTTCACTGCCCGTTGTCTCCTGCCCTACCGTCTGCCGGCTCTCTCCCACGGGTGCTCTTCGCTGAGCGTCCTGGGTGGCCGGCGCGTTTACTTTGAAAAAATTAGAGTGTTCAAAGCAGGCCTCGGCTGCCTGAATAATGGTGCATGGAATAATGGAATAGGACCTCGGTTCTATTTTGTTGGTTTTCGGAACTGGAGGTAATGATTACAAGGGCCAAACGGGGGCATTCGTATTGCGGCGTTAGAGGTGAAATTCTTGGATCGCCGCAAGACGAGCTACTGCGAAAGCATTTGTCAAGAATGTTTTCATTAATCAAGAACGAAAGTCAGAGGCGCGAAGACGATCAGATACCGTCGTAGTTCTGACCATAAACGATGCCGACTATCGATCCGCAGGAGTTGCTTCGATGACTCTGCGGGCAGCTTCCGGGAAACCAAAGTGTTTGGGTTCCGGGGGAAGTATGGTTGCAAAGCTGAAACTTAAAGGAATTGACGGAAGGGCACCACCAGGAGTGGAGCCTGCGGCTTAATTTGACTCAACACGGCCAACACTGAAATGATTGACATGCCGAGACCACTCTTCTGGGGTCTAATATGGAACTGGTGCTGGACTTAGACCCCCAGAAATCTGGGGTTATGCCCCCTGTGGCTCGGTTTTGTCTGCATCCAGTGTTCGATAAAGGAATTGACGGAAGAGCACTATCAGGAGTGGAGCCTGAGACCTAAGTTAACTTACCACGCCAATACTGCAGAATGACTATCAAAAAGTACACCTTCGTGGGGTCTAATAGAGAACATGTGCTGGAATTAGACCCTCGAAAATTTTGGGGCTACCCTCTAAGAAACTTGATTGACTCGCTAAGGGAATTGACGGAAGGGCACCACCAGGTGTGGAACCTGCGGCTTAATTTGACTGAACACGCCAATACTGTAGAACAACTGACAAATCGAGAGCACTGCCGTTTGGGTCTAATAATGAACGTACGCTGGTATTAGACTCACGGATGTCAAGTCAGCTCTCAAACACTCAAATGAAAGAACGCTACGGAAATCGTGTTCAAATCCGCAGAAACCGCAGATTTCAAATACCTGGTCATTGACAAACAAAAGCCCTCAATAAATCCGTCTGACCAAAGAGTGAACGGGTGCTGGAAATAGATCATCTGAAGACAGGTCAGTTTTACCCTACAAATGACAGGGCGTAGCTACGGAAAACCAGCTCAAATGGAGAGGAGCCGCAGACACTTTGGTTCACGTACCAGGCTGATAAGCCAAGGGCGCGAGGCTACCATGTGGGGGATTACGGCCGAACCCTTGTAGGCCGCAATCCCGCCCAAAATCTCAGCACCACTGCAATGGGAGGCTCCTACATGCTCGGGACCTGGGGCTTGCGCCCCAGCCCTATCAGGTAGAGCCACAGTAAGAGGTCCTTGCCGCCCGCAAATCAAAGCGGGCGGACAACTGCTTGATACTCACCCTATACGGCGATGGGGTGCGAAAAACACCAACCAAAGACTTAGAACCTGGTCGGGGTGTCGAAAACAGTAGAGCAGCCACCTCACTGTGAACTGTCAAGACCCAACCACTGACCATGAGAGTTGACCGCACACCAGGCGATCAACATCTCTGTGACATTACCAGGCTTGTCCTCTGGCGGAATGCACTCCGGCTACTATATCTACCTATGTACGTTATCAGCCATAACTATCATGCTGGACGCAGAAGAGATGCAGACCAGCGGACATTGCACACCTGCCCCACTGTGTCAACACCCCAGGTGGCGGGGAATGCTAGGCGTACCATCCCTGCATAGAAGCCAAGAAAATAAAGGGAAAAAGAGATACCCCACTCACATGCAAATGCTACGTTTCTGGCAGGACGTGACGATCCTGGGATACAGACACACTGGACTGCCTCTCTTCCGGGTAAACCAGTCCATCTCATATATCACATATCATCATTGCACCCTATAGACACGAGTAGTGAAGACTCGATAGTCTGGTAAGACAACTTCCATAGGAGAGAAAACTCTGATCGTAAACAACTGCTGCCTTGCAGATAGGCTGGGGACAGCCAAAGGCTAAGGAGGGCATCCCTACAGAAACGCCTGTTGAAATCGGATGCACGGGGCCGCTAGCCTAACAAAACAGTGCAACGTAAATCACAGTATGATGGCAGTACAACCTATTCGAAAAACGTATGGCGCTCATCCTGAGGAGACCCGCCAGGCAGCGATAGCGCCGGGCCTCACGCCTCGAAGGGGCCCACCCTTGACTACTGGTGGTCACCCACCCATGTGTCGTGGAGTCAAGGCACATGGCTATGGGGCAACGTCTATTGGCCAAAACCTCAAGACCCTCAAAATACTACAGTGGAATGCGGAGGGAGTCATTAACAAAAAACTTTCCCTAACACACCACCTGCATGAAGGTAAGATTGACGTGGCATGTATCCAGGAAACGCACCTCAACAATAACCATAAATTCTCAATCAGAGGATACCAGACCTTCCGTCTAGATAGAGAAGGCCACAAAGGAGGGGTCCTGATACTGACCAGAAACAGCATACCGAGTAGCGCGGTACCTGTCAATCACACCGGACAAGCAGAAATTGTAGGAGTTGACATAATGGCTCAAGAGACGAAGCTCCGCATTTTCAATCTGTACGGACCACCAAACAGAGACCTATCGCTCTCGAGTATGGAGGTCAGAGACTCCAACTGCATAGTAGTTAGAGATTTCAACAGCCACTCGGAGAGATGGGGCTACTCTGACACAGACAGCAGAGGTGACGAAGTGGAAGATTGGGAGATAGATGCAAATCTCTCCCTAATCAATAGGCCGGAGGATAGCCCTAGCTTCTATTCAAGAACATGGCATACCACCTCGACTCCAGATTTGGCCTTCTCCACACAGGACATACACTATAAAATAGACCGCCAGGTGCTAAACCAACTGGCAGGTAGCGACCACAGGCCGATCAGGCTAACCATTGACATGGAAGTAGGCCCACAGGAAACAAAACCGCTCCCACGTTGGAATTACAAACGAGCCGACTGGGACAGATTTGCAATCCTGACAGATGGGCTGTGTGAAACCATCAACACACGAAACACCAAAATGAAGCCCATGGTAGAGAGCCTAAGCAAGGCAATAATGCAAGCCGCCACTGAAACCATCCCAAGAGGAGCTAGGAAAAACTATAAGCCCTACTGGAATGATGAGTTACAGAAAGTGGAAGATGCAGTAACAAATGCTAGGAACACGGCAGAACGAGAAAAATCCATGGAGGCAAACATCGCCCTCAAAGCCGCCGCGGCGAAGTACAAACACACTCTCAAGCAAACAGCAAGAGAAAGTTGGAAAAATAAAACGGAAAGTTTAAACCTGGACAAAGAAGGGAACAAGCTATGGAAGCTAGTCAGAGCCATGAATGACGAAACCCCGTCAAATAAACAAATTACTATCAAGCAGGGCGAGAACTTGATCACAGGTAAGAAAGCCGCAAACGCCTTTGTCGATCACTATGCCAGAGCAAACCACATCGAGGTCCCTGCAGATAAGCATACAGACATTAGCGAAGAGCTAAAGGGACACGAAAACATAAATACGGCTCCTGAAGAGCACATGATGGCCAAACTAACCATGCGCGAAATGGAAGAGGCTATGAGAACACTAAAGAAAAGGAAATCTCCCGGAAAAGACGGGATAACAAACGAAATGCTGATGGGGCTGGGCCAAACAGCGAAGAAAAAACTACTATCAGTCCTGAACCAAAGCTGGAAAAGGGGTATTGTACCCCAGGCATGGAAAGATGCAATACTGGTACCAGTACCAAAAACAGGAAAGGACAAAACAGATCCGAATGGATACAGGCCCATAAGCCTACTGAGCTGTGTCGGCAAGCTGATGGAACGGATGATAAACACCAGACTGATGTGGCATCTGGAAGAAAAACGAATACTAATTCCACAGCAAGCCGGCTTTAGACAGCACAGATCCACTGAGGACCAGGTCATCCTCATAGCCCAGGAGATAGAAGATGCCTACCAGGCACAGAAACACACAGTAGCTGTTTGGGTGGATCTGGAAAAGGCATTTGACAAAGTCTGGAAGGATGGACTTAGAGTCAAGCTAAGAAGAAGTGATGTCTGTGGGAAGATGTACAAGTGGATCAACCACTACCTCAAACAAAGAACGGCCAGAGTCCAAGTACAAGGGCAGATGAGCAAAAAGGTGACACTCGAGCAGGGAGTACCCCAAGGGGGAGTATTGTCACCCACACTCTTCCTGGTATATATAAACGATATTACAGAGAATATACCAAGAAGAGTCCATAGCTCAATGTTTGCAGACGATCTGGCTATGTGGACCTCTGAAAAGAATCTCACCATAGCAAGAAATCGGATGCAAACGGCCCTAACATCGCTGGAAGAGTGGGCGAACTCATGGCTGGTCAAAATAAACGAGGAGAAAACCACGTGCACAATATTCTCGCTCTCATTAAAACCCCAAAGTACCAAATTAAGCCTAAATGGCAAAATCCTGCAGCCAAACGACAACCCAACCTATCTGGGAGTCACATTTGATCGGCGCATGACATGGAAAAGTCAGATTGAGAGAAACCGAATGAAAGCCAGAGAAAGAATGGCGATCATGAGGAAACTTGCTGGCACAAGCTGGGGAGCAGACGAAAGCATACTAAACAAACTGTACACTGGAAGAGTGAGACCAGTTCTCGAGTATGGCATTGCGGCATGGACAACAGCAGCGAAGGCGAACTTCGATAAAGTTAACAAACTTCAAAACCAAGCCATGAGAATTATAACAGGTGGCATGAAGTCAACGCCAATTGTAGAACTTGAAAAGATTACAAAACTGCAATCCATGACCGATAGAAGAGACTGCAGAGCCCAGCTGCAGTCAGAGAAACTCCGAAGACTGACGGACCATCCAATGTACCAGAGACTAAACAATTTGGGAAATGGGAAACTAAAGCGGAGAAACTTTGCAGAAATAGCCAAAGCAAAGATGCACGAAGATCCCATAAATGCACTAACAACACCAAAACCCATCACTACTCTTACGAAAACCTACTTGGAGGCAGGATATATTTCCAGAGGTGGTAGAAAATATACCAGGTATTGCAAGCAAAAACTGCCAGAGTGAAAAAGAAAGGAGAGACACTACCCTAAGCTTCATAACGAAAAGCTACCCAAGCATGGACTGGACCCATGCATACACCGACGGTTCTGTAACAAACACTACACAGAACGGAGGGGCAGGAGCATTCCTGAACCTACCAAATGGCAGAAAAATAACACTGTCATTCGCTACTGGTAAGTACACAAGCAATTTCAGAGCAGAGGCAGAGGCAGAGGCACTGAGGGCGGCAGTGGAAGAAATGGTAACACACAGTGAAAATGAGAGCCATATAGTCTTGCTGACAGATGCTCTCGAAGTAGTCACAGCGCTAAAAAGCCAGAAGAACACTGAGCTTAATGACTTAAGAGCAGCACTCTGCAAACTGTGCCAGCAGTCCGCACCAAAAAGGGTGGTGGTACAGTGGGTCCCGTCACACTGCAACATCCAAGGCAACGAGGAGGCAGACAGACTGGCAAAAGAAGGTGCAAGGCTAACACAAACAGATACCAGTATGACGTACGAAGAGTCAAAACGGCTTATCAAAGCCAGATACATGTCCAAATGGGAAACCGAACATACTGGTTACACCAAAAACGATGCCTATTACCAGTTGAACCGAAGAGAGCAGGTCGTTGTCTTCAGACTTCGCACTGGCCACAACAGACTGAGGTACCACCTATTCAACAAACTGAAGATAGGGTGTACCGACGAATGCCCGTGCGGTACTGGTAAAATGACCACTGAACATCTGCTGCAGAACTGCCCGACATACGAGGATCAGAGAGAGCAGATGTGGCCATCACCAGTGGAACTGCAAGACAAGCTGTATGGTAGTGGCGAGAGTCTCAGGATGACCGCCGCTTTTTTCGAGAAAATAATGGTTACTGTCTGACTGTACGCAGAAGAAGAAGAAGAAGGATCCAGGACGGACGACCTGGCTAGAGGGCATGAGATACAGAGGGAGCAGAGGCGGCCAGAGAGAGGCAGGGACAGCAAATCTAGGATGAGAAGGCAAACCCTATGGCAATATCTAGAACGTTCAAAGTGATGAGACTGTCACAGGAACAATGGCTGTCAGTCTAACTGGCATGTTGTCCTTAAGAAACTATCAGAAACGACCGTACTAATGTCTTGACTTGGCTTCGTTCGTTCTCAATCCCCCACTACCAAACCCTGAAAGGGCTTAAGTAGCAGAATGTAGTCCAGAGAATGGAATGCGTTGTGTTGTAGTTTACAGTTTGACTGCAATATTTGCACCTTTCGGTCCAACATATCCGACTTCAGCAAGCATTTTTTGAGTACCGGGTAAGCATTCCCTCTTCGATCCCTTCTCCTTAGCCAGTCTGCCCTGCTGCAGCCTGTTATCCAGGATCACCGCGTGGAGGTGTAGAAGGGTCTTGGCAGCTCTGGTTCGCTGGCCCTGACGCTAGCAGTCAGCTATGGGTCGCTGACCACTGCAGCTCATGCGCTGCTCAGCATCTTGATCCCGTACTAATGTCTGAGAAGGACGTGTTTACAAGTTAAGAAATGGCTTCTGAAAGCATCTGAGTTCATATCTTACGTAAGCGCACTTATTGGTACTGTGACGTCGGCACATATTGGTACTGTGACGTCGACACATGTTAAGCTCACGTGTTATCTCTGATGGGTTTTTGGTCCTCGACAAATATGAGTCACGGGACCACAGTTTATATAACTAATAAACATTCCATGAATTATTTTAATCTACAACTGAGTTATACCTACGAACCCGTACCTTCACCATCTCTCTCCCCTCAATCCATCCATCTTCCTGGTCCACCACCTCCGTCCATCTCGCACACATACCCTTAACGCATGCGCATTTGATGTCCAACCAAACAAATTGTGCTATGGTGGTTACAACACAGCCTTGGTCAATGTTTAGAAAAATCGTTAAAAATCATTTGTCCTATCTCTTAAAACCCAAATAGCCAGTAATGTTCTAATGATCCCAAAAAGCAGCCATGTCAAATTGTGTTCAGAAACGCCGGAACGGTTTAGAGAAGTTTGAGGAAGGACCAAGCGGAGCAGGGCAGATGACAACGCCAGACGGAGGACACATCATCCAAAGACTTTCTCAGATTTGGGCAGTTATCATCTTGTTTGCGAATGCCCACAATGAATAGGTTACTCTTTTGTGCGCCCTGAACAGGACGATATAAGGCGGGTTACAGTAACTTTCCTCACATCCTGAGCGTGCTGATGATGTGGACCAGGGTCCCCCAGGCGGATTTGCAATGCTTAGCTTCATCTACGTGTCACTCACTACTACAGGGATCACACCACTCCCTCACCTCGTTAGCCATGCTGCCATGAAAACAGCCCGTCTCCAGAGAGGGCTATTAGGAAGCCGAAGTGGGGGTCTTGGCCTGTACGTTTTGCCTCTATCCCTAAGCTGATCAGACGTTAGCCTCTATCCCTCAGCTGATCAGACGTTAGCCTCTCTCCCTCACCTGACCAGACGTTAGCCTTTCTCCCTCAGCCGACCAGACGTTAGAATCTGTCCCTCAGCTGACCAGACGTTAGCCTCTCTCCTCCACCTGACCAAACCCCCCCCCCATCCTCACCTGACCAGACGTCAGCCTTCCTCCCCCACCTGACCAGACGTTAGCCTTCCTCCCCCACCTGACCAGACGTTAGCATCTCTCCCTCACCTGACTAGACGTTAGCCTCTCTCCCTCAGCTGACCAGACGTTAGCCTCTCTCCCTCACCTGCCCAGACGTTTGCCTTCTCCCCTCCCCCACCTGACCAGACGTTAGCCTTCCCCCTCCCCAAACTGACCAGACGTTGGCCTTCCCCCTCTCCCACCTGACCAGACGTTAGCCTTCCCCCCTCCCTCACCTGACCAAACGTTAGCCTCCACCCCACCTGACCAGACGTTAGCCTTCCTCCCCCACCTGACCAGACGTTAGCCTTCCTCCCCCACCTGACCAGACGCCAGTTTTCCTCCCTCACCTGGCCAGACGTTAGCCTTCCTCCCTCACGTGACTAGACGCCAGTTTTCCTCCCTCACCTGGCCAGACGTTAGCCTTCCTCCCTCACCTGGCCAGACGTTAGCCTTCCTCCCTCGCGTGACCAGACGCCAGTTGTCCTCCTTCACCTGACCAGACGTGAGTTTTCCACCCCGGGGAGTTCTGATAAACGACATTAAATTCGACCGACAGTTTGTTTCGTCTGCGCGCTACACCAACAAATGATCACAGTTTTTCAAGTTGTTTAACAATAAGCAAAGATAAGAATTATTTTCTCCAAGATGGCGCGCAGACGATAATTCATTTGTAATGCTTTGATCTGACTACAAAAATCTGTTCTGAAACTGCTGAACCCTTTAACTAACTTTTTTTCGCAGGAGCTTAAGTTGTCATAGCAACTTCAGAAATACAATGACAACAACATAGTAACAAACTAAATGCACGCGTTCAGCATGAAAGTCAAGGTATAAATAACTGAGGCCATGAAGGTATCAAGACAAGCAGGACTAACCAATATCTCTACTGAAAAGACAGACAATCAAAGTGGTGACAGATTTCACATACTTTGGGAGCACGTTATCAGCAGACGGAAGAATTACAGCGCGAATCGAACAGATACGCAATAAGGAAAATCATATAATTGCAAAACCCGATTCTTCAATAACTGCCAAAAGAGGTATGTTCGACACGGTTAGCGTCCACATATTATGTTCCCAATGTAACACGGTTAGCGTCCTCACATTATGTTCCCAATGTAACACGGTTAGCGTCCACACATTATGTTCCCAATGTAACACGGTTAGCGTCCTCACATTATGTTCCCAATGTAACACGGTTAGCGTCCACACATTATGTTCCCAATGTAACACGGTTAGCGTCCTCACATTATGTTCCCAATGTAACACGGTTAGCGTCCACACATTATGTTCCCAATGTAACACGGTTAGCGTCCACACAATGTCACAACTGGACACTAACATCAAATGAAAAACGACACATCGTAACAGCGGAAATGAAATGCCTGCGACAACCTATTCTTAGTACCACATCAATTGCAGGGTTCATAGACAAAACATGACAGGTTTCATAGACAGGGTTCATAGACAGAACATGACAGGTATCATAGAGAGGGTTCATAGACAGAACATGACAGGTTTCATAGGCAGGGTTCATAGACAGAACATGACAGGTTTCATAGGCAGGGTTCATAGACAGAACATGACAGGTTTCATAGACAGGGTTCATAGACAGAACATGGCAGGTTTCATAGACAAAGTTCATAGACAGAACATGACAGGTTTCATAGACAGAACATGACAGGTTTCATAGACAGGGTTCATAAACAGAAAATGACAGGTTTCATAGAAAGGGTCATAGACAGAACACGACAGGTTTCATAGAAAGGGTTCATAGACAGAACACGACATGTTTCATAGACAGGGTTCATAGACTGGGTTCATAAACAGAAAATGACAGGTTTCATAGATAGGGTTCATAGACAGAACATGACAGGTTTCATAGACAGGGTTCATAGACAGAACATGACATGTTTCATAGACAGGGTTCATAGACATAACATGACAGGTTTCATAGACAGGGTTCATAGACAGAACATGACATGTTTCATAGACAGGGTTCATAGACAGAACATGACATGTTTCATAGACAGGGTTCATAGACAGGGTTCATAGACAGAACATGACAGGTTTCATAGACAGGGTTCATAGACAGGGTTCATAACCAGAAAATGACAGGTTTCATAGACAGAGTTCATAGACAGAACATGACAGGTTTCATAGACAGGGTTCATAGACAGAACATGACAGGTTTCATAGACAGAACATGACATGTTTTATATACAGAACATGACATGTTTCATAGACAAGGTTCATAGACAGAACATGTCAGATTTCATAGACAAGGTTCATAGACAGAACATGACAGATTTCATAAACAAGGTTCATAGACAGAACATGACAGGTTTCATAGACAGGGTTTATAGACAGAACATTACATATTTCATAGAAAGCACACGGAGTAGTTGATGAGTGCACACGGAGGAGTTGTAAGTGCACACGGAGGAGTTATAAGTGCACACTGAGGAGTTGATGAGTGCACACGGAGGAGTTGATGAGTGCACACGGAGGAGTTGATGAGTGCACACGGAGGAGTTGATGAGTGCACACGGAGGAGTTGATGAGTGCACACGGAGGAGTTCATGAGTGCACACGGAGGAGTTGTAAGTGCACACAGAGGAGTTGTAAGTGCACACTGAGGAAATGATGAGTGCACACGGAGGAGTTGATGAGTGCACACGGAGGAGTTGATGAGTGCACACTGATGAGTTGATGAGTGCACACGGAGGGGTTGTAAGTGCACACGGAGGAGTTGTAAGTGCACACTGATGAGTTGATGAGTGCACACGGAGGAGTTGATGAGTGCACACGGAGGAGTTAATGAGTGCACCCGGAGGAGTTGTAAGTGCACACTGAGGAGTTGATGAGTGCACACGGATGATTTGATGAGTGCACACGGAGGAGTTGATGAGTGCACACAGAGGAGTTGATGAGTGCACACAGAGGAGTTGATGAGTGCACACGGAGGAGTTGATGAGTGCACACGGAGGAGTTGATGAGTGCACACGGAGGAGTTCATGAGTGCACACGGAGGAGTTGATGAGTGCACACAGAGGAGTTGATGAGTGCACACAGAGGAGTTGATGAGTGCACACAGAGGAGTTGATGAGTGCACACATGTAACTAATGCATCAAACAGAGTGGCAGCCCATCGTACTGCACACCTGCCAAGAAACTTATTACAGCCAAATAGGCGACGGCTGTAAGAAGCAACGTTCTGTAAAGAGTGTACGGACATTATTTCAAACTGTTCACCTCCCCTGTATTCATAAGATGGCTCCTTTATTTTTACCTTTATGTACACACACACATACTCACACTATCACACACATTCACTCACACACAAACACACACTCGGTATATCAAGTCCCGTGCCTGCACTGTAAGATCCATGTCAAAAAATTGTAAGATATGTTCATCCTTATTGCTAAGTGTCCATGTTTGAGAGCCTTCCGGTGATATGGGCGAGACATGTCTGATGATGGGCTAGTTCTATAGCCGATTAACATGTCCTAATCAGATATGACTACTTAAATGTTCAATCAGTCCTATGATATGGCTTGAAAACATGGACATATAACTACCAATATCCCATCCAAACTGCATATCTTCAACACTAATTTCAATCATCTGGCAATAATGGCGCCATTACTGGCTGCGAGTCTACATTTCTCTACTGTTTCGGATCATTATGGATGCCGCCAGACCACGGATTTGCCTGGAATTCACACTAGTCGACGACTTACACTTGTGTTCACGGAAACGTGGAGTTGTTTTCCGTCTGGACTTGTTATTTCGTTCTTTTTTTGTGATTTCTTCCATCCGTTTATCCTGGTCTGGACGCCGGCTGAATGGCGCTACGCTTATACATGTGTCGTATTTCACGGGTTAGTTCTGCCGGTTCACCTTCACGAATATGGCGTGTTGGAATTTTAGATGCTACTATGATGAGCTGAATACAGCTGGGGAGAGATGCCAGACTCACTCACACGCTGCGTGTTGTTCATACGACCTCTTGTGGTTATCGAAAGGCACGACAAACTGCGTTAGATGCCATCCCACCTTTCTACCCTGCGGGTTACATGTTTACGGAAAGGCTTCGGTGGTAACCCTGAGGCAAAATCTCCATCCTATGCTATCTCCAGTCGTCTCGATGAATGTCTTGCCACTGGCAAAAGGTAGCTTAGGCTCTGTGAGTGAGGTTGACAAAAGGCGCAGTTTCTTCCTCACTTTAATCCAAATCTCCGCGCAAGTCACCCATTTCAGAGGACACAGCAAGATATACGGCTGAACAAAGAGAGTGGTCTTCATCACTTGTGATGGACAACTATTAAATTAAATTAAAATCAGTCCTATGATATGGCTGGAAAACATGGATATATAACTAAGAGAATAAAAACTGGACTAAAGACCTTCATCAAGTGATGTCTCTGTCGTATACTTGCTGTTATCAGTTAGCCAGGTGTATTATCAAACATGCTTGATCAATAGCATTCATAAAGTTAACACAGGTGAAGATTATAGAGAGAAAGTGAAATAGATTAGACACACCCTCAGAAAGTGAACATGGATTAGACCCACTCTCAGAAAGTGAGCATGGATTAGAGCCACTTTCAGAAAGTGAACATGGATTAGAGCCACTCTCAGAAAGTGAACATGGATTAGAGCCACTCTTAGAAAGTGAACATGGATTAGAGCCACTCTCAGAAACTGAACATGGATTAGAGCCACTCTCAGAAAGTGAACATGGATTAGAGCCACTCTCAGAAAGTGAACATGGATTAGAGCCACTCTCAGAAAGTGAACATGGATTAGAGCCACTCTCAGAAAGTGAATATGGATTAGAGCCACTCTCAGAAAGTGAACATGGATTAGAGCCACTCTCAGAAACTGAACATGGATTAGAGCCACTCTCAGAAAGTGAACATGGATTAGAGCCACTCTCAGAAAGTGAACATGGATTAGAGCCACTCTCAGAAAGTGAACATGGATTAGAGCCACTCTCAGAAAGTGAATATGGATTAGAGCCACTCTCAGAAAGTGAACATGGATTAGAGCCACTCTCAGAAAGTGAACATGGATTAGACCCACTCTCAGAAAGTGAACATGGATCAGAGCCACTCTCAGAAAGTGAACATGGATTAGAGCCACTCTCGGGAAGAAGACAAACAATATAACCAGACATGCGTTGTACTGGAAAGAGGCGACAAACAGTGGCAGATAAAACTGAGGCAACCGTGGTCTCATGAGATGATATCAGAAAGATGACCCAGAGTATGGATAGGTGGATGGTGACCAGTGCAGCCCTGTGTACTTTCAAGACGTGATATGTAAGGAGTGACAAGACGTGATCTGTAAGACGTGACTAGTGCGACGTGACAAGAAGTGATCTGTAAGGCGTGACAAGACGTGAACTGTAAGGCATGACATGATGTGATCAGTAAGACGTGACATGACGTAATCAGTAAGACGTGACATGACATGATCAGTAAGACGTGGCAAGACGTTATCTGTAAGGCGTGACAAGACCTGCACTCTTCTCTCAAGACATGATCTGTAAGACGTGACAAGACGTGATCTGTAAAGCGTGACAAGACGCGATCTGTAAAGCGTGACATGAGGTGATCAGTAATCCCTGACAAAACTTAATCTGTAAGACGTGACAAGACCTGGACTATACTCTCCAGACGTGATCTGTAAGGCGTGATATGACGTGATCAGTAAGACGTGGTAATACGTAATATGTAAGGCGTGGCATGATGTGATCAACAATACGTGACATGACGTGATCAGTAAGACGTGCCAAGACGTGATCTTTAAGGCCTGGCAAGACGTGACCTGTAGGACGTGACATGATGTGATCAGTAAGACGTGACAAGACGTGATCTGTAAGGCGTGGCATGACGTGGTCAGCAATACGTAATCAGCAATACGTGACATGACGTGATCAGTAAAACGTGACAATACATGATCTGTAAGGCGTGGCAAGACGTGATCTGTAAGACGTGACATGATGTGATCAGTAAGACGTGACAAGACGTTATCTATAAGGCGTGACAGGACGTGATTTGTAAGACGTGACAAGACGTGATCTGTAATGCGTGACAAGACGTGATCTGTAAGACGTGACATGATCTACACAAACGTGAGTTCAACAGGTACTCACTTCCGGTTCTCAACCGTAACCGCTTGACAGGTCCAGTCCGCAGCTGATTCTTGCTATGTGGATCCACATGAATAGGTGGACCCATTCTCCGCCTGGCTGCCTGTCCTACCGACCCGACCCGATTCTTGTGTGATAATCCGGCCACTAGTCCAAACAGGCTGATAACACGCTCGATGTGATCACACTACCAGCCGGCCGATAAGAGGCGCTTCAGTGAGGATATGTTATCAAGTTAAGATTTGTGTGTGTGATGGCATAAGCTCGGCTCGACTATACACACTCGAATATGCACACAGATCACACGCAATAAGGGCAGGTGACACTGTTCTAGCACAGGCAGGTGACACAACACAGTTCTAGCGGTCTAGTAGAGGCAGGTGACACAACACAGTTCTAGCGGTCTAGTAGAGGCAGGTGACACAACATAGTTCTAGCGGTCTAGTAGAGGCAGGTGACACAACACAGTTCTAGCGGTCTAGTAGAGGCAGGTGACACAACACAGTTCTAGCGGTCTAGTAGAGGCAGGTGACACAACACAGTTCTAGCGGTCTAGTAGAGGCAGGTGACACAACATAGTTCTAGCGGTCTAGTAGAGGCAGGTGACACAACACAGTTCTAGCGGTCAAAATCTGGGAGCATGCATGCCATACGTACCTGATGAGGTAATGATAGTTTGAAAAGGATATTCCTGCTAGCGTGGAAGATGTTGGTGCAAATGGTTTATAAGAAGAGCAAAGGCAATTCGGTTGAACAGGGAACTAGGACAATCGTTGTGGATGATTTTCAGAGAAGTAGAGGAGGGTGGACGGCTAGAGACGAGGAGGGAGATGGACGTTGAGACAAGTAGATGTCATGTTGTGAGAGGAAGGAAATAGAATAATAAAACTTTGGTATCCTTTAGACAAGTAGATTTAGGGACAAGGAAACAAAAGTACTGATATCAGCGACAACAGAAGAAATGAAAGACAAAAGTGGAAAGGAGACACGAAATCTAGTAACTGGCCATGACTACAGCGGACACAGCGACTCTATAGAGGTGGCAGAACCAGAGCTATGAACTCTGACGCTCAAGACCGGTTGATCTTTAGAGGTGGTAGCTGTTGAGGTGGTAGTTCTAGAGGTGGTAGCTGTAGAGGTGGTAGATGTAGAGGTGGCAGAACCAGAGCTATGAACTCTGACGCTCAAGACCGGCTGATCTCTAGAGGTGGTAGCTGTAGAGGTGGTAGTTCTAGAGGTGGTAGCTGTAGAGGTGGTAGATGTAGAGGTGGCAGAACCAGAGCTATGAACTCTGACGCTCAAGACCGGCTGATCTCTAGAGGTGGTAGCTGTAGAGGTGGTAGTTCTAGAGGTGGTAGCTGTTGAGGTGGTAGATGTAGAGGTGGTAGAACCACAGCTATGAACTCTGACGCTTCAAGAAGAGCGGCTCATCACTAAGTCTGTCAAATAATCGAGCGAACACATATATACGAAATCATTACATGACAACGGGTAATGAAACTATAATAATCCCACGCTCAAGTGGTCGACGGGCCACAATAAATTGTTGATACGAGGTTTAGAGACACTCACATGTGACAGATACGCCAGCCTAACGAGAAGAGGTCAGGTGTGTCAATGGCGTTTCAATGTATATGTATGGCCTATTTTATGGCTATTGTCGCCATGAAGAATAGGCGGCTGGCTACAAGGAGCAACCAATTGGCTTGCTCAACACAGAGCGTGGATCGGGGTGACGTCATTGTTCTTCGTCGTTTCCAGACAGACTTAGCTTATTGTCGAGATGTAGTTCCAGCAGGCAGACTTCGTTTATTGTCGAGATGTAGTTCCAGGCAGACTTCGCTTATTGTCGAGATGTAGTTCCAGGCAGACTTCGTTTATTGTCCAGATGTAGTTCCAGACAGACTTAGCTTATTGTCGAGATGTAGTTCCAGGAAGACTTCGCTTATTGTCCAGATGTAGTTCCAGACAGACTTAGCTTATTGTCCAGATGTAGTTCCAGACAGACTTAACTTATTCTCGAGATGTAATTCCAGACAGACTTCGCTTACTGTCAGATGTAGTTCCAGAACGACTTAGATTATTCTCCGGATGTAGTTCCAGACAGACTTAACTTATTCTCGAGATGTAATTCCAGACAGACTTCGCTTACTGTCAGATGTAGTTCCAGAACGACTTGGATTATTGTCCGGATACTGAATTCCATTCTTCCTTCTACTGTCCAGACTAAGGTCCAGAAATTCTTCCTTTTACTGTCCAGACTAAGATCCAGAAATTCTTCCTTTTATTGTCGAGACTAAGGTCCGGAAATTCTTCCTTCTATTGTCCAGACTAAGATCCATAAATTCTTCCTTCTATTGTCCAGACTAAGGTGCAGAAATTCTTTCTTCTATTGTCCAGACTAAGGAGCAGAATTTCTTCTTTCTATTGTCCATACTAAGGTCCAAAAATTCTTCCTCCTATTGTCCAGACTAAGATCCAGAAATTATTCCTTCTATTGTCCAGACTAAGGTGCATAAATTCTTCCTTCTATTGTCCAGACTAAGATCCAGAAATTCTTCCTTCTATTGTCCAGACTAAGATCCATAAATTCTTCCTTCTATTGTCCAGACTAAGGTCCAGAAATTCTTCCTTCTATGGTCCAGACTAAGGTCCAGAAATTCTTGCTTTGTCCTGGTTAAGCTCCAGTAGAAACACAAAACCACTTGGGTGTTCTAAACAATGGTGGTAGATGTTTCCACGTATTTTACCTGATGAAGTTGCTAGTCTCATGCCCAATCATCTTCAGTCGGCGTTCACATGCTTTGAAACTTGCAGCATTGAAGGAATACCTGCTAGCGACCTGAGGCTGACAGAACGTCGTGGGGAGCTTCTATTGTTGGTCGTCGTGCTGTACTACAGCTTTGGGAAACAGAAGAGGATGGGCTTCGAGTTTAAAACATGGCTTCCTCAATCACAGAGCAAGATGGAACGATTAGCAGATGTAATAGAAGCAGACGGCGAGTTACTGATGAAGGGAAGGTCATGGTTGTCCCACAGCAGACACTGTTCATGAGGCGGTGTGTTGATGACTTCTATGATCGCGTGAGCTGGAGTGATCGTGTGAGCTGGAGTGATCGTGTGAGCTGGAGTGATCGTGTGAGCTGGAGTGATCGTGTTAGCTGGAGTGATCGTGTGAGCTGGAGTGATCGTGTGAGCTGGAGTAATCGTGTGAGCTGGAGTGATCGTGTGAGCTGGAGTGATCGTGTGAGCTGGAGTGATCGTGTGAGCTGGAGTGATCGTGTGAGCTGGAGTGATCGTGTTAGCTGGAGTGATCGTGTGAGCTGGTGTGATCGGACCCCATCATACGGACCACATCACACAGCCCACATCACACGGCCCACATCACGCGGACCACATCACGCGGACCACATCACATCACACGGACCACATCACACAGACCCCATCACACGGCCCACATCACACGGACCACATCACACGGCCCACATCACACGGACCACATCACACCGACCACATCACACAGCCCACATCACACGGACCCCATCACACGGCCCACATCCAACAGCCCACATCACACGGACCCCATCACACGGCCCACATCACACGGACCACATCACACGGACCACATCACACGGCCCACATCACACGCACTCAAGCAGCGCGATGCACGACAGTCCACGGATTGAACAGCTGATTGACAGACCACGACGGCTTGGTATTGAATTCTCACAGGTAAACGAAACACACTTTCTTCAGTTAAACGCGAGGCTGACTCCAAGCCCGAGTGAAAGCTCAAACAGAAGGTAATGCCATTTATAGAAAAAAGGTCTCTGTTACTTATTCAGTAGACGTGACCCATCCAAATAAGCTGATAGGCTTTGGTGCAGGCAAATCTCTATAAAGCTGACTTTCTTCTAGAAACAATCAGGCGGTTTTCAGTTGCCGGATTCAGTTTGTGAATGTTAAATGTCTCAAGTATCTTCTCTCATTTACAAGAATGTGCCATAGAAGATGGTCTATGTCATTCTGTCACGAATCAGCTATTTCTAAACGTCGCACATTTCACCTACTGAATTCATGCAGAAATAAAACATGGATTAGATTCGGCTGTCAGTTGACATCTTATGTTCGCTAACAGTCTTACAATAAACTCGCTTAAATCCAGCAGCACACGAATCAACAATAATAGTAGCAGCTTCTACCAACATGAAGTCCCTTCACGCGCCCAGATCAGATGGTGGGGACAATAACACTGACCCCTGTTGAGCAGGTACGTTTTGACTAATGCCACCCGACCAGGTGTGTGCCCGCGCGCGTGTGACACCTAGAACTTTGACAGGGGACAACTAAGGGCATTACGGACCATATGATAACTGGTATACCTCAAACCTGACTCTCTGTCAAGGTACCGACTCTGTCATCGATCCCCTCAACTTTATCAGCCCCTCTCTCAGTCCAGACCCACTGGAGGCAGTACTATAGTACGTACCTGTGTGTTTGTGTTTGTGTGTGGTAATATCATAATGCCCTTATATCGTTGATTTTTCATTCTCATGAGCCATACCTCCTGGCGAAGGTGACTAGGATTTTGCACGAGCACATGTACGGTGTATTGTTGTTCCTTGTGACTGGTGACGTTACCCTGTCCCCCGGTTCCTAAACGTACTGTTATATGTCAGTTCCTTATGACCCTTACCTGTTGTTACAACATGCTATCACACTTACATGCTCACATGCTACTGGGACTACAAATGGAGAATATTCTAACGATCTCTCTATCAGTGTTAATAAATTTATAATAAGTGTGAAACTGCTTCAAAGCTCTATACAACCCCACACAGCTCTCACCAACTGCAAGTCCCAACATCTCCCCACACTGCTATCACGAACTGCAGGTCCCCACATCTCCCCACAAACCCACACTGCTATCACCAACTGCAGGTCTCCGCCTCTCCCCACAAATCCACATTACTATCACCAACTGCAGGTCCAATCATCTCCCCACAAATCCACACTGCTATCACCAACTGCATCTCCCCACAAACCCATATTGCTTTCACCAACTGCATCTCCTCACATCTCCCCACAAACCCACACTGCTATCAAAAACTGCAGGTCCCCACATCTCCCCACAAACTCACACTGCTATCACCAACTGCATCTCCCCACAAACCCACACTGCTATCACCAACAGCAGGTCCCCACATCTCACAAACAAACCCACACTGCTATCACCAACTGAATCTCCCTACAAACCCACACTGCTATCACCAACTGCATCGCCCCACATCTCCCCACAAACACACACTGCTATCACCAACTGCATCTCCTCCACATCTACCTACAAACCCACACTGCTATCACCAACTGTATCTCCCCACAAACCCACACTGCTATTACGAATTATTTTAGGTCCCCACATCTCCCCACAAACCCACACTGCTTTCACCAACTGCAGGTCCCCACGTCTCCCCACAAACCCACACTGCTATCACCAACTGCATCTCCCCACAAACCCACACTGTTATCACCAACTGCATCTCGACCACATCTCCCCACAAACCCACACTGCTATCACCAAATGCAGGTCCCCACATCTCACCACAAACCCACACTACTATCACCAACTACATCTCCCCACATCTCCCAACAAACCCACACTGCTATCTCCAACTGCATCTAACCACATCTCCCAACAAACCCACACTGCTATCACCAACTGCATCTCCCCACAAAGCCACACTGCTATCACCGATTGCAGGTCTCCGCCTCCCCCCACAAACCCACACTGCTATCACCAACTGCATATCCCCGCCTCTAACCACAAACGCACACTGCTATCACGAACTGCAGGTCCCCACATCTCCCCACAAATCCACACTGCTATCACGAACTGCAGGTCCCCACATCTCCCCACAAACCCACACTGCTATCACAAACTGCAGGTCCCCACATCTCCCCACAAACCCACAATGCTATCACAAACTGCAGGTCCCCAGATGTCCCCACAAACCCACATTGCTATCACCAACTGCAGGTCCCCACATCTCCCCACAAACCCACACTGCTATCACCAACTGCATCTCCCCACAAACCCACACTGCTTTCACCAACTGCATCTCCCCCCACTGCTATCAACAACTGCAGGTCCCTACATCTCCCCACAAACCCACACTGCTTTCACCAACTGCATCTCCCCACACTGCTATCAACAACGGCAGGTCGCCACATCTCCCCACAAACCCCAACTGCTATCACCAACTGCATCTCCCCACACTGCTATCAACAACTGCAGGTCCCCACGTCTCCCCACAAACCCACACTGCTTTCACCAACTGCATCTCCCCACACTGCTATCAACAACTGCAGGTCCCCACATCTCCCCACAAACCCACACTGCTATCACCAACTGCATCTCCCCACAAACCCACACTGCTTTCACCAACTGCATCTCCCCACAAACCCACACTGCTTTCACCAACTGCATCTCCCCACACTGCTATCAACAATTGCAGGTCGCCACATCTCCCCACAAACCCACACTGCTATCACCAACTGCATGCTTTAGTCAACAATCACAATATTCTACGTCATATTGGAAAGAGTCTTAGATTAGCTAGGACCCATTCACAGGTAGGTAAGCACGGGGCACTTAATAACAGTACATAAATAACGTCCCTTTCTATACATATCTATTTCTATTTGAAACCACTGATGTGCAGCCGTAGTGGGATATGGGGTGCGACATTAACCAAGCAACGTGCCGGTGTGGGGAGGCACACATCAGCCAAAACAGTTGCCCTAACTCTAGATAGTGGTACCGACTTTTTTATTTTGAGCCAAAGTTCCCTGGTAGTAGATCTTTCTCCACTGTAAACCAATGTTCCATAGTAGTAGATCTTTCTCCGCCCTAAACCAATGTTCCCTGATAGTAGATCTTTCTCCACTCTAAACCAATGTTCCCTGATAGTAGATCTTTCTCCACTCTAAACCAATGTTCCCTGATAGTAGATCTTTCTCCACTCTAAACCAATGTTCCCTGATAGTAGATCTTTCTCCACTCTAAACCAATGTTCCCTGATAGTAGATCTTTCTCCACTCTAAACCAATGTTCCCTGATAGTAGATCTTTCTCCACTCTAAACCAATGTTCCCTGATAGTAGATCTTTCTCCACTCTAAACCAATGTTCCCTGATAGTAGATCTTTCTCCACTCTAAACCAATGTTCCCTGATAGTAGATCTTTCTCCACTCTAAACCAATGTTCCCTAATAGTAGATCTTCCTTCAGTCGGATCCAAGATTCCCTGGTAGTAGATTTGTAGTGGCTCCTCATGCATCGCAGGGTGCACTGAAGAAAGTGTGCACACATATCCTCGTTGTAGTGCAACGTGATGTTTCTCAGCAAATTCACTTCTGCCTGGATCACAGCATGGATCCAGACTTCACTGGCCAGGCTGCTGTAACACTGCGCCAGTTGCCAGGGAGATAGTGAAGGTGTGAGATAGGATCTCGGTCAGCTGGTGTCACCTGACCCTGACGTGAAATGGAGGGCAAGGGGGGGGGGGGGGGGTTCATTATGTTTCACATGACCGTGACATTAGACGTATACACAGTAGTACTGAACTAAGGGTGCAGTACAGGCTGACCAAGGTGGTGAGTGCAGCCAGCAACCTCATTATGTCAAATATGCAGTAAGTTTCTTGAACAACGGACTACTGCAAGAAGACACGAAGAGCACCGGCTCAGGGATGTTGGAGGACGACCAGGTGGCTTTAGGATTGATCGATGAGAAACAAACAGATCTCTTGTGTGGGCCTTATTCATTTTGGGACATAATAACTCCATCCCAAGTGGAGAAAGGGATATAATCACTCCATCCCAAGTGGAGAAGGGACATAATAACTCCATCCCAAGTGGAGAAGGGACATAATAACTCCATCCCAAGTGGAGAAGGGACATAATAACTCCATCCCAAGTGGAGAAGGGACATAATCACTACATCCCAAGTGGAGAAGGGACATAATCACTCCATCCCAAGTGGAGAAAGGGATATAATCACTCCACCCTAAGCGGAGACAGGACAGGGTTACTCCACCGTAAGTGGAGACAAGGTAGGGTTACTCCACTAACTATGATACGGGCTCCCTCTCTTCTCCCCTCCCTCTGTTTCATTGGACTCTGTCCTACAATCACATTCTTGCACAACTTTCACACGCGATCTCAGATTGAGGCCCGTCCATTGCACTTTGGTTGAGCTGGCTTCTGGGAGCGCAAAAATCTAGCATGGGTACACACAGACATCCAAGCACTGGTTTATGCGTCTATCGCCCGAATGACTACGGTCTGGGGTGGAATAGGCGCGCCTCCGTAGTAGAAACTAGTGAGGCAAACACAAAAAATTAAAAAAATTAAAAATAAACAAGTGGACACAGAATAAGATCCATCTCAGCATGCATGCTCTAGATGCCACTAAACAGTTTGTTGCGGATGTGGCTTGCAACAGCGTCGCGTAGAACAGCGTGCTAAAGAAAATACCCCTACAAAATAATTAATCGCTTGTTCAGAAATCCAGAAAGAATGACCCATGCTCCAACTGGAGCGAACTAGGATGTACGAGAGATATACGTTGGTACTGAGGTGGTATGATCACAAGGTTGTAGGGGTCAATTGTTACAGGTAAAGCTTACAGACACGTACACGCGTGCCTCTATCACCTGCTAGCGGTATCAAAGCTGCACATTACCTGGGGGAGGGGGGGGGGATCTCATGTCTGCTAGGCTTGATCTTAGCCACAATTATGCTCAAGACAAGCACAAATAAGGGCGCACCAATGTCAAACTCGAGCAACGTGGCTCTTCAAGTCAGTGACGGCAGATCTCGGTCATCTATGGTGTATGTTACTGTTGGCATCAAATATACAATATACTCTTTTGTTGTTTGTATGTGTGTGTGTGTGTGTGTGTATATTTGTACGCTCACATATAAACATGAACAAATACACACGAGCACGCACGCACAAACATACGCACAAACACACGCACGACCACGAACGCACGCACACACACAAATATCATGTTTGAGACTGAAAGACTGAAAGCATTAATGGCCCTGAAATGATCATTCTAATTTGACATGAAAGGACCTGTTCAACATGTTTCGCAGCGTATCAATATAACCGGTTCCAGGCAGACACCCCTCCCTCCCAAACCATTTTCTTCCTAACCTCCACAACCCGGGCCAGTCACGGATGCTTACTTCCACGTAAGACCTCCTCAGTCATCTCCCATTAACCTGTACCATTCGGCTTGATGACCAATATCTTCTGTCAGAGAAGGGCGATACTAGGTCATAGATGCCTTTTAGAACTACCGTAGCGACACGAGGTACCGTACAAGCTAGAAAACACAACAATGATTTCACTGACATTGTCCCTTATTTGTCAACATAATCTCCACAAATTTTCTACAAAACTACATGCCAGATCCAAATGATTTTTCTCATGCAGTCATGACGTTATGCAAATATTTTGTTCTCTTAAGAAATGTGATGTATTTTGACAAATGTATTCATTAGTCTATATTAAAACCACCCTCAGCGAATTGGACATACTTTTAACACGTTTAAGGTACACAGACGTGTTGTTTTAAAAATAGATGTTTTGATCTTCAAATACGCTCAGTAAATATAAATTCCAGATTTTCCCGTGACACTTTGTCGAATGCAGAAAACAAGAAACGCCATTCACGCGAAACTGTCTAATAGTTATAGGCGTATACACCAGTGTTGGGATGAGGGGGCCGTATCACAGGACACGACAGACGCCAACATAATCCCCTTTTCCAAGAAAAATGGAGACGGAAGAGACTGCCTTAATTACAGGGGAATATAACTCCTCAACACCGTAGGCAAAGTGTATGCTCGCATCAACCTGAGCAGGCTGCGAAAGCTGGCCGACAGGGTGTATCCGGAATGTCAGTGTGGTTTTCGCACAAAAAAAGGTCCCCCGTTGATTTGGTCTTTTTACTGAAACAGTTGCAAGAGAAATACAGAGAACAACATAGACCACTTTTTCTTGCCTTCATCGACCTCACCAAGGCATTCAACCTGGTAAACAGAGAGGGTCTTTTTAAAGTACTGTCTAAAGTTGGCTGCCCACCTAAACTGCTGAGCATGATTTGATCTTTTCAGATCCCAGAGATCCCAGAGCCTATAGATATTTTTCAAAGAGACATGGATACAGCGGGATTAAGATCAATCTGTATTACAGAGGAAATGGTTTTTAAAAAATTGGAGGGGTTGAAAGTGAATAAATGTCCAGGTCAAGATGGTATTCACCCAAAATTGCTGTATGAAATTAGAAACCAACTAGCAAAACCATTGGCTATATTGTGTTCTCATTCATTTACAAAAGGGATTGTTCCACGGGATTGGAAAGATGCAGGAGTGATCCCCTTATTCAAAAAAGGCAAAAAATCAGATCCGGCAAATTATAGACCGGTGAGTTTAACGAGCATAGTCTGTAAATTGTTAGAGTCAATAATCAAAGAAAACATTGTAATGCATTTAGACAAATTTAATCTAATTAGAAATAGTCAGCATGGGTTTACTAGAGGGAGATCATGCTTAACAAATCTATTAGAATTCATGGAGGAGGTTACTAAAATCATAGATAAAGGGGAGCCAGTGGATGTTATTTATCTAGACTTTGCAAAGGCCTTTGATAGAGTACCTCATCAAAGATTATTTCGAAAGTTAAAATCACATGGAATAGGTGGCGAAGTTGCCAAATGGATTGAAAATTGGTTAACGGGAAGAAGGCAGAGGGTGGGCATAAATAAGGAGTACTCTGAGTGGAGTGAAGTGAAAAGTGGTGTGCCACAGGGCTCGGTTTTGGGACCAATTTTGTTCTTGATATATATAAATGAGTTGGACATTGATATGAGATCCATGATTGCAAAATTGCTGATGACACAAAACTATGCAGTAGTGTCTCATCTAAAGCGGAAGTGGATATATTGATGTCGGATTTAGATAAAATTCGAGAATGGTCTGTAAGCTGGCAAATGGAGTTTAATGTAGATAAATGTACAGTCATCCACATGGGTAGATCCAATATGGAACATAATTACAGAATGGGAGAAAACAATATTAGAAAGATAGATAAGGAAAGGGACCTAGGGGTTATAATAGATCATACAGGAAAGGTGAGTGAGCAAGTTAAGGTAGCAGTGAAAAAGGCAAATGCAATGTTAGGTATGATAAAAAGAAATATTAAACATAGGAGTAAGGAAGTGATCGTCAAACTGTATAAAGCTTTAGTTAGACCTAGATTGGAGTACGGTGTACAGGTGTGGAGTCCTTATCATAGAGGGGACAAAACATGCTAGAAAGAATACAAAAAAGAGCGACAAAGATGATAGTTGGATTCCAGAATTACAGTTATGAGGAACGACTCAGAAAAACCGGCCTACAGTGTCTCGAAGAGAGAAGAATTCGTGGTGACTTAATACAGGTTTATAAGATGATCAGAGGAATCGATAAATTAGACTATAACAAGTTTTTTAAAATACAGCCACCTACAATAACACGAGGGCATAGCTACAAGCTGATTAAAGAGAGGTCCAGGTTAGATATTAGGAAATATTTTTTTAGTCAGAGAGTGGTGTCTGCTTGGAATGCATTGCCAGGGGAGGTGGTGGAGGCAGGGACAGTTAATGCGTTTAAGAATAAACTGGATGCGCATAGATTTTAGAGCAAGGTGATGTAAATGTAACTAGTTGTATACAGACTCTGCAGGGTCTTCTAAACCAGTATAAAGACGTTAAGTTAAGGAGGACATGAAAAGTACAGTGCTGGAAGAAGGTCAGGAATCTGAGGCCTTCGACTTTACCTGTGGAGCTAAACAAGGTTGTGTACTGGCTCCGACTCTATTCAGCATTTTCTTTGCCATCGTGCTCAAACACGCCTTTGGCCCTGCCACAGAGGGGGTCTTTCTGCATACTAGGTCAGATGGGAAACTATACAATCTAATAATAATAATGTTCGCGTAAGCGTCAAAGGCCCGTTGAGTCGATCTACTACTACCATGTCCAACTAATGAGGCTGTGTTCATGCGTAGCGTTGTCGACCAAAATCCCTACAGACTCGGCAGGTGGAGCTCTGTACTCCGCAGCCTTGGGATGGCGGCAGTGAGGAGTGTGTTAGACCAATGATTGTGTCAAGCCCTCCATGTCTGTCCGTATCAAACTTCCTGTTTGCACGTGTCCCGCCGCCGAGGCTTCTGACTGTGTCCACCTGTTGGTCAGCGTAACCCTTGCTGTGCTGAGAACACGAGGTTGGGAGAGGTATCGTGTAACCTCCGGTAGAGGGAGGGGCGGGTAGGAGAAAGTCGGCTTCAGTCCAAGCAGAAATGCCCTTGAGTAGTTGTAACCTGGACTGAATTCTGGTGGGCAGTTAAGCGGAACGTTGAACTCCGTCATGGACTGTCTCCCATGGCTTGAGCCAGGCATCAGATGCAGCACAACAAATATGATAGCCGATCGAAAGCACATGAATTCCACAGATAAAGTCCCTGATACCATCTGGTGAAGGAGATGTGAAATATAATCCGAACAGGAACCACTAAACATCGGAAAATTCGACACAAACAACGGAGAGTCGAGAGCGAAGCCACTAAGACAGGGCCATCTTACTTTTCTAACCAGACTGCGAGCAAAAAGTAAGAGAAGGGAGACTGTCATTCGGTATATGCTCTTCGCAGACGATGCTGGCCTGGTCGCCCACACGGAAGCCGATATACAGATCCTCATTAATAGGTTGGCAAAATCTTGTGATCTGTTTGGACTCACCATCAGCGTTCAAAATCCAAAGTGATGGCTCAAGGTGCAGATCCTCCAGACATTGTCTTAAACTATAAAAATCTGGAAATAGTAAATCACTTCACCTACCTCGGATCTATCATCACCGACAGCCTTTCACTGGACGCAGAGCTGGATCTATCCTCACTGACAACCTTTCACTAGACCAGAGCTGGACCTATCATCACCGACAGCCTTTCACTGGACCCAGAGCTGGATCTATCATCGACGACAACCTTTCACTGGACCCAGAGCTGGACCTATCATCACCGACAACCTTTCACTGGACCCAGAGCTGGATCTATCATCACCGACAACCTTTCACTGGACCCAGAGCTGGATCTATCATCACCGACAACCTTTCACTAGACCAGAGCTGGATCTATTATCACCGACAACATTTCACTGGACGCAGAGCTGGACCTATCATCACAAACAATCTTTCACTGGACGCAGAGCTGGACCTATCATCACAGACAACCTTTCACTAGACGCAGAGCTGCAGAAGCGATTAGGAATGGCCTCATCATCACTTGCCAGGCTCCCACAGAGAGTGTGGTACAACAACATGCTGGCCAACTCTACAAAGGTTGCTGTGTACAGATCATGTGTGATTAGTACCCTGCTCTATGGCACCGAAACATGGACTCCGTGTGCCTCACATGAAAAAAAATCGAAATGCTTTTTATATGCGCTGCCTGAGACGCTTACTTGGAATTTCATTGAGTGGACAAGTGACAAACAACGACGTATTGGACCATGCAAGGATTTCCAGTTTAGTTACGATCCTCCGTCAGCGCCGCTTGCGGTGGCTTAGTCACGTGTGCAGAATGGAGGATGTCTGATTACCAAAAGAAATTCTATATGGAGAGCTGACCAAACGTAAAATAGCTAGAACCTTCCTCCGCTACAAAGATATTTGCAAGCGTGACCTGAAAGCTTTGGATTTGAAGACCTGCAACTTGGAGGAACTTGCCAAAGATAGTCCCGGCTGGAGGCAGGCTCTGTGTGTTGGTCTGCATGCAGGGAAAGACATGATGTATCAAGGAAAGTCCCGGCTGGAGGCAGGCTCTGTGTGTTGGTCTGCATGCAGGGAAAGACATGATGTATCAAGGAAAGTCCCGGCTGGAGGCAGGCTCTGTGTGTTGGTCTGCATGCAGGGAAAGACATGATGTATCAAGGAAAGTCCCGGCTGGAGGCAGGCTCTGTGTGTTGGTCTGCAGGCAGGGAAAGACATGATGTATCAAGATGCAGACTTCAAACGTGTGCAGCAAAAGCAAGAGCAACAGCTGACTGTCCCCTCTCTAGCGTGAAGTCCATTGTCTCTGGAGACGCTAACACTCTCTCTAGCGTGGCGTCCAACACTCTCTCTAGCGTGACGTCCAACACTCTCTCTAGCGTGACGTCCATTGTCTCTGGAGACGCCAACACTCTCTCTAGCGTGACGTCCAACACTCTCTCTAGCGTGACGTCCATTGTCTCTGGAGACGCCAACACTCTCTCTAGCGTGAAGTCCATTGTCTCTCGAGACGCCAACACTCTCTCTAGCGTGGTCCATTGTCTCTCGAGACGCCAACACTCTCTCTAGCGTGAAGTTCATTGTCTCTCGAGACTGACAGGATGCCAATTAATCCACATTAATAGTTTGAGATGTGGTTATTGCGGCATATAGTTACTTTTTCAAAACTTACATTCATATCAATTTCAAAATGAGTTTGAAGTGTACAATTATAACAATGTAGAAGGTTACCGTTTTAATTTAACAGTTATACCACAGGGAATTTAAGATGGGTCATTTAAATTGTGATATTCATGAACCAGAGAAACGAACGCAGTTAGCGCTTAGTCTGGATAGATCATCCTTTTACCGTTGGATTAGACAGGACTCAGTTCTCTCATATCAAGCAAGGAAGGAGATTAGACTGGACTCAGAGTGCTCTCATATCAAGCAAGGCAGGAGATTAGACAGGACTCAGAGTGCTCTCATATCAAGCAAGGCAGGAGATTAGACAGGACTCAGAGTGCTCTCATATCAAGCAAGGAAGGAGATTAGACTGGACTCAGAGTGCTCTCATATCAAGCAAGGAAGGAGATTAGACTGGACTCAGAGTGCTCTCATATCAAGCAAGGAAGGAGATTAGACTGGACTCAGAGTGCTCTCATATCAAGCAAGGAAGGAGATTAGACAGGACTCAGAGTGCTCTCATATCAAGCAAGGAAGGAAGAGGAAATTTGACGATTTTGACAGCGATGTCATAAAACGGGAGATATTGAAACTGTTGAAGAAAAATCAACCTGTTACTCTCTGGAAACTAAAATGAACATTAGAGCTTGTGTGGGCTAAAGTCAAAGAACAAGTTGCCGAACAGAAGAGGACATTTAAAATATGGGATGTTGAAGTGCTGACACGTGAGTAACTTTATAAAATAGACATTCACTTCTGGAAGAGGTGTGTTGAACATATGCTCCGGTAAGAAAAACAGTGTTGGCACCGAGATGGATTACAATTTGTCCAGCCAGTAACAATTATCAACCTCTTTGAATCGACAGATTCGGATGATTAATAACATCTTTTGTGGACATACTGGTTAGCAGACTTGGATGAATTAGCGTATGTTTATCAAAACAATTAAGTGTACATACAATGACAACAAAGACATTTCAATTTTCAAATGTGTTACACAACATACAATTAGCTGGGCAGTTGATACAACCTTGGGGGGTCTAAATGTGACCGAAGGGCTGCACTAACTGTTGTATATTGGTGCCATTTTTACGAGTGTACATAAAGGGCAACACAAACAATCAATTGAGCTATCAAGACATTAAAGAGATATTCTTATGAACAAAATGCTGAGAAATTCAGCTGCGTTCTGTACAATCTTAAATTTAATTACATTTCCTTGCAATGGTCCTATAAGATCAAAAGAATTCGCCGATGTGAAAATGACTTAACTTCTATAGACTAAATAATATCAATGTTTTAGCGTCATGGATATTCTAAGGCTGCATGCGAACAATCATTGGGATCTGAGATGGAGTTTAGTAGAAAATTGCTTCGGACCTTGTTCATTAATTAAAAGACGGACTATAATGTGGGCTGCGCTGTAGTGTGTATTGCGCCTAGAGGCCCAGTGCATCGGGCTTCAGCGTACATTTTATCAGGAGTACTTCCCATGGAGGTGTAACCTTACTGTTTCCTGATTCCTAACACAAGCCCGTTCTTGCTGTGAGCTGTGTTACTAACCATTGCACCACACAGCCCTCATATTTATATATATTAACCCACACAGAGACAGACAGAGAGAGAGAAAGATATATATATATATATATATATATATATATAGAGAGAGAGAGAGAGAGTGATAGATATATAGATAGATAGATAGAGAGAGAGAGAGAGAGCGAGAGAGAGATATATAGATAGATAGATAGATAGATAGAGAGAGAGAGAGAGAGAGAGCGAGTGAGAGAGAGAGAGAGAAAGAGAAAACTATGGTATATCATTATTTGTTGAACCCATGCTCCTAACAGACATCTCGTCCCAGAAGAAATCTCACATAAGCTCTGTTTGTCGTTTCAGTAAGCACGGGCGATACTCAAGTCAAATCCGAGTGGTACTCCAGCCAGTCAGTCAACCAGTCAGTCAACCAGCCAGTCAACCAGTCAGTCAACCAGTCAACCAGTCAGTCAACCAGTCAGTCAACCAGTCAACCAGTCAGTCAACCAGTCAGTCAGACGGAAGGAATACCAGCGGTGAACAAATAAACGGTTGGACAGATTTGACAAAGTTACAGTAACAAACAGACGAGACGTTTCTATCTCAAAGTTACAGTAACAAACAGACGAGACATTTCTCCCTCAAAGTTTCAGTAACAAACAGGCCAGACGCTTCCACTCTAATAACTGGAATTTTAAATAGTCAAATTGTTGGGAAAAGGGAGAATTCTGAAGGACCATGAAACGATACATTAACCGTTAGAAGCAACATGGCCAGTGGAATGTACCAGGACTGGGGATTGAGATTAGGAACACGAGTTGGTAGAGGGTACACGCTAACGGAGACGTCAATTCAGCTGACGATACAGTTGGTCTCTCAAATAACCCATCTATTTCCCTCATAAACCGTTAGAAGCAACATGGCCAGTGGAATGTACCAGGACTGGGGATTGAGATTAGGAACACGAGTTGGTAGAGGGTACACGCTAACGGAGACGTCGCTTCAGTTGACGATTCAGTTGGTCTCTCAAATAACCCATCTATTTCCCTCATAAACCGTTAGAAGCAACATGGCCAGTGGAATGTACCAGGACTGGGGATTGAGATTAGGAACACGAGTTGGTAGAGGGTACACGCTAACGGAGACGTCGCTTCAGCTGACGATACAGTTGGTCTCTCAAATAACCCATCTATTTCCCTCATAAACCGTTAGAAGCAACATAGCCAGTGGAATGTACCAGGACTGGGGATTGAGATTAGGAACACGAGTTGGTAGAGGGTACACGCTAACGGAGACGTCGCTTCAGTTGACGATACAGTTGGTCTCTCAAATAACCCATCTGTTTCCCTGATAAACCGTTAGAAGCAACATGGCCAGTGGAATGTACCAGGACTGGGGATTAAGATTAGGAACACGAGTTGGTAGAGGGTACACGCTAACGGAGACGTCGCTTCAGTTGACGATACAGTTGGTCTCTCATATAACCCATCTATTTCCCTCATAAACCGTTAGAAGCAACATGGCCAGTGGAATGTACCAGGACTGGGGATTGAGATTAGGAACACGAGTTGGTAGAGGGTACACGCTAACGGAGACGTCACTTCAGTTGACGATTCAGTTGGTCTCTCAAATAACCCATCTATTTCCCTCATAAACCGTTAGAAGCAACATGGCCAGTGGAATGTACCAGGACTGGGGATTGAGATTAGGAACACGAGTTGGTAGAGGGTACACGCTAACGGAGACGTCGCTTCAGTTGACGATACTGTTGGTCTCTCAAATAACCCATCTATTTCCCTCATAAACCGTTAGAAGCAACATGGCCAGTGGAATGTACCAGGACTGGGGATTGAAATTAGGAACACGACTTGGTAGAGGGTACACGCTAACGGAGACGTCGCTTCAGTTGACGATACAGTTGGTCTCTCAAATAACCCATCTATTTCCCTCATAAACCGTTAGAAGCAACATGGCCAGTGGAATGTACCAGGACTGGGGATTAAGATTAGGAACACGAGTTGGTAGAGGGTACACGCTAACGGAGACGTCGCTTCAGTTGACGATACAGTTGGTCTCTCAAATAACCCATCTGTTTCCCTCATAAACCGTTAGAAGCAACATGGCCAGTGGAATGTACCAGGACTGGGGATTGAGATTAGGAACACGAGTTGGTAGAGGGTACACGCTAACGGAGACGTCGCTTCAGTTGACGATACAGTTGGTCTCTCAAATAACCCATCTATTTCCCTCATAAACCGTTAGAAGCAACATGGCCAGTGGAATGTACCAGGACTGGGGATTGAGATTAGGAACACGAGTTGGTAGAGGGCACACGCTAACGGAGACGTCGCTTCAGTTGACGATACAGTTGGTCTCTCAAATAACCCATCTGTTTCCCTCATAAGCCGTTAGAAGCAACATGGCCAGTGGAATGTACCAGGACTGGGGATTAAGATTAGGAACACGAGTTGGTAGAGGGTACACGCTAACGGAGACGTCGCTTCAGTTGACGATATAGTTGGTCTCTCATATAACCCATCTATTTCCCTCATAAACCGTTAGAAGCAACATGGCCAGTGGAATGTACCAGGACTGGGGATTGAGATTAGGAACACGAGTTGGTAGAGGGCACACGCTAACGGAGACGTCGCTTCAGTTGACGATACAGTTGGTCTCTCAAATAACCCATCTATTTCCCTCATAAACCGTTAGAAGCAACATGGCCAGTGGAATGTACCAGGACTGGGGATTAAGATTAGGAACACGAGTTGGTAGAGGGTACACGCTAACGGAGACGTCGCTTCAGTTGACGATACAGTTGGTCTCTCATATAACCCATCTATTTCCCTCATAAACCGTTAGAAGCAACATGGCCAGTGGAATGTACCAGGACTGGGGATTGAGATTAGGAACACGAGTTGGTAGAGGGTACACGCTAACGGAGACGTCGCTTCAGTTGACGATACAGTTGGTCTCTCAAATAACCCATCTATTTCCTTCATAAACCGTTAGAAGCAACATGGCCAGTGGAATGTACCAGGACTGGGGATTGAGATTAGGAACACGAGTTGGTAGAGGGTACACGCTAACGGAGACGTCGCTTCAGCTGACGATACAGTTGGTCTCTCAAATAACCCATCTATTTCCCTCATAAACCGTTAGAAGCAACATGGCCAGTGGAATGTACCAGGACTGGGGATTGAGATTAGGAACACGAGTTGGTAGAGGGTACACGCTAACGGAGACTTCGCTTCAGTTGACGATACAGTTGGTCTCTCAAATAACCCATCTATTTCCCTCATAAACCGTTAGAAGCAACATGGCCAGTGGAATGTACCAGGACTGGGGATTGAGATTAGGAGCACGAGTTGGTAGAGGGTACATGCTAACGGAGACGTTGCTTCAGTTGACGATACAGTTGGTCTCTCAAATAACCCATCTATTTCCCTCATAAATCTGGTGGTGTTCTCTCGCAGGATTCTCTCATCGCCAAACCGTTTATTCTTTAATTTAGTTGGTGAGGCAATGCGTCTTTCTATTCTTCTCGTGGAACCGACATATTTTGAGAAGATGTTTCACTGTAACCCCTGGGTGAACGAGTTATTCGCTCTTGTTTTCCTGTGGACTGAGAGAGGGGGTGGGCGGGGAGGGGATGGGATGGTGTTGGATGTTGGGTGTTGGATGTTGGATGTTGGATGTTGGGTGCTGGATGTTGAGTGTTGGGTGCTAGATGTTGGGTGTTTGGTGTTGGATGTTGGATGTTGGATGTTGGGTGTTGGGTGTTGGGTGTTGGATGTTGGGTGTTGGATGTTGGGTGTTGGATGTTGGGTGTTGGATGTTGGATGTTGGGTATTGGGTGTTGGATGCTGGATGTTGGGTGTTGGATGTTGAGTGTTGGATGCTGGATGTTGGGTGTTGAATGTTGGATGTTGATTGTTGGATGTTGAGTGTTGGATGTTGAGTGTTGGATGTTGAGTGTTGGATGTTGAGTGTTGGATGTTGAGTGTTGGATGTTGAGTGTTGGATGTTGAGTGTTGGATGTTGGTTGTTGGGTGTTGAGTGTTGGATGTTGGGTGTTTGATGTTGAGTGTTGGATGCTGGATGTTGGGTGTTGGGTGTTGGATGTTGGGTGTTGGATGTTGGGTGTCTGGTGTAAGGTGTTGGGTGTTGGATGTTGGGTGTTGGATGTATAGTGTTGGATGTTGAGTGATGGGTGTTGGGTGTTGGATGTTGAGTGTTGGATGTTGAGTGATGGATGTTGGATGTTGGGTGTTTGGTGTTGGATGTTGAGTGTTGGATGTTGAGTGATGGGTGTTGGATGTTGGGTGTTTGGATGCTAGATGTTGGATGTTGAGTGATGGGTGTTGGGTGCTGGATATTGGGTGTTGGATGTTGGGTACTGGATATTGGGTTTTGGATGTTGGGTGCTGGATATTGGATGTTGGGTGTTGGATGTTGTTATTCCTCAAACTGAAAAAGCTGGTCTCGAGTGTGCCTGTTCTGGGTCGGTGTAAACGACAGGGTGGGCAATATCATGAAGTGAAGAACCTTCTACTGCTACCAACCTTCAGTTGCTTTACCGCACTGCTAGTTACCACTTGAGAGATGATTTCAGCGTGGTAGTGGCCCTGTTATTGTCCCTGTCTCACTCAGTCCTCTAGCTAGAGAGTTTCAACCTAAATGGCAGTCCTCTCTAGGACATGCTCCCAGTGTGGTAGTGGTCCTCTTGTCGTGTCTGTCCCACACTTACAGTCTACTGCCGTAGACGAGTCAGCAGAACGCACTATTAGCCATCTCCTACGTGCTCCAAGTGGTCCTATTCTTATCTCTCTACCATCCTGAGGAGATTAAACAGCACTCTCTCAAGTAATGAGATAATGGTAGGTCCATAGGATGCGCTTCCGGCGTGTCGGACGTGGGGAGGGGAGGTCGCATTGGACTAGGTCCTGGATTTGTGTGGAGTGTGCGGTGGGGTGGGGTATCTCCGCTGTATTGCCTTACCTAACTGAAAAACCAGGTCACATTTACAACCTGGTAGACTGGAGCGTGTCGAGACCATAGTGTAAACTTGGAATCTTTGTTCTCCAGAACAATTTCTCTAATCAATGTGCTATCCACACGCACACATGCCACATATTCTGATTGCTATCAGGGTTGAAAGGAATAGTGTATTGTAACTTTCCAAGTTTTAAAGAGGATTACAGAGAGTTTTGTTTGGGACCAGCAGCCTCATCGTGTAAAACAGCTCTTATTGTGTTAGCCAGGACCTTATTGTGTTAGTCAGGCAGGACCTTATTGTGTTAGCCAGACAGGACCTCATTGTGTTAGCCAGACAGGACTTTATTGTATTAGTCAGGCAGGACCTTATTGTGTTAGCTAGACAGGACCTCATTGTGTTAGTCAGGCAGGACCTTATTGTGTTAGCTAGACAGGACCTCATTGTGTTAGTCAGACATGACCTTATTGTGTTAGCTAGACAGGAGCTAGACTTCAAGTGAAACATGGCGGAGTGTTCAAGCGGGTTTGACTATTTTTACTTATCAAAGATTGTTTTTTTTCTTCTTTGCGTTGTTGATCTTTTGGTCATGCTGTATCAGCAGGCCAGTCGCCATGATGAAGTCTGTAGTCTTCACCAGGTCGGAGCGGCTGCCCCACAGCTTTTGTCTCAGCTCTGCTCCCTCTGGCCAGGTCTGGCATCTCATTTCCCTATAGATTGGGCATTCCTGTAGAATATGCTCAGGTTCCTGGCATCCTATTCCACATGGGCACTCATCGGTGTGTGAGATCTTCATTCGGAATAGATGTTCTAGTAGTCTGCAGTGTCCAGTTCTCAGACGAAATAAGGTAGTTTGTTGATTTCTTTTGAGTTGGTGAAGTGGGTCTGGTCTACTGCTTATGTTTCTGTCTTCTCTCCATTTCTGTACTGATTTCTGGTGATGTTCTTGATTTCTCTGTATGGTTCAAAGATTGTTTCTTAACCACCTTGATCAAGGTGTTCCAATTAGACTTATCTAGTATAACAATGTCAGTCCTTATATTCCTACGCTTTCCCGTCGCATTCTTCGAATGTGAGTTCTTCTTCTGCTTCTTCTTCATCGTACGCTGTTTACAGCGATATTTACGTTGCACTGTTTTATTTTGTTAAGCATGTGGCTCAGTGCATCCGATTTCAACAGGCGCTTCTGTAGGGTTGCCCTCCTTAGCCTTTGGCTGTCCCCAGCATAACTGCAAGGCAGCAGTTGTTTTTGGTCAGAGTTGTCTCTCTTAGGAAGTTGTCTTGCAGGACTATCGAATCTTCCCTACTCGTGTCTATAGGGTTTGGCAATGATATGATGGACTATGTATATAACCCCGTATCACTCGGACTGATATAACCCCGTATCACTCGGACTGATATAACCCCGTGTAAACGAGACGCCAGTACCTCCCTGAGGTTCGCCGTCTGGTGAGGTAATCATTGTTAAGTTGCTGACAATGCTGAGGTAGATATAAAGGTTGTGACAACATGTGACGAGTAATCTAGACACGACAAACATGAGATCATAAACTTGTGACAACATACTTGTGACGAGAAACTTTTGACGACATACTTGTGACGAGATACTTGTGACGACAAAGCCAGTTTTCAGCGGTGATTCTCAGCCTGTCATGATGGAAGTGCGCCTGGTAAGCACCACTAGGCCCTGGGATTGCCACAAGTTGATGCCACAAGTTGATGCCACAAGTTGATACAAGTTGATGCCACAAGTTGATGCCACAAGTTGATGCCACAAGGGAACACAGACAACTAGCCGAGATCAGATAGCAAGTGTAAGTAGTGAGCTATGCGGTCAGAGAAATGAGCTATGCGATCAGAAAAGTGAGCTATGCGGTCAGAGAAGTGAGCTATGCGGTCAGAGAAGTGAGCTATGTGGTCAGAGAAGTGAGCTATGCGGTCAGAGAAGTGAGATATGCGACCAGAGAAGTGAGGAATGCGGTCAGAGAAGTGAGCTACGCGGTCAGAGAAGTGAGGTATGCGGTCAGAGAAGTGAGCTATGCGGTCAGAGAAGTGAGGTATGCGGTCAGAGAAGTGAGGTATGCGGTCAGAGAAGTGAGCTATGCGATCAAAGAAGTGAGGTATGCGATCAGAGAAGTGAGCTATGCGGTCAGAGAAGTGAGGTATGCGGTCAGAGAAGTGAAGTATGCGGTCAGAGAAGTGAAGTATGCGGTCAGAGAAGTGAAGTGTGCGGTCAGAGAAGTGAGCTATGTGGTCAGAGAAGTGACGGATCAGATATCCAAACCGGCAGCACACAAGAAGAGACCTGGTATCGCCGCAGACACGGACAGCTGATCCCATTGTTTCAGAATTCCCCGCCCCCAAACGCACGCGACCGTCAGTGGAAGTAACCCACCACTTGCGCTTGGATCAGGCCCCAACTTCCAAGGTCATGCCCTTCACGCGCCCTTGAACAATTTCTCCAGTGGACTGGACACTCCTGAGTGTATTATTGATGCACAAACATAGGTAGAGTACATAGTCAACATTACATACACAGCAAGCGTCAACGTAACGTTAAGATCCCGACAATTCAAAGTCAGACACGTTTCATTTATTGACGGAAGGATTCATAAATCGTAATATATACATCAGGTTTGTCTGGATATAAATAGCCAGAACATGGCAGACAAACCAGGACATGTTTCTAAAAGGGTTAGAATGGTCTTGCGGCTCCTGTAGCTCTGGGGATCTCGTGCATACTGCCTGTCCTCGGAATGACAGAAAGATTGTTGGGTGTCAGTGTGGTGGGAACGAATCTGGGCAGTGGATCGACCCATTTAATCTAGACTAGACGGAGCAGTGCAGCAGTTCTGCCTGTGGGGAGCTTAGATTCCTTTATAAGAGGTAGGGGGACTCAGTGGTCTCAAGGTAACGTGTCCGCCCCAGGTGCCGGTGGTCTCGGGTTCGAATCACGGTGAAGACAGGGATTTGTTCACGTTGATCTTCTGGTAAAAATGCCCGTCATCTCTGGGTAGTCTTAACATAACATGTACAGGAAACAGTCTTAACATAACATGTACAGGAAGCAGTCTTATAATAACATGTACAGGAAACAGTCTTATAATAACATGTACAGGAAACAGTCTTATAATAACATGTACAGGAAACAGTCTTATAATAGCATGTACAGAAAACAGTCTTAACATAACATGTACAGGAAACAGTCTTAACATAACATGTACAGGAAACAGTCTTAACATAACATGTACAGGAAACAGTCTTATAATAACATGTACAGGAAACAGTCTTATAATAACATGTACAGGAAACAGTCTTAACATAACATGTACAGGAAACAGTCTTAACATAACATGTACAGGAAACAGTCTTAACATAACATGTACAGGAAACAGTCTTAAAATAACATGTACAGGAAACAGTCTTATAACATGTACAGGAAACAGTCTTAACATAACATGTATAGGAAACAGTCTTAACATAACATGTACAGGAAATGGTCGCCACATAACATGTACAGGAAATGGTCGCCACATAACATGTACAGGAAACTGTCGCCACATAACATGTACAGGAAACTGTCGCCACATAACATGTACAGGAAACTGTCGCCACATAACATGTACAGGAAACTGTCGCCACATAACATGTACAGGAAACTGTCGCCACATAACATGTACAGGAAACGGTCGCCAAATTACTTGTACAGAAAACAGTCTTATAATAACATGTACAGGAAACAGTCTTATAATAACATGTACAGGAAACAGTCTTATAATAACATGTACAGGAAACAGTCTTATAATAGCATGTACAGAAAACAGTCTTATAATAACATGTACAGGAAACAGTCTTATAATAACATGTACAGGAAACAGTCTTAACATAACATGTACAGGAAACAGTCTTAACATAACATGTACAGGAAACAGTCTTAACATAACATGTACAGGAAACAGTCTTAAAATAACATGTACAGGAAACAGTCTTATAACATGTACAGGAAACAGTCTTAACATAACATGTACAGGAAATAGTCTTAACATAACATGTACAGGAAACAGTCTTAACATAACATGTATAGGAAACAGTCTTAACATAACATGTACAGGAAATGGTCGCCACATAACATGTACAGGAAATGGTCGCCACATAACATGTACAGGAAACTGTCGCCACATAACATGTACAGGAAACTGTCGCCACATAACATGTACAGGAAACTGTCGCCACATAACATGTACAGGAAACGGTCGCCACATTACTTGTACAGAAAACATTTTTCTCATTACTTGTACAGGAAACAGTCGTCACATTACTTGAACAGGAAACAGTCGTCACACTACTTGTAGAGGAAACAGTCGGAACATTTCTTGTACAGGAAACAGTCGTCATATTACTTGTACAGGAAACAGTCGACACATTACTTGTAGAGGAAACAGTCGACACATTACTTGTACAGGAAACAGTCGTCACATTACTTGTACAGGAAACAGTTGTCACGTTATTTGTACCGGAAACAGTCGTCACATTGCTTGTTCGGGAAACAGTCTACACATTACTTGTACAGGAAACAGTCGTCACATTACTTATACAGGAAACAGTCGTCACATTACTTGTACAGGAAACAGTTGTCACGTTATTTGTACCGGAAACAGTCGTCACATTGCTTGTTCAGGAAACAGTCGTCACATTACTTGTACAGGATCAGTTATAAAACGTGATCCAAGCCGGCGCAAGGACAACAGATGACGTATGGACTGTCAGTAGCACATGCCTCCCGGAGGACAGCATGCAACACCAGATGTTGGGGGGGGGGGGGGGGGAGGGGGGAATATAGGCAGACCTGACGACATAAAAAATGGAAGCCATAGAGGGGTTGTGGTGGGGGGGGGGGGAGGTATAGCAGACATGAAGAGGGTGAGATCAAGATGGGAGGCATTGTAGCAGAGTCCAGGTATTCACTGGGGTTTTTCTATCTAGAATGTTACCACATGCATCCTCTTCATTCACGACCACACATAGCAAATAACATATCAAACGGCAGGTAATAGTCCATGTTTATTTACATCACTAAAACCAACAAAACAGAACATCATCAACGATATTATTACAAATGAACATACACAATATTATTGAAGTGAGTGCAATGAGATTACAAACAACACAATAAATACATCTTAACTTAATGATAATATCTTTTTTTTTTTTCTGTATTATTAATAACTTCTCGGAGGTTGTAAGCATAAGCTATTGAATATTGCCCCAAACTGCCCCAACCCAGTTCTAGCCACACACTCCCCTCCCCTTATTTTCACCCTCAACACACTCTCAAAAATTCGTCTTCACGATCGAATTCTGTGCATTCACTCACACTGAGATCCCCTCAGGTGAATGATCTTGACATAATACATTCAATCTATCCAACGTATATTCACATATGATCACACACTCAATCGATCTGCGTATACACACACTCTGGAACATACATCGTTCCCTCGACGCAGGTGCAAGCTCACGCGCACGCGCACACACGCACGTCCATATCTCTCCTAATCACAGGGCGCCCAACACACACCTTTTAGAGCGACTGGCCAAGACTCAAAGGCGAATGCAGGTTCCGTCCCCTTGCACTCCATTATATCGCTCTAACATTCGTAAAACAGAGTATCAATAGCTCTTCTATAAAGTCTGAGAGCTAAACAGACCCCTAGCTAAACTCTCTCTCTCTCTCTGTCTCTCTGTCTGTCTCTGTCTCTCTCTCTCTCTCTCTCTCTCTCCACGACCAGCCTGCTTGAGTTAAACTTTGTCTAGTATTATAGCCTCAAGCAGTATCAGAGCTGTCCAATGGACCTCTGTGGGATGTCTGACCCAGCCATTCTCTAGTTTTGATCTATCTCCATTTAGTTGTTATTGGCATGAATCACGCTGAATTCCTGTCACTCAAAATGTCGCAACAAGACCTGCTGGCCTATGTCTGTCACTAACCCCCCAAAACCCAATTGGGGGGTGGTGGCGGATATAGCAGACATGTCAAAACCGATATCAAGATAAACAAAAGATGAGACAATTATACTAACACCGTCTTGTAATTTGATCTGTGAGTGGCATATGGTAAGAGCGGTTGCTTTGGAAGGCAAAGGTACCCGGGCCCAAAAGGAAAAGGGCGGGGGACGGCACATGAAATACATCGTACCCTGGTCCGAGAGCCAAAGTATTAACTGTAACCTGCATTACACGTTATTGCAACATTTCCCAGATGTATAACTTGCGTGGCAAGAACCACACGGGACTAGAAACACAGGATGAGTTGATCGTGAACCACACGGGACTAGAAACACAGCATCGGTTGATCGTGAACCCCACGGGACTAGAAACACAGCATCGGTTGATCGTGAGCCCCACGGGACTAGAAACACAGCATCGGTTGATCGTGAACCCCACGGGACTAGAAACACAGCATCCGTTGATCGTGAACCCCACGGGACTAGAAACACAGCATCGATTGATCGTGAACCCCACGGGACTAGAAACACAGCATGAGTTGATCGTGAACCACGCGGGACTAGAAACACGGCATGAGTAGATCGTGAACCCCACGGGACTAGAAACACAGCATGAGTTGATCGTGAACCACGCGGGACTAGAAACACAGCATGAGTTGATCGTGAACCCCACAGGACTAGAAACACAGCATGAGTTGATCGTGAACCACACGGGACTAGAAACGCAGCATCGGTTGATCGCGAACCCCACGGGACTAGAAACACAGCATCGGTTGATCGTGAACCCCACGGGACTAGAAACACAGCATGAGTTGATCGTGAACCACACGAGACTAGAAACACAGCATGAGTTGTTTTTGTTGTTGCTTTTTTTTTAATGTTGCCGTCGCCTTATTTCTCTATTCCGCAAGGCGGTGTGCGTTGGCCTATGTTTTTATTTTGCGCCTGTCGACCCACTGCATCCAACTTCGGCATGCATTTCATGTAAGGGTCTGCTTCCTCTTGCATTTTCTAATGGTTTGCTTCCCCGGGGTAACGGCCGGTGCTATGATCAGTTAATCGAAGAAGAAAAAGAAGTTACAAACATATACTACAACCTTCCCTGGCCTGCCACAATCAAATCCTACAACTTTTCCTAGCTCTAGCGGACCATGGGGCTGCGATTGTTTCCCCTTAAGAAAGTGATAGTTTATGTAACAATGTTTTATGTGATAGTTTATGTAACAATGTTTTATGTGATAGTTTATGTAACAATGTTTTATGTGGTAGTTTATGTAACAATGTTTTATTTGAGTTTATGTAACAATCTTTTATGTGATAGTTTATGTAACGATGTTTTATGTGATAGTTATGTAACAATGTTTTATGTGATAGTTTGTGTAACAATGTTTTATGTGATAGTTTATGTAACAATGTTTTATGTGGTAGTTTATGTAACAATGTTTTATTTAAGTTTATGTAACAATCTTTTATGTGATAGTTTATGTAACGATGTTTTATGTGATAGTTATGTAACAATGTTTTATGTGATAGTTTATGTAACAATGTTTTATAAGGTAGTTTATGTAACAATGTTTTATGTGATAGTTTATGTAACAATGTTTTATGTGGTAGTTTATGTAAAAATGTTTTATGTGATAGTTTGTGTAACAATGTTTTATGTGATAGTTTATGTTACAATGTTAATGTGATAGTTTATGTAACAATTTTTTATGTGATATTTTATGTAACAATGTTTTATCTGATAGTTTATGTAACAATGTTTTATGTGATAGTTTATGTAACAATGATTTATGTGATAGTTTATGTAACAATGTTTTATTTGATAATTTATGCAACAATGTTTTATGTGATAGTTTATGTAACAATTTTGTATATGATAGTTATATAACAATGTTTCATGTGATAGTTTATGTAAAAATGTTTACTTGATAGTTTATGTAACAATTTTTTATGTGATAGTTTATGTAACAATGCTGTATGTGATAGTTATGTAACAATGTTTTATGTGATAGTTTATGTAACAATGTTTTGTGTTGTAGTTAATGTAACAATGTTTTATTTGAGTTTATGTAACAATGTTTTATGTGATAGTTTATGTAACAATGTTTTATGTGATAGTTATGTAACAATGTTTTATGTGAGTTTTTGTAACAATGTTTTATGTGATAGTTATGTAACAATGTTTTATGTGATAGTTTATGTAACAATGTTTTATGTGATAAAGCTACCAGCTACATGCACAACCTACGTTAGTCACCTTTTCTTAGTTTTGTTGCCATAAGAGAGGTCGTCCCACAACAGACGTTACAGTTAAGGATGACGGGTGGAAGCAGATGTTACAGTTAAGGATGACGTGTGGAAGCAGATGTTACAGTTAAGGATGACGTGTGGAAGCAGACGTTACAGTTAAAGACGACCTGTCAGTGACCTTATCGTTCAAGGAATCAGCATTCTGTGACCATTTCGATGGTCTGCTTGTTTGCCTTCTTTAATTCTAAGTCAGTCATGTTTACATGTGGGTAGAGTGGTGCGTGTTGCAGCCGTGGCACAAACATGGCCACTATTTTGCTGAAGAACACAAACGTGTGTGACAGTTCCAGCTGGAGCATGTGCGTTTAGGGCAGGGGAGATTAAGCTGGCGACTAAGAACAAAGGTTGCCTGAATGCGTTGGACTAACAAATGTCACGCCAAGGTCAATCACCGTCTCGACAGTAAGTCAGGAAGAGAAACGGGGGTTTAGGCGGAAGTCTTTGTCTGGTGCAGGGGTGGGTATTGGGAGCTGACCACTCTGCCGTTCAGAATTGACGTAGATGGGGGTTGGTGACAGTCTGATGCTGCAACGACTGGCTACCACATTTAGTCACAGTGATTTTTGAATAGTCAACTAGAAATAATTAGTTGGTGGCAGTTCCAAATTAGAGTGATGGTTAAGTTAGATAACTAACAGAAGGGCATTGGACAGCCATGTTGTTGCTTGAGACTATAAAATACTCTGCAAGGATGAACTCAGCAGACTGGCTAGGAGGAAGGCTGAGAGTGAGAGATATACCTCGAGTTGACCAGTCGCGCTTTATAGGTGTCTATGTTGGACACCCTGTGAACAGTAAGAGATCTGAATGTGTGTTGTACGTGCATGACACCTAGTGAACGATGCGTGATCTAATTACATATAAATGTACAGATTCGCGTGAATACCTGAAGTGATCTAAATATGTGTGAATGCACATATGGCCTGATTGTAAGTGATCTGATCGTATGTGAATGTACAGATTCGTCTGAGTATGTGAAGTGATCTATGTAATATGTTCGCAAGGACGAGTTTGTGATTGTTATTGAGAGGGCGGAAGAAAAACTGCCAGTTAAATAGAGCCATTCAGTTGTGGCTAGAATATTTCTTGATGGCGGGAAGTTTTATTTTTGCTGGTTTGGACATAGAATTTTGGTTGACTCATAGATCGAGGGCGATACATCAAAAGCTAGTGCTTAAAACCCCCTATTGTAGTTCATTATATATATATATATATATTATGGTTATTTAGTTTAGATTTACTTTGCGTTTTGTTGATACTGTTTTGTTTTCTGGCCAGGATAGTGTTTACTGTGTTACTGTGTTGGTCGTGTCGTGGTGTAGATACATTCAACTCTTTAGATAGTATAACTCAGCTAAACCTGGACTCTACCACACATTCATTTTGGCACCGTGACTTAGGATATCAATAGCCTTAAATCTAACACACATGTTACAATGACTAACATCTTTGCCTCGTATCAAACATACTCCCTCGATAGGAGCACGGAGTCACTACTACTGTCAATCTCTTAGCAGGAAGCCTGCGGCAAAGTTTGTCTGACAACAGATTATGTGATAACATTATGCAGGAAAGATTTCACCGAACAAAGCCTAAATGTGTATGCGAGATCTGATCCACAGAAACACAATAAGTGAACGGAAACCGCTACTCACCTTGCCTCCGACGACAAACATCCATGTCAAGTGTTGTCTGGCCTACAACATGCGTTTCTTTGTGACGTCTGTGCGAGCATAAGCGAGCAGGGATATGACACTCCCGAGACATCAACAACAGCTCTGAGACATAACAGGTCTTCTAGCTAAAGGCTACATGTTTAATACTTGTTGAGATAACACGGGCGGTGAGGCACGGAGAGCGGCGACTGGTGTGAGTAAGCCATCACGTCGGCGGCCTGTAACTGTTAATCTGTTGACAGACCCGACTCGGTGAGCCTTCGCTCGCAGGTATAGTTAGTGTGTCACTGTGTTAGACAGTGTGTCACTGTGTTAAACAGTGTGTCACTGTCAGACAGTGACCGGAACCAGTTTACAGTTTCTGATTATTTACGTTTCAAAGAACGGAGAGACAACTGGGAGACTACTGTGTTCAATGGCCTTAACCTTCTTCAGATACCAGAGAACACCCGTTTCTCACCATTTACTTCTTCCAGTATAGGAGAGCGTGTGTCGAATTATTTCGACGTCTGCCTGTCGATAAAAAGGGTAGTGGATCGAATATCTGGTAAGGCATGTGTTGTTTTCAGTTAGGGGTGGAAAAAAAAATAATAGCCAGCACACGACGTGGCGAAGCGGTCTGTAGTCCCCAGCCTAAAAACCCCCCTCGGCTACCCCAGTTATGGTAATCAAGTCGAAGGACAGCTTCTACAGTTAAGGTTCCTGTATCAATGGTTGGGCATTGTTTCTAGAGCTTTCTTATAATTCTAGAATAATTTCTAGAGCTTTCTAACAATCCTAGAACAATTTTTTAGAGCTTTCTAACAATCCCATACCAATTTCTACAGCTTTCTTACAATCCTAGAACAATTTCTACAGGTGTCTTACAATCCTAGAACAATTTCTAGAGCTTTCTTACAATCCTAGAACAATTTCTAGAGCTTTCTTACAATTCGTGCTGGAGCTTATCCAGATTGAAGAAATGAGACAGATCGTATGTGCCAGGGGGTACCGCCATTGTCAGGACGGGATATATGTTATCGGAGTCATCACCACTATGTGCCAGGGATGTAGAGTGTGGTGCGAGAAGAGAGAGCTCGAGGTTGAATAGGTGTACCTGTTCAGGGTGATCCTCCGTTGTATGCAGTCGGTGATGTGTGGTGAGCAACCAGTTGCGGCTTCTCTGTTCATGTGAGAGGCAATGTTGTGGCCGAGCGGAATGGTATATACAGGATAATTACCACTTCTTGAACGAGGGCAGTCTTCGTATGTCTCTCAGTCCCTGCTTCGGACGGCAGAGAAGAGCAGTCATCGTATCTGTATCTCAGTCCCTGCTTCGGACGGCAGAGAAGAGCAGTCATCGTATCTGTATCTCAGTCCCTGCTTCGAACGGTAGAGAAGGGCAGTCATCGTATCTGTATCTCAATCCCTGCTTCGGTCGGCAGAGAAGAGCAGTCATCGTATCTGTATCTCAGTCCCTGCTTCGGACGGCAGAGAAGAGCAGTCATCGTATCTGTATCTCAGTCCCTGCTTCGAACGGTAGAGAAGAGCAGTCATCGTATCTGTATCTCAATCCCTGCTTCGGTCGGCAGAGAAGAGCAGTCATCGTATCTGTATCTCAGTCTCTGCTTCGGACGGCAGAGAAGAGCAGTCATCGTATCTGTATCTCAGTCCCTGCTTCGAACGGTAGAGAAGAGAGGTCATCGTATCTGTATCTCAGTCCCTGCTTCGGTCGGCAGAGAAGGGCAGTCATCGTATCTGTATCTCAGTCTCTGCTTCGGTCGGCAGAGAAGAGCAGTCATCGTATCTGTATCTCAGTCCCTGCTTCGAACGGTAGAGAAGGGCAGTCATCGTATCTGTCTCTCAGTTCCTGCTTCGGACGGCAGAGGAGAGCAGTCATCGTATCTGTATCTCAGTCTCTGCTTCGGTCGGCAGAGAAGAGCAGTCATCGTATATGTATCTCAGTCCCTGCTTCGGTCGGCAGAGAAGGGCAGTCATCGTATCTGTCTCTCAGTTCCTGCTTCGGTCGGCAAACTAACTAGGACAAAGAGTAGATAGCGGACACAAAAGGCGTCAAGCCTTACCGAGCTTGTGTGGATCTACTTCTTGGTCACGCGGCGACTCAGGGAGTGAGTGGGGGTGGAGGTGATGGGGGTGGCAATGCACGAGTTTATTTCCTTGCCCCAAGAACTCTCATGTTGGAGTCTGTGGATATAGGTAGGGGTGACATTCTGTGATCGATCTATGACCTATTGGATATTGATAAAAGTGCCATTCTGTTATCGATTAATGACCTCTTGGATATTGATTGGGCATATATTTAGTGGTCAATCAAAGACTTGCATGTGGATCGGGTGGTCGTCTGTAGTCGCTCAATGGCCGTCACTTGGCTATGGATCTGAAATTACTGCACTTAAAGCCGCTCAGTTCCATCAAAGGATAGTTTTTGATGCCCTTACTTCAAAAGTGCAAAAATACTTATTTTCACAATTTCAATGCCAGTCCTTCAAGCATTAAAAGTTGCTGGTCATTGTAGACTTGACCTTATCCAAATATCTCTAAACATTGACCACATTATCACTTCCAGTGCTGTCAAAATAGTTATGTAGTGGATCCCTGGACACTCAAGCACACCTGGCAATGACTAGGCAGACAGAATAGCAAAGGAGGGATCAAGACAAGAAAAGCCACACACAGAAACAACTCTACAAACAGTCAAACAGCTCAAAAGATCAGCAAACAAAGAAACTTGGCGGAACAGATGGGCCATGGGAAACACGGTCTACAGACATGTGGCAAGCCCCAGTCAAATGACAGTGTAAATCAACTCACAAGGAAGGATCAGAGCACCCCTTTCCGACTGAGAACCCAAAACATCCCACTAAACAAACACCTGAACAGAATCCAACCACAACATACTCCTGAGTGCCAGCTATATACACACCCATATGAAACCGTTGATCATCATCTAAGTACTCAGCGGTCATTGATTTTCGGAAAATGCTTCTTCCTTCGTGGCAAGATACAAGGAACACTCTGTATGGAACAGCTGATAAACATGTGCAGATATCATTACGTGGCACTAGGCCGAAGGATAAGAGCCCAGATGCTGCTAGATCCGTTACAACATCAACATGACCGCCTTCCACACGTTAAAACTGCCCATCTGTCGACCAATGACCGCCTCCCACACGTTAACTCCCCCCATCTGTCGAACAATGACCACCTCCCATCGGTCGACCAATGACCACCTCCCACACGTTAACACCGCCCATCGGTCAACCAATGACCACCGCCCATCTGTCGACCAATGACCACCTCCCATCGGTCGACCAATGACCACCTCCCATCGATCGACCAATGACCACCTCCCACACGTTAACACCTCCTGTTGGTCGACCAATGACCACCTCCCATCGGTCGACCAATGACCACCTCCCATCGGTCGACCAATGACCACCTCCCACACGTTAACACCGCCCATCTGTCGACCAATCACCACCACTCACACGTTAAAACCGCCCATCGGTCAATCAATGACCACCTCCCACACGTTAACACCGCCCATCTGTCGACCAATGACCACCTCCCACACGTTAACTCCCCCCATCTGTCGAACAATGACCACCTCCCACACTTTAACACCGCCCATCTGTTGACCAATGACCACCTCCCATCGACCACCTCCCACACGTTAACACCTCCCATCGGTCGACCAATGACCACCTCCCACACTTTAACACCGCCCATCTGTCGACCAATGACCACTTCCCATCGACCACCTCCCACACGTTAACACCTCCCATCAGTCGACCAATGACCACCTCCCACACGTTAACACCTCCCATCGGTGAGCTGGTAATTCACAGAATGATGACGTCTATTGCGAGTCGAACAGAAATGGCTACCAGTGAGGACGGAGCAGGGAGTGTGTACAACCAGCAAGCTACTGGAACCACACGCATCCACATTCTCCACGATTTTCTGATGGATGCTAGGTGTAACAGATCTTAACTGTGTAGATTTATTAGGGATAGTATTTTAGACATGTTTTATTAAAGTTAGAAATAGTGGGAGTAGAGTATTGATAGTCAGTAGCCATTCATTGTTTCTTATAGAATTAAACTAACAAAGCTAACCAATACAGATGTACTCAAATCTGGATATATAAATGTTTGGAATGCATAGCGTTGGTTTCCAAGCCACGCGATGTTAAAACTACATAACCTTGCATAACGCCTAGACGCCTGTTACAGCATGATCAGTAGTGATGATTGCTATTAACTGGTTTTTCTGAAATCTCGGGGAGGAAAAAACCTAGGTACGAGATCTGGAAAAAGCTGTGGATATAGCTAATTAGGAGAGCCCAAATCAGAATCCAGAGTGAGGAGCGGAGAGACAAAAGGACAGAATAATTCGGGTGCAAGCAGCGGGAAGAACAAGCCAACATGAGTCGGCAGCGAGCAACTAGGAGAATCTTGATAACCGTGACGAGAAAGCAGATAGATTTATAGAGCCCAAAGAGAGAGAGAGAGAGATAGAGAGGTTTTGACAGATAATCTTTCACCACGAGAGTCCAGATGTACAGAAGCATATCAAAGAGAGGTAAATAGTAATGAAATTGATCTTTCGCATAGCAAGTGGTTAAAACATATAGTAGTGCGTCACGAGAAACACGCACTAGTTCGTCATCTTAGATACTATTATTTCGCATCGCTGCTGAGAATCCAGTGTCTATCAGAAGTATCTCAACATCCAGCGTCTAACTAGAGAGACATTTGACTAGCACAGCAAATCCAGCGCTTCAATGATCACTACAAGCTACCATCGACGAGGAGAATAGGACCATGGACGAATCCTCTGGGCTGTAGAACAGAAATGAAATCCACATAACGGTTCGGCTATCAAGTAACGGTTTGTTGTCATGTGTTACCTTGTGATGTGATACCTTGTGATGTAATGTGCTACCTTGTGAAAAATAAAAAGGAACTCTATAAAATATGGGTACAATCAAACACAGAAGAAGATTATGCACTTTACAAAACAGCAAGAAGAAAACTTCTCAATCCTGCAGAAATAAGCGATAATGAAATATTCACACCAAAACACATCGAGAGATGAAACTACCAATCATAGCAGCAGAAGTCAAACAAGCTATAAAAAAAAGTCCACTAAACAAAGCACCAGGAATTGATGGTATTACAACAGAGACCCACACACACCACAAATCGCATTTCACTTGTCACTCATTCTTTACTAGAGGAGCGACGTAAGATAGCCCGTTCTCCAGGCAACCACAAAGCCTCCATCACCTTAAACAGGATCTGCCATCAAAAACTCAAAGAAGATCATGAAAACTTTCCTGCGAACGTCTACTGAAAGCTGCTGAATATCAGCGAAGCATCAAATTAGCTGCTTGTAGCCTTGCTGAACACCGTCAAATCATTAATTGTCTGAAAGCTTCCGATAGATCTCACACATCAAAGCTGAGCATAGAGTCAATAATACTATACCAACATGTTCAGATCATCTGAACTCCCTTCAATTGCCCTTCCATCCACTTTACCCCCTCTTCCTGCCCTAAGACATTTGTGATGCCATCTGGAAAATTACCAGGTGAAGATGGCATCACTGCGGAGGTCATCCGGGCTTGCGGTCTACCCCTTTACCAAGCTCTAGCGCAAACATTTTACACGTTATCTTCATTCGGGGGGAACACTTGCTGCCTGGCACAACTCAAGGACAACACTCTTGCACAAGAAGGGAGAGAGAATCTAGGAAACTGTCGTCTAATGACTCTCCTCTTGGTCACTTACAAGCTGTTTACTAAATGCATCCTTGCCAAAGTCCGCACCATTCTCGAAGAATCGCAACCAGTCAAACAGGCGGGCTCTCTGCGTTCATACAGCACAATGGACCATATTTCAACCTTCTGCCGCCTTACTGAAGAAGCCTGAGAGTTCCGGACGCCCTTGATATTCACCTTCATCGACTATAAAAAGGCTTTTAATTCGGTAGAACTACATTTTGTCTGGCGCTCACTGTTGGAACAAGGTGTCAATCCTGGTTACATAAGAGTTCTCACGAAGTTATTTGAACTGCACTACCACGTTTCACCCCTTCCAACATCCAATTCTGGTACCAATTCAAAAGGGGGTCCGCCAGAGCAATCCTATCTCACAGACACTTTTCTCCGCATGTTTGCAATCCGTCATTAGCCAATGCAACTGGGACACCTTTGGTTTCCTTATTGACGGCAGACGCATCAATCACCTTAAATTTGCTGATGACAAAGTACTCATCACAGAGTAAGTAGCCGAGCCAACCAAATGATGCAGCTACTCGATGGAGATGGCAAGAAAACAGATCTGGAGATGAATGTCTCAAAGACCAAAATGTTGCGCAATCACTTGGCCACTTGTGATCCAGTCTTCCTTGGCGAGGTATGATTAGAGGATGTCAACGAGTATATCTATCTTGGATGTCTTCTTAATATAGAGAATAACCTGGAACCTGACATTTCCGCGCGAGTTGGGCAGCCTTCTAGTCTATTAACAGGGTCCTGGGCGATTGTTACGACCAAGACCTACAAGCCTCCCTCTTCAATCCCACTGTACTCCCTGCGATGTGCTACAGTGCCGAGACGTGGACACTAGCAAAATCACTAGAGGATAAATTGAGAGTTACCCAGGCCTCTCTCTCGAGAGACGCTTGGTCGGAATCACTTTCCGGAACCAACGTATGCAAGGTCTCCACAATTCTGAAACAAGACTATTGTCTCTGGTGAAGGATACGGTAATCCGTGCAGACAAGGCAAAACATAGATGGGCATGTCAAATGTTGCGACAAAACGATGGAGCACAGCGACAGCAGTCTGGTACCCCCGAGGTAAGAAGAGACCATGGAAAAGACCTCCAATGTGTTGGTCAGACTCCCTTGCTGTACACTGCAACATCCAAGATGCATTACCACACACTGGACTTCCGTGATCCAAGACAGGGTCTGCTGGAGATGAAGTTGGGACCTGCAGCTCCGCTGAGGAACGGGTTATCAAGATGAAGATGACAACAGAGGCCGTACAAGTCTGCATAGGCACAGAAGTAAAATGGCTGACAAGAATAATGAATGTAGCATGGACAACAATGGAAGTTTTGGAGGACTGGCAAAAATCAATAGTTATACCCATTTGGCCAGATACATGACCAAATGGGAAACCAAACATACTGGTTACACCAAAAACGATGCCTACTACCAGTTGAACAGAAGAGAGCAGGTCGTTGTCTTCAGACTTCGCACTGGCCACAATAGACTGAGGTACCACCTATTCAACAAATTGAAGATAGGTGGTACCGACGAATGCCCGTGCGGTACCGGTAAAATGACCGCTGAACATCTGCTGCAGAACTGCCCGACATACGAGGATCAGAGAGAGCAGATGTGGCCATCACCAGTGGAACTGCAAGACAAGCTCTATGGCAGTGTCGACAGCCTCAGGATGACCGCCGCTTTTTTCGAAAAAATAATGGTTACTGTCTGACTGCGTGCGAAGATGAAGATACCCATTTGGAGGAAGAAAGGAAGCAAAAGAGAGTGAAGCATAAAGGGGAATACCTTTCTTGACATATAAATCAAATGTAAGCGAAGATCCTTGAAAACAGAACAAGACCAATAGTCAAAAGATAATTAAGTGACACACAGTTTGGCTTCAGACAAGGAAGAGGTTGCACAGATGCCCTATTTACTCTAAGACAGATTTGTGAACAAACTATTGCATACAATCAGGAACAGAACATCGTCTTTGTAGACCAGGAGGACGTTTAACCGAGTAGATAGAAACAAGCTATGGAAGATCCTGGGAACTATGGAGTGCAAGGATAATTATTATAAAATATAATAGCAATGTATAAAAACACCCGCAGTACTGTGAGAACACTAAGCGGACTCACTAAGGGGTTTGCAGCTAAGACCAGGGGTCAGACAGGGATGTGTACTGTCACCACTTTTGTTCAATGTATACATGGATCAAATAGCAACTAAAGCAAAACCAGAAAAACAGAACAGATATCTAAACAGGTATGGAGACAAAGAGAAGACAAAGGAATATGAAGAATATATGTCCGCCCAGGAAACAAACGTAGAAAAGAAGGCACCAAAAGTCTATGGAGAATCACTATGAGACATTTATTTTCAATGATAACAGTTCATAATATGCCATAGAAAAATAGTGAAGCAGCAACAATGTCTAAAACGACTCATTAAGAATGAACAAAGTGTACATGTCACAGCTTTTATATTGCTTGTTAACATCAAGTGTACATGTCACAGCCTTTATATTGTTTGTTAACATCAAGTGTACATGTCACAGCCTTTATATTGTTTGTTAACATCAAGTGTACATGTCACAGTCCTTGTGTTAACATCAAGTTAACATCAAATCAAGTGTGATCTCTGTAGTAGTGACCAACACACAGATGAAGCCAAGCATTGCATAACCGCCTGGAGGACCCGGTCCACCTTCATCAGCATGCTCAGGATGTGAGGAAAGCTATGACAACCCGCCACTTAACGCCCTTTTTAGGGCACACAAGAGTAACCTACTCATTGTGGGCATTCGCAAATAACATCCAGTGTACATGTCAGCAGTCCATATATTGTGTGTTAACATCTAGTGTACATGTTAACAGTCCTTATATTGTGTGTTAACATCAAGTGTACATGTTAACAGTCCTTATATTGTGTGTTAACATCAAGTGTACATGTTAACAGTCCTTATATTGTGTGTTAACATCAAGTGTACATGTTAACAGTCCATATATTGTGTGTTAACATCAAGGGTACATGTCAGCAGTCCATATGTTGTGTGTTAACATCAAGTGTACATGTTAACAGTCCGTATATTGTGTGTTAACATCAAGTGTACATGATAACAGTCCTTATATTGTGTGTTAACATCAAGTGTACATGTCAGCAAGTCTGTATATTGTGTGTTAACAACAAGTGTACATGTTAACAGTCCTTATATTGTGTGTTAACATCAAGTGTACATGTTAACAGTCCTTATATTGTGTGTTAACAAGGTTGTACAGGATAAGCAGTGGATATCAGTCCTCTGACCTACATACAATGAATACATACTCTGGCATACATTGAAAACCTCGGTAGGGGCCCAGATTTTTTGCAATGGAAGGTACAAATCGAAACCTAGTCTGTACAGTGTTTGGTGACTACAAGAGCAAGTGGCCTTTATTCCTCAGCCCTAAAAATCCTCCCCGTTAACCTCAGTGATGGGAATAAATACTGCAGTGATAGTTTGTTGTTTTCGTTATAGTCCCATTACAGAGAATGTTGTTGGGGATGAGGTGATAGAGACGTCTCATTGGATGGAGGCTATTACTTTTGTGTGGTGGGGAGGGGGTGTAGGGGAGGGGGGGGGGCAGTTATTGTGCTCTCCATCTTGCCTTTCCCAACACAAGAACATGTTCCCAACCGGGTAAACGCAAGTGTCACAACTAGGTTCAAACTTCAGTCAGTTTTGCTGTGAGAGGCAAGAGCTCTACTCACTCGGTTGCAGAAGCTTAAAGCAGCTGTTATTACAAGCATGACGGAGCAATCCAACTTGAACGCCACCAATAATTCCCATAATCACAAGCATGACAGAGCAATCTAACTTGAAAGCCACCAATCATTCCCATAATCACAAGCATGACGGAGCAATCCAACTTGAACGCCACCAATCATTCCCATAATCACAAGCATGACAGAGCAATCTAACTTGAAAGCCACCAATCATTCCCATAATCACAAGCATGACAGAGCAATCTAACTTGAAAGCCACCAATCATTCCCATAATCACAAGCATGACGGAGCAATCCAACTTGAACGCCACCAATAATTCCCATAATCACAAGCATGACAGAGCAATCCAACTTGAAAGCTACCAATCATTCCCATAATCACAAGCATGACAGAGCAATCCAACTTGAACGCCACCAATAATTCCCATAATCACAAGCATGACAGAGCAATCCAACTTGAAAGCTACCAATCATTCCCATAATCACAAGCAGGGGACAAGAAAAACTTCCGCACCAGAGGAAAAAAATCGATAATCAAAAACATGTTACAAATATTGATGCAAAACAATAAGACCATTTCTACAAACATGTACTACCAGGCAGATAGGTCTATCAGTAAACTTTGTACTACCAGGTAGATAGATCTATCAGTAAACTTTGTACTATCAGGTAGATAGGTCTATCAGTAAACTTTGTACTACCAGGTAGATAGGTCTATCAGTAAACTTTGTAATACCAGGTAGATAGATCTATCAGTAAACGTTGTACTATTACCATCAGGTAGATAGATCTATCAGTAAACTTTGTACTATTTTTAATTATTGTAAAATGAAGCAAGCATGCAACAATTATCACATATATCAATGCTACCCAAAGTGGCAGTTGTTGGACGGGAGCTCGTTCATTAACCTTTGATAGACGATCCACAAAATGGTCATTAAGATACTGAAAAAAACATTTAGAAGTATTCTCACTAGTGTCTTGTTTGAGAATAATCTTTAAAAGATACGATTGTCCCTGGATCAAAACATGATATCCACCAGGTCTGCCATATCAAAAAAAGGATTAGAACTCTATCGATATACACATTATTTACATATTGATACCAATTTAAGATGACCGATAAATACATATCAATAAAATGTGCACAACTGTTCGTGCAGAACTTGGATAAATCCCTGCAGGGCCGACTCACTGAACAGTTTGGGAAGCACTGACACATGCGATACATGACAGAATCGATTACAAGGTTAGAACAACAGGAGCATGCCATTATTATTCTATGAAGCAAAAACCAATGCAAGCAAAAATATTGATACAAAGTTGAAACCTTGATGCTGCCGCATGTATCCAAATGCTGTCGGGCGGACAAGAGATATTCCATCTGAAGCCTGAAACGGCGTCATTGACGCCACAACTAAGATCGTGTATGACGTTAAACGGTTAATCCACTTTCGTTTTGTATCAATGAAAACTTGTGGCGACTCAGGTATTGTGTTCGTTTCTTGATGTCTGGTCAAATTACTCTGAATTATCTTATAACATAATTAAGAACAGCGTGACGATCTACCAAGAGTTCTAAAATGTGTTCTTTTGGGCTAGTTCATAGAAAGTTCATGATGTTTTAGAACAGTATCCATCCCAAGGATGGACGCCGCCATTGTTAGAACTCTTCTGTACTTGCGGGAGATTTGAAAGGGAGGGTGTGGCCAATGGCTCGTGAGCCTGGTTTACAAACAAAACATTCCAGGTTGAAACCGTGTTGCGGCGAGGTTAGACAAACCGGTCATTTCGTTGATTTTTGATCATGCAAAACAGTTTCTCCAAGTCGATATAGATATAGAAGGGTCCATAACAAAGTCAGGGGAAAATTAGGTGCCACCGTGGGGGTTACAGAGTTGGTGCTATTGTTGGCACTCTTACCAACGGAAGGGACAGCACATATGGGAGATCCCCGTTGTCATGTTGGCGGCTTTATCTGACGTTTTACATTTCTTTTGAAAGGTTGACAAATATTTTGTTTTTTTACCAAATCAGAAACCGTTGCATGCGCTTACAAAATTAATTAATTTTGTCAAGTGCTTCTGTGCCAGACAAATAATAGTACCGTAGTGAATAGTCTGCTGGGTGGGGCATATTGCAAGCGTATGTATTATACGTCACATAGATAAGCAGATTAACAGATGTGTCGAGAGACAGGGGAGGAATGAACATAAATAGGGCCTGGCCTGACGAACATGTGCAGAACGTGACGATAGAACGACATTGATCATTGTCGACAAAATGGAAGGGAGCTCAGAGTAGATAGTGCACATCTACATGTTTGAGGCCAATACAATGAAACACACAAACCTTTCTTACCACACACACGCTACATATACACAAAAGACCACATACATACACACCACACAAATGTACAACAGATCACATACATACACACTACACATATACACAACAGATCACATACATACACATCACACATATGCACAACAGACCACATACATACACACCACCACATATACACAACATACCAAATACATACACACACACGCTACACGACACATGTAAACATCTATGCTAGTGTCTTGACTCTTCTGTGTCACAGCCAGATCTCAAATCGAATAAGTACATCTGATGAAATGTCACAGAGGATGGGGCTGATGATAGAGAGAGAGAGAACAGATTATGAAAATAACCAGATTGTGTTGGAAAACACTAAATAACGGGAAGGGGTCATTAATATATCTTGGTAGCCACATAGGCACAGCAGCAGATATCAAATTAAGTATACACAAGGCGGGATGGGTTTTCGTTGCTTTAGGGGATTTATGGAAATCAATAGTCAACCACAAAAAATAGACATCTTTAACTCCAACATAAAATCAGTTCTGTTGTATGGATGTGTAACATGTGGTACAGTGAAGACAACAACGACAAAGGTTCAAACTTTCATCAATATGTGCATGCGGCGAGTATTGGAATTTTAGTGGTATGATCAAGTCACTCATCTGGAACCTGTGGCACTTGGCGTGAGGAGACGACGCTGGATAGTGACATTATAGTGGTATGATCAAGTCACTCAAGTGGAACCTGTGACACTTGGCGTGAGGAGACGACGCTGGATATTGGCATTATAGTGGTATGATCAAGTCACTCAAGTGAAACTATATGAAGGAACCGGTCTGATACCTGTGGCACTTGGCGTGAGGAGACGACGCTGGATAGGGTGCACTTTGCGGAAAACAGCTGATAGTATTACAAGACAGGCACTGTTTGTGCATCCCCCAAAGCAAAAGAAATAGAGGAACCCGTACACATTTACGAAGAATACATCTTACGGCGAACATAAAGACATGAGATGATAGGAACAGAGCTGGAATGGAAGGCATTCTTTCCATAGGGAGCTGACAGGTTCTGACATATATACATACACACGTATGCGTGCAAACACATACACACACCTATATGCATGCGGGCACATACCCACACACATACCCACACACACGTGGTCTAGCGTAGTTCTATTACTCCATGACCGAAGAATAGCTCCACGAAACTCTATTTCTATTTATATAAAAACAAGTTATTCAATCGCCTTTTCGTATCTGTTTGTCACGCTCGAAGTAACCCTGTCCCCATTGCCTGACCGTGCATGTACGTAAATCGGACATTACGTATTCTAGCGTAAAGCCCTTGCGTGTAGAAACATGCCAGTCTGACGAGCACCCACCACAGCGCGTATGCAAGTTTAAACATCTGAGACGTCGGTGGTAGCGCTAGGTCGTTATACTGCATACACACATACACACATACACGCCAGCACAGTAGGTCAAGGAAAGGTTCACACTGCGTACACGCCAGCACAGTAGGTCAAGGAAAGGTTCACACACATACACACCAGCACAGTAGGTCAAGGAAAGGTTCACACTGCGTACACGCCAGCACAGTAGGTCAGGGAATGGTTCACACACATACACACCAGCACAGTGGGTTAGGGAATGGTTCACGCACATACGCACCAGCACAGTAGGTTAGGGAATGGTTCACACACATACACACCAGCACAGTAGGTTAGGGAATGGTTCACGCACATACACACCAGCACAGTAGGTTAGGGAATGGTTCACACACAAACAAACCAGCACAGTAGGTTAGGGAATGGTTCACGCACATACACACCAGCACAGTAGGTTAGGGAATGGTTCACACACATACACACCAGCATAGTAGGTTAGGGAATGGTTCACGCACATACATACCAGCACAGTAGGTCAAGGAAAGGTTCACACACATACACACCAGCACAGTAGGTTAGGGAATGGTTCACACACATACACACCAGCACAGTAGGTTAGGGAATGGTTCATGCACATACACACCAGCACAGTAGGTTAGGGAATGGTTCACACACATACACACCAGCACAGTAGGTTAGGGAATGGTTCACGCACATACACACCAGCACAGTAGGTTAGGGAATGGTTCACACACATACACTCCAGCACAGTAGGTTAGGGAATGGTTCACGCACATTCACACCAGCACAGTAGGTTAGTGAATGGTTCACGCACATTCACACCAGCACAGTAGGTTAGGGAATGATTCACGCACATTCACACCAGCACAGTAGGTCAGGGGAAAGTTGACAAGAACAGAAAAAAGCATGTCGTTGCTACGTGCATACACATGTATCGTGTAAAAAACAAAATACACAAACACTCATAAATAAACAAACAAACACATAATTTCAAACACAAATGTCACACACGTCCGATATGGCCAGTCCCAAGCCTGGATGAGAAAGGAAGAGGGTTGGGCCAGGATCCCCAACCCTAAACAACCCGTCCTCGACGAAAGAAGGCATGCCAACAGAGTTGTTGTTGTTGTTGGTTGTTGTTTAGTGTCCAGGGCGAGGATGTTTACTTTTTCTTGCCGCCTTAAAATGGCGTGAAACGGTGGGGTGTAGTAGCTTCCTCACATCCAGAGGGTTCTGATGAAGGTGGACGGAGGTCACCCAGACCGTTGTGCTATGCTTGACTTCATCTGCGTGACGCTCACTACTACGGGGATTGTTTCGATCCTCACATCGTTTGAGTACCAGCGGAAAAACCTCTAGACTTGGCACCTTGAATGTACGGACCTCTAGACTTGGCACCTGGAATGTACGTACCTCTAGACCTGGTACTTGGAATGTACGGACGGACCTCTAGACTTGGCACCTGGAATGTACGGACCTCTGGACTCGGCACCTGGAATGTACGGACCTCTAGACTCGGCACCTGGAATGTACGGACCTCTAGGCTTGGCACCTGGAATGTACGGACCTCTAGACTCAGCACCTGGAATGTACTGACCTCTAGACTCGGCACCTGGAATGTACGGACCTCTAGACCTCGCACCTGGAATGTACTGACCTCTAGACTCGGCACCTGGAATGTACGGACCTCTAGACTCGGCACCTGGAATGTACTGACCTCTAGACTCGGCACCTGGAATGTACGGACCTCGAGACCTCGCACCTGGAATGTACGGACGGACCTCTAGACTCAGCACCTGGAATGTACGGACCTCTAGACTCGGCACCTGGAATGTACGGACCTCTAGACTCGGCACCTGGAATGTACGGACCTCTAGACTCGGCACCTGGAATGTACTGACCTCTAGACTCGGCACCTGGAATGTACGGACCTCTAGACCTCGCACCTGGAATGTACGGACGGACCTCTAGACTCAGCACCTGGAATGTACGGACCTCTAGACTCGGCACCTGGAATGTACGGACCTCTAGACTCGGCACCTGGAATGTACTGACCTCTAGACTCGGCACCTGGAATGTACGGACCTCTAGACCTCGCACCTGGAATGTACGGACGGACCTCTAGACTCAGCACCTGGAATGTACGGACCTCTAGACTCGGCATCTGGAATGTACGGACCTCTAGACTCGGCACCTGGAATGTACGGACCTCTAGACAAGGAAACCCTCTCCGACTCTCATGACGAAACAAATGCCAATCATATTGTTGGAGATTGTTGATGGTGGCCAAGCGTGTGGGGCCTGATGGGATGCCAGATTAAAAATATTCAAGCAGACATTCAAAAGAAATGAGATTCCGACATTACTCCAAACCAGTGAGAGAAGGCAACCAAAGCCAGACGATCTTCAAGAATGTAAAAGCTACAGAAAAAGATGCTCTTCTCTTGGGATTGAAGGTTTGCCACCTATCTTGTGTATATGTTGAGTAGCACCGGTGAGCGGGGAGACCTTTGTGGTAGTCCTGGCCATATTGGTCTCGGCTCTGATGTCCAACGTCCCAACCGGAGTGCAACTCTTCTCTACAACAGAACAACTGAGATTCAATCCACCATCCATGGATTGATTCCACACTGCTTCAAACAATACATCAAAGTCCCAAAATCGAACCGGTTATATGCATCCTCGAGGTCTAGAGCAACTGCGACGGGTACCTGTCCGGACTGGAAGCCCTCACACATTATGTACGACTGTCCCAGCATTATCCCGAGTCTTCCTCATTGGTCTGTAACTGCCAAGGGCAACAGGTTCACGTTCTAGGTGGGACATTATGTTTCAGGTCACTTATCTCGAGCATCTAGCCGTAAACACTCTGCAGAGTGGTTGCTCTATAGCTACAGAGGAGCATGGAATCCTTGCCAGGTTTAGGGAGTGGACGCAGATATCCATGGAGCAGCATTCGGACACTGATGCTTTCTCTTTACTGATATTCAAATCATTCATACATTTCCTTTAAAGTGATAGCAATGTGCTCCATTGGGATCTGGACAGCGTTCGCGCTGGAGCGTATATGTGCCACACCTGCTTTAAGTATCAAGTTTATGTGGGCCTATCCCCTGATGACAGTGTCTATGTCAACATTTCAAAGCGCACATCTCTATCGTCTATGTCTGTGAGGGCAATATCAATTACATAACCCAAAACATTTCTCTTCATCTGTTGTCAGGGGCGTCCCCGTCGAGTCTTGAATAGTGGGGGTTGAGCTTACTTACATCTTTCCATTTTCAGATCCATGCATCAAAGAGTGGAATGGACAGCACACACACTATCACACACAATATCGCACACAGAATATCACAGACAGTACCACACACAAAGTACCACACATAGTGTCACACAACATACCACATACAAAGTACCACACATAGTGTCGTACACCATATCACACACAAACTACCACACATAGTGTCACACAACATATCACACACAGAATATCACAGTAGAATGACCCAGTCTAGATCCCCATTAATGACCAAAAAAAAAGATAACGTAAGGAGAACAGAGAGCAGAAACATCAGTTTGATGAAGAACTTCTGGACAAAAGTGATGATGGAAACATTTCAAAGAAGAAAAATCACAAAGAAAATTACTTACAGCCACTTGTTGACGACGTCAGCAGTAATTTCCCGCGTGTAAGGGAGATCCGACTTGGCGTCTTCCCGCGTGTAAGTAAGATCCGACTTGGCGCCTTTCTGACACCAAAACTGGCGGACATCATAAACTACTGCTCATCCACAGACAGCGGTCATCTTGGACCAGAAAACACCCGATGTCACTCCTCTGTCGTGTCATACAGCTACGACTCTATCCGTCCTCCAAGGCCCACTTGTACTGAACGTCGCGCGGTTATCAATGAAAGCTCACCCATATAGCTCTACATAATAAACGTCCACAAATCTGCTAGACAATTTAACTACAAATGTCCATGTTTGATCACTATTCAATAAGTATGGATGTATGTAAGTTCACGCTCCCATTTATGTAACACAACATCCGGCTGACCTACTTCATCCACTGTGAACATGCTCACCCCAACATCCGGCTGACCTACTTCATCCACTGTGAACATGTTCACAACAACATACTCTGACCTACTTCATCCACTGTGAACATGTTCACAACAACATACTCTGACCTACTTCATCCACTGTGAACATGTTCACAACAACATACTCTGACATACTTCCTCCACTGTGAACATGTTCACAACAACATACTCTGACCTACTTCCTCCACTGTGAATATTGCTCACCACAACATCCAGCTGACCTACTTCCTCCACTGTGAACATGCTCACCCCAACATCCCGCTGACCTACTTCCTCCACTGTGAACATGCTCACCCCAACATCCAGCTGACCTACTTCCTCCACTGTGAACATGCTCACAACAACATCCCGCTGACCTACTTGCTCCACTGTGAACATGTTCACCAAATCATTGGCTGACATACTTCCTCCACTGTGAACATGTTCACAACAACATACTCTGACATACTTCCTCCACTGTGAACATGTTCACAACAACATACTCTGACCTACTTCCTCCACTGTGAACATGCTCACCACAACATCCAGCTGACCTACTTCCTCCACTGTGAACATGCTCACCCCAACATCCCGCTGACCTACTTCCTCCACTGTGAACATGCTCACCCCAACATCCAGCTGACCTACTTCCTCCACTGTGAACATGTTCACCACAACATCCCGCTGACCTACTTGCTCCACAGTGAACATGTTCACCAAATCATTGGCTGACATACTTCCTGCACTGTGAACATGTTCACAACAACATACTCTGACATACTTCCTCCACTGTGAACATGTTCACAACAACATACTCTGACCTACTTCCTCCACTGTGAACATGCTCACCACAACATCCAGCTGACCTACTTCCTCCACTGTGAACATGCTCACCCCAACATCCAGCTGACCTACTTCCTCCACTGTGAACATGCTCACCCCAACATCCCGCTGACCTACTTCCTCCACTGTGAACATGTTCACCAAATCATTGGCTGACATACTTCCTGCACTGTGAACATGTTCACAACAACATACTCTGACATACTTCCTCCACTGTGAACATGTTCACAACAACATACTCTGACCTACTTCCTCCACTGTGAACATGCTCACCACAACATCCAGCTGACCTACTTCCTCCACTGTGAACATGCTCACCCCAACATCCAGCTGACCTACTTCCTCCACTGTGAATATGCTCACCCCAACATCCCGCTGACCTACTTCCTCCACTGTGAACATGCTCACCCCAACATCCCGCTGACCTACTTCCTCCACTGTGAACATGCTCACCCCAACATCCGGCTGACCTACTTCCTCCACTGTGAACATGTTCACCACAACATACTCTGACATACTTCCTCCACTGTGAACATGTTCACAACAACATACTCTGACCTACTTCCTTTACTGTGAACATGCTCACCCCAACATCCCGCTAACCTACTTCCTCCACTGTGAACATGCTCACCCCAACATCCCGCTGACCTACTTCCTGCACTGTGAACATGTTCACCACAATAAATTAAAGAACTTGATCAATGTGTAACTTACCAAATGAGTGTATGAATCGTAGAAAGGTTAGAGTGTATGACATTCACCGTAAGATGGACAAGGTATTTTTCACCATAGCAGCACGCTCCAGTACACCCAACTGTATTTATAGTGCCTAGTTGTTATTTAGTGAAGACCAATAGAGCTAGAAAGTAAATCGAAACCTGACTTTCCAAAAACCAAGATCTCGTACATTAATTTCTTGGAACAGCCTAGATCTCGTACATGCATTTCTTGGAACAGCCGAGATCTCGTACATGGATCTCTTGGAACAGCCGAGATCTCGTACATGCATCTCTGGAACAGCCGAGATCTCGTACATGGATCTCTTTGAACAGCCGAGATCTCGTACATGGATCTCTTGGGACAGCTGACATCACGTACATGGATCTCTTGGAACAGCCGAGATCTCGTACATGGATCTCTTGGAACAGCCTAGATCTCATACATGGATCTCTTGGAACAGCCTAGATCTCGTATATGGATCTCTTGGAACAGCCTGGATCTCGTACATGGATCTCTTGGAACAGCCTAGATCTCGTACATGGATCTCTTGGAACAGCCTAGATCTCGTACATGGATCTCTTGGAACAGCCTAGATCTCGTACATGGATCTCTTGGAACAGCCTAGATCTCGTGCATGGATCTCTTGGAACAGCCAGTATTGGGGATGCCCTAAATAACCTTTTTATTAAATGGATGTTATCCATGAGTATCCACACGAATTGACGTAGACGATGTAGAGTCCCTATAAGACGAGGACCCTAGGGTTATTGAACAATCTGTTATCATTCACTATGTCCAGTATTGCCAGTCTTGACTGCATATCACTTATGCCACTATGTCTAATATCGTCAATATGTATTACACTTCCACTTCACCTCTATCATTGCCCAGTATATATCACCGCCCAGTATCAATCACCGCCCAGTATCTATCACCGCCAGGTATCTATCACCACCCACTATATATCACCGCCCAGTATCTATCACCACCCAGTATCTATCACCGCCCAGTATCTTTCACCGCCCAGTGTATATCACCACCCAGTATCTATCACTGCCAAGTATTTATCACCGCCCAGTATATATCACAGCCCAGTATCTGTAACTGCCCAGTATCGTCAATCTTTTTTGAACGACGATATTAATTCCGCCACTACCCACAGTATCAACCATTGTTATCACACTCATATCACTACCCAGAATATCAATGATTGTTATCACACTCCGGTATCACTACCCACAGTAATAACCATTGTTATCACACTCGGATATCACTACTCACAGTATCAACAATTGTTATCACACTCCGATATCACTACCAACAATATCAACCATTGTTATCACACTCCGATATCACTACCAACAATTTCAACCATTGTTATCACACTCCGATATCACTACCTACAATATCAACCATTGTTATCACACTCCGATATCACTACCAACAATATCAACCATTGTTATCACACTCTGATATCACTACCTACAATTTCAACAATTGTTATCACACTCCAATATCACTACGCACAGTATCAATCATTGTTATCACACTTAATTTTAATGCTGCTTATTTATGACGTGTACGCAGATATCTTTACAAACAGACCCACAACGTTTTGGGAGGAAAATCGACACAAATAATGGACTGAATTGTGTTCTAAATGATAAATAGAGGAGTGCAGACTGTGACTCCCGTTAGTCAATGTCTGCCACACATTTGGCACAGAGGTCTTCTGTTACTGTTGCGGTAATCGCTCGTCGAATTGTTAGTCAAAATTGGCGGGAAGGATCTGGCTATCTTGGACAAACTGGCAACCGTTCTGTGTAGTTTTTTTTTCTTTCAATCCACAACAGAACAGACAAAGGTTATTCCTTCGTTTCTTTCTTTGTTATGTATGGTTATGGTAGAACTACTTTTTGCTCCTGTATCATATTTGAGTTATTGTTTCTAGAGCTTTCTTTTATTCTTGTATGGGCTATTGTTTCTAGAGCATTCTTTTATTCTTGTATGGGCTATTGTTTCTAGAGTTTTCTTTTATTCTTGTATGGGCTATTGTTTCTAGAGCTTTCTTTTATGTATGTATGGGCTATTGTTTCTAGAGCTTACTTTTATTCTTGTATGGACTATTGTTTCTAGAGCTTTCTTTTATTCTTGTATGGGGTATTGTTTCTGAGCTTTCTTTTATTACTGTGTGGGCAAATGTTTCTAGAGCTTTTTTATTTCTATGTGGGCTATTGTTTCTAGAGATTTCTTTTATGTCTGCGTGGGCTATTGTTTCTAGAGATTTCTTTTATGTCTGTGTGGGCTATTGTTTCTAGAGATTTCTTTTATATCTGTGTTGGCTATTGTTTCTAGAGCTTTCTTTAATTTCTGTATGGGCCAGCCAGCCAGCCTTTTGTATGTTTGAAATGTGAAGTGCTGCATCTCATAAGTTGTGGGGGTTCTTGGACGCAGAAGGGTTAGACTGCGCTGTTAGTCTCCCCTTACTAGATGCCATCAGCATGGCAGGGGGCGTGTCACCGTATCTGTCACACACACCCCCCCCCCCCCCCCCCCACTTACCATCCGCTAGAACCGACTGTCTGGTTATCTCGAAGGTTCATCATGTAGGTGACGTCACAACATGCACGTCATGAGCAGACTATCAAGATCTCACAAACCGTTCCCATTCGTTGGCTACGTCAACATGACGTACAAACTTGCGGCTCTTGCTGTCAGGTCAGAACAAGCGCCGTCTCCACTTCCAATATTATCAGCGAACGTTACCCAAGACATATAGTTCGATAAATTATATATAATGAACCAGAGACACGCGGTACCCCACCCCTTTTTCCCCGCCACACCCATCTGTTCATCTTAGGCGTCTCAGTCTCTAAAGACCACGAGCGTGACGCCCTGTAAGTTTTGTCCAGCTCTGTCTTCTGTATGTCGACACTGTCTGCTATGGCTGTAAAGGCCGATCCGCGAGTGATAGTCCCAGCCACAGATCGTACAACCATGCTGAGGAGACTGGCCTGCCTGGCTGTTCCTTGATCTCTTCAGTCTTTCTCTTTCCTCTGCAGCCAGAAGACCTCTACAGGTGTCAGCAGTCACTACGCCCCCTCCAACTGACTGTCTCCAGATAGCGTGATCCTGAGCAATATCTTCCCAGCTCTCGGATAGGAGGTCGCATGATTTCATGTCCATCTCGAATACGTCCTTGAATCGCAGTGTGGGACTGCCCATTCTTCTAACTCCAATGGCTAGCTGTCCATATAGCATATCCTTTGGCAGCCTCTCGTCTTCCATGCGGTAAACATGTCCCAACCACCGTAGACGTCGCTGGCTCAGCATTGAGTACATGCTGTGAGTGTTTGCTCTCTGTAAGACCGTATTATGTGACCCTCTCTCTTGCTACCCAATCCCCAATATACACCGTAGACACCTCAAGTGAAAGGTGTTGAGCCGCCATTCCTGTTTAATTTAAGTGCTCCAAGTCTCGCTTCCATACACGAGAGTGCCAAGAACGCAGGTCTGATAGACCCGGATCTTAGTGTAGTGAGACAGCGCAGTGTCCCATACATGAGAGTGCCAAGAACGCAGGTCTGATAGATCCAGACCTTGGTGTAGTGAGACAGCGCAGTGTCCCATACATGAGAGTGCCAAGAACGCAGGTCTGATAGATCCAGACCTTGGTGTAGTGAGACAGCGCAGTGTCCCATACATGAGAGTGCCAAGAACGCAGGTCTGATAGATCCAGACCTTGGTGTAGTGAGACAGCGCAGTGTCCCATACATGAGAGTGCCAAGAACGCAGGTCTGATAGATCCAGACCTTGGTGTAGTGAGACAGCGCAATGTCCCATACATGAGAGTGCCAAGAACGCAGGTCTGATAGATCCAGACCTTGGTGTAGTGAGACAGCGCAATGTCCCATACATGAGAGTGCCAAGAACGCAGGTCTGATAGACCCAGACCTTGGTGTAGTGAGACAGCGCAGTGTCCCATACATGAGAGTGCCAAGAACGCAGGTCTGATAGATCCAGACCTTGGTGTAGTGAGACAGCGCAGTGTCCCATACATGAGAGTGCCAAGAACGCAGGTCTGATAGATCCAGACCTTGGTGTAGTGAGACAGCGCAGTGTCCCATACATGAGAGTGCCAAGAACGCAGGTCTGATAGATCCAGACCTTGGTGTAGTGAGACAGCGCAGTGTCCCATACATGAGAGTGCCAAGAACGCAGGTCTGATAGATCCAGACCTTGGTGTAGTGAGACAGCGCAATGTCCCATACATGAGAGTGCCAAGAACGCAGGTCTGATAGACCCAGACCTTGGTGTAGTGAGACAGCGCAGTGTCCCATACATGAGAGTGCCAAGAACGCAGGTCTGATAGATCCAGACCTTGGTGTAGTGAGACAGCGCAGTGTCCCATACATGAGAGTGCCAAGAACGCAGGTCTGATAGATCCAGACCTTGGTGTAGTGAGACAGCGCAGTGTCCCATACATGAGAGTGCCAAGAACGCAGGTCTGATAGACCCAGACCTTGGTGTAGTGAGACAGCGCAGTGTCCCATACATGAGAGTGCCAAGAACGCAGGTCTGATAGATCCAGACCTTGGTGTAGTGAGACAGCGCAGTGTCCCATACATGAGAGTGCCAAGAACGCAGGTCTGATAGACCCAGACCTTAGAGTATTGAGACAGCGCAGTGTTTTCCCAGACTCTCTTCGTCACGCGGGCCGTGACGGCACTTGCCTTGCCAAGCCTTCTGTCCGGTAGCAGAACTATTCTGTAACCATCGTCATGTGGCAACCTACAGCTGACATCATTGCGGGACGCCTGTACTGAAACTTGTATGTGCTGTTATAGATGTGGTGTTTATAGCACTGATTTACGCGATGATGTTACCAGATCCAGTCACAACCTTACTTACTCGTCTTAAAATAATAAACTATAACTCGTGTCGGCACGGCACTTGCTGATGTCAGAAACGTATATTCAACTTATTTAAAACAGAAATGGCACACCTGTACTCCCAGAAAACAAGGTAATATGTGCCAGAATAACCTGCATGACACGTACAGGTAGCGCAAGCATAGACCCTGCCTTACTCTAGCGTTACAACAGGTTATTAAGTTGGCAACATCTGAACACATGCCCCTGATACGTTTATCTGGCTGAACATGGTTGTCCAACAAAAAGAAACTATTATCTTAACTTGATCTCAAATCTATGATTTCTACAAAAGTGTCTTCTTGTCTTTATCCAAGATGTCAAACAGTCCATGACACATTTACTCCAGAGAATGACAGCCCCGGTAACAGTACCACAGTTTCTTGAAAGAAATTCACACGAACAAAGGCTACAAATAGAGATAGATATCCCCGCCACACGGAAGTAGCAGAATAATGGGGACACACAAGTAACTCACATACACACTTGAGCGTGTAGTCAGAGAATGGAGGTACAGCACAGCCAAACAGGATTTCTACACACATTTAGTTTATAAGACTAAATCTGAAGTTTGCAGAAACCAGTTCTCAGATTGTGTTCTCACTCCAAGCTGATAGACGTAGAGGCAATACGAAGAGCCATCTTGTTTGTTACAGAACTGAGAAATGCCTGTTTTTGGCAAGGTTTCACAGATGCCGATTTGTGATCGGTAGTGTTAACTTGTGGTTTGGCACATATGGCATATAGGTCCCATATCTGTCAACACAGAACACGGATACATGTCGTAAGAGGTGAATGAAGAAGGTTGTACATGGAACTGGTAACATATGAACGTATGAACAACATATGAACACCATTGGTACGAGAAAGCACTGCAAGCAACTTGAATCATGCTTCCCTGGCATAGTAAGTCAACTGTAGTGTCGGACTTGAGCTTCAATTCGTGCAGGTAACAGGGGATTAACGGTATACTGACTTCCGGTACCAATGATAACTGTAAACCATTGTAACTGGTGACTGGCATAGAGAGACTGGTGGCTGGCATATAGAGACTGGTGGATGGCATAGAGACACTGGTGACTGGCATAGAGACACTGGTGACTGGCATAGAGACTGGTGGCTGGCATATAGAGACTGGTGGATGGCATAGAGACACTGGTGACTGGCATAGAGACACTGGTGACTGGCATAGAGAGACTGGTGGCTGGCATAGAGAGACTGGTGGCTGGCATAGAGAGACTGGTGGCTGGCATATAGAGACTGGTGGCTGGCATAGAGACACTGGTGGCTGGCATAGAGAGACAGGTGACTGGCATAGAGAGACTGGTGACTGGCATAGAGAGACTGGTGACTGGCATAGAGAGACTGTTGACTGGCATAGAGAGACTGGTGACTGGCATAGAGAGACTGGCGGCTGCCATAGAGACTCTGGTGGCTGGCATAGAGACACTGGTGACTGGCATAGAGACACTGGTGACTGGCATAGAGACACTGGTGACTGGCATAGAGAGACTGGTGACTGGTATAGAGAGACTGGTAACTGGCATAGAGAGACCGGTGACTGGCATAGAGAGACTGGTGACTGGCATAGAGAGAATGTGACTGGCATAGAGAAACTGTCGCTGGCATAGAGAGACTGTGGCTGGCATAGAGAGACTGGTGACTGGCATAAAGAGACTGTGGCTGGCATAGAGAGACTGGTGACTGACATAGAGAGACTGGTGACTGACATAGAGAGACTGGTGACTGGCATAGAGAAACTGTCGCTGGCATAGAGAGACTGTCGCTGGCATAGAGAGACTGGTGACTGGCATAAAGAGACTGTGGCTGGCATAGAGAGACTGGTGACTGGCATAAAGAGACTGTGGCTGGCATAGAGAGACTGGTGACTGACATAGAGAGACTGGTGACTGACATAGAGAGACTGGTGATTGGCATAGAGAAACTGTCGCTGGCATAGAGAGACTGTCGCTGGCATAGAGAGACTGGTGACTGGCATAAAGAGACTGTGGCTGGCATAGAGAGACTGGTGACTGACATAGAGAGACTGTGGCTGGCATGGAGGGACTGGTGGTTGGCATAGAGAGACTGTGGCTGGCATGGAGGGACTGGTGGTTGGCATAGAGAGACTGTGGCTGGCATGGAGGGACTGGTGGTTGGCATATAGAGACTGGTGACTGGCATAGAGACTGGTGACTGGCGACTGGCATAGAGAGACTGGCGACTGGCATAGAGAGACTGTGGCTGGCATGGAGGGACTGGTGGTTGGCATAGAGAGACTGTGGCTGGCATGGAGGGACTGGTGGTTGGCATAGAGAGACTGTGGCTGGCATGGAGGGACTGGTGGTTGGCATAGAGAGACTGGTGGCTGGCATAGAGGGACTGTCGGCTGGCATAGATGGACTGTTGACTGGCATAGAGGGACTGTTGGCTGGCATAGAGGAACTGTTGACTGGCATAGAGGGACTGTTGGGTGGCATAGAGGGACTGGTGGTTGGCATAGAGGGACTGGTAGCTGGCATAGAGGGACGATAGTATAACTGACAGACTTTCAGCCAGAACATTGAGAAAGACTTGATAGTATAACAGAGGTAGAAACAACAAACAATTGTTTATCGATAAACCAAAGGAAATTGACCGTGTACGCTGAATGTTTTTTCAGCAACCCCGCCACCATTGCAGTCTTGCTGCTTTGTAAGCCTCCGGTAGTTCCAGTGTAATTTTTAGTTTTCGATAAACAAATAATTTCTTGAATAAAAACAAGGAACGTTATTGTAAATGTACATTTTTTAATTTTCACGCACTCCCCCCCCCCCCCCCCCCCCCGCCCCACCCTGTCTGCGCCCACCCGGTCTGGTCTTGTCCGGTCTGCTCCCACCTGGTCTGCTCCCACCTGGTCTGCTCCCATCCGGTCTGCTACCACCTGGTCTGCTCCCACCTGGTCTGCTCCCCCTCCACCCGATCTGCTCCCACCTGGTCTGCTCCCCCTCCACCTGGTCTGCGCCCACCTGGTCTGCTCCCCCTCCACCCGATCTGCTCCCACCTGGTCTGCTCCGCCTCCACCCGGTCTGCTCCCACCTGGTCTGCTCCCCCTCCACCCGGTCAGCGCCCACCCGGTCTGGTCTTGTCCGGTCTGCTCCCACCTGGTCTGCTCCAACCCGGTCTGCTCCTACCTGGTCTGCTCCCTCTCCACCCGGTCTGGTCTTGTCCGGTCTGCTCCCACCCGGTCTGCTCCTACCTGGTCTGCTCCCCCTCCAACCGGTCTGCTCCCACCCGGTCTGCTCCTACCTGGTCTGCTCCCCCTCCAACCGGTCTGCTCCCACCCGGTCTGCTCCTACCTGGTCTGCTCCCTCTCCACCCGGTCTGGTCTTGTCCGGTCTGCTCCCACCCGGTCTGCTCCTACCTGGTCTGCTCCCCCTCCAACCGGTCTGCTCCCACCCGGTCTGCTCCTACCTGGTCTGCTCCCTCTCCACCCGGTCTGGTCTTGTCCGGTCTGCTCCCACCCGGTCTGCTCCTACCTGGTCTGCTCCCCCTCCAACCGGTCTGCTCCCACCCGGTCTGCTCCTACCTGGTCTGCTCCCCCTCCACCTGGTCTACTCACCCTCCACCCGGTCTGCTCCCACCCGGTCTGCTCCAACCTGGTCTGCTCCCACCCGGTCGGTTCCCACCCGGTCTGCCACTACCCGGTCTGCCCCTACCCGGTCTGCCCCCACCCTGTCTGCTCCCACCCGGTCTGCTCCCACCCGGTCTGCTCCCACCTGGTCTGCTCCCACCCGGTCGGTTCCCACCCGGTCTGCCCCTACCCGGTCTGCCCCCACCCGGTCTGCTCCCACCCGGTCTGCTCCCACCTGGTCTGCTCCCACCTGGTCTGCACCCACCCGGTCTGGTCTTGTCCGGTCTGCTCCCACCTGGTCTGCTCCCCCTCCACCCGATCTGCTCCCACCTGGTCTGCTCCCCCTCCACCCGGTCTGCTCCCACCCGGTCTGCTCCCACCTGGTCTGCTCCCCCTCCACCCGGTCTGCTCCTACCTCGTCTGCTCCCCCTCCACCCGGTCTGCTCCCACCCGGTCTGCTCCCACCCGATCTGCTCCTACCCGGTCTGCTCCCACCTGGTCTGCTCCCCCTCCACCCGGTCTGCTCCTACATGGTCTGCTCCCCCTCCACCCGGTCTGCTCCCACCCGGTCTGCTCCCACCTGGTCTGCTCCGCCTCCACCCGGTCTGCTCCCACCTGGTCTGCTCCCCCTCCACCCGGTCTGCGCCCACCCGGTCTGGTCTTGTCCGGTCTGCTCCCACCTGGTCTGCTCCCCCTCCACCCGATCTGCTCCCACCTGGTCTGCTCCCCCTCCACCCGGTCTGCGCCCACCCGGTCTGGTCTTGTCCGGTCTGCTCCCACCTGGTCTGCTCCAACCCGGTCTGCTCCTACCTGGTCTGCTCCCTCTCCACCCGGTCTGGTCTTGTCCGGTCTGCTCCCACCCGGTCTGCTCCCACCCAGTCTGCTCCTACCTGGTCTGCTCCCGCTCCACCCGGTCTGCTCCCACCCGGTCTGCTCCTACCTGGTCTGCTCCCCCTCCACCTGGTCTACTCCCCCTCCACTCGGTCTGCTCCCACCCGGTCTGCTACCACCTGGTCTGCTCCCACCTGGTCTGCTCCCCCTCCACCCGATCTGCTCCCACCTGGTCTGCTCCCCCTCCACCTGGTCTGCGCCCACCTGGTCTGCTCCCCCTCCACCCGATCTGCTCCCACCTGGTCTGCTCCGCCTCCACCCGGTCTGCTCCCCCTCCATCCGGTCTGCGCCCACCCGTTCTGGTCTTGTCCGGTCTGCTCCCACCTGGTCTGCTCCCCCTCCACCCGATCTGCTCCCACCTGGTCTGCTCCCCCTCCACCCGGTCTCCGCCCACCCGGTCTGGTCTTGTCCCGGTCTGCTCCCACCTGGTCTGCTCCAACCCGGTCTGCTCCTACCTGGTCTGCTCCCTCTCCACCCGGTCTGGTCTTGTCCGGTCTGCTCCCACCCGGTCTGCTCCTACCTGGTCTGCTCCCCCTCCACCCGGTCTGCTCCCACCCGGTCTGCTCCTACCTGGTCTGCTCCCCCTCCACCTGGTCTACTCCCCCTCCACCCGGTCTGCTCCCACCCGGTCTGCTCCAACCTGGTCTGCTCCCACCCGGTCGGTTCCCACCCGGACTGCCCCTACCCGGTCTGCCCCCACCCGGTCTGCTCCCACCCGGTCTGCTCCCACCTGGTCTGCTCCCACCCGGTCGGTTCCCACCCGGTCTGCCCCTACCCGGTCTGCCCCCACCCGGTATGCTCCCACCTGGTCTGCTCCCACCTGGTCTGCACCCACCCGGTCTGGTCTTGTCCGGTCTGCTCCAACCTGGTCTGCTCCCCCTCCACCCGATCTGCTCCCACCTGGTCTGCTCCCCCTCCACCCGGTCTGCTCCCACCCGGTCTGCTCCCACCTGGTCTGCTCCCCCTCCACCCGGTCTGCTCCTACCTGGTCTGCTCCCCCTCCACCCAGTCTGCTCCCACCCGGTCAGCTCCTACCCGGTCTGCGCCCACCCGGTCTGGTCTTGTCCGGTCTGCTCCCACCTGGTCTGCTCCAACCCGGTCTGCTCCTACCTGGTCTGCTCCCTCTCCACCCGGTCTGGTCTTGTCCGGTCTGCTCCCACCCGGTCTGCTCCTACCTGGTCTGCTCCCCCTCCACCCGATCTGCTCCCACCTGGTCTGCTCCCCCTCCACCCGGTCTGCTCCCACCCGGTCTGCTCCCACCTGGTCTGCTCCCCCTCCACCCGGTCTGCTCCTACCTGGTCTGCTCCCCCTCCACCCAGTCTGCTCCCACCCGGTCAGCTCCTACCCGGTCTGCTCCCACCTGGTCTGCTCCTCCTCCACCCGGTCTGCGCCCACCCGGTCTGGTCTTGTCCGGTCTGCTCCCACCTGGTCTGCTCCAACCCGGTCTGCTCCTACCTGGTCTGCTCCCTCTCCACCCGGTCTGGTCTTGTCCGGTCTGCTCCCACCCGGTCTGCTCCTACCTGGTCTGCTCCCCCTCCACCCGGTCTGCTCCTACCTGGTCTGCTCCCCCTCCTACCTGGTCTGCTCCCTCTCCACCCGGTCTGGTCTTGTCCGGTCTGCTCCCACCCGGTCTGCTCCTACCTGGTCTGCTCCCCCTCCACCCAGTCTGCTCCCACCCGGTCAGCTCCTACCCGGTCTGCTCCCACCTGGTCTGCTCCTCCTCCACCCGGTCTGCGCCCACCCGGTCTGGTCTTGTCCGGTCTGCTCCCACCTGGTCTGCTCCAACCCGGTCTGCTCCTACCTGGTCTGCTCCCTCTCCACCCGGTCTGGTCTTGTCCGGTCTGCTCCCACCCGGTCTGCTCCTACCTGGTCTGCTCCCCCTCCACCCGGTCTGCTCCCACCTGGTCTGCTCCCCCTCCACCCGGTCTGCTCCTACCTGGTCTGCTCCCCCTCCACCCGGTCTGCTCCCACCCGGTCTGCTCCTACCTGGTCTGCTCCCCCTCCACCTGGTCTGCTCCCACCCGGTCTGCTCCTACCCGGTCTGCTCCTACCTGGTCTGCTCCCCCTCCACCCGGTCTGCGCCCACCCGGTCTGGTCTTGTCCGGTCTGCACCCACCTGGTCTGCTCCCCCTCCACCCGATCTGCTCCCACCTGGTCTGCTCCCCCTCCACCCGGTCTGCGCCCACCCGGTCTGGTCTTGTCCGGTCTGCTCCCACCTGTCTGCTCCCACCCGGTCTGCTCCTACATGGTCTGCTCCCTCTCCACCCGGTCTAGTCTTGTCCGGTCTGCTCCCACCCGGTCTGCTCCTACCTGGTCTGCTCCCTCTCCACCCGGTCTGCTCCTACCTGGTCTGCTCCCCCTCCACCCGGTCTGCTCCTACCTGGTCTGCTCCCCCTCCACCCGGTCTGCTCCCACCTGGTCTGCTCCCCCTCCACCCGGTCTGCTCCTACCTGGTCTGCTCCCCCTCCACCCGGTCTGCTCCCACCCGGTCTGCTCCTACCTGGTCTGCTCCCCCTCCACCTGGTCTGCTCCCACCCGGTCTGCTCCTACCCGGTCTGCTCCTACCTGGTCTGCTCCCCCTCCACCCGGTCTGCGCCCACCCGGTCTGGTCTTGTCCGGTCTGCACCCACCTGGTCTGCTCCCCCTCCACCCGATCTGCTCCCACCTGGTCTGCTCCCCCTCCACCCGGTCTGCGCCCACCCGGTCTGGTCTTGTCCGGTCTGCTCCCACCTGTCTGCTCCCACCCGGTCTGCTCCTACATGGTCTGCTCCCTCTCCACCCGGTCTAGTCTTGTCCGGTCTGCTCCCACCCGGTCTGCTCCTACCTGGTCTGCTCCCTCTCCACCCGGTCTGCTCCTACCTGGTCTGCTCCCCCTCCACCCGGTCTGCTCCTACCTGGTCTGCTCCCCCTCCACCCGGTCTGCTCCCACCCGGTCTGCTCCCACCCGATCTGCTCCTACCCGGTCTGCTCCCACCTGGTCTGCTCCCCCTCCACCCGGTCTGCTCCTACATGGTCTGCTCCCCCTCCACCCGGTCTGCTCACACCTGGTCTGCTCCCACCCGGTCGGCTCCCACCCGGTCTGCTCCCACTTGGTCTGCGCCCACCCGGTCTGCGCCCACCCGGTCTGGTCTTGTCTGGTCTGCTCCCACCTGGTCTGCTCCCACCCGGTCTGCTCCTACCTGGTCTGCTCCCTCTCCACCCGGTCTAGTCTTGTCCGGTCTGCTCCCACCCGGTCTGCTCCCACCCGGTCTGCTCCTACCTGGTCTGCTCCCCCTCCACCCGGTCTGCTCCCACCCGGTCTGCTCCCACCTGGTCTGCTCCCCCTCCACCCGGTCTGCTCCTACCTGGTCTGCTCCTCCTCCACCCGGTCTGCTCCCACCCGGTCTGCTCCCACCCGATCTGCTCCCACCTGGTCTGCTCCCCCTCCACCCGGTCTGCTCCTACCTGGTCTGCTCCCCCTCCACCCGGTCTGCTCCCACCTGGTCTGCTCCCATCCGGTCGGCTCCCACCCGTTCTGCCCCCACCTGGTCTGCTCCCACCCGGTCTGCCCCCACCCTGTCTGCCCTCACACGATCTGCTCCCATCTGGTCTGCTCCCCCTCCACCCGGTCTGCTCCTACATGGTCTGCTCCCCCTCCACCCGGTCTGCTCCCACCTGGTCTGCTCCCATCCGGTCGGCTCCCACCCGTTCTGCCCCCACCTGGTCTGCTCCCACCCGGTCTGCCCCCACCCGGTCTGCCCTCACACGATCTGCTCCCATCTGGTCTGCTCCCCCTCCACCCGGTCTGCTCCCACCTGGTCTGCTCCAGTCCGGTACCTTCAATAATCTACATGGAAGAGGTTGACTAACTTTACTGATAGAAGCCAACCCGTCAGATCCGGCTGCTGTGACATGACGGAAGCCACACCAGCCTAGTACACTTGTCTTGAACGGCGGGGACAGAGTTTTCTGGGGATTGGTGCGAGAAGGGAGCACTATTAATAGCTGATCTGTCGTAGTTTCCTTCATTTTGTACATTTCGACTGTGGGAAAAACGTTTTGAGAATTTCTCAGAAATAGTTCCCCATTTGGTGTTCCCCTTGTCATATTGACAGGCATTACTTTCATCTTTATGTGTTATCTAGTTTCATTAAAAATCTATAGACATTAACGACCTCTGGAAGGACAACGACCTTGCGACCTTGGCTGGCCAAATTGTAGCAGATTAGGATCCATTTGCATTTGTCCTTTCCCGCCATTAATTAACTTTCACGAGTTAAGAACAAAGGACGGTCGGTTTAACCTTGACCTTTACTCGCATTTAATTGTGAAACTGGAGGACGCAAAGGCTAGGACAGGCAAGTGACAGGTGAACAGCGGACACCTTGTCAGGTCAAAGTTGTCAGGTGTTGAGACGGGATCTCAAGATGGTTTCCGTGACCTTCTTCGAGCGTGTGGTAACGTTACATCCCTTACGTGCAGACATTACAACACGCCTCAAGTATTACAACACACTTTAAGTATTATAACACGCCTGAAATATTGTAATACGCCTTAAGTATTACAACACACTTTAAGTATTACAACACACTTAAAGTATTACAACCCACTGTAAGTATTACAACACAGTTTAATTATTATAACACACTTAAAGTATTACAACACACCTTAAGTATTACAACATACTTTAAGTATTATAACACACACTTCAAGTATTACAACACACGCATACTTTCACAAACATATCTACACACGCATACACATATATACACATACATACACACACACATATATAAAGCATGCACACACATATATACATGCACATATACGTACGCACACGCATATCACAAACGCACACACATATGCACATTCATATACGCACACACATATGAAAAGACGATTACACACATATACACACTCAAATACACACAAGCGCGCGCACACACACACTCATCTAGACTGACGTAAACACAACGACAGCCACAACTAAGGCCAGTTCAGACAGCCACAATCCGCTTCGTGTCAGTCCTACACACCGTCCCGGCAGGCTGTCAAGTGTCGGTTGCCTGCTTGTATGTGTTCGTGTGCGTGCATGTGTGCGTGTATGTGTGTGTATATAAGGCGTGTGTATGTGTGTGTATATAGGCGTGCGTATGTGTGTATATAGGCGTGTGTGTGTATGTATATAGGCGTGTGTATGTGTGTGTAAATAGGCGTGTGTATGTGTGTCTATATATGCGTGTGTATGTGTGGATATATACCTGTGTGTATATAAGGTATGTGTATGTGTGTGTATATAAGACGTGTATATGTGTGTATATATAGGTATGTGGATTGTGTGTGTATATAGGTATATGTATATGGGTGTGTGTATATAGGCGTGTATGTGTGTGTATATAGGTGTGTGTATGTGTCTATATAGGTGTGTGTATATAGGTATGTGTATATAGGCGTGTATGTGTGTGTATAGGCGTGTGTATGGGTGTGTATATAGGTGTGTGTATGGGTGTGTATATAGGCGTGTGTATATAGGCGTGCGTATGTGTGTGTGTATAGGCGTGTGTATGTGTATGTATATAGGCGTGTGTATGTGTGTGTAAATAGGCGTGTGTATGTGTGTGTATATAGGCGTGGGTATGTGTGTGTATATAGGCGTGTGTATAAGCGTGTGTATGTGTGTGTATATAGGCGTGTGTATAGGCGTGTGTATAGGCGTGTGTATGTGTGTATATAGGTATGTGTCTGTGAGTTTGTGTGTGATGTAACAGTTCCAGCTGGAGCATGGGCGTTAAGGGCAGCGGTGATGGAGTCGACGACTCTGAGAGCAAAGGTACCTGAATGTGTGTCAAGGTCACTCACCCTCCCGACAAAGTAAATCGGGCGTTGAGGGGAATAATGTGTGGGGGGGGGGGGGGGGGGCTAGTGACAGACAGAGGCCATCAGGTCGTGCTGCAACATTTTAGGGTGACAGGAGTTCAGCGTGATTCCTTTCAATACCAACTAAGTGGACGTAGATCAAAATTAGAGTGATGGTTGAGTTAGACAACCCACAGAAGACCATTGGACAGCTATGATACTGCTTGAGACTATATCAGTTCAGTTCATCCCGTAACCCATCAGGCACGCATAAAGACACTCCCAAAATACCACACTATCCCTCTCTATCTATCGCCGCCTGTCGTATTTCACCGGGACGAAGGCCTGACCACTCAGTGATGTTGTCCACCCATCTCTTCCTTGAACGTCCTCGCCCTCTCTGTTCCGGTACGGAACCAAAGAGTATCGAGTTGGTAATTCCGTTGGACCTCGCGACGTGTCCGCACCAGGCCATCTTTCGTCTTTTGATAGCTGTGAACAGATCTTCAAATGGACCAATAGCGTCTTCAACTCTCTGACGTATTTCTATGTTCGTGACACGATCTTTATATGTAACATTTAGTAGAGGCTATATAATACTAGGTAAAGTTTAACTCAAACAGACTGGCCATGAAGAGAGAGGGACTGAGCGTTTAGCTAAGAGACTGCCTGGGAAGGAATGAGATTTGAGCTCACCGACCTACTAGAAGAGCGATTTATAGGCTGCTACTAGTTAGCAGGCTGTTTTACGAATGTGTGTGAGATGGAATGAGTTGCAGGGTGACTGAACCAGCATAAGCCTTTGAGTTCTGGCCAGTCGCTCTATAAGGTGTGTGTTGGACACCTTGTGACTAGAAAATATCTGACTGTGTGTGTGGTCTGTGTAGGTCACCAAGGTAATGATGTATGTTCCGGAGTATGTGTATACGCTGATCGATTGAGTGTGTGAACACATGTGAGTATATGTTGAACAGATTGAATGTGTAATGTCAAAATCACCTGCCTGAAGGGATCTGAGTGTGAGTGAATGCACAGAATGCGATCGTGAAGATGAGTGTGTGAGAGTGTGTTGAGTGTACAGATAAGGGGAGGGGAGTGTAGCGGCTAGGACTGGGTTGTAAATAGTTGGGAAAAGTTAACAAAAGCTAATGCTTACAACTTCCGATGCAGTTAATATTTGTATTAATATATATATATATATATACTATATGATTATTTAGTTAAGATGTATTTCACTAGTTGTTTGTATAAATACCGTTTTCGCTAGAATGTGTTATTATTAAATATGAGACAGCTTGCTGGAGAGTGTCGCTGTGTTATTTGCTGAGTGTGGTTGTGTCGTGAATGATGTGGATGCGTGTAGTAACATTCTAGATAGCTAACTGGAAACGCCTTACGCTGCCACAGTTATAACGTATGTGTATATAGACGCGTGCACCCAAGTGTTGGCGGATCCAGAAATAAAACAAATAATAGTAACCGGTAAGAGGTGACTCAAGAGGGTTGGTCCATGAATATCTGTAGAAGGCCGTCAGACTCATTGGGAAAATACCCATGAAACGTCACATGTATAGGCCAACTAAATTACACAACTCATCAGCACTCATATTGTACCAAGGTTTATAATCAATCCATACATCATCCACACAGAGAAATAAAACAAATAAAGGTACAAAACACAACCAATCACTGTTGAAAGTGATCCTTTCACAGAATCCTGCCCCTGAAACAAGCTGAATACCCATCTTCCTTCATTTATTTACGGTATACAACAACCAGCGCTCCTAATGAAATCAGTCTTTTGAAATAATTACCCCTTTCATGACAGTGGGTATTTTGGGAAATAATGTTCCCCGTTTTTCACGAAATCTGTTCAGCCCCAACCTAAAGTGCACGGGTTTTGAACAGTTATGTCAGCCTCCGGTGCGTTCCATTTGTTGCTAAAAATTGTGTGAGCAAGTACATGGATGTAACAGATCAAGCAAAAGAGATTAGCGCCGGGGACCTATCATCATCATGTCCCGTAACCTAAAAGATCGTTTAGGCACCGTTATTGCAGTGTGTCGAACCCGCCATACGTCTCGATTTTTCGCCAGGGTTCTAGTTTCAGCTAAAGATCTTCCCGTCTACTCTTATTTTGGTCTCCCTCTCCCACGCTTCCTAGGCACAGTGCCTTGCAGGATAGTTTTTGTCAGCCCCACCGATCGTGACATTTGTCTATATTATGTCAATTTTCGTGTTTTTTTCTAAAACCAAAAGGTTATTAAATGGACCTAACTCTGTCCTAACAATTTCAAGAACACTTTCGTTTGTAACCCGATCCAAAAATGAAATGCCTAGAATTCTTCGCAAGCATCTCATTTCTATTGCGCACATTTTACGTTTTAGAGCAGCCGTCAGAGTCCAAGCCTCGCGCTCGTGGAGTATACGGAGATGACTATTGTATACATTAAAGTCAGCTTCGATTTAAGGTCAATGTTCCTGTCTCTCAAGGTTATTCGTAGTCTTGTCAGGGCAACCATGGCCGTCGCTGTTCTTGACTGGATCTCCGCTCTAGACCTCTCCACATTCATATCTACTCCCAGATATTTGAACCGCACAATACTTTCCAGAGGTTCACATTTGACCATAATCGGGTTTTAAATACCCTCTGGATCGTTGACCACGATCTTACTCTTCCTTATATATATATATATATATATATATATATATAAGCATGAACGAAAATAAATTTAATATAGACAAGTTCATCCAAGAGCATGGTCATTTGTGTTTGAGACTGCCGCCTTACTATTCACACTTAAACCCAATCGATCTCGTTTGAGCAAAAGTTAAGGAGTGCCACATAGAATCTGGTCAAAATGCGTTTTTTCGGTAAATTGAAATTTGTTTGGCTGTTGGGAGAGTATAATCAATATTATTTTCAAATACAACTTCAATTTAATGTTTAGCATCGGTAGTTTTTAAGATATAGACTGTAAAACAGGCCTGAAATCAGTCCCAAAAAATGAAGACAAAAAGTTAACTGAGGACACGTAGGATAATGATGCCGTCATATACACCGACGGATCAGTGCTGCGCAGTGGGACATCAGGCTAGGGCTTCTCGGCTAGAGTGAGACGAAAGGTCGTTGCTGAGCGCAGTAGGGCATACATGTCAACAACCTCCAGTTTGAGAATGGAGACAGAAGCAGTGACCTCAGCGCTGAAATGGATATCTGAGACTTCTATAACAAACACAAAGCAAACAAATTAAAACGTACAACACAATATGGTGGAGTAAATTAGCCCGCTTAACGAAACAGGATGTACCAGCAAGCAACCATCACATGTATGTTATGGTAGGCCTTGGGTCCAAACGATTCATGGGAGACAAGACATCATACAAAATCTGCATTCTACATTTACTCGGTGCTTTCCCTTTGACTAGAATGTCGTATGTTGATGTCGAACTTGCCAACAAACTACCAACTTAACGTTATAAAGGCCGCTAGAGGGCAGACGCGTTTTGTTTTGTTCACAGGAAACACATTGAACCAAGAACAGAGAGCATGTTCTGTTCTGTTAAGAGCCGACGTCGTTGTACTTTTGGCAGATTCATATGTGTTCAGTTCCCATCAATAAGTATCGAAGAGTGTATTAAAAACTTGACAATCAGTTCATCTCTTGTTCATCGTTTGTAGTGTCTTCACATAAGAGACGGTCGTTGGTCATCTAAGAGACGGTCGTTGGTCATCTAAGAGACGGTCGTTGGTCATCTAAGAGAAGGTCGTTTATCATCTAAAAGACGGTAGTTGATCAGCTAAGAGACGGTCGTTGGTCATCTAAGAGATGTTCGTTGGTCATCTAAGAGATGTTCGTTGGTCATCTAAGAGACGGTCGTTGGTCATCTAAGAGAAGGTCGTTGGTCAGCTAAAAGAAGGTCGTTGGTCAGCTAAGAGAAGGTCGTTGGTCAGCTAAGAGACGGTCGTTGGTCAGCTAAGAGAAGGGCGTTGGTCAGCTAAGAGACGGTCGTTGGTCAGCTAAGAGAAGGGCGTTGGTCAGCTAAGAGACGGTCGTTGGTCAGCTAAGAGAAGGGTGTTGGTCAGCTAAGAGACGGTCTTTGGTCAGCTAAGAGACGGTCGTTGGTCGGCTAAGAGACGGTCGTTGGTCATCTAAGAGACGGTCGTTGGTCATCTAAGAGACGGTCGTTGGTCATCTAAGAGACGGTCGTTGGTCATCTAAGAGACGGTCGTTGGTCACCTATGAGACGGTCGTTGGTCAGCTAAGAGTGGTCTTTTGTCATTTAATTGACGCTCGTTGGTCAGCTAAGAGATGGTATTTGGTCATCTAAGAGACGGTCGTTGGTCATCTAAGAGACGGTCGTTGGTCACCTATGAGACGGTCGTTGGTCAGCTAAGAGAGGTCTTTTGTCATTTAATTGACGCTCGTTGGTCAGTTAAGAGATGGTATTTGGTCATCTAAGACAAGATCCAGTGGTAAGTCATCTAATAAACGGTCGTAGGTTATCTAATAAACGGTCGTTGGTCATCTAAGAGACGGTCGTCGATCAGCTTAGAGACGTTCGTTGGTCATCTAAGAGACGGTCGTTGGTTAACTGTCAGCCTCTGAGTCCAGGTGGTGGTCTCTTTTATTGATGGAAACCCGGAATGATCAGATCAGGAGATCCACTCACGATCCAGAATGTACGAGGCCTCTAGGCATGTATCCACACACGATCCAGAATGTACGAGGCCTCTAGGCTTGTATCCACACATGATCCAGAATGTACGAGGACTCTAGGCCTGTATCCACTCAAGCCACGGCCAGTCACTCTTCACCTCCCAAATAAGGAGAGGATTGCGGCCCTCAATAAGAAGGTCCCATAACTCTACTTCAAAGCCCTAGTACCTACCTCGACCTCCATTCTTATACGGAATGTTATTGTAATGTATGCACCGTCCCGCTCAGCTTCGACTCTGCCTCAAACTCTAACAGAAAACCCCCTACCATCTTTCTGACCTCAGATACAAGAGAAGTACGTAAGGAGTGGAACGGTGGACCTCCACGTGACGAAATAGCCGTACTACGAGCAAGAGATAATCTAACGGATTCGACCAGTTGATCAGCCCGTCTTGGCCTCACATTAACGTGCCACAGATCTTCCGCCGACCATCCCGTGTCGCGCATCGTGTCGGTCTGACAGGAAGCCCTGCAAGCAACAACATCTCAGGTATGTTCTGTGACAGAGAAGATTGGAAGCTGGCTTATTTTATGATGGGAAGAAGAAGATGATGATGGTGGGGGTGACAGTGATGGTGATGGTGGTGATGATGATGATGACTGTGATGGTGGTGGTGGTGATGGTGGTGATGGTGGTGATGGTGATGGTGGTGATGATGATGATTTTGGTGATGGTGGTGATGGTGACTGTGATGGTGATGGTGATGATGGTGGTGATGGTGGTGATGGTGATGGTGGTGATGGTGATGATGGTGATGGTGATGATAGTGGTGATGGTGATGATGGTGGTGATGGTGGTGATGGTGGGGGTGATGATGGTGATGGTGGAGGTGATGGTGGTGATGATGGTGATGGTGGAAGTGATGGTGGTGATGGTGATGGTGGTGATGGTGGGGGTGATGGTGGTGATGATGGTGATGGTGGGGGTGATGGTGATTATGAAATAGATGAGTGCGTGAGAAATACTTGTCCCAGCTTCTTTCTTGACAAAATAGGGCAGATGTGAGGGAAACCACACACACACAGCCCTCACACACACAGCCACTCACACACACACAGCCACTCACACACATAGTCACACACACACAGCCACTCACACACACACACACACACACACACAGCCACACTCACACACAGCCACACCCACACACATAGTCACACACACACAGCCCTCACACACACAGCCACTCACACACACACAGCCACACCCACACCCACACACCAAAAGGCGAGGTGGCGTGGGGCTGACACGGACTGACCAGCTGTAAGATGACCGGAAGCTGACAGGACTGAGAACAACCTCTTGACGATTCTCAGGTCATGGAAGGTCAAGGAAAACACATTTTACGACTCTTAGGTCGAGGACAACACATTTACTATTCTCAGGTCATGGAGGTCAAGGCAGTTACACAGTACACACGTTCCTATGTGACCTCTCATAGTGAACTATTATATTTACCAACCTCACAAATCAAAATCATGAAGGGAACAACAGAAGCCATGCTCTCACGTTTCTATTTTCAGCAGATGGCATCGGGAAACGTGAACGGGAAATGGTGAGATGGGCGGATGTAATAAAAGGATGGAGATGTGCTAGGGAGAGATACGTTTGGACTTCAGGATCCGTCGCGGTCTAAAATAGTCGCAATCTGATGTGAGAAACTGAACACCTGCGAGTCTGTCAGGAGTGCAATGATGTCGGTTAATTCCTTAGCGGTGTGATCAGTCCCGTGATGGCGAATGTCTTCTTTAACTCAGAATAAAAGCAAAATCATTTTTGCAGCACGGTGAACTGGTACGTGCAACAACTGAGTTAAAGTGTGGCCCTTCTACTGAGAGAGACATGTGTTCGTTGTGGCAGTCCCAGATTCTGAGGGAGAGAAGTGATGTGGCTACATTGTCCAGTCTTAGATTTTAGCCCCTGCTAATGAATTCTAATGACAAAGTTTTGGATAAACATAACTAAATAGTGGATCCACAGCAGGCACAAAGACGATCCATGATCGACCCACGGACCTCCGACTAAAGATATGCCTTGCTACAGGTGACATGTCGACACTGAGAACCTATAGCCCTTCTGTTTGTTGGTAAACAAATATGATTTTTGTTGTGTGTGTTCTGGAGTGTTCATTTCTTGTCTGTTGTGCGATGTTCTCTCTGTGTCTATACTATCTTTATCATGGCGTCTTTTTCTTTATGTTATCAGTTTTCTTGTCTGTATAAATAAAGTTTGTACTTACATAAGTTCCCTGGGTTCATAATGAGCTCATCGTTGGTGTTAAACGCTCGATTTGCATATGCAAAAGGTCCCTCATTGGTTGGGACTGGAGTCACACTGCGAGCCATTGGTTGATTGGATTGGCCTGACAAGTCAATCGAAATAAAAGAGAGATCTGGTTGGCTGATAGTTGAAACGTAGACGTCACTGTGGGTGGAGCCTCTGAAATCGCTGATCGTGTCCGAGATGGGCGTGCCCACTCTTCTGGGCGACTTGCAGTAGGCTGTAAACGCGCGTGGCTCCAAGCGGGGCGATGGCGACCGGCCCGTCTTCAGTATCAGCTGCCGGCGAATCTGTGGCGATCTAGATCTGGCTCCTGGGCTGGACCTTAGGTCAGGGGTCAGATGGTTGATCCTAGACAGACTCGGGGAACTGCTAGGAGTGCTGCTGGCAGACACCACAACTGTTGGTGGGGATGTTGCTGACCTTCCATCCTCAAAAGACGGTGACTTCACATTTAAACAGGAAGTGCCTTTTGAGAGATCTGGTACCAATGAGGCACCTTGTTCTCTGACTTGTACTGCAACATCTGCTACTTCAGGTGACGCCATTATGCTTCCTAATTAAGAGTGTTCGATCATGAGTACCTGGTTCAGCCAGAATAACGTACACCAGACTTTAGCTACGGCTGACAGAGATACTCCATATTTGGCTATAAATCGACGTAGCGAAACCAGATCATAATCTGGATTGGGCCTTTTCTTCAAGCTGCCCTGTTTATTCTGTGAGTTGGTGAAACTGTCAGACTTGATGCGTGAGGCGTTTCACCTGCAGACAGAAAACAAACAATAATATGGATTATATTATTTCTTTGTTATATGGATAGATGTACCGAGCTCTTGTTGATAGACAACAACAGAACAAAGGGAATGTAGCAAGCACGTGTCGTTTCTCACTGTTTATGACAAAGGTCCCTTAACGCGCACGTGATTAAATCAAAGACTTCCATTGGCTGCAATATATTCGACTCCAGTTTTCATGGAGATTCGATTACTGCATTCCCCGTCCGTATGGTAGAGATGTTTGAGCTCTTGTGTCTGGCCGCTAAGGCAGTGAGAGACAAATTTGATTAGGATCTAAGGGCAGATACAAAACGTAGGATCCAGACAAATTGCTGGATGCAGAGATCCTCATACAGCATGACGGTACAGCATGGCGGTACAGCATGGAGGAGAGTTTGGGGGGATTGAAAATGAGAATTTTAAGTGGAAAGAAGGAGGTTTATTCCCAAGGTGGGGGATGTCAGGACAAGACGTCCCATTTGTGGAGGGGAGGGGTTAAGAGAGGTGAGGGTGATAATAGGTGTGTAAAACTGCGACAAATGTGGACATACAGGTTGGCGGGGAGGTGGTTGCCGAGGTATTTCAGTTGAAAGTGGTCGTCCACACGCAAACCCTCACTCACACACACTTCTATCAAGAGTAATAGGCCCTCTTATGTGTGAAAGTGGTCGTCCACATGGCCTCCCTCCCTCCGTACCTCCCTCCCTCTTATTGTAAAAGCTCCAACTATCCCATCATTGATTGTCAAATGTTGAAAATGTTTGTGCTGATTTAGTCAAGCCAAGTAATCTATCTATGGTTTAGTCAAGCCAAGTAATCCATCTATGGTTTAGTCAAGCCAAGTAATCTATTTATGATTTAGTCAAGCCAAGTAATCCATCTATGGTTTAGTCAAGCCAAGTAATCCATCTATGGTTTAGTCAAGCCAAGTAATCCATCTATGGTTTAGTTAAGCCAAGTAATCCATCTATGGTTTAGTCAAGCCAAGTAATCCATCTATGGTTTAGTCAAGCCAAGTAATCCATCTATGGTTTAGTCAAGCCAAGTAATATATTTATGGTTTAATCAAGCCAAGTAATCCATCTACGGTTTAGTCAAGCCAAGTAATCCATCTATGGTTTAGTCAAGCCAAGTAATCCATCTATGGTTTAGTCAAGCCAAGTAATCCATCTATGGTTTAGTCAAGCCAAGTAATCCATCTATGGTTTAGTCAAGCCAAGTAATCCATCTATGGTTTAGTCAAGCCAAGTAATCCATCTATGGTTTAGTCAAGCCAAGTAATCCATCTATGGTTTAGTCAAGCCAAGTAATCCATCTATGGTTTAGTCAAGCCAAGTAATCCATCTATGGTTTAGTCAAGCCAAGTAATCCATCTATGGTTTAGTCAAGCCAAGTAATCCATCTATGGTTTAGTCAAGCCAAGTAATCCATCTATGGTTTAGTCAAGCCAAGTAATCCATCTATGGTTTAGTCAAGCCAAGTAATCCATCTATGTTTTAGTCAAGCCAAGTAATCCATCTATGGTTTAGTCAAGCCAAGTAATCCATTTATGGTTTAGTCAAGCCAAGTAATCCATCTATGGTTTAGTCAAGCCAAGTAATCCATCTATGGTTTAGTCAAGCCAAGTAATCCATCTATGGTTTAGTCAAGCCAAGTAATACATCTATGGTTTAGTCAAGCCAAGTAATCCATCTATGGTTTAGTCAAGCCAAGTAATCCATCTATGGTTTAGTCAAGCAAAGTAATCCATATATGGTTTAGTCAAGCCAAGTAATCCATCTATGTTTTAGTCAAGCCAAGTAATCCATCTATGGTTTAGTCAAGCCAAGTAATCCATCTATGGTTTAGTCAAGCCAAGTAATCCATCTATGGTTTAGTCAAGCCAAGTAATCCATTTATGTTTTAGTCAAGCCAAGTAATCCCTCTATGGTTTAGTCAAGCCAAGTAATCCATCTATGGTTTAGTCAAGCCAAGTAATCCATCTATGGTTTAGTCAAGCCAAGTAATACATCTATGGTTTAGTCAAGCCAAGTAATCCATCTATGTTTTAGTCAAGCCAAGTAATCCATCTATGGTTTAGTCAAGCCAAGTAATCCATTTATGGTTTAGTCAAGCCAAGTAATCCATCTATGGTTTAGTCAAGCCAAGTAATCCAAATAATCCATCTAGTTAAACCAGTTAATCCATCTAGTTAAACCAATTAATCGAAGTAATCCATCTACTTAAACCAATAAATCCATCTAGTTAAACTAAATCCAAGTAATCCATCTAGCTAATCAAGTTAATCCAAGTAATCCATCTAGGTAAACCAAGTAATCCATATAGTTAAACCAGTTAAACCAAGTAATCCATCTAGCTAAACCAGTTAAACCAAGTAATCCGTCTAGTTAAACCGAGTAATCCATCTAGCTAAACCAGTTAAACCAAGTAATCCATCTAGTTAAACCAAGTAATCCTTCTAGCTAAACCAGTTAATCCAAGTAATCCATCTAGTTAAACCGAGTAATCCATCTAGCTAAACCAGTTAAACCAAGTACTCCATCTAGTTAAACCAATTTACAATTAATCCATCTAGTTAATCCAAGTAATTCATCTAGTTAAACCAAGTAATGCATCTAGCTAAACCAGTTAAACCAAGTACTCCATCTAGTTAAACCAATTTACAATTAATCCATCTACTTAAACCTAGTAATCCATCTAGCTAAACCAGTTAAAACAAGTAATCCATCTAGTTAAACCAATTAATCCATCTAGTTAAACCAAATAATCCATCTAGTTAAACCAAGTAATCCATATAATTAAACCACTTAAACCAAGTAATCCATCTAGTTAAACCAAGTAATCCATCTAGCTACACCAGTTAATCCAAGTAATCCTTCTAGTTAAACCAAGTAATCCATCTAGCTACACCAGTTAATCTAAGTAATCCATCTAGTTAAACCAAGTAATCCATCTAGCTAAACCAGTTAATCCAAGTAATCCATCTAGTTAAACCAAGTAATCCATCTAGCTAAACCAGTTAATCCAAGTAATCCATCTAGCTAAACCAGTTAATCAAAGTAATCCATCTAGCTAAACCAGTTAATCCAAGTAATCCATCTAGCTAAACCAGTTAATGCAAGTAATCCATCTAGCTAAACCAGTTAATCCAAGTAATCCATCTAGCTAAACCAGTTAATCCAAGTAATCCATCTAGCTAAACCAGTTAATTCAAGTAGTCCATCTAGCCAAACCAGTTAATCCAAGTAATCCATCTAGTTAAACCAAGTAATCCATCTAGCTAAACCAGTTAATCCAAGTAATCCATCTAGCTAAACCAGTTAGTCCAAGTAATCCATCTAGCTAAACCAGTTAATCCAAGTAATCCATCTAGCTAAACCAGTTAATCCAAGAAATCATCTAGCTAAACCAGTTAATCCAAGTAATCCATCTAGTTAAACCAAGTAATCCATCTAGCTAAACCAGTTAATCCAAGTAATCCATCTAGCTAAATTAGTTAATCCAAGTAATCCATCTTGCTAAACCAGTTAATCCAAGACATCTATCTATGGTTTATGGAAATGGGATCAATTTAAAGTGGACATGACGGACTCGGTGGAGGCGAAGGTTAAGAGAGGACCTAATGTTGTGGGCGCTTTTTATGAATGATCCCATAAATGGTCATGTACATGTCACGTGGTTCTGCCACTAGTCCACGTGGTGTATGATTAGGTCGCGTGCATGTTGTACAGGGGCCTGCACGTGCTGTTAATGACCAGAAACACACGCTCAGCATAACCTCGATCAGGGTTCATCCAAACTCACAGATGTCTTCAGTGTGCGATCTGACAAGGAGTACTTTCTTCCTGTCACGTGGCTGCTACATCACTGGTGATGATCTGGTACAAGCTCCTGTCACGTGGCTGCTACATCACTGGGGATGGTCTGTTACAAGCTCCTGTCACGTGGCTGCTACATCACTGGTGATGGTCTGTTACAAGCTCCTGTCACGTGGCTGCTACATCACTGGTGATGGTCTGGTACAAGCTCCTGTCACGTGACTGCTACATCACTGGTGATGGTCTGGTACAAGCTCCTGTCACGTGACTGCTACATCACTGGTGATGGTCTGGTACAAGCTCCTGTCACGTGGCTGCTACATCACTGGGGATGGTCTGTTACAAGCTCCTGTCACGTGGCTGCTACATCACTGGTGATGGTCTGGTACAAGCTCCTGTCACGTGACTGCTACATCACTGGTGATGGTCTGTTACAAGCTCCTGTCACGTGACTGCTACATCACTGGTGATGGTCTGGTACAAGCTCCTCTCACGTGGCTGCTGCATCACTGGTGATGGTCTGGTACAAGCTCCTCTCACGTGGCTGCTGCATGTGTGACCGGCTCTCTCTCAGATCCGCTACTTAATCCTTCCCTATCATCACTTTAATTGTTCACATTAGCTCGCTATTCTCAGAAAGAAGACTGTTGGTGACAGTGCTCGCTGTGTCTCCTGGCTAGCTATCGTCCCTTGACCTTGGGCTGTATATCAATCGGGTATGTACCATCTGATATATCCAACTGGCCTCCTGACATAAAACGAAAGTAGCCTGGATCTAAAGCTGGAAGCATCGTACCCTCTCCAGAAAATGGACAATTTAACAAAGAACAGTTCAAACAACAGCTATTACAACAGTTGTCACTTCGACCAGGAAAACAACATCTACTACAACAGTTGTCACTTCAACCAATACAACAACAGCTACAACAGCAGTTGTCACTTCAACCAGGACAACAACAGCTACAATAACACTTGTCACTTCAACCAGGACAACAACAGCTACAATAACACTTGTCACTTCAACCAATACAACAACAGCTACTACAACACTTGTCACTTCAACCAGGAAAACAACATCTACTACAACAGTTGTCACTTCAACCAATACAACAACAGCTACAACAGCAGTTGTCACTTCAACCAGGACAACAACAGCTACAATAACACTTGTCACTTCAACCAATACAACAACAGCTACAACAGCAGTTGTCACTTCAACCAGGACAACAACAGCTACAATAACACTTGTCACTTCAACCAGGACAACAACAACAGCTACTACAACAGTTGTCACTTCAACCAGGACAACAACAACAGCTACTACAACAGTTGTCACTTCAACCAGGACAACAACAACAGCTACTACAACAGTTGTCACTTCAACCAATACAACAACAGCTACTACAGTAGTTGTCACTTCAACCAGGACAACAACATCTTCTACAAAAGTTGTCACTTCAACCAGGACAACAACATCTTCTACAACAGTTGTCACTTCAACCAGGACAACAACAACAGCTACTACAACACTTGTCACTTCAACCAGGACAACAACAACAGCTACTATAACAGTTGTCACTTCAACCAGGACAACAACAACAGCTACTATAACAGTTGTCACTTGAACCAGGACAATAACAGTGATGAACGTTTCCGGTGATGCGAGAACACAGGTTGCTGCATGAGCCTTGAACACTTGGCAGCTGTTTGTTGCTGAACATTAATGGAGCATGGTGGGAAGCCCCATACTAGTCGTTGCCCCAGCAACACTTTGGTGACCCGATCCATGTTAGGAGGAAATGGTCAGGACCACATTGGGTTCCGGCTGCTCGTGGCTCGCCAGTAGGTCTCATCCCGCAGCTAGGGGACCTCAGATATTTACAGAACATGTTGCTTTAGAGAGGACCGCTTGTCCTAGAGAGGACTGGTTGCCCTAGAGCGGACTGGTTGTCATAGAGAGGACTGGTTGCCCTAGAGTGGACTGGTTGTCATAGAGAGGACTGGTTGTCATAAAGAGGACTGGTTGTCATAGAGAGGACTGGTTGCCCTAGAGTGGACTGGTTGCCCTAGAGAGGACTGGTTGTCATAGAGAGGACTGGTTGCCCTAGAGAGGACTGGTTGCCCTAGAGAGGACTGGTTGCTCCAGAGAGAACTGGTTGCCAAGGACTGGTTGCCCTAGAGAGGACTGGTTGCCCTAGAGTGGACTGGTTGCCCTAGAGTGGACTGGTTGCCCTAGAACATTTCGGTGCCAGGTATTCTGAGGACTTCTCTAGAACATTTCGGTGCCAGGTATTCTGAGAACTTTTCTAGAACATTTCGGTGCCAGGTATTCTGAGGACTTTTCTAGAACATTTCGGTGCCAGGTATTCTAAGGACTTTTCTAGAACATTTCGGTGCCAGGTATTATGAGGACTTTTCTAGAACATTTCGGTGCCAGGTATTCTGAGGACTTTTCTAGAACATTTCGGTGCCGGGTATTCTGAGGACTTTTCTAGAACATTTCGGTGCCAGGTATTCTGAGGACTTTTCTATAACATTTCGGTGCCAGGTATTCTGAGGACTTTTCTAGAACATTTCGGTGCCAGGTATTCTGAGGACTTTTCTAGAACATTTCGGTGCCAGGTATTCTGAGGACTTTTCTAGAACATTTCGGTGCCGGGTATTCTGAGGACTTTTCTAGAACATTTCGGTGCCAGGTATTCTGAGGACTTTTCTATAACATTTCGGTGCCAGGTATTCTGAGGACTTTTCTAGAACATTTCGGTGCCAGGTATTCTGAGGACTTTTCTAGAACATTTCGGCTTTGATTCTCTTCCTTGAAGTTTGGGTAACTGTCCATGTTTCACAGCCGTATGCTGTCACGGGGAAAAACACAAGTTCTCACAATTTGCAATTTTATTGGTTTGCTGGTATTCAGTGATAGTTTCCTCAGTTTGTGTAGCCTCTGGTTTGATGGTATTCTGCGATAGTTTCCTCGGGTTGTCTAGCCTCTGGTTTGCTGGTATTCTGTGATAGTTTCCTCAGGTTGTCTATCCTCTGGTTTGCTGGTATTCTGTGATAGTTTCCTCAGGTTGTCTATCCTCTGGTTTGCTGGTATTCTGTGATAGTTTCCTCGGGTTGTCTAGCCTCTGGTTTGCTGGTATTCTGTGATAGTTTCCTCGGGTTGTCAAGCCTCTGGTTTGCTGGTATTCAGTGATAGTTTCCTCAGTTTGTGTAGCCTCTGGTTTGATGGTATTCTGCGATAGTTTCCTCGGGTTGTCTAGCCTCTGGTTTGCTGGTATTCTGTGATAGTTTCCTCAGGTTGTCTATCCTCTGGTTTGCTGGTATTCTGTGATAGTTTCCTCAGGTTGTCTATCCTCTGGTTTGCTGGTATTCTGTGATAGTTTCCTCGGGTTGTCTAGCCTCTGGTTTGCTGGTATTCTGTGATAGTTTCCTCGGGTTGTCAAGCCTCTGGTTTGCTGGTATACTGTGATAGTTTCCTCAGGTTGTCAAGCCTCTGGTTTGCTGGTATTCTGTGATAGTTTCCTCGGGTTGTCTAGCCTCTGGTTTGCTGGTATTCTGTGATAGTTTCCTCAGGTTGTCAAGCCTCTGGTTTGCTGGTATTCTGTGATAGTTTCCTCGGGTTGTCTAGCCTCTGGTTTGCTGGTATTCTGTGATAGTTTCCTCAGGTTGTCAAGCCTCTGGTTTGCTGGTATTCTGTGATAGTTTCCTCGGGTTGTCTAGCCTCTGGTTTGCTGGTATACTGTGATAGTTTCCTCAGGTTGTCAAGCCTCTGGTTTGCTGGTATTCTGTGATAGTTTCCTCGGGTTGTCTAGCCTCTGGTTTGCTGGTATACTGTGATAGTTTCCTCAGGTTGTCAAGCCTCTGGTTTGCTGGTATTCTGTGATAGATTCCTCGGGTTGTCTAGCCTCTGGTTTGCTGGTATTCTGTGATAGTTTCCTCAGGTTGTCAAGCCTCTGGTTTGCTGGTATTCTGTGATAGTTTCCTCGGGTTGTCTAGCCTCTGGTTTGCTGGTATTCTGTGATAGTTTCCTCGGGTTGTCTAGCCTCTGGTTTGCTGGTATACTGTGATAGTTTCCTCAGGTTGTCAAGCCTCTGGTTTGCTGGTATTCTGTGATAGTTTTCTCGGGTTGTCTAGCCTCTGGTTTGCTGGTATACTGTGATAGTTTCCTCAGGTTGTCAAGCCTCTGGTTTGCTGGTATTCTGTGATAGTTTCCTCGGGTTGTCTAGCCTCTGGTTTGCTGGTATTCTGTGATAGTTTCCTCAGGTTGTCAAGCCTCTGGTTTGCTGGTATTCTGTGATAGTTTCCTCAGTTTGTCAAGCCTCTGGTTTTCTGGTATACTGTGATAGTTTCCTCAGGTTGTGTAGCCTCTGGTTTGCTGGTATTCTGTGATAGTTTCCTCAGGTTGTGTAGCCTCTGGTTTGCTGGTATTCTGTGATAGTTTCCTCAGGTTGTGTTGCCTCTGGTTTGCTGGTATACTGTGATAGTTTCCTCGGGTTGTCAAGCCTCTGGTTTGCTGGTATACTGTGATAGTTTCCTCAGGTTGTCAAGCCTCTGGTTTGCTGGTATTCTGTGATAGTTTCCTCGGGTTGTCTAGCCTTTGGTTTGCTGGTATACTGTTATAGTTTCCTCAGGTTGTGTAGCCTTTGGTTTGGTGGTATTCTGTGATAGTTTCCTCGGGTTGTGTAGCCTCTGGTTTGGTGGTATACTGTGATAGTTTCCTCGGGTTGTGTAGCCTCTGGTTTGGTGGTATACTGTGATAGTTTCCTCGGGTTGTCAAGCCTCTGGTTTGCTGGTATACTGTGATAGTTTCCTCAGGTTGTCAAGCCTCTGGTTTGCTGGTATTCTGTGATAGTTTCCTCGGGTTGTCTAGCCTCTGGTTTGCTGGTATTCTGTGATAGTTTCCTCAGGTTGTCAAGCCTCTGGTTTGCTGGTATTCTGTGATAGTTTCCTCGGGTTGTCTAGCCTCTGGTTTGCTGGTATTCTGTGATAGTTTCCTCAGGTTGTCAAGCCTCTGGTTTGCTGGTATTCTGTGATAGTTTCCTCGGGTTGTCTAGCCTCTGGTTTGCTGGTATACTGTGATAGTTTCCTCAGGTTGTCAAGCCTCTGGTTTGCTGGTATTCTGTGATAGTTTCCTCGGGTTGTCTAGCCTCTGGTTTGCTGGTATACTGTGATAGTTTCCTCAGGTTGTCAAGCCTCTGGTTTGCTGGTATTCTGTGATAGATTCCTCGGGTTGTCTAGCCTCTGGTTTGCTGGTATTCTGTGATAGTTTCCTCAGGTTGTCAAGCCTCTGGTTTGCTGGTATTCTGTGATAGTTTCCTCGGGTTGTCTAGCCTCTGGTTTGCTGGTATTCTGTGATAGTTTCCTCGGGTTGTCTAGCCTCTGGTTTGCTGGTATACTGTGATAGTTTCCTCAGGTTGTCAAGCCTCTGGTTTGCTGGTATTCTGTGATAGTTTTCTCGGGTTGTCTAGCCTCTGGTTTGCTGGTATACTGTGATAGTTTCCTCAGGTTGTCAAGCCTCTGGTTTGCTGGTATTCTGTGATAGTTTCCTCGGGTTGTCTAGCCTCTGGTTTGCTGGTATTCTGTGATAGTTTCCTCAGGTTGTCAAGCCTCTGGTTTGCTGGTATTCTGTGATAGTTTCCTCAGTTTGTCAAGCCTCTGGTTTTCTGGTATACTGTGATAGTTTCCTCAGGTTGTGTAGCCTCTGGTTTGCTGGTATTCTGTGATAGTTTCCTCAGGTTGTGTAGCCTCTGGTTTGCTGGTATTCTGTGATAGTTTCCTCAGGTTGTGTTGCCTCTGGTTTGCTGGTATACTGTGATAGTTTCCTCGGGTTGTCAAGCCTCTGGTTTGCTGGTATACTGTGATAGTTTCCTCAGGTTGTCAAGCCTCTGGTTTGCTGGTATTCTGTGATAGTTTCCTCGGGTTGTCTAGCCTTTGGTTTGCTGGTATACTGTTATAGTTTCCTCAGGTTGTGTAGCCTTTGGTTTGGTGGTATTCTGTGATAGTTTCCTCGGGTTGTGTAGCCTCTGGTTTGGTGGTATACTGTGATAGTTTCCTCGGGTTGTGTAGCCTCTGGTTTGGTGGTATACTGTGATAGTTTCCTCGGGTTGTCTAGCCTATGGTTTGCTGGTATTCTGTGATAGTTTCCTCGGGTTGTGTAGCCTCTGGTTTGCTGGTATGCTTCGATAGTTTCCTCGAGTTGTGTTTTTAATGCAGCATGTAATTATTCTGCTATCGCCCATCTGAAAGTTAAAATGCACCTTCGTAGGTCGAAGAGCTCGAGCTGTGTACGCAACTCAGGTTTTTTGTGTCCTTTGTGTCACGTAGATTTAGCCTTGTACACGTTTGTTGTGTACATGTGTCATGTAGAGTTAGCCTTGTACTGGTTGTGTCCGTGTGTCATGTAGAGTTAGCCTTGTACAAGTTTGTTGTATCCGTGTGTCATGTAGAATTAGCCTTGTACTGGTTGTGTCCGTGTGTCATGTAGAGTTAGCCTTCTACTGGTTGTGTCCGTGTGTCATGTAGAGTTAGCCTTGTACTGGTTGTGTCTGTGTGTCATGTAGAGTTAGCCTTGTACTGGTTGTGTCCGTGTGTCATGTAGAGTTAGCCTTTTACAAGTGTGTTGTGTCCGTGTGTCATGTAGAGTTAGTCTTGTACAAGTTTCTTGTGTCCGTGTGTCATGTAGAGTTAGCCTTGTACTGGTTGTGTCCGTGTGTCATGTAGAGTTAGCCTTGTACTGGTTGTGTCCGTGTGTCATGTAGTATTAGCCTTGTACTGGTTGTGTCCGTGTGTCATGTAGAGTTAGGCTTGTACTGGTTGTGTCCGTGTGTCATGTAGAGTTAGCCTTTTACAAGTGTGTTGTGTCCGTGTGTCATGTAGAGTTAGCCTTGGACAAGTTTGTTGTGTCCGTCTGTCATGTAAAGTTAGCCTTGTACAAGTTTGTGTCCGTTTGTCATGTAGAGTTAGCCTTTTACTGATTGTTGTGTCCGTGTGTCATGTAGAGTTAGCCTTGTACTGGTTGTTGTGTCCGTGTGTCATGTAGAGTTAGCCTTGTACTGGTTGTGTCCGTGTGTCATGTAGAGTTAGCCTTGTACTGGTTGTGTCCTTGTGTCATGTAGAGTTAGCCTTGTACTGGTTGTGTACGTGTATCATGTAGAGTTAGCCTTGTACTGGTTGTGTCCGTGTGTCATGAAGAATTAGCCTTGTACAAGTTTGTTGTGTCCGTGTGTCATGTAGAGTTAGCCTTGTACTGGTTGTGTCCGTGTGTCATGTAGAGTTAGCATTGTACTGGTTGTGTACGTGTGTCATGTAGAGTTAGCCTTGTACTGGTTGTGTCCGTGTGTCATGTAGAGTTAGCCTTGTACTTGTTGTGTACGTGTGGCATGTAGAGTTAGCCTTGTACTGGTTGTGTACGTGTATTATGTAGAGTTAGCATTGTACTGGTTGTGTCCGTGTGTCATGTAGAGTTAACCTTGTACAAGTTTGTTGTGTCCGTGTGTCATGTAGAGTTAGCCTTGTACTGGTTGTGTCCGTGTGTCATGTAGAGTTAGCCTTGTACTGGTTGTGTCCGTGTCATGTAGAGTTAGCCTTGTACTGGTTGTGTCCGTGTGTCATGTAGAATTAGCCTTGTACAAGTTTGTTGTGTCCGTGTGCCATGTAGAGTTAGCCTTGTACTGGTTGTGTCCGTGTGTCATGTAGAGTTAGCATTGTACTGGTTGTGTACGTGTGTCATGTAGAATTAGCCTTGTACTGGTTGTGTCCGTGTGGCATGTAGAGTTAGCCTTGTACCGGTTGTGTACGTGTATCATGTAGAGTTAGCATTGTACTGGTTGTGTCCGTGTGTCATGTAGAGTTAGTTTTGTACAAGTTTGTTGTGTCCGTGTGTCATGTAGAGTTAGCCTTGTACTGGTTGTGTCCGTGTGTCATGTAGAGTTAGCCTTGTACTGGTTGTGTCCGTGTCATGTAGAGTTAGCCTTGTACTGGTTGTGTCCGTGTGTCATGTAGAGTTAATCTTGGACAAGTTTGTTGTGTCCGTGTGTCATGTAGAGTTAGCCTTGTACAAGTTTGTTGTGTCCGTGTGTCATGTAGAGTTAGCCTTGGACAAGTTTGTTGTGTCCGTGTGTCATGTAGAGTTAGCCTTGTGCTGGTTGTGTCCGTGTGTCATGTAGAGTTAATCTTGGACAAGTTTGTTGTGTCCGTGTATCATGTAGAGTTAGCCTTGTACAAGTTTGTTGTGTCCGTGTGTCATGTAGAGTTAGCCTTGGACAAGTTTGTTGTGTCCGTGTGTCATGTAGAGTTAGCCTTGGACAAGTTTGTTGTGTCCGTGTGTCATGTAGAGTTAACCTTGTACACGTTTGTTGTGCCCGTGTGTCATGTAGAGTTAGCCTTGTATAAGTTTGTTGTGTCCGTGTGTCTTGTAGAGTTAGCCTTGGACAAGTTTGTTGTGTCCGTGTGTCATGTAGAGCTAGCCTTGGACAAGTTTGTTGTGTCCGTGTGTCATGTAGAGTTAGCCTTGTACAGACATTGTGGGCGGAGCTCGTCTATCCAGGTCGAAAACGTAATAAAATTGCAGTATACAATATCTTATTTGGATGTTTATGGAATTTAGCGGTGTCTAGAAAACGAATTGAAAGGAGCTATATCCCGTCTTTTAATTCATAAACAAAGGTCCGAAGCAATTGTCTACAAAACTGCATGCCATATCCTAATGGTTTTTCGCACACAGTCTTAGAAAATCCATGACGTTATGGAAATATTTTGTTCTCTAAGAAGGTTGACGTATTTTGACAAATTCATTCATTAGTTTATATCAAAAACAACCTCAGCGAATTGGACAAAGTTTGAACATGTTTAAGGTACACAGACGTGCTATTTTAAAAATTAATGTCTTTACCTTCAAATACGCTCAGTAAATACAAATTCCTGATTTTTTCGTGCAGCAATTAGACATCTTGTTCAATGCGGAAAACAACAAGCTTCATTCATGCGAAACTGTTATAGGCGTATACGCCAGTGCTGAGGGGTTCGTACCACAAGACACGAGAGACGCTAACTTAATCACCCTTTACAAGAGAAAGAGATACGGAGGAGCCTGCAACAATTACAGGGGATATCACTCCTCATCACCGACGGCAAAGTGCATGCTGGCATTAACCTGACCAGGTCGCAGGAGCTGGCGGACAGGATGTAATCTCACTCTTCACGCAGTAAGGTCCACCGTTTATTTGCTCTTTTTACTGAGACAATTGCACGGGAAATGCAGAGAACACAACAACACAAACCAATATTTCTTACCTTCAGTTTTTACAAAGGGAATCTAAGATGGATCATTTATATTACGATATTCGTGACCCAGAGAAACGAACGCACTTGGCGATTGGTCTGGATAGATCATCATTTTACCGATGGATTGGACAGGACAGAGTGCACTCATATTTACTTAACTCAACAATGTTTTTATACTGGCTTAGAAGACCCTGCAGAGTCTGTATACAACCAGTTTCATTTACATCACCTTGCTCTAAAAGCTATGCGCATCCAATTTATTCTTTAATGCATTAATTGTACCTGCCTCCGCTACCTCCCCTGGCAATGCATTTTAAACATTCACCACTCTCTGACTAAAAAATAATTCCTAATATCTAATCTGGACCTCTCTTTAGTCAACTTGTAGCTATGCCCTCGTGTTATTGTGGGTGGCTGTATTTTAAAAAAAAAACTTGTTATAGTCTAATTTATCCATTCCTCTGATCATCTTATAAACCTGTATTAAGTCACCTCGAATTCTTCTCTTTTCTAAATACTGTAGGCCGGTTTTTCTCAGTCTTTCCTCGTTACTGTAAATCTGGAATCCCACTATCAGTTTTGTCGCTCTTTTAAAAAAAATTCTTTCCAGCATGTTTATATCCCCTCTATGATAAGGACTCCACACCTGTACACAGTACTCCAATCTAGGTCTAACTAAAGCTTTATGCAGTTTGACGATCACTTCCTTGCTCCTATGTTTAATATTTCTTTTTAGCATACCTAACATTGCATTTACCTTTTTCACTGCTACCTTAACTTGCTCACTCCCCTTACATGTATGATCCATTATAACCCCCAAGTCCCTTTCCTTATCTATCTTCCTAATATTGTTGTCTCCCATTCTGTAATTATGTTCCATATTGGATCTACCCATGTGGATGACTGTACATTTATCTACATTAAACTCCATTTACCAGCTTACAGACCATTCTCGAATTTTCTCTAAATCCGACATCAATATATCCACTTCCGCTTTAGATGAGACACTACTGCATAGTTTTGTGTCATCAGCAAATTTTGCGATCATGGATCCCATATCAATGTCCAAATCATTTATATATATCAAGAACATAATTGGTCCCAAAACCGAGCCCTGTGGCACACCACTCAGAGTACTCATTCTTTATTTGACAATTTTGACAGCGAGGTCATAAAACGGGAGATATTGAAACTGTTGAAGAAAAATCAACCTGTTACTCTCTGGAAACTAAAATGAACATTAGAGCTTGTGTGGGCTAAAGTCAAAGAACAAGTTGCCGAACAGAAGAGGACATTTAAAATATGGGATGTTGAAGTGCTGACACGTGAGTAACTTTATAAAATAGACATTCACTTCTGGAAGAGGTGTGTTGAACATATGCTCCGGTAAGAAAAACAGTGTTGGCACCGAGATGGATTACAAATTGTCCAGCCAGTAACAATTATCAACCTCTTTGAATCGACAGATTCGGATGATTAATAACTTCTTTTGTGGACATATTGATTAGCAGACTTGGATGAATTAGCGTATGTTTATCAAAACAATTAAGTGTACATACAATGACAACAAAGACATTTCAATATTAAAATGTGTTACACAACATAAAATTAGCTGGGCAGCTGATACAACCTTGGGGGGTCTAAATGTGACCGAAGGGCTGCACTAACTGTTGTATATTGGTTCCATTTTTAGGATTGTACATAATGGGCAACACAAACAATCAATTGAGCTATCAAGACATTATTGAGATACACTTATGAACAAAATGTGACGAGAAATTCAGCTGCGTTCTGTACAATCTTAAATTTAATTACATTTCCTTTGTAATGGTCCTATAAGATCAAAAGAATTCGCCGATGTGCAAATGACTTAACATCTATAGACTAAATAATATCAATGTTTTAGCGTCATGGATATTCTAAGGCTGCATGCGAACAGTCACTGGGATCTGAGGTGGAGCTTCGTCGAAAATTACTTCGGATTTTGTTCATGAATTAAAAGACGAACTTTATATAGTTAATGATTTCCCGTACAGCATTAGTTTTCAAACTGCGTCGTGGCTTCTATTGATGTCTCAGCCTAGGGTTGGGCGTCGTGGCTTCTAGGGGTGTCTCAGCCTAGGGTTGGGCATCGTGGCTTCTAGGGGTGTCTCAGCCTAGGGTTGGGCGTCGTGGCTTCTAGGGGTGTCTCAGCCTAGGGTTGGGCGTCGTGGCTTCTAGGGGTGTCTCAGCCTAGGGTTGGGTGTCGTGGCTCCTAGGGGTGTCTCAGCCTAGGGTTGGGCGTCGTGCTCCTATGGGTGTCTCAGCCTAGGGTTGGGCGTCGTGCTCCTAGGGGTGTCTCAGCCTAGGGTTGAGCGTCGTGGCTCCTAGGGGTGTCTCAGCCTAGGGTTGAGCGTTGTAGCGCCTAGGGGTGTCTCAGCCTAGGGTAAGGGTGTCGTGGCTCCTAGGTGTGTCTCAGCCTAGGGTAAGGGTGTCGTGTCTACTAGGGGTGTCTCAGCCTAGGGTAAGGGTGTTGTGTTTCCTAGGGGTGTCTCAGCCTAGGGTTGGGTGTCGTGTCTCCTAGGGGTGTCTCAGCCTAGGGTAAGGGTGTTGTGTCTCCTAGGGGTGTCTCAGCATAGGGTAAAGGTGTCGTGTCTCCTAGGGGTGTCTCAGCCTAGGGTAAGGGCGTCGTATCTCCTAGGGGTGTCTCAGCCTAGGGTTGGGCGTCGTGGCTCCTACGGGTGTCTCAGCCTAGGGTAAGGGTCTCGTGGCTCCTAGGGGTGTCTCAGCCTAGGGTGAGGGCGTCGCGGTGGTTTGGGAAAAGTGTTGAGTTCTATATTATGAGCCGAGGGTTATATATGTTGGGGTACAATTTCTTAGATACGGACAAAGAGACAGACAGACAGAGAGGATCCATGAACAGGGTGAGGGGACCGTGAACCCGTTCAGAAACCTGCTGTAGACTTGGAACTGGAAACTTCTCGTATCTTGAGGCTCATTTGTCTAGCCTGTCGTACCTTTAGAATGATTTCACTGGCGTGTCTTACCGTGAGGCTGAATTGACTGGCGTGTTGAAAACAATGTTCACACTTTTACTGGAATTTGGCCTCAATGAAATGTGTCTTTTTCTGTGTCTGTGTTGGTTTGAGCACAGTAAAGTGAAGGACAGAAATGGATGTAACGGACACACATGGATATGAAGGAGAGATGATAGATGGATACACGTTTTGGATGAGCAGAGTGATGGAACTAACAGATATATGATTGTTGGATACAAGTGTTGGATTAGCAGAGTGATGGAACTGACAGAGAGATGATAAATGGATATACTGATTTAGATAAGCCAGGAGACGTATATAGCGAGATGGGCTGACAGGGGAAAGCGTTTGGGTGGAATGAGCGACTTAGAACAGACAAACATCGGACGAACGGACGGACAGACAGACAGACAGACAGACAGACAGACAGACGGACGGACGGACGGACGGACGGACTGACAGACAGACAGACAGACAGACAGACAGACGGACGGACGGACGGACGGATAGACGGACGGACGGACTGACAGACAGACAGACAGACAGACGGTCGGATGGATGGACGGACGGACTGACAGACAGACAAAGGGATAGCCAGAGGGATAGATAGACGGACAGACAGACAGATGTACAGACAAGCAGAGGAACAGACAGACAGAGGGACAGGCAGACATAGGGACAGACAGATAGACACAACAAACACCACACCACAACCAAACCACACCCACAGCCACACTACAACCAAACCACAATCACAACCACACCACAACCACAAGCACATCCTAACCACACCACAACCACAAGGATAACCACACCACAACCACATTACAACCACACCACAACCACAACCAGAACATGAGGGGAACATGAGGAGGACACCAGGAGGACTTGAGTCTGGGATGTTCTCGGGTGCGGGTCACATGGTCCATTACTGGTCGTACCCACCGTGTGTTTCACGTGGCCCATTACTGGTCGTACCCACCGTGTGTTTCACGTGGCCCATTACTGGTCGTACCCACCGCGTGTTTCACGTGGTCCATTACTGGTCGTACCCACCGTGTGTTTCACGTGGTCCATTACTGGTCGTACCCACCACGTGTTTCACATGACCCATTACTGGTCGTACCCACCACGTGTTTCACGTGGCCCATTACTGGTCGTACCCACCGCGTGTTTCACGTGGCCCGTTACTGGGGAAGAAAAAACAGAACCACGCTCCCAAGAGGATTCTGTGCGGAAGGTCACATCTAGAACACTTTCCAAAGTGACCACGAAGCCCACAATGCCCACAATGCCCACGAAGCCCACAATGACGTCGAAGCCCACAATGCCCACGAAGCCCCCAATGCCCACGAAGCCCCCAATGCCCACGAAGCCCACAATGACATCGAAGCCCGCAATGCCCACAAAGTCCACAATGACGTTGAAGCCCACAATGCCCACGAAGCCCACATTGACGTCGAAGCCCACAATGTCCACGAAGCCCACAATGCCCACGAAGCCCACTATGACACTGATGTCCACAATGCCCACGAAGCCCACTATGACACTGATGTCCACAATGCCCACGAAACCCAAAATGCATACGAAGCCCACAATGCCCACGAAGTCCACAATGCCGATGAAGCCCACAATGCCCACTAAGCCCACAATGCCTATGAAACCCACGAAGCCCACTATGACACTGATGTCCACAAAACCCACAAATGCCTACAATGCCCACGAAGCCCACTATGACACTGATGCCCACAATGCCCACAAAGCCCACAATGCATACGAAGCCCATGAAGCCCACAATGACGTGGAATCCCACAATGCCCACGAAGTCCACAATGACGCTGATGCCCACAATGCCCACGACGCCCACAATGCCCACGAAGCCCACAATGCCCACGAAGCCCACAATGCCTACGAAGCCCACAATGACGCCTATGCCCACAATGCCTACGAAGCCCACAATGACGCCAATGCCCACAATGCCCACGAAGCCCACAATGCCTACGAAGCCCACAATAACGCCGAAGCCCACAATGCCTACGAAGCTCACTATGACACTGATGTCCACAATGCACACAAAGCCCACAATGCCTACGAAGCCCACGAAGCCCACACTGACGTGGAATCCCACAACGCCCACGGTCCACAATGACGCTGATGCCCACAATGCCCACGAAGCCCACAATGCCCACGAAGCTCACAATGACGCCAATGCCCACAATGCCCATGAAGCCCACAATGCCCATGAAGCCCACAATGCCCACAAAGCCCACAATGACGCCGATGCCCACAATGCCTACGAAGCCCACAATTACGCCAATGCCCACGAAGCCCACAATGCCTACGAAGCCCACAATGACGCCGATGCTTACAATGCCTACGAAGCCCACAATGACGCCGATGCTCACAATGCCCACGAAGCCCACAATGCCTACGAAGCCCACAATGACGCCGATGCCCACAATGACGCCGATGCCCACAATGCCCACGAAGCCCACTATGACACTGATGTCCACAATGCCCACGATGGCCATAGAATCACTGACTTATTGAGCATTAAAAAAACACCTGAACTCATGTCGCTTGTAAATATGTACTTTGCCTGCACATAAGAATAGAGCCTTACCTTGGATGCACTTTCTGGAAGTCGTTTCGTGCAATCCCCATGGTTGCCTAATCCCAGTGTGACCTGTCACAGCTGGCGTGGAAATCCCTGACAAAGGTCGGTAAATCGTGTCTGCCACTGTCAGTTGTATCAAAGGGGAGTAATAGGCTGCACACAATAGCTAGCAGACGCTAAATATAAACTGATTGTAGATCACATGGAGACCAGGTTTCGTTTGGGCAGACGATGTCAACAAGTGACCCACAATACGAGAGAGAGGGAGAGCGAGAGAGAGGGAAAGAGAGAGAGCGAGAGAGAGAGCTAGAGAAAGAGAGCGAGAGAGACGGAGAGAGAGAGCGAGAGAGAGAGAGGGAAAGAGAGGTAAAGAGAGAGAGAGCGAGAGAGAGGGAAAGAGAGCAAGAAAGAGAGGAAAAGAGAGAAAGAGGGGAAAAGAGAGAGGGAAAGAGAAAGAGAAAGATAGAGAGAGGCAAAGAGAAAGAGAAAGAGAAGGAGAGATTGAGATGTGTTTCTAGAGCTTTCATTGAAGCCTGTAAGGGTATCAGTGCTCGTGAACGGGGTGTGCACTCCTGAATGTTAGAGAGGATATTCACTAGACGGGCTAACAATAAGAGAGGGCTTGGAGTAAGTAAGAGAGGGTTGAGTAAGTAGGAGAGGGTGGAGTAAGTAGGAGATGACTTGGAGTAAGTAAGAGAGGGTGGAGTAAGTAGGAGATGGTGGAGTAAAAAGGAGAGGGTGGAGTAAGTAGGAGAAGGCTTGGAGTAAGTAAGAGAGGGTGGAGTAAGTAAGAGAGGGTTGAGCAAGTAGGAGAGGGTGGAGTAAGTAAGAGAGGGTGGAGTAAGTAGGAGATGGTGGAGTAAGAGAGGGTGGAGTAGGTAGGAGAGGGCGAAGTAGGAGTTGGTGGAGTAAGTCAGAAAGGGTGGAGTAAGTAAGAGTGAATGGAGTAAGTAGGAGAGAGTGGAGTAAGTAGGAGAGGGTGGAGTAAGTAGGAGAGGGTGGAGTAAGTAGGAGATGACTTGGAGTAAGTAAGAGAGGGTGGAGTAAGTAGGAGAGGGTGGAGTAAGTAGGAGATGACTTGAAGTAAGTAGGAGAAGGCTTGGAGTAATAAAGAGAGGGTGGAGTAAGTAGGTGAGGGTGGAGTAAGTAGGAAATGGCTTGGAGTAAGTAAGAGAGGGTGGAGTAAGTAGGAGAGGGTGGAGTAAGTAGGAGAGGGTGGAGTAAGTAGGAGATGACTTGGAGTAAGTAGGAGAAGGCTTGGAGTAATTAAGAGAGGGTGGAGTAAGTAGGAGAAGGCTTGGAGTAAATAAGAGAGGGTGGAGTAAGTAGGATAAGGCTTGGAGTAAGTAGGAGAGGCTGGAGTAAGTAGGAGATGGCTTGGAGTAAGTAGGAGAGGCTGGAGTAAGTAAGAGAGGGTGGAGTAAGTGAGAGAGGGTGGAGTAAGTAGGAGATGGCTTGGAGTAAGTAGGAGAGGCTGGAGTAAGTAGGAGAGCGTGGAGTAAGTGAGAGAGGGTGGAGTAAGTAGGAGATGGTTTGGAGTAAGTAGGAGAGACTGGAGTAAGTAGGAGAGGGCTTGGAGTAAGTAGGATAAGGCTTGGAGTAAGTAAGAGAGGCTGGAGTAAGCAGGAGATGGCTTGAAGTAAGTAGGAGATGGCTTGGAGTAAGTAGCAGATGGCTTGGAGTAAGTAGGAGAGGGCTTGGAGTAAGTAGGAGAGAGCTTGGAGTAAGTAGGAGATGGCTTGGAGTAAGTAGGAGATGGCTGGAGTAAGTAGGAGATGGCTTGGAGTAAGTAGGAGAGGCTGGAGTAAGTAGGAGATGGCTTGGAGTAAGTAGGAGAGGGTGGAGTAAGTGAGAGAGGGTGGAGTAAGTAGGAGAAGGCTTGGAGTAAGTAGGAGAGGGTGGAGTAAGTGAGAGAGGGTGGAGTAAGTAGGAGAGGGCTTGGAGTAAGTAGGAGAAGGCTTTGAGTAAGTAGGAGAGGGTGGAGAAAGTGAGAGAGGGTGGAGTAAGTAGGAGAGGGCTTGGAGTAAGTAAGAAAGGGATTGGACTAAGAGAGGGCTTGGACTAAGAGAAAGTTTGGACTAAGAGAGGGTTAGTACTAAGAGAGGTCTTGGACTAAGAGAGGGTTTGGACTAAAAGAGGGTTTGGACTAAGAGATTGTTTGGACTAAGAGAGGGCTTGGACTAAGAGAGGGTTTGGACTAAGAGAGGGCTTGGACTAAGAGATGGTTAGTACTAAGAGATTGTTTGGACTAAGAGAGGGCTTGGACTAAGAGAGGGTTTGGACTAAGAGAGGGCTTGGACGAAGAGAGGGTTAGTACTAAGAGATTGTTTGGACTAAGAGAGGGCTTGGACTAAGAGAGGGGTTGGACTAAGAGAGGGGTTGGACTAAGAGAGGGTTTGGACTAAGAGAGGGTTTAAACTAAGAGAGGGTTTGGACTAAGTGAGGGCTTGGACTAAGAGAGGGTTTGGGCTAAGTAAGAAAGGGCTTGGACTAAGAGGGTTTGGGCTAAGTAAGAGAGGGCTTGGACTAAGAGAGGGTTTGGGCTAAGTAAGAGAGGGCTTGGAGTGAGCAAGAGAGGGTGGAGTAAGTAAGAGAGGGTTGAGTAAGTAGGAGAGGGTGGAGTAAGTAAGAGAGAGTGGAGTAAGTAGGAGATGGTGGAGTAAGTAGGAGATGGTGGAGTAAGTAAGAGAGGGTGGAGTAAGTAAGAGAGGGTGGAGTAAGTAGGTGAGGGTGGAGTAAGTAGGAGATGGTGGAGTAAGAGAGGGTGGAGTAAGTAGGAGAGGGCGAAGTAGGAGTTGGTGGAGTAAGTCAGAGAGGGTGGAGTAAGTAAGAGTGAATGGAGTAAGTAGGAGAGAGTGGAGTAAGTAGGAGAGGGTGGAGTAAGTAGGAGAGGGTGGAGTAAGTAGGAGAGGGCGAAGTAGGAGTTGGTGGAGTAAGTCAGAGAGGGTGGAGTAAGTAAGAGTGAACGGAGTAAGTAGGAGAGAGTGGAGTAAGTAGGAGAGGGTTGAGTAAGTAGGAGAGGGTGGAGTAAGTAGGAGATGACTTGGAGTAATAAAGAGAGGGTGGAGTAAGTAGGAGAGGGTGGAGTAAGTAGGAGAGGGTGGAGTAAGTAGGAGATGACTTGGAGTAAGTAGGAGAAGGCTTGGAGTAATAAAGAGAGGGTGGAGTAAGTAGGTGAGGGGGGAGTAAGTAGGAGATGGCTTCGAGTAAGTAAGAGAGGGTGGAGTAAGTAGGAGAGGGTGGAGTAAGTAGGAGAGGGTCGAGTAAGTAGGAGATGACTTGGAGTAAGTAGGAGAAGGCTTGGAGTAATTAAGAGAATGTGGAGTAAGTAGGAGAAGGCTTGGAGTAAGTAAGAGAGGGGGGAGTAAGTAGGATAAGGCTTGGAGTAAGTAGGATAGGCTGGAGTAAGTAGGAGATGGCTTGGAGTAAGTAGGAGAGGCTGGAGTAAGTAAGAGAGGGTGGAGTAATTGAGAGAGGGTGGAGTAAGTAGGAGATGGCTTGGAGTAAGTAGGAGAGGCTGGAGTAAGTAGGAGAGGGTGGAGTAAGTGAGAGAGGGTTGAGTAAGTAGGAGATGGCTTGGAGTAAGTAGGAGAGGCTGGAGTAAGTAGGAGATGGCTGGAGTAAGTAGGTGATGGCTTGGAGTAAGTAGGAGAGGGTGGAGTAAGTAGGAGATGGCTTGGAGTAAGTAGGAGAGGGTGGAGTAAGTGAAAGAGGGTGGAGTAAGTAGGAGAGGGCTTGGAGTAAGTAGGAGAAGGCTTTGAGTAAGTAGGCGAGGGTGGAGTAAGTGAGAGAGGGTGGAGTAAGTAGGAGAGGGCTTGGAGTAAGTAGGAGAGGGCTTGGACTAAGAGATGGATTGAGCTCATTAAGAGAAGGATTGGACTAAGAGAGGGCTTGTGCTATGAGAGGGATTGGACAAAGAGGGCTTGAACCAAGAAAGGATTGGACTAAGAGAAAGCGGACTAAGAGAGAGCTTGGACATGGTAAAAGGGGGCTTGGACTAAGAGAGGGCTTGGACTAAGAGAGGGCTTGGACTAAGAGAAGGCTTGGACTAAGTAAAAGAAGGTTTGGACTAAGGGAGGGCTCGGACATGGTAAAAGGGGGCTTTGACTAAGAGAGGGCTTGGACTAAGAGAGGGCTTGGACTAAGAGAAGGCTTGGACTAAGTAAGAGAATGTTTGGACTAAGGGAGTTCTCCGAGTAAGTAAGAGAGGGCTTGGGCTAATGGAGGGTTTGGATTAAGAGAGGGCTTGGACTAAGAGAGGGTTTGGGCTAAGTAAGAAAAGAGAGGGTGGAGTAAGTAGGAGAGGGTGGAGTAAGTAGGAGAGGGTGGAGTAAGTAGGAGATGACTTGGAGTAAGTAGGAGAAGGCTTGGAGTTATAAAGAGAGGGTGGAGTAAGTAGGTGAGGGTGGAGTAAGTAGGAGATGGTGGAGTAAGTAGGAGATGACTTGGAGTAAGTAGGAGAAGGCTTGGAGTAATTAAGAGAGGGTGGAGTAAGTAGGAGAGGCTGGAGTAAGTAAGAGAGGGTGGAGTAAGTGAGAGAGGGTGGAGTAAGTAGGAGATGGCTTGGAGTAAGTAGGAGAGGCTGGAGTAAGTAGGAGAGGGTGGAGTAAGTGAGGGTGGAGTAAGTAGGAGATGGCTTGGAGTAAGTAGGAGAGGCTGGAGTAAGTAGGAGAGGGCTTGGAGTAAGTAGGATAAGGCTTGGAGTAAGTAAGAGAGGCTGGAGTAAGTAGGAGATGGCTTGAAGTAAGAAGGAGATGGCTTGGAGTAAGTAGGAGATGGCTTGGAGTAAGTAGGAGATGGCTTGGTGTAAGTAGGAGAGGGCTTGGAGTAAGTAGGAGAGGGCTTGGAGTAAGTAGGAGATGGCTTGGAGTAAGTAGGAAATGGCTGGAGTAAGTAGGTGATGGCTTGGAGTAAGTAGGAGAGGCTGGAGTAAGTAGGAGATGGCTTGGAGTAAGTAGGAGAGGGTGGAGTAAGTGAAAGAGGGTGGAGTAAGTAGGAGAGGGCTTGGAGTAAGTAGGAGAAGGCTTTGAGTAAGTAGGAGAGGGTGGAGTAAGCGAGAGAGGGTGGAGTAAGTAGGAGAGGGCTTGGAGTAAGTAGGAGAGGGCTTGGACTAAGAGATGGATTGAGCTCATTAAGAGAAGGATTGGACTAAGAGAGAGCTTGGACATGGTAAAAGGGGGCTTGGACTAAGAGAGGGCTTGGACTAAGAGAGGGCTTGGACTAAGAGAAGGCTTGGACTAAGTAAGAGAAGGTTTGGACTAAGGGAGGGCTCGGAGTAAGTAAGAGAGGGCTTGGGCTAATGGAGGGTTTGGACTAAGAGAGGGCTTGGACTAAGAGAGGGCTTGGACTAAGAGAGGGTTTGGGCTAAGTAAGAAAGGGTTTGGACTAAAAGATCGTTTGGGCTAAGAGAGGGTTTGGACTAAGAGAGGGCGTGGGCTAAGAGATCGTTTGGACTAAGAGATCGTTTGGACTAAGAGATCGTTTGGACTAAGAGAGGGCGTGGGCTAAGTAAGAAAGGGATTGGACTAAGAGAGGGCTTGGATTAAGAGAGGGTTTGGACTAAGAGAGGGCTTGGACTAAGAGATCGTTTGGACTAAGAGATGGCTTGGACTAAGAGATCGTTTGGACTAAGAGATCGTTTGGACTAAGAGATCGTTTGGACTAAGAGAGGGCGTGGGCTAAGTAAGAAAGGGATTGGACTAAGAGAGGGCTTGGACTAAGAGAGGGTTTGGACTAAGAGAGGGTTAGTACTAAGAGAGGGCTTGGACTAAGAGAGGGTTTGGACTAAGAGACGGTTTGGACTAAGAGAGGGTTTGGACTAAGAGAGGGTTTGAACTAAGAGAGGGTTTGGACTAAGAGAGGGCTTGGACTAAGAGAGGGTTTGGATTAAGAGAGGGTTTGGACTAAGAGAGGGTTTGGGCTAAGTAAGAAAGGGCTTGGACTAAGAGAGGGTTTGGGCTAAGTAAGAGAGGGCTTGGACTAAGAGAGGGTTTGGACTGAGTAAGAGAGGGCTTGGAGTAAGCAAGAGAGGGTGGAGTAAGTAAGAGAGGGTTGAGTAAGTAGGAGAGGGTGGAGTAAGTAATAGAGAGTGGAGTAAGTAGGAGATGGTGGAGTAAGTAGGAGATGGTGGAGTAAGTAAGAGAGGGTGGAGTAAGTAAGAGAGGGTGGAGTAAGTAGGTGAGGGTGGAGTAAGTAGGAGAAGGTGGAGTAAGAGAGGGTGGAGTAAGTAGGAGAGGGCGAAGTAGGAGTTGGTGGAGTAAGTCAGAGAGGGTGGAGTAAGTAAGAGTGAATGGAGTAAGTAGGAGAGAGTGGAGTAAGTAGGAGAGGGTGGAGTAAGTAGGAGATGGCTTGGAGTAAGTAGGAGAGGGTGGAGTAAGTGAAAGAGGGTGGAGTAAGTAGGAGAGGGCTTGGAGTAAGTAGGAGAAGGCTTTGAGTAAGTAGGCGAGGGTGGAGTAAGTGAGAGAGGGTGGAGTAAGTAGGAGAGGGCTTGGAGTAAGTAGGAGAGGGCTTGGACTAAGAGATGGATTGAGCTCATTAAGAGAAGGATTGGACTAAGAGAGGGCTTGTGCTATGAGAGGGATTGGACAAAGAGGGCTTGAACCAAGAAAGGATTGGACTAAGAGAAAGCGGACTAAGAGAGAGCTTGGACATGGTAAAAGGGGGCTTGGACTAAGAGAGGGCTTGGACTAAGAGAGGGCTTGGACTAAGAGAATGCTTGGACTAAGTAAAAGAAGGTTTGGACTAAGGGAGGGCTCGGACATGGTAAAAGGGGGCTTTGACTAAGAGAGGGCTTGGACTAAGAGAGGGCTTGGACTAAGAGAAGGCTTGGACTAAGTAAGAGAATGTTTGGACTAAGGGAGTTCTCCGAGTAAGTAAGAGAGGGCTTGGGCTAATGGAGGGTTTGGATTAAGAGAGGGCTTGGACTAAGAGAGGGTTTGGGCTAAGTAAGAAAAGAGAGGGTGGAGTAAGTAGGAGAGGGTGGAGTAAGTAGGAGAGGGTGGAGTAAGTAGGAGATGACTTGGAGTAAGTAGGAGAAGGCTTGGAGTTATAAAGAGAGGGTGGAGTAAGTAGGTGAGGGTGGAGTAAGTAGGAGATGGTGGAGTAAGTAGGAGATGACTTGGAGTAAGTAGGAGAAGGCTTGGAGTAATTAAGAGAGGGTGGAGTAAGTAGGAGAGGCTGGAGTAAGTAAGAGAGGGTGGAGTAAGTGAGAGAGGGTGGAGTAAGTAGGAGATGGCTTGGAGTAAGTAGGAGAGGCTGGAGTAAGTAGGAGAGGGTGGAGTAAGTGAGGGTGGAGTAAGTAGGAGATGGCTTGGAGTAAGTAGGAGAGGCTGGAGTAAGTAGGAGAGGGCTTGGAGTAAGTAGGATAAGGCTTGGAGTAAGTAAGAGAGGCTGGAGTAAGTAGGAGATGGCTTGAAGTAAGAAGGAGATGGCTTGGTGTAAGTAGGAGAGGGCTTGGAGTAAGTAGGAGATGGCTTGGAGTAAGTAGGAGATGGCTTGGAGTAAGTAGGAAATGGCTGGAGTAAGTAGGTGATGGCTTGGAGTAAGTAGGAGAGGCTGGAGTAAGTAGGAGATGGCTTGGAGTAAGTAGGAAATGGCTGGAGTAAGTAGGTGATGGCTTTGAGTAAGTAGGAGAGGCTGGAGTAAGTAGGAGATGGCTTGGAGTAAGTAGGAGAGGGTGGAGTAAGTGAAAGAGGGTGGAGTAAGTAGGAGAGGGCTTGGAGTAAGTAGGAGAAGGCTTTGAGTAAGTAGGAGAGGGTGGAGTAAGCGAGAGAGGGTGGAGTAAGTAGGAGAGGGCTTGGAGTAAGTAGGAGAGGGCTTGGACTAAGAGATGGATTGAGCTCATTAAGAGAAGGATTGGACTAAGAGAGAGCTTGGACATGGTAAAAGGGGGCTTGGACTAAGAGAGGGCTTGGACTAAGAGAGGGCTTGGACTAAGAGAAGGCTTGGACTAAGTAAGAGAAGGTTTGGACTAAGGGAGGGCTCGGAGTAAGTAAGAGAGGGCTTGGGCTAATGGAGGGTTTGGACTAAGAGAGGGCTTGGACTAAGAGAGGGCTTGGACTAAGAGAGGGTTTGGGCTAAGTAAGAAAGGGTTTGGACTAAAAGATCGTTTGGGCTAAGAGAGGGTTTGGACTAAGAGAGGGCGTGGGCTAAGAGATCGTTTGGACTAAGAGATCGTTTGGACTAAGAGATCGTTTGGACTAAGAGATCGTTTGGACTAAGAGATCGTTTGGACTAAGAGATCGTTTGGACTAAGAGAGGGCGTGGGCTAAGTAAGAAAGGGATTGGACTAAGAGAGGGCTTGGATTAAGAGAGGGTTTGGACTAAGAGAGGGCTTGGACTAAGAGATCGTTTGGACTAAGAGATGGCTTGGACTAAGAGATCGTTTGGACTAAGAGATCGTTTGGACTAAGAGATCGTTTGGACTAAGAGAGGGCGTGGGCTAAGTAAGAAAGGGATTGGACTAAGAGAGGGCTTGGACTAAGAGAGGGTTTGGACTAAGAGAGGGTTAGTACTAAGAGAGGGCTTGGACTAAGAGAGGGTTTGGACTAAGAGACGGTTTGGACTAAGAGAGGGTTTGGACTAAGAGAGGGTTTGAACTAAGAGAGGGTTTGGACTAAGAGAGGGCTTGGACTAAGAGAGGGTTTGGATTAAGAGAGGGTTTGGACTAAGAGAGGGTTTGGGCTAAGTAAGAAAGGGCTTGGACTAAGAGAGGGTTTGGGCTAAGTAAGAGAGGGCTTGGACTAAGAGAGGGTTTGGACTAAGTAAGAGAGGGCTTGGAGTAAGCAAGAGAGGGTGGAGTAAGTAAGAGAGGGTTGAGTAAGTAGGAGAGGGTGGAGTAAGTAATAGAGAGTGGAGTAAGTAGGAGATGGTGGAGTAAGTAGGAGATGGTGGAGTAAGTAAGAGAGGGTGGAGTAAGTAAGAGAGGGTGGAGTAAGTAGGTGAGGGTGGAGTAAGTAGGAGATGGTGGAGTAAGAGAGGGTGGAGTAAGTAGGAGAGGGCGAAGTAGGAGTTGGTGGAGTAAGTCAGAGAGGGTGGAGTAAGTAAGAGTGAATGGAGTAAGTAGGAGAGAGTGGAGTAAGTAGGAGAGGGTGGAGTAAGTAGGAGAGGGTGGAGTAAGTAGGAGAGGGTGAAGTAGGAGTTGGTGGAGTAAGTCAGAGAGGGTGGAGTAAGTAAGAGTGAATGGAGTAAGTAAGAGAGAGTGGAGTAAGTAGGAGAGGGTTGAGTAAGTAGGAGAGGGTGGAGTAAGTAGGAGATGACTTGGAGTAAGTAAGAGAGGATGGAGTAAGTAGGAGAGGGTGGAGTAAGTAGGAGAGGGTGGAGTAAGTAGGAGATGACTTGGAGTAAGTAGGAGAAGGCTTGGAGTAATAAAGAGAGGATGGAGTAAGTAGGTGAGGGTGGAGTAAGTAGGAGATGGCTTTGAGTAAGTAAGAGAGGGTGGAGTAAGTAGGAGAGGGTGGAGTAAGTAGGAGAGGGTCGAGTAAGTAGGAGATGACTTGGAGTAAGTAGGAGAAGGCTTGGAGTAATTAAGAGAGGGTGGAGTAAGTAGGAGAAGGCTTGGAGTAAGTAAGAGAGGGGGGAGTAAGTAGGATAAGGCTTGGAGTAAGTAGGAGAGGCTGGAGTAAGTAGGAGATGGCTTGGAGTAAGTAGGAGAGGCTGGAGTAAGTAAGAGAGGGTGGAGTAATTGAGAGAGGGTGGAGTAAGTAGGAGATGGCTTGGAGTAAGTAGGAGAGGCTGGAGTAAGTAGGAGAGGGTGGAGTAATTGAGAGAGGGTGGAGTAAGTAGGAGATGGCTTGGAGTAAGTAGGAGAGGCTGGAGTAAGTAGGAGAGGGCTTGGAGTAAGTAGGATAAGGCTTGGAGTAAGTAAGAGAGGCTGGAGTAAGTAGGAGATGGCTTGAAGTAAGTAGGAGATGGCTTGGAGTAAGTAGGAGATGGCTTGGAGTAAGTAGGAGAGGGCTAGGAGTAAGTAGGAGAGGGCTTGGAGTAAGTAGGAGATGGCTTGGAGTAAGTAGGAGATGGCTGGAGTAAGTAGGTGATGGCTTGGAGTAAGTAGGAGAGGCTGGAGTAAGTAGGAGATGGCTTGGAGTAAGTAGGAGAGGGTGGAGTAAGTGAGAGAGGGTGGAGTAAGTAGGAGAGGGCTTGGAGTAAGTAGGAGAGGGCTTGGACTAAGAGATGGATTGAGCTCATTAAGAGAAGGATTGGACTAAGAGAGGGCTTGGACATGGTAAAAGGGGGCTTGGACTAAGAGAGGGCTTGGACTAAGAGAGGGCTTGGACTAAGAGAAGGCTTGGACTAAGTAAGAGAAGGTTTGGACTAAGGGAGGGCTCGGAGTAAGTAAGAGAGGGCTTGGGCTAATGGAGGGTTTGGACTAAGAGAGGGCTTGGACTAAGAGAAGGCTTGGACTAAGAGAGGGTTTGGGCTAAGTAAGAAAGGGCTTGGACTAAGAGATCGTTTGGGCTAAGAGAGGGTTTGGACTAAGAGAGGGCGTGGGCTAAGTAAGAAAGGGATTGGACTAAGAGAGGGCTTGGACTAAGAGAGGGTTTGGACTAAGAGAGGGTTTGGACTAAGAGATTGTTTGGACTAAGAGAGGGCTTGGACTAAGAGAGGGTTTGGACTAAGAGAGGGCTTGGACTAAGAGAGGGTTAGTACTAAGAGATTGTTTGGACTAAGAGAGGGCTTGGACTAAGAGAGGGTTCGGACTAAGAGAGGGTTTGGACTAAGAGAGAGTTTGGACTAAGAGATTGTTTGGACTAAGAGAGGGCTTGTACTAAGAGAGGTTTTGGACTAAGAGAGGGCTTGGACTAAGAGAGGGTTAGTACTAAGAGATTGTTTGGACTAAGAGAGGGCTTGGACTAAGAGAGGGGTTGGACTAAGAGAGGGGTTGGACTAAGAGAGGGTTTGAACTAAGAGAGGGTTTGGACTAAGAGATGGCTTGGACTAAGAGAGGGCTTGGACTAAGAGAGGGTTTGGATTAAGAGAGGGTTTGGACTAAGAGAGGGTTTGGGCTAAGTAATAAAGGGCTTGGACTAAGAGAGGGTTTGGGCTAAGTAAGAGAGGGCATGGACTAAGAGATGGTTTGGGCTAAGTAAGAGAGGGCTTGGACTAAGAGAGGGTTTGGGCTAAGTAAGAGAGGGCTTGTACTAAGAGAGGGTTTGGGCTAAGTAAGGGAGGGCTTGGACTAAGAGAGGGTTTGGGTTAAGTAAGAGAGGGCTTGGACTAAGAGAGGGTTAGTACTAAGAGATTGTTTGGACTAAGAAAGGGCTTGGACTAAGAGAGGGGTTGGACTAAGAGAGGGGTTGGACTAAGATAGGGTTTGGACTAAGAGAGGGTTTGAACTAAGAGAGGGTTTGGACTAAGAGAGGGCTTGGACTAAGAGAGGGCTTGGACTAAGAGAGGGTTTGGATTAAGAGAGGGTTTGGACTAAGAGAGGGTTTGGGCTAAGTAAGAAAGGGCTTGGACTAAGAGACGGTTTGGGCTAAGTAAGAGAGGGCATGGACTAAGAGAGGGTTTGGGCTAAGTAAGAGAGGGCTTGGACTAAGAGAGGGTTTGGGCTAAGTAAGAGAGGGCTTGGACTAAGAGAGGGTTTGGGCTAATTAAAAAAGGGCTTGGACTAAGAGAGGGTTTTGGCTAAGTAAGAGAGAGCTTGGACTAAGAGAGGGTTTGGGCTAAGTAAGGGAGGGCTTGGACTAAGAGAGGGTTTGGGCTAAGTAAGGGAGGGCTTGGACTAAGAGAGGGTTTTGGCTAAGTAAGGGAGGGCTTGGACTAAGAGAGGGTTTGGACTAAGTAAGAGAGGGCTTGTACTAAGAGAGGGTTTGGGCTAAGACAGGGTATAGACAGGAGCCATGTGGAAACAAGTAACTTGTCTCCGCCCCAAACACCCCAGCAGAATATCGATCCTCGACAGACAATCCATAATGTGATTGAGTGTCCTAACAATCCCCAAAGTTCTGGCACAACTCTTGCTTGACTCTGGTGTGGCCCACAATCTTAAAAATGCCCTCATGCGACCCTCGGCATGAAGTGATTTTCAAACCTTTGTAATATACCAGGCATTCGTTAGACAAGTGACAAGAAATGATTGTGCGGCTAGAGGCATGTCAACCTGCACCCGTAACAGACAGGACAGACAGACAGATAGACAGACATACATGACATATAGACCGACAGACAGGACAGATAGACAGGACAGACAGACAGGAAAATAGACAGACAGACACGACAGATAGACAAGATAGACAGGACAAATAGACAAACAGACAGGACAGACAGACAGGATAATTAGACAGACAGGACCGACAGACAGACATGACAGGCAGACAGACAGGACAGACAGACAGATAGGACAGACAGGACAGACAGACAGGGCAGATAGACAGACAGACAGACAGGACAGCCGGACAGACAGGACAAATAGACATCCAGACAGGACAGACAGGACAGATAGACATGACAAATAAACAGTCATGACAAATAGACAGACAGACAAACAGACAGACAGGACTGATAGACAGACAGACAGGACTGGTAGACAGACAGACAAGACAGATAGACAGACAAGACAAATAGACAGACAGGACAGATAGACCGACAGGACAGATAAACAGGTCAGATAGACAAACAAATAGACAGACAGACAGATAGATAAACAGGACATATAGATAGACAGACAGACAGACAGACAGATAGACATACAGACAGAACAGATAGCCAGACAGGCAGATAGATAGACAGACAGACAGACAGATAGACAGACAGACAGAACAGATAGCCAGACAGGTAGATAGATAGACAGACAGACAGACAGACAGAACAGATAGCCAGGACAGACAGAAATACAGGACAGACAGACTGACAGACAGAACAGATAGACAGATAGGACTAGACAGACAGACAGACAGATAGATAGACAAGACAGACATATATATATATATATATATATATATATATATATATATATATATACATATATATATATATATATAGACAGAACAGATAGACAGACAGACAGGACATATATAAAGGATAGATAGACAGAAATACAGGATAGATACACTGACGGACAGAACAGATAGACAGATAGACAGACAGGACAGGACAGATAGACAGGCGGATAGATAGATAGACAGGATATATAGACAGACAGGTAGACAAGACAGACAGACAGACAGACAGATAGATGTACAGACAGACAGATAGACAGACAGGCAGGACAGATGGATTGACAGGCAGGACAGATAGACAGACAGACAGGACAGATAGATTGACAGGCTGGACAGATAGACAGACAGACAGACAGGACAGTTAGACAGTCAGAAAGACAGATAGATAGGACAGATATACAGACAGACAGATAGAGAGGACAGAAAGACAGACAAGACAGACAGACAGACAGACTGAACAGACAGACAGACAGACAGACTGGACAGACAGGCAGACTGGACAGACAGACAGACTGGACAGACAGACTGGACAGATATACACACTGGACAGACAGATAGTCAGACAGACTGAACAGACAGACAGACTGGAAAGACAGACAGATTGGGCAGACAGACAGACTGGACAGACAGACAAGATAGATAGACAGACAGGCTGGATAGACATACTGGACAGAGACAGGACAGACAGACAGACCGAGCATGAATCAGGGAGGCGTATATGTAAACTTAACATATCCCTTTTCCAGGTTTAGTGAACAAGATCAAATTTCGCACAAAATATGGCAATATGAAACCAGTGATTATATGTGTGGTTGTGTTTGTGGTTGTGTTTGTGTTTGTGGTTGTAGTTGTGTTTGTGTTTGTAGTTGTGGTTGTGTTTTTGTTTGTGGTTGTAGTTGTGTTTGTGTTTGTAGTTGTGTTTGTGGTTGTGTTTGTGGTTGTGGTTGTGTTTGTGGTTGTGCTTGTGGTTGTCGTTGTGTTTGTGGTTGTAGTTGTGTTTGTGGTTGTAGTTGTGTTTGTGGTTGTGGTTGTGGTTGTGTTTGTGGTTGTAGTTGTGGTTGTGGTCGTGTTTGTAGTTGTGGTTGTAGTTATGTTTGTAGTTGTGTATGCAGTTGTATTTGTGGTTGTGTTTGTAGTTGTTGTTGTGTTGTAGTTGTTGTTGTGTTTGTATTTGTTGTTGTGGTTGTGGCTGTGTTTGTAGTTGTGGTTGTGTTTCTGGTTGTGTTTGTGTTTGTGGTTGTGTTTGTGGTTGTGTTTTTGTTTGCGGTTGTGTTTGTTGTTGTGGTTTTTTTTGTGGCTGTATTTGTAGTTGTGTTTATGATTGTGTTTGTGGTTGCGTTTGTGGTTGTGGTTGTGTTTATAGTTGTGGTTGTGGTTGTGTTTGTGGCTGTGTTTGTGGTTGTGTTTGTGGTTGTAGTTGTGGTCGTGTTTGAAGTTGTGGTTGTAGTTATGTTTGTAGTTGTGTTTGTAGTTGTGTTTGTGGTTGTGGTTGTGTTTGTAGTTGTTGTTGTGTTTGAAGTTGTTGTTGTGGTTGTGTTTTTGGCTGTGTTTGTAGTTGTGGTTGTGTTTGTGGTTGTGTTTTTGTTTGCGGTTGTGTTTGTTGTTTTGTTGTGTGTGTAGTTGTATTTGTAGTTGTGTTTATGATTGTGTTTGTGGTTGCGTTTGTGTTTGTGGCTGTGTTTGTAGTTGTGGTTGTGGTTGTGTTTGTGGCTGTGTTTGTAGTTGTGTTTGTGGTTGTGTTTGTGGTTGTGTTTGTGGTTGTGCTTGTGTCTGTGGTTGTGCTTGTAAGTTAGCCACCGAAGGTTTGGTTTGTTTGTGGGGTAGCTATTTGTTCAATTATAACAACTGGTTCTTGACGGTCGGTGAGACGATCACATGTAAGACGTCACGGCTGGTTCTTATAGAGTCATTTTGGCATATGTAATGCTGTACATGGTTTGGCAAGAAACATGTACATGAGATTATGTACAAGTAATGACGATGTCTCTGTTTATGAATAACTGACGGGACAAAACGAGTAAAGTAACTCACAAACTGTCACACAGTCAGCGTTCTCAAATCTGCCTACAGCCTGACCATGCATGTATCGTCTAGGGACAGAAACTCAGACCACATACAATCTCATCTCTCACGAACTACAACATTCATTATGTGACAATCATTAGCCTAAACTTAACACAAACTCAGACCATTTACTATCGCATCTCTCACACTCCATCCTCAACATCAACTATATGACCAGCATAGCATCGCTCACACTCCATCCCCATCAACCCTTACCTTAGAGAGATACCTCCAAACCATAAGTGAGAGCAGACCTGACTCTAGTCATGTTCAAGCATGGCCAGCACAGAGTTTTTTATGGAGAGAAATCCAGCGCCCAATAACCGGTCGTGAGCAGCCAACCTATGGCAAGGTTGTGGACCGCGCCGAAACTGAACAGCTTGTACCTCGGGTTTTGCTCGTGACGTCAGCATAAACTGAACAAATAAGTGCTTACAAAGAGCGAACATTTTGTGCGTGAGACACGTCATGTGTTAGCTCTAAGAATGCCGGACAGACCCGCGCCATGTCCTCGTGAGATATCGGCAACTGTCTAACAGGTAGTCGATACCAACCGGACACAGCCCGACCAGCATCACTCCACTTTACTCATATTTCTATTCTGTTCACATAGCTCTATTCTGTTCACATAGCTCTATTCTGTTCACATAGCTCTATTAAGTTCACAGAGCTCTATTCTGTTCACAGAGCTCTATTCTGTTCACATAGCTCTATTCTATTCACATAGCTCTATTCAGTTTACAGAGCTCTATTCTGTTCACAAAGCTCTATTCTGTTCACATAGCTCTATTCTGTTCACATAGCTCTATTCAGTTCACAGAGCTATATTCTGTTCAAAACGTTGTTTTTGTTTTGTTCAAAAAGTGATTGTATGTTGAGAAACGTCTGTACTAACCACACACGTCTCTTCTGTTCACAGTTATATTCTGTTCAGAAAGTTATATTATTTCCACAAAGCTCTTGTCTGAACATGAAATTAAGTTACATTAACAAAGTTCTATTCTCTTCACAAAGTTCTGTTCTCTTCACAAAGTTATGTTCTCTTCACAAAGTTATATTCTCTTCACAAAGTTATATTCACTTCACAAAGTTATATTCACTTCACAAAGTTATATTCACTTCACAAAGTTATATTCTCTCACAAAGTTATATTCACTTCACAAAGTGCACGTCATTATTGGGCCCCCATCGACATGTCTATACCATAAAGTGACTCTCCCCACTTAGCTAGTCTGCCTGTATTAACCCCCGCCCCATTCACACGGTTTCAAATAGTTTCCTACTTGCTGGCAGCTTCAAGTGGTTTATCCATGTTCTGGCTGGCCGTCTCACAATGGCAGACCACTTAGATAGATAGGAATTATTTTTGGTTGTTGTTGTCATTATGTCAGACAGAGTGAAGGAAAGCATTCGAAATATAAAAATTGAAAAAACATTAATAACAAAAAATAAAACGTAATCGCTCATTTTCTATCATGGAATGTGGAGTTCTTTTCTGGGTTTGTTTGTTTGTGTGGTATATGCCTTGAGAGTCATAAACTGTAAAACTGAACATTCGCTAGGGAGGTAAACATTCGCTAGGAAGGTGAACATTCGCTAGGAAGGTGAACATTCGCTAGGGAGGTGAACATTCGCTAGGGAGGTGAACATTCGCTAGGGAGGTGAACATTCGCTAGGGAGGTGAACATTCGCTAGGGAGGTGAACATTCGCTAGGGAGGTGAACATTCGCTAGGAAGGTGAACATTCGCTAGGGAGGTGAACATTCGCTAGGGAGGTGAACATTCGCTAGGGAGGTGAACATTCGCTAGGGAGGTGAACATTCGCTATAGAGTTGCACTGCAAAACATGAAAGATGGGTGTATCGTTTCACATTTTTGATTCTACGTACTTGTGATCTTTACACAAAATTCTAAGACGTCCCCAACTTTACTGAAAGCTACTTTCTTGTTGGACGCAGGGTACCAGAAGCGGTAAATTAAATGGTTTTTCTGGACAAATTTGCGTGTCTATAGAAATATGATAGGAAAACCTGATAAAGTATTGAGTTAGCAATTGTCGTCAGTGCAGTAGTCAGCTCATCAGGGCCTACGAGTTTCCAGTTCAAGAGTTAAAGCCTAATATTTAACGGTCTATCATCACCATGTAGCAAGGTCTTTATAAAACGTCACTCTCAGAAAAGTAGATCTGCAAGTCTCTTAATCTCTAGCTAGAACTCTGGCCTCTGTCGCTGCCATCGTCAGGACCTTCGTGATGGATTGTGTCCATCTTCTCCTCGGTCTGCCTCTGTCGCTGCCATCGTCAGGACCTTCGTGATGGCTTGTGTCCATCTTCTCATCGGTCTGCCTCTGTCGCTGCCATCGTCAGGACCTTCGTGATGGCTTGTGTCCGTCTTCTCCTCGGTCTGCCTCTGTCGCTGTCATCGTCAGGACCTCCGTGATGGCTTGTGTCCATTTTCTCTTCGGTCTGCCTCTGTCGCTGCCATCGTCAGGACCTCCGTGATGGCTTGTGTCCATCTTCTCTTCGGTCTGCCTCTGTCGCTGCCATCGTCAGGACCTTCGTGATGGCCTGTGCCCATCTTCTTCTCGGTCTGCCTCTGTCCCACCTACCAGGCACCTACGTGATGGCTTGTGCCCATCTTCTCCTCGGTCTGCCTCTGCCCCGCCTACCAGGCACCAGACTCTCCAGTATCGTTCTCGCCACGTCATTATGAGGTTTGATGTGGCCAAAATAGTTACGTTTTTTAGACAAAATATTGTTTACTTAGCAATTTTCCTCGATATCCAGTTCTTATGGGATATCTGCATTATTCTCCTGCTATCCGTGGTATTTTGCGCACTTTTCTGTAACATTTTAGTTTAAAAGATTTTTTCCTTAAGTGTTTGTGTGGTGGTCCACGTTTCCCATCCGCACGTTCCATCAGGAAGATGCAAGTTCTCTAGGTTTCCATTGTTGTTAATTGGTTAGAGTTCTGCTATGTTTCTCATCTGATTCAACCTCTGCATTGCCGTAGCCCTTTTTGACGGGTTATACGCCCAAATACATCCAAAAGGAATGCCTGTGGTTGATAAATATTTGCCCTTATCAGAAATAAGGTAAATTTTGTACTCGACAACAACCGTCTTGCCGTTCCTCAAGGCTCAGCCCTGTTCAACGTGTCTGGAAACTGTTCACTGAAGACCAACAAACACTTATATAACCAAAAGGATTCTGTTGAAAGTTTTCACGGAAAGGTGTAATGATATTGTGTTAGATAAACAATTTTACATTTAATGTTACATAAACAGTCTGACAAACAGCCTTAAAGGACCCACATGGCAGTATCTACTGACCATACGAGAAGTGGCAGGTCCATGTGGGAGTAACGATGGCTCGAAAGTTCAACACCGACCAGGACTAACTTATCTACGTCCTCGGAACAGGCCCCAAATAAATCTGCTAACGCAGGTCCGTTGTCAGTCAGCACTGATCATTTGTTGAGGTCATTTGTTGGAGATAGGTCAGAGGTCAGGCATAGGTCAGAGGTCAGGCAGGAAATGAAGGCAGCTCTTATATATGTTGTTATCAAGAAAATAAACCACAAGAGAGATGTTACTGCTGTAAACAGATGTTAAAAATGGGTAGAGAGATGTTACTGTTGTAAACAGATGTTACATGTTGTAAGAGAGATGTTACTGTTGTAAACAGATGTTACATGTGGTAAGAGAGATGTTATTGCTGTAAACAGATGTTACATGTGGTAAAAGAGATGTTACTGTTGTAAACAGATGTTACATGTGGTAAGAGAGATGTTACTGTTGTAAACAGATGTTACATGTGGTAATTGTGGTAAGAGAGATGTTACTGTTGTAAACAGATGTTACATGTGGTAAGAGAGATGTTACTGTTGTAAACAGATGTTACATGTGGTAATTGTGGTAAGAGAGATGTTACTGTTGTAAACAGATGTTACATGTGGTAAGAGAGATGTTACTGTTGTAAACAGATGTTACATGTGGTAATTGTGGTAAGAGAGATGTTACTGTTGTAAACAGATGTTACATGTGGTAATTGTGGTAAGAGAGATGTTACTGCTGTAAACAGATGTTACATGTGGTAATTGTGGTAAGAGAGATGTTACTGTTGTAAACAGATGTTACATGTGGTAAGAGAGATGTTACTGTTGTAAACAGATGTTACATGTGGTAATTGTGGTAAGAGAGATGTTACTGCTGTAAACAGATGTTACATGTGGTAATTGTGGTAAGAGAGATGTTACTGTTGTAAACAGATGTTACATGTGGTAAGAGAGATGTTACTGTTGTAAACAGATGTTACATGTGGTAATTGTGGTAAGAGAGATGTTACTGTTGTAAACAGATGTTACATGTGGTAAGAGAGATGTTACTGTTGTAAACAGATGTTACATGTGGTAAGAGAGATGTTACTGCTGTAAACAGATGTTACATGTGGTAATTGTGGTAAGAGAGATGTTACTGTTGTAAACAGATGTTACATGTGGTAAGAGAGATGTTACTGCTGTAAACAGATGTTAAAAATGGGTAGAGAGATGTTTCTGCTGTAAACAGATGTTACATGTGGTAAGAGAGATGTAACTGCTGTAAACAGATGTTACATGAGGTAAGAGAGATGTTACTGCTGTAAACAGATGTTACATGTGGTAAAATGGGTGCTCGGTCACAAATGTCACCAAACTGGTCTCCCATGCTCCAGTGTAAATATTTTTTTGGTTTTTAGTTTAATCTTCATTCATATGCTTCATTTCAATCCCGTTTTTCACCTAAACAATCCTACCTATTACAATCTCTCAATCCCGTTTTTCACCTAAACAATCCTACCAACTAAAATCTCTCAATCCCGTTTTTCACCTAAACAATCCTACCTACTACAATCTCTCAATCCCGTTTTTCCCCTAAACAATCCTACCAACTAAAATCTCTCAATTTCTCCTTTAACGAATGTACAGTAATGCCCTCTTGTTTTGTTTTGTTTTTTGTTGTTGTTGGTGTTTAATGTTAGTCTCTCTGGATTCTACATGAGAAAGTATGCTTATGTCCACAGCGGGCCGCAGCCTTTTAGGAAATATCAGGACGTATTAACCACTGCTTGGATGGGCGTATGTGCGTCTGTATGTATCTATGTCTAGTTAGGGCAATCTCAAATGTCACCCCAACCTATGGAAGGGCCTCACCTCAGGGCGCGTGTCAAAGTTGTGGAAGAGAGTGATTGTTTTTTTAAATATTTTTTTTTAATTGTACGTGTTTGCCTCACTAGTTTCTACTTGAGGAGGCGCGGCTATTCCACTCCAGACCGTTGTCAACTGGGCGATAATAAGACGCATAAACCAGTGCTTGGATGTATGTGTGTGTCTGTATGTACTTATGCTGGGTTTGTGCGCTCTCAGAAGCTAGCCCAACCAAAGTGCAATGGAAGGGTCTCACCCTGAAGGCGCGTGTGAAAGTTGTGCAAGCGTGTGATTGTAGATCAGAGTAAAATGAAATCGATTGTGAGGTAAGAAGAGGTGAGAAACGTCCAGTGAAGACTGTTGTACTGGCAATGTCCTCTCTATCCTGATAAATGTGCAGTAATGTCCCGTTTCCTTGACAAATGTGCAGTAATGCCCGTTTCCTTGACAAATGTGCAGTAATGTCCCCTTTCCTTGGCAAATGTGCAGTAATGTCCCCTTTCCTTGGCAAATGTGCAGTAATGTCAACTTGAATCTGTCAAATTTGAATACATTTAAATCTTACATTTTTCAAGTTACGTATCTTTCTCTTGTCACTCTTCCTCTCATCCATGTATCTTTCTCTTCTCACTCCACTCACTCCACTCATCCATGTATCTCTCTCCTCACTCCACTCATCCATGTATCTCTCTCTTCTCCATTTACTCCACTCATCCATGTATCTCTCTCTTCTCACTCCACTCATCCCTGTATCTCTCTCTTCTCACTCCACTCATCCATGTATCTCTCTCTTCTCACTCCACTCATCCATGTATCCCTCTCTTCTCACTCCACTCATCCATGTATCCCTCTCTTTTCACTCCACTCATCCATGTATCCCTCTCTTTTCACTCCACTCATCCATGTATCTCTCTCTCTTCTCACTCCACTCATCCATGTATCCCTCTCTTCTCACTCCACTCATCCATGTATCCCTCTCTTCTCACTCCATTCATCCATGTATCCCTCTCTTCTCACTCCACTCATCCATGTATCCCTCTCTTCTCACTCCACTCATCCATGTATCCCTCTCTTCTCACTCCACTCATCCATGTATCCCTCTCTTCTCACTCCACTCATCCATGTATCCCTCTCTTCTCACTCCACTCATCCATGTATCCCTCTCTTCTCACTGCACTCATCCATGTTTCTCTCTTGTCTCACTCCACTCATCCATGTATCCCTCTCTTCTCACTCCCCTCATCCATGTATCCCTCTCTTCTCACTCCACTCATCCATGTATCCCTCTCTTCTCACTCCACTCATCCATGTATCCCTCTCTTCTCACTCCACTCATCCATGTATCCCTCTCTTCTCACTCCACTTATCCATGTATCCCTCTCTTCTCACTGCACTCATCCATGTTTCTCTCTTGTCTCACTCCACTCATCCATGTATCCCTCTCTTCTCACTCCACTCATCCATGTTTCTCTCTTGTCTCACTCCACTCATCCATGTATCCCTCTCTTCTCACTCCACTCATCCATGTATCCCTCTCTTCTCACTCCACTCATCCATGTTTCTCTCTTGTCTCACTCCACTCATCCATGTATCTCTCTTTTCTCACTCCACTCATCCATGTATCTCTCTTTTCTCACTCCACTCATCCATGTATCCCTAACTATTCCGACTGCTATGTCTTATTTGTTTCGTCGCTTATTTCAACATTTTTGTCTAACTACTACATCTTCTTCTTTTTCTTCTTCTTCTTCTTCTTCTTCTTCTTCTTCTCTCAATAGGTATGTCTATGTATGTGTCTTGCTATGTGTTTCCCTCGTATGCTCTCACCAAGTTCCACTAAGTAGATCGATTTCTATCTTTCTTCCTAAACATCTCCCATCAGCTAATGTTCACACTCTCCGTGTACCCAATGCACGATCACTCTCTGACCCAGATGTTACTCCCCCGCTATGACGTCGACTCTCTAATTGGATGTCAGTGCCCCCCCCCCCCACCCCCATTCTATTTAAAAACTCATCTATCGACGTCTCAGGTGTGTGTCTCCCTTCCCTCTCCACCCTGTTTATAAACTCGCCCCCGGACGCTTCAGGTGTGTCCGGCCTCCTTCATATATAAACATGCAGCAGAGCGCCTCTACCTTATATCCCAGACCAAACAGAGACAAGCTATCCACCTGTAGCGGACAAGCCCCTGGAGATTAGATCTTCTGCAGTGGAGGAGCTTGTATTTGTCATGGGGCCCAAGAAGCACACAACCCGAGTGGTACAAAGCTAGAGAGGTCCCGCAAATCTTGGAGGTTCATGAGGTCAAATCCTGCGGTCATGTCTTAGGCATGAGGAAAGTAGAAACTGGTTGAGTCTTGACCTGGCCACGTGACCCGACATTCTGGTTTCCTTCTCGCGTGCCGGCATGACTGGCGTAGGCGACTAAGTATATACGTACACCGAAATGGTCTTCAGCCCTCATGTGATGCGTGTAGGTTCCTCTCAACCCTAGACAAGCATCTCTCTGGTTATGATTTACTAGTAGCAAGTAATCAAGATGTTATGGTAGCCATATAACAGAGACTGATGAAGGGGATGAGGCGTTAGCCACGTAATGGTAGTTGGTTCTCCTTGTGTGTGTGTTGGTGTGAGAGGATGTTAGCTAGGTCTCCCTTGTGTGTTGGTGTGAGAGCATGGAAACTGGGTCTCCCTTGTGTGTTGGTGTGAGAGGATATTAGCTAGGTCTCCCTTGTGTGTTGGTGTGAGAGGATGTTAGCTAGGTCTCCCTTGTGTGTGTGTGTGTTGGTGTGAGAGGATGTTAGCTAGATCTCCCTTGTGTGTGTGTTGGTGTGAGAGGATGTTAGCTGGGTCTCCCTTGTGTGTTGGTGTGAGAGGATGTTAGCTAGATCTCCCTTGTGTGTGTGTGTGTGAGAAGATGTTAGCTAGGTCTCCCTTGTGTGTTGGTGTGAGAGGATGTTAGCTAGATCTCCCTTGTGTGTGTGTGTGTGAGAAGATGTTAGCTAGGTTTCCGTTGTGTCTGTGTGTGAGAGAGGATGTTAGCTAGGTCTCCCTTGTGTGTTGGTGTGAGAAGATGTTAGCTAGGTCTCCCTTGTGTGTTGGTGTGAGAGGATGTTAGCTAGGTCTCCCTTGTGTGTGTGTGTGTTGGTGTGAGAGGATGTTAGCTAGATCTCCCTTGTGTGTGTGTTGGTGTGAGAGGATGTTAGCTGGGTCTCCCTTGTGTGTTGGTGTGAGAGGATGTTAGCTAGATCTCCCTTGTGTGTGTGTGTGAGAAGATGTTAGCTAGGTCTCCCTTGTGTGTTGGTGTGAGAGGATGTTAGCTAGGTCTCCCTTGTGTGTTGGTGTGAGAGGATGTTAGCTAGGTCTCCCTTGTGTGTGTGTGTGTTGGTGTGAGAGGATGTTAGCTAGATCTCCCTTGTGTGTGTGTTGGTGTGAGAGGATGTTAGCTGGGTCTCCCTTGTGTGTTGGTGTGAGAGGATGTTAGCTAGATCTCCCTTGTGTGTGTGTGTGTGAGAAGATGTTAGCTAGGTCTCCCTTGTGTGTTGGTGTGAGAGGATGTTAGCTAGATCTCCCTTGTATGTGTGTGTGTGAGAAGATGTTAGCTAGGTTTCCGTTGTGTCTGTGTGTGAGAGAGGATGTTAGCTAGGTCTCCCTTGTGTGTTGGTGTGAGAGGATGTTAGCTAGATCTCCCTTGTGTGTGTGTGTGTGAGAAGATGTTAGCTAGGTTTCCGTTGTGTCTGTGTGTGAGAGAGGATGGAAGCTAGGTCTCCCTTGTGTGTTGGTGTGAGAGGATGTTAGCTAGGTCTCCCTTGTGTGTTGGTGTGAGAGGATGTAAGCTAGATCTCCCTTATGTCTGTGTGTGTTGGTATGAGAGGATGTTAGCTAGGTCTCCCTTGTGTGTTGGTGTGAGAGGATGTTAGCTAGATCTCCCGTGTGTGTGTGTGTGAGAGGATGTTAGCTAGGTCTCTCTTGTGTGTTGGTGTGAGAGGATGGAAGCTAGGTCTCCCTTGTGTGTTGGTGTGAGAGGATGTTAGCTAGATCTCCCTTGTGTGTGTGTGTGAGAAGATGTTAGCTAGGTTTCCGTTGTGTCTGTGTGTGAGAGAGGATGGAAGCTAGGTCTCCCTTGTGTGTTGGTGTGAGAGGATGTTAGCTAGGTCTCCCTTGTGTGTTGGTGTGAGAGGATGTAAGCTAGATCTCCCTTGTGTTCGTGTGTGTATTGGTATGAGAGGATGTTAGCTAGGTCTCCCTTGTGTGTTGGTGTGAGAGGATATTAGCTAGGTCTCCTTTGTGTGTGTGTATGTTGGTATGAGAGGATGTTAGCTAGGTCTCCCTTGTGTGTGTGTGTGAGAGGATGTTAGCTAGGTCTCCCCCTATGTGTTGGTGTGAGAGGATGTTAGCTAGATCTCCCTTGTGTGTGTGTGTTTGAGAGAGGATGGAAGCTAGGTCTCTCTTGTGTGTTGGTGTGAGAGGATGTTAGCTAGGTCTCCCTTGTGTGTTGGTGTGAGAGGATGTTAGGTAGGTCTCCCTTGTGTGTTGGTGTCAGAGGATGTTAGCTAGGTCTCCCTTGTGTGTTGGTGTGTGTGTGTGTGTGAGAGGATGTTAGCTAGGTCTCCTTTGTGTGTTGGTATGAGAGGATGTTAGCTAGGTCTCCCTTGACTGTTAGTGTGAGAGGATGTTAGCTAGGTCTCCCTTGTGTGTGAGAGGATGTTGGCTAGGTCTCCCTTGTGTGTGAGAGGATGTTGGCTAGGTCTCCCTTGTGTGTTGGTGTGAGAGGATGTTGGCTAGGTCTCCCGTTTGTGTTGGTGTGTGTGTGTGGGACGATGGTAAGTTGGTCTCTCATGTGCCTGGACGTATTGGCTAGTGTATGGATGCGTGTATGTATGGACGCGTGTGTGTATGGACGCGTGTGTGCATGGATGCGTGTGTGTATGGATGCGTGTGTGTATGGATGTGTGTGTGTATGGATGCGTGTGTGTATGGATACTTGTGTATTGATGCGTGTGTGTATGGAGGCGTGTGTGTATCTGTTTGTAATGTGTTCCACTATGACGGTTTGACCAATCCTTTTAGTACGTGGAGAAGTGGTCATACCAAGAAAAAACTCCGACATGCCTAATACTGGACAAGCATTGATATCCAATCTAGAACCCGATATGATCTGATAGGATGACAAACTCCAATATTAACATTTGCGTTATTCCATTCAAAGGCTTTGTGTGGTTGATGTGTGTGTGTGTGTGTGTGTGTGTGTGTGTGCAGACGTATAAAAAGGGAGGCTACTTACAAACAGCAAACCTTTCGGTATAATTAGTCTTCAGTTGTTCCCCCTTCCTGACCCGTTGGCCATTCCAATTCCGATACCAACCACTTCTCCATTCTCTACTTCTTTCTACTTTCTACTCTACACATCTGACAGATTATGTTAGGGGTAGACGTATCAGTGGTTATCAATGTCTGGGTGTGTGCGCGCGGGCGTGTGTGTATGTGTATATGTGTGTGCGCGCGGGCGTGTGTGTGTATGTATGTGTGTGTGCACAGGATGGCGTGCGTGTGTATGTATGTGTGTGCGCGCGGTCCGGCGTGTGTGTGTATGTGTGTGTGGTTATGTGAGAGATAAGGTGACAAGTCCTGGCAAGTTTTATGATCGATGGGATAGCCACGATCGTTGAAGACTCTTCAAACTTAATTGGGCGTTTGCTCTTCCCATCTGTTGTAAACCCACCTGCAGTGTTCGCCTCTGTCTACACCAACAATGGACAAAACAAGAGAACAACAGTTACAGCTGTCACTGTACCGTCTTCCTTGAGGTAGGGAAGGAATGGGGTTACCTTGCCCCGCATGACAGTGTGCAGGCAAGGCGCTATCACATTACGGAAGGAAAAATAACCTAATTTGGAACACGCCTAGACAACAAAAACATCATTCATCAACATACGGGATCTATCTAATCTATCTATCTATCTATCTTATCTAATCTATCTATCTATCTATCTATCTATCTATCTATCTATCTATCTATCTATCTATCTATCTATCTATCTATCTATCTATCTATCTATCTATCTATCTATCTATCTATCTATCTATCTATCTATCTATCTATCTATATATCTATCTATCTATCTATCTATCTAATCTATCTATATATCTATCTATCTATCTATCTATCTATCTATCTATCTATCTATCTATCTATCTATCTATCTATCTATCTATCTATCTATCTATCTATCTATCTATCTATCTATCTATCTATCTATCTATCTATCTATCTATCTATCTATCTATCTATATCTATCTATCTATCTATCTATCTATCTATCTATCTATCTATCTATCTATCTATCTATCTATCTATCTATCTATCTATCTATCTATCTATCTATCTATCTATCTATATGTCTGTCTGTCTGTCTGTCTGCCTGCCTGTCTCTCTGTCTGTTGGTCTTTCTGTCTATCTGTAGTTATGTTTGCCTGTTTGTCTGTCAGCCTGTCTGCTATATGTCTGTCTGCCTGCCTGTCTGCCACCTGTTAGCGTGGCCGAATTTGATCTTTGTAAATAATAACAGCTCGTCATTGGAGTCTGACTCACAAGACTAATAAGGTGGCTCACCATAGACGTAGATTGTGAACAGGGAAAACTTTGGACAGTGAAAACTTTGGAAAGACAAAATAGAAGAAAGAACTACTGGCTTGTGCTCACCAGATATATTTCTATTCTATGACAGAATTGTGGACAATTTTAAATTGGACTATAATTTGTTGCCACCTTCCCCTTTCTGTTTTCTCCAGCTGTGACTTGGCAAAGGGCGTCACTCTCAACTCGCATTCCCGCTTGGTAACTATCAACAAGATGGCTGCCCGCAGAAGGACAACTGCAAATGTCAGTATCAAAAGTTTTTGTCGTTTGTTAAAATCTGTTTACGTTGTTCACATAGTATTTTGCGTAATATGAAATTGATATATGATGTTTCTTACGTTGTCATAGTTGATGTCCTTCTGTATAATGTAAAACACTCGGAAGAGGTCAACCACGCTCCAAGCTCAATTTTTGTAGAACCGTGCGCAAACTTAGTACTGCTAGTACTAAGTACTAGTACTAGTAGTAGTGTTCAGAGACTGTTGTTCCCATCCAGCTGTATTCATCTACTGGTAATATTGTCATTACAGATCGAAAAATCTGTCAGTTTTTGCTGATAAGAAGGTGAAAATATAAATCCCTATAGTGTACTAATATTATTTGAAATCACGATTTTCATTCATTCTCTACCTACCTTTTCCCTCTGTCTGGTGTGCGTTTCAACATACAATGATTCAACAATGTGCCGTATACATTCATCGGTACTGTATCTTTTTTATTTAAATACAAAAATATAAAGAAATCATAATCCATACAATAGTATGTAGGCAAATATACATCGTTTAACTTTTTAAAGAAATCACAAAGAATAACTTAAATGCAAATTTGATAACTTTGAATACTTACACATAATGGGTAATCGTATTGTCATGTGTGTGTTGAATATTATTATTATTTCCTTATAATTAATAACCTTATAAAATGTAATTAGACATAAACTTGAAAACAAATGAAGCTACGAAGGGCCAGTCAGTAACTATACTTCTCGCCAAGGAGAATTTTCAAGTAACATAATCTGGAGTTATATTTTAAACAAACATAAGAATATGACATATTCTTATACAAGAGAGAATAAGAGATAAAGTAGAGATGAAGTTTCAATTTAGTTTTCAAAAGTTTAATGGAACAAGGGAAGCAATTTTCTATTTGCAAACTTTGACATAAAAATATATAGAAATACATAATGCCATTTATATATTTTTTATAGACTACCAGAAGGCTTTTGACAGAGTCCAACATGAGAAATTAATCAAATGTCTACAAGAAATAGGTCTAGATGATAAAGACATACGACTGCTCCGTAATCTGTACTGGGAACAAACTGCTACAGTAAAATCAGGAAAGTTTTGCTCTCCACGTATAGTTGTAAAGGAGTGAGTCAGGGATGTGTATTATCTCTTTGTCTTTTTAATATCTACACAGAACAAATATTTAAACAGCTAGAAGGCAGTCCCAGGGCGCGTCACTGGAGGAGTGGCAATGAGCAATCTAAGATATGCGTATTATACAGTTTTGATGGCAAAAAGTGAGCAAGAATTGCAGGGGCTTGTGACAACAATATACCCAATAAGTCAAGAGTTTAGATTGGATATAAACATCAATAATACAAAGACTATGATAATCTGGCAAAGATGGCGCCAAAACTGGCTGCGAGTCTACATTTCTCTACTGTTTTGGATCATTATGGATGCCGCCAGACCACGGATTTGTCTGGAATTCACACTAGTCGACGACTTACACTTGTGTTAAGCGGAAACGAGGTGTTGTTTTCCGTCTGGACTTGTTATTTTGTTCTTTTTTTTGTGATTTCTTCCATCCGTTTATCCTGGTCTGGACGCCGGCTGAATGGCACTACGCTTATACCTGTGTCGTATTTCACGGTTTAGTTCTGCCGGTTCACCTACACGAATTTGGCGTGTTGGAATTTTAGATGCTACTGTGATGAGCTGAATACAGCTGGGGAGAGATGCCAGATTCACTTACGCGCTGAGTGTTGTCCATACGACCTCTTGTGGTAATCGAAAAGGCACGACAAACTGAGTTAGATGCCATCCCACCTTTCACATGTTTACGGAAAGGCTTCGTTGGTAACCCTGAGGTAAAATCTGCATCCTATGCTATCTCTAGTCGTCTCAATGAATGTCTTGCCACTGGCAAAAGGTAGCTTAGGCTCTGTGAGTGAGGTTGACAAAAGGTGCGGTTTCTTCCTACTTTAATCCAAATAACTGCGCAAGTCACCCATTTCAACGGACACAGCAAGAGATACGACTGTCCACACAGCTGAGCAAAGAGAGTGGTCTTCATCACTTGTGATGGACAACTATTATAATAATTGGGAAAGGTGACAAGAAAACATGTATGCAGATAAAAATAAAAGATCAACTACTGGAATAGGTACAGAGTTTCTCCTATCTAGATCATATAATAACGGAAGATGGCAGCTGTGAAAGAGAAATCAGAAAAAGAATAGGTATCGCCAAGATGATATTCGGCAACATGCGACACATGCTGACATCCAAACAGTTTTTTTTTGGTGTGCATTCGCCTTATTTATCTAATCCCCAAGGCGGTGTGCGTTGCACTGTGGTTTTTATTTTGCGCCTGTTGACCCAGTGAATCTGACTTCAGCATGCATTTTATGTAAGGGTCTGCTTTCTTCTGCATTTTCTAAGGATTTGCTTCCCCATAGTAATGGCCGGTGCTGTGATGGGGATAGAACCAGGCGGATTGTGAGCTGTGCCCAATCCAAACAGATAAATCAGAATTTGAAAATGAGAATTGTCAGGTGTTATGTATACTCGTCACTACTTTATGACGCAGAAACATGGACAATGAATAACAAGTTGGAAACAAATATTGAAGCCTTCGAAATGTGGGTATATAGAAAATTTGGTCGCATTTCTTGGAAAGAGAAGAAAACAAATTTGGAGGTATTAAAAAAAGTGGGGGACGAAAAGAAAATTAATGACAGAAATAAGGGTTAGGTACATTATTTTGGTCATATAACAAGATATGCCTCCTTGTTGAAGATGATAAGGGTGGGCAGGGGGGAAGGCAGTCGTTCAAGAGGCAGACAACGCTTTAAGTGGGTGGATAACATCAGGAGATGGACTGGAAGAAGCCATGTCACATTGCACCATTACGGCAAAAAATGGAGTACACTGGAGATCCATTGTAGCTGACTTTCGATGCAGAGATGGCACTTGAACTCAACTCAAGAATATGACAGAAGATTTGCTTATTTGCTTTGTAGTGTTATTTTAAATGCACCAGAAACAGACAAGGTAGTTCCATTCACATTTTGTTGAAAATCATTCAAGTGTGAATTGTTCAAACCCAACGCGGTAGAGGGGCAAATTAAAAAAAACAGCTGTTAAAATTGATAGCATGATTGTAGTAGCAAATGAAGAAACATAAATAAAGTGCTCCATTCAGATGAGTAAAAAGTCATCAATTGAGAGAAATGTTCCAACGATTGTACAAGATTACACTCACCAAATGATGGGGCACACATTGTCCTTAATTGCGAAGATAGAAAGCTGTTTGCTGAAATTAGATATGGGAGGCCCTTACCTTGAGACAGAAAGCTGTTTGCTGAAATTAGATATGGGAGGCCCTTACCTTGAGACAGAAAGCTGTTTGCTGAAATTAGATATGGGAGGCCCTTACCTTGAGACAGAAAGCTGTTTGCTGAAATTAGATATGGGAGGCCCTTACCTTGAGACAGAAAGCTGTTTGCTGAAGTTAGATATGGGAGGCCCTTACCTTGAGACAGAAAGCTGTTTGCTGAAATTAGATATGGGAGGCCCTTACCTTGAGACAGAAAGCTGTTTGCTGAAATTAGATATGGGAGGCCCTTACCTTGAGACAGAAAGCTGTTTGCTGAAATTAGATATGGGAGGCCCTTACCTTGAGACAGAAAGCTGTTTGCTGAAATTAGATATGGGAGGCCCTTACCTTGAGACAGAAAGCTGTTTGCTGAAGTTAGATATGAGAGGCCCTTACCTTGAGACAGAAAGCTGTTTGCTGAAATTAGATATGGGAGGCCCTTACCTTGAGACAGAAAGCTGTTTGCTGAAGTTAGATATGAGAGGCCCTTACCTTGAGACAGAAAGCTGTTTGTTGAAGTTAGATATGAGAGACCCTTACCTTGAGACAGAAAGCTGTTTGCTGAAGTTAGATATGAGAGGCCCTTACCTTGAGACAGAAAGCTGTTTGCTGAAGTTAGATATGAGAGGCCCTTACCTTGAGACAGAAAGCTGTTTGCTGAAGTTAGATATGAGAGGCCCTTACCTTGAGACAGAAAGCTGTTTGCTGAAGTTAGATATGAGAGACCCTTACCTTGAGACAGAAAGCTGTTTGCTGAAGTTAGATATGAGAGGCCCTTACCTTGAGACAGAAAGCTGTTTGCTGAAGTAGATATGAGAGGCCATTACTTTGAGACAGAAAGCCGTTTGCTGAAGTTAGATATGAGAGGCCCTTACCTTGAGCTAAATGTGGGTATAGCCAAATACAGTTTAGTGTTCACAAACTGTTCTACTTGCTTTCCCAAACCTGCTCATTCTAGTGAAGTTTGAGAAGAGCTGTTGGAAAACTGAATTGCAAGGGTAGATTGTAAAAGCACACATATTTCTGGATCAGGTGCACGACAAAACAGAGTTGACCTTGCAACCAAATAGTGGTTTTTCCACATAAATAACATGTAAAAACAACATAGAAGAAACAACTAACTAATCCACCATCATGTAAGATTATAGAGATACCTACAGTCATCACCAAGCTGGATGCTGCTACCACCTAATGACACCTTTAAAAACTACCAACTACATTTTTCAGCTCTTCCATATCAGTTTGTGACCTACTTACTGACTTACCTTTGTATGTATGTATAAGCACAATAATAACACCACTCCCCCACAGAGCGCATGTCCTAATAGACGAATGTGTGATATAACATAACACCAGCCATGGTTAGGTGGTTTGTTAAAAGCAGCATAAATAGCGTTTAGCAGGCTGCAGGTCTACTTTGCTCTAGTGTGAGTCTATTAAGATGGGCTTGCAAATTGATTAACCACCCACTGCAACAATTGTCCAACACAGTGAAGTAACAAGCTGCTCAAGCCTAGCCTGCTAAGCAGGATATCTTCCTCCAGGCTACATCCAGCTCATGCCAGAGCTGGGACTGCACAGGAGCATCTGCTCCTGTATAAGACCAGGTAGGATAAGAATATATATTGATATGTTTATTATTGGCTTGTTATGCAAAGACAGAATACCAGAAGCAGCTGAAACCCATGTTTGCTAGCAATAGACCTTTCAGTGCTCGTTTTGGTCTGGCTAGCCACACCCACAGCCTCAAGGTCGTAATATGACACATGATGATGTTGGCAGTACTCATCAGTAACAATGGACAAATTATTATGCTAATTATTATATCTTAGTAATATTTGTGATTGCTGTTTGTTCAAAGTTATATAGCGTGACTTGAAACATTAAGAGAAAAGAGCCTTCTAAACATGTTGATCCGTTCATGTTTTACAGCCGTTGGAGAAGAAAATACCAGAGAACCCCAAATATAAACATGTGCGAGCCACTGTGGACACAGGTAACATTAACATTGATTCTACAATTTAGTTAAGGATTGTTAATCACTTTAGCTTGGATCATGTGGTCTCATTTAGCTGTAAATGTCCTTGTCTATATCTTAGGGCCTCTTTTAGCTGTGAATGTCCTTGTCTATATCTTGTGGTCTCTTTTAGCTGTGAATGTCCTTGTCCATATCTTGTGGTCTCTTTTAGCTGTGAATGTCCTTGTCTATATCTTAGGGCTTCTTTTAGCTGTGAATGTCCTTGTCTATATCTTGTGGTCTCTTTTAGCTGTGAATGTCCTTGTCTATATTTTAGGGCCTCTTTTAGCTGTGAATGTCCTTGTCTATATCTTGTGGTATCTTTTAGCTGTGAATGTCCTTGTCTATATCTTGTGGTCTCTTTTAGCTGTGAATGTCCTTGTCTATATCTTGTGGTCTCTTTTAGCTGTGAATGTCCTTGTCTATATCTTGTGGTCTCTTTTAGCTGTGAATGTCCTTGTCTATATCTTGTGGTCTCTTTTAGCTGTAAATGTCCTTGTCTATATCTTAGGGTTTCTTTTAGCTGTGAATGTCCTTGTCTATATCTTGTGGTCTCTTTTTAAGGAAGAGAGAATATAATCTTTGTACCATGGTATGGAGATCATAAACTATGCCTATGTAATGTTGTGCATGGAGTTGCCATTAAACAATGTGCTATATAAAGACAGGAGTGCGAGATAAGGACAAATGAGAAGAGATTGGAGGAGATAGAAAAGAAGCAGATGAAAATTTCTATTTTGGGGAAATTTTAAAGCATCTACAGTCAAGGTGATAAAATAAAACCACTGTCAGTTAGGTATGGTTTGCAGAAGGTAAGAGGAATTGAAAGTAAGGGAGATTTTAATGAGGAAACAGTTCACAGGGCAGAGAGCTTTGCAGAGAAATATGCAAATATAGGTGAGGGTTCAGTATTGGTAGAAGGAGATTCAATGGTGAGGGAGGTTGGCAGACATTTGTCTAAACAACACAAAATTGTTTAAAAAAATGAATATTGGGGGAGCAAAAATTGAGGACATAGAGGGGAGAATAAATAGGATAGATGACAAAGGAAACAGTCATGTTGTGGTATTGATAGGAACAAATAATGTAAAGAGAGATGGTACAGAAATAATTATGAATAAATACAAAAGTTTTATGGGAACACTTAAGGAAAAAAGTTCAAAAAGGTCACAATGATTGGTATTTTAGATAGAGCAGATGGGTAAGACTATCTAGATAGCAAGATAATATGTATCAACCTTAAGTTACAGGTGATGTGTGCGGACATGAGAATGGAATTTATTGATGTGAAAGTAGACAGAAGTAAAATGTTAGACAGGGGAGGTTTACATCTAAATAAGATAGGACAGCATGTTGTAGCAAAGTATATGTTTAATCATTGTGTTAGAAATTTAAACTAGTAAGGCCTATGAAGTATAAGACTAAAGATAGGCCTACAATAGGGTGATACAGAGGATGTAGTCAAAGGGGAGAGTTGGTGTCAGGGAGTGGGAAATAAGTAGTGGAAAAGCAAACACTAAAATGATAAAGCAAAAGCAAAAAGAGGAAAAACAACAAAATTACAAACTCAAATGTTTTTATGCAAATGTGAGAAGCATTGTAAATAAAAGAGAAGAATTGGAACTGTATGTAGAAGAAGAAAAACCAGATATAATAGGATTAACAGAATCATGGACATATGAGGACATTGCAGATAGGGAACTTGAAATAGAGGGATATACAATGTTAAGGAAAGATAGGATAGTTGGAGACAAGGCTAAGGGAGGTGGTGTTTTATTATACTGTACAAATTCTGTTAAAATAACGATCAAAGGTGATTTATCATGTGGTAACAAAAATGAAAGTGTATGGGGAGAAATAGAAAGTGGGGGTGAAAAAACAGTGATTGGAGTGTGCTATAGATGTCCATCAAGTCAAAAAGAGGAAGATGAGGAGCTGATTAGTAGCATAGCAAAGGCAAGTGAAGGGAAATTATTATTAATAGGGGATTTCACTTTCCAGAAATAAAATGGGATATGGCAGAAGCACTTGTAGAGTCAAAACCTTTTGTTAAGTGCATAACTGACAATTTTTTAATTCAACATCTAGAAGAAGTTACCAGAGGCAAAAACTAACTTGATCTAGATTTTACTACAGAGGAAAATATGATTGAAAATGTTACCATTGGGGAACTGTTTGGCTCAAGTGACCATCAAATCATCTCTTGGGATTTTATTGCAGGGAAAGAAGTAAACATGAACATACGACTACTCTAAGGCAGATGTTAAGAGGATGAAAGAGGCAGCGAGCCACATAATTTGGAAAGATATTGTAGGAGGAACAGTTGTTGAACAGGAGTGGGAGAGTTTTAAAACAGTTCTAGAAAAGCTAAAAGAGGAATATGTTCCATGTAGGGAGGTAAACCCCAAGCGTATAAAGTGGATAACTAGATTTGTAGTTAAATGTAGAAGAGCTAAAATTAAGCATGGACAAAATATATAAAGGCAGGTAAATCAAAAGAAACATATTTAAAATATTTGGACAAGCAGAACATATCTCAGAAAGTGAATAAAACAGCAAAAATAGACTTCGAAAAAAAACTTAGTCAGAGGATCAAGACTGACAGTAAAAGCTTCTTCTCTTATGTTAGAAATAAACAAAGAACGAAAGACAAAGTAGGCCCTCTCATAGACAATACAGGACAAATAATCGGGAGGCAGCTAATCTACTCAATCAGTACTTTGGCACAGTCTACACAAAAGAAGACTGCTCCAAGATCCCAGAGCCTATAGAAATTTTTCAAAGAGACATGGATACAGCGGGATTACAGTCAATCTATTTGAATTACAGAGGAAATGGTTTTTAAAAACTTAGAGGGGTTGAAAGTGGATAAATGTCCAGGTGAAGATGGTATTCATCCAAAACTGCTGTTTGAAATTAGAGACCAACTAGCAAAACCATTGGCTACATTTTGTTCTCAATCACTTGCAAAAAGGATTGTTCCATGGGATTGGAAAGATGCAGGAGTGATCCACTTTTTCAAAAAGGGCAAAAAATCTGATCAACTAATTATAGACTGGTGAGTTTAACGAGAATAGAAAACATTTTAATCTAATTAGAAATAGTCAGCATGGGTTTACTAGAGGGAGATCATGCTTAAGAAATCTATTAGAATTCATGGAGAATGTTATTAAAATGATAGATAAAGGGGAGCCAGTGGACGTTATTTATCTAGATTTTGCAAAGGCCTTTGATAGAGTACCTGATCAAAGATTATTTCTAAAGTTAAAATCATATGGAATAGGTGGGGAAGTTGCCTAATGGATTGAAAATTGGTTAACGAGAAGAAGGCAGAGGGTGGGCATAAATAAGGAGTACTCTGAGTGGTGTGCAGTAAACAGTGGAGTGCTACAGGGCTCAGTTTTGAGACCAATTTTGTCCTTGAAATATATAAACGATTTGGACATTGATATGGGATCCATGATTGCAAAATTTGCTGATAACAATGCAGAAGTGGATAAATTGAGGTCGGATTTAGATAGAATTCGAAAATGGTCTGTAAGCTGGCAAATGGAGTTTAATGTAGATAAATGTACAGTCATCCACATGGGTAGATCCAATGTGGAACATAATTACAGAATGGATGAGAACAATATCAGAAAGATAGATAAGGAAAGGGACCTAGGGGTTATAATAGATCATACAGGTAAGGTGAGTGAGCAAGTTCAGGTAGCAGTGAAAAAGGCAAATGCAATGTTAGGAATGATAAAAAGAAATATTAAACATAGGAGCAAGGAAGTGATAGTCAAACTATATAAAGCTTTAGTTAGACCTAGATTGGAGTACTGTGTACATGTGAGAAGTTCTTGTCATAGAGGGGATATAAACATGCTGAAAAAGAATACAAAAAAGAGCAACAAAACTGATAGTGGGATTCCAGAATTACAGTTATTAGGAAAGACTCAGAAAAACTCGCCAACATTGTCCACAGGTGTCACAGCTGGGAATAGAATGGAAATCTTGCTCCTTATTAGTGTCACAGCTGGGAATATAATGGCAATCTTGCTCCTTATAAGTGTCACAGCAGCTGTTTTTGTTTTTATTGTTTATTTTTTGTTTTTAGTGTTTATTTTGTTACCTTGGCAACTCAGCATCTGAGTAGTGCAGCGGCTAGAGAGCCTGTTTGTCTTGAAAGAGGTACATGATTTAATCTCTAATCTTGTCATGCTGCAGTGTATCCATCTGTAAATTGGTACATCAGTTATGGAAGGAAATGACAAGGAAAGGAACTGATCACCTGGCATCCTACAAAGCTGCTAGTACAAGAAGTCTCTAACACTTCCTCCTGATGACAGTATGCCCGTTTCTCCCTACTTATCAGCTCATAATTCCCAAGTTAATAATTTTTGTTTTAATTTGAGCAGATCAGATTTCAAATAGTACACTCAATGTACACATACTGTTACCTCATGTACAGGGGCCAGTGTGTCCAAGTACACAGAAAAGATGGAGGAGCTGAAGAGAAGTAAGACCTGTCATAACTTTAGACTTCCTTTCTGTCCGTCCCTTCTACAGTCTTCCCTCTTTTCATGCAGCTGTCCATCCCTTCTACACTTCCCTCTTTTCATGCAGCTGTCCATCCCTTCTACAGTCTTCCCTCTTTTCATGCAGCTGTCCGTCCCTTCTACAGTCTTCCCTCTTTTCATGCAGCTGTCCGTCCCTTCTACAGTCTTCCCTCTTCTCATGCAGCTGTCCATCCCTTCTACTGTCTTCCCTCTTTTCATGCAGCTGTCCATCCCTTCTACTGTCTTCCCTCTTCTCATGCAGCTGTCCATCCCTTCTACTGTCTTTCCTCTTTTCATGCAGCTGTCCATCCCTTCTACTGTCTTCCCTCTTCTCATGCAGCTGTCCATCCCTTCTACTGTCTTCCCTCTTCTCATGCAGCTGTCCATCCCTTCTACACTTCCCTCTTTTCATGCAGCTGTCCATCCCTTCTACTGTCTTCCCTCTTCTCATGCAGCTGTCCATCCCTTCTACACTTCCCTCTTTTCATGCAGCTGTGCATCCCTTCTACACTTCCCTCTTTTCATGCAGCTGTCCATCCCTTCTACTGTCTTCCCTCTTCTCATGCAGCTGTCCATCCCTTCTACACTTCCCTCTTTTCATGCAGCTGTCCATCCCTTCTACACTTCCCTCTTTTCATGCAGCTGTCCATCCCTTCTACACTTCCCTCTTTTCATGCAGCTGTCCATCCCTTCTACACTTCCCTCTTTTCATGCAGCTGTCCATCCCTTCTACACTTCCCTCTTCTTATACAGCTGTCCATCCCCTTTACACTTCCCTCTTCTCACGCAGCTGTCCATCCCTTCTAAACTTCCTTCTTCTCATACAACTGTCCATCCCTTCTACACTTCCATCTTCTCATACAACTGTCCATCCCTTCTACACTTCCATCTTCTCATACAACTGTCCATCCCTTCTACACTTTCATCTTCTCGGGCAGCTGCATCCCTTCTACAGTCCTCTACCTTCTACAGTCCTCTCCCTTCTACAGTCCTCTCCCTTCTACAGTCCTCTCCCTTCTACAGTCCTCTCCCTTCTACAGTCCTCTCCCTTCTACAGTCCTCTCCCTTCTACAGTCCTCTACCTTCTACAGTCCTCTACTTTCTACAGTCCTCTACCTTCTACAGTCCTCTACCTTCTACAGTCCTCTCCCTTCTACAGTCCTCTCCCTTCTACAGTCCTCTCCCTTCTACAGTCCTCTCCCTTCTACAGTCCTCTCCCTTCTACAGTCCTCTCCCTTCTACAGTCCTCTCCCTTCTACAGTCCTCTCCCTTCTACAGTCCTCTCCCTTCTACAGTCCTCTCCCTTCTACAGTCCTCTCCCTTCTACAGTCCTCTCCCTTCTACAGTCCTCTCCCTTCTACAGTCCTCTCCCTTCTATAGTCCTCTCCCTTCTACAGTCCTCTCCCTTCTACAGTCCTCTCCCTTCTACAGTCCTCTACCTTCTACAGTCCTCTCCCTTCTACAGTCCTCTCCCTTCTACAGTCCTCTCCCTTCTACAGTCCTCTCCCTTCTACAGTCCTCTCCCTTCTACAGTCCTCTCCCTTCTACAGTCCTCTACCTTCTACAGTCCTCTACCTTCTACAGTCCTCTACCTTCTACAGTCCTCCTTCATCTCATGTTCCTGTCTATCCTTCTTCGTTATGTACAATCCATGACAATATAAGTGTGGCCTATTTATGAGATCTTTTTGTTTCTTACCTAGTCTGTTTTTAATTCTGCTTTTGGTTGGAGCTCTTGTATTACTCTTTATACACTTCAGCTTTCTTGTTATTAAAGTGTCTAGCTATTTATATCTATGAGCTTGCTAGATTTGTTGGTGAAGACATGAAATCCTAGTCTCTGACCTCATTATTATTATTATGTCTTATGGTTATTTATAAAAGTATTAATAACAGAAACCAAGGGCTATATGAGGACAGGGAGAGCTATATGAGGACAGGGAGAGCTATATGAGGACAGGGAGAGCTATATGAGGACAGGGAGAGCTATATGAGGACAGGGAGAGCTATATGAGGACAGGGAGAGCTATATGAGGACAGGGAGAGCTATATGAGGACAGGGAGATGGACATTAATAGTATGTGGGGCCAGGCTAAAGATGGGGAATAAGACACGTGAAGAAACTGTGGGATTCAAGAGAAACCAACACAAAGAATGGATCACAACAAAGACATTACATACAATAGAAGAAAGGAAAAATAATATACTCAACAATTGCCAAACCAGAGCAGAAACACAGCAAAATTATATTGTTACAGACAAAGAGGCCAAGACATGTATTTGGAGAAATAAAAGGGAATATATTGGCACAGAAGACATAAGAGGTAGCAGAGAGAGGAAATATGATAGATCTCTACTCATTAACAAAGAAAATTGCAAATAGATATATACAGACAGACAAACCAATCAACGATAGAGATGGTAGGATATTGAAATCACTGGAGGAACAACAGAAACGATGGGTTGAGTATTTCAAAGAAAATCTAAACAGATCTCATTCACAAGAAACACCAAACATCCTACCAGCAGAGGAAACCCTGAACTTGGACGGCAACCTACCAAGTAAGATAGAAATCCAAAGGGCCTCATCCAAACTCAAGAAAGGGAAAGCAGCAGGACCAGATGGGATAGCAGCAAAAGCCATAATGGCAGATATAGATAAGGCAACTGATACATTGTAAGGATTATTCGAGGAGAGAGTGCCAACAGAAAAGAAAGAGGAGAGAGTGCCAACAGAATGGGAAGAGGAGAGAGTGCCAACAGAATGGGAAGAGGAGAGAGTGCCAACAGAATGGAAAGAAGGAGAGAGTGCCAACAGAATAGGAAGAGGAGAGAGTGCCAACAGAATGGAAAGAGGAGAGAGTGCCAACAGAATGGAAAGAGGAGAGAGTGCCAACAGAATGGGAAGAAGGAGAGAGTGCCAACAGAATGGAAAGAGGAGAGAGTGCCAACAGAATGGAAAGAGGAGAGAGTGCCAACAGAATGGGAAGAAGGAGAGAGTGCCAACAGAATGGGAAGAAGGAGAGAGTGCCAACAGAATGGAAAGAGGAGAGAGTGCCAACAGAATGGAAAGAGGAGAGAGTGCCAACAGAATGGGAAGAGGAGAGAGTGCCAACAGAATGGGAAGAGGAGAGAGTGCCAACAGAATGGGAAGAGGAGAGAGTGCCAACAGAATGGGAAGAGGAGAGAGTGCCAACAGAATGGGAAGAGGGGAGAGTGCCAACAGAATGGAAAGAGGAGAGAGTGCCAACAGAATGGGAAGAGGGACATCTTATTAAACTGCTTAAGAAGGGAGACCTGGCAGATTGTAACAATTATAGGGGGATCACATTGCTGCCGGTGCCAGGCAAGATATTCAACAGAGTCATCTTGGACAGATTAAAAACTGAAGTAGACAAAAAGCTCAGAGAGGAACAGGTAGGATTTCACCAGGGAAGATCATGCACAGATCATTTAGCTACACTACCACAGAGCAGATCATGCACAGATCAAATAGCTACACTACCACAGAGCAGATCATGCACAGATCATATAGCTACACTACCACAGAGCAGATCATGCACAGATCATATAGCTACACTACCACAGAGCAGATCATGCACAGATCAAATAGCTACACTACCACAGAGCAGATCATGCACAGATCATATAGCTACACTACCACAGAGCAGATCATGCACAGATCATATAGCTACACTACCACAGAGCAGATCATGCACAGATCATATAGCTACACTACCACAGAGCAGATCATGCACAGATCATATAGCTACACTACCACAGAGCAGATCATGCACAGATCATATAGCTACACTACCACAGAGCAGATCATGCACAGATCATATAGCTACACTACCACAGAGCAGATCATGCACAGATCATATAGCTACACTACCACAGAGCAGATCATGCACAGATCATATAGCTACACTACCACAGAGCAGATCATGCACAGATCATATAGCTACACTACACATCATAGTAGAACAAAGCATTGAATGGAAATCATCTTTATACGCAAATTGTGTAGACTACGAAAAGGCGTTTGACTGTGTGGATCAAAGTACTCTATGGCAACAGTTGAGACACTATGGGATACCAGAGAAGTACACAACCCCCATCCAGAATATGTACAAAGACACAGTTATTAGAGTGGTACATGAAGGAGTACTGACTGACGGCTTCGGTGTGCAAACAGGGGTGAGACATGGATGTCTGCTCTCATCTTTCCTGTTCTTGTTGGCTATAGATTGGATAAGGAAGACATCTATCGAAGAAAAAAAAATTGGTATTCAGTGGATACTTTTGAAGGACCTGGACTACGCAGATGATCTGGTATTTTTGTCACATAGCCATAATCACATGTCACACAGTCATAGCCAAATGCAAGAGAAACTTGATATGGTGAAAGAACAATCAGCCAAACTGGGACTAGATATAACATGAAGAAAACCAAGCTCCTTAAACTCCATACTTGAGTAAAAGAACCAATCATGATGGAGGGAGAGAAGTTGAGGAAGTGGATACCTTGACCTATTTGGGCAGAACAATTGACACATCAGAAGGTACAGATATAAGGATCAGAATTAGAAAGGCTAGAATGTCGTTTCTGACACATGAAGATCCATAGAAATCAAAATTCACACCAGTTAGAATATTCGAGGCCAGTGTCAAGTCGGTGTTGCTGTATGGAGTGGAGACATGATAACAACCAAGGGCATACAACAAAGACTCCAGTCCTTCGTTAACAGATGCTTACGAAGGATAATGGGCATAAAGTGGCTGGGCATGGTGAGGAAGGAAGGCTTGTGGGAAAGGAGCCAACAACAGCCATTGTAATAACAAATTAAGTGAAGAAAATAGGGCTGGATAGGATGTACACTACGGAAGGCACAGTCTAACATAGCCAGACAGGCTCTTACATGGAACCCTCAAGGGAAGAGAGAGAAAGAAGTAGACCAAAAAATACACTGAGAAGAGAACGTGAGAAGGAACTCAAATTAAATGATTACACCTGGAGAGAGATCAAAAGGACTGTGTGTGCTGATTGGTTGTTGTGGAGGGAGGCCAGGACTGTGTGTGCTGATTGGTTGTTGTGGAGGGAGGCCAGGACTGTGTGTGCTGATTGGTTGTTGTGGAGGGAGGCCAGGACTGTGTGTGCTGATTGGTTGTTGTGGAGGGAGGCCAGGACTGTGTGTGCTGATTGGCTGTTGTGGAGGGAGGCCAGGACTATGTGTGCTGATTGGTTGTTGTGGAGGGAGGCCAGGACTGTGTGTGCTGATTGGTTGTTGTGGAGGGAGGCCAGGACTGTGTGTGCTGGTTGGATGTTGTGGAGGGAGGCCAGGACTGTGTGTGCTGGTTGGATGTTGTGGAGATAGACAGGCCAGGACTGTGTGTTCTGGTTGGTTGTTGTGGAGGGAGGCCAGGACTGTGTGTGCTGATTGGTTGTTGTGGAGGGAGGCCAGGACTGTGTGTGCTGATTGGTTGTTGTGGAGGGAGGCCAGGACTGTGTGTGCTGGTTGGATGTTGTGGAGGGAGGCCAGGACTGTGTGTGCTGGTTGGATGTTGTGGAGATAGACAGGCCAGGACTGTGTGTTCTGGTTGGTTGTTGTGGAGGGAGGCCAGGACTGTGTGTGCTGATTGGTTGTTGTGGAGGGAGGCCAGGACTGTGTGTGCTGATTGGTTGTTGTGGAGGGAGGCCAGGACTGTGTGTGCTGATTGGTTGTTGTGGAGGGAGGCCAGGACTGTGTGTGCTGGTTGGATGTTGTGGAGGGAGGCCAGGACTGTGTGTGCTGATTGGTTGTTGTGGAGGGAGGCCAGGACTGTGTGTACTGGTTGGTTGTTGTAGAGATAGTCAGGCCAGGACTGTGTGTGCTGGTTGGATGTTGTGGAGGGAGGGAGTCCAGGACTGTGTGTGCTGGTTGGATGTTGTGGAGGTAGGCCAGGACTGTGGCGATGAAAGGAATGACAATCATTTATTGGTTCATAGACTGTGTACTAGTGATATCATACATTAGATTTGAACCTGACTTCCTTAGGCCAAAAACCTGGCAGCTCCAAAAAACTAGCACTTCATCCCCTACAAGAAATTCTTCTGTCTGACTACCATCATTTCTATATCATGTAGCCACTTGTATTTATTGTCCCTGCTGAATGGTTGTTGATATTTCAACATTTTGTTTGGTCCAGACTACAACTTCCGTCCCGATGAGATATTCAAGAGAATGAAAATTCCAACGTTTGTTCAGTTGGTAAGTGTTACTCTGGTATGGTATGAAGGTATGTTTACTCTAGGGTAAGTGTTACACTGGTATGAGGGTATGTTTGCTCTAGGGTAAGTGTTACAGGTATGATATGAGGGTATGTTTGCTCTAAGGTATGTGTTATACTGGTATGAAGGTATGTTAGTTTTAGGGTAAGTGTTACACTGGTATGAGGGTATGCTTACTCTCGGTTAAGTGTTACACTTTTATGAGGGTATTATTGCTCTAGGGTAAGTGTTACACTAGTATGAGGGTATGTTTACTCTAGGGTAAGTGTTACAGGTGTGATATGAGGGCATGTTTGCTCTAGGGTAAGTTTTACAGGTATGATGTGACGGTATGTTTGCTCTAGGGTATGTGTTACACTGGTATGAAGGTTGCTTGACTAGCTAAACATATCACGAGACACACGCATGTTCACTCGCGGACGACCAAAGTCAAGTGTACGTGGGTGAAGGTAGGCTTGGAACATTTTGTGACAGACATACTATGAAGATGAGCACATAAAAAAGAGATACTATGAGGATTAGCAGAACACTAGACACGTGTTTGTACAGAGAACAGAAGAAGTTTGCTAGAGAAATGGAAACTTGACGTCAGAACACTAGACACGTGTTTGTACAGAGAACAGAAGAAGTTTGCTAGAGAAATGGAAACTTGACGTCAGAACACTAGACACGTGTTTGTACAGAGAACAGAAGAAGTTTGCTAGAGAAATGGAAACTTGACCTCAGAAAGGCTCTTCTGTCACTTATCATTTGTCACCACTACCCTAAACATAGGCTTGGTGGAAAAACTGATTAAACGTCATGTTTATACCAACTTTATGCTACCAGTGTCAAACTTGATCCTTATCCAAGGCACAGGACAGGAACAGTACAGCTTCTCTGGGTCACAGGAACAGTACAGCTTATTTGGGTCACATGACAGGAACAGTACAGCTTATCTAGGTCACAAGACAGGAACAACACAGCTTATCCAGGTCACAGGAACAGTACAGCTTATCTAGGTCACAAGACAGGAACAGTACAGCTTATCTAGGTCACAGGAACAGTACAGCTTATCTAGGTCACAAGACAGGAACAGTCCAGCTTATCTAGGTCACATGAACAGTCCAGCTTATCTAGGTCACCGGAACTGTCCAGCTTATCTAGGTCACAGGAACAGTCCAGCTTATCTAGGTCACAGGAACAGTCCAGCTTATCTAGGTAACAGGAACAGTCCAGCTTATCTAGGTCACAGGAACAGTCCACCTTATCTAGGTCACAGGAACAGTCCAGCTTATCTAGGTCACAGGTACAGTTCTGACCTGCTAACAGTTTCATGCCTCGTCTCACAGGTCGTCCAGGTGGCAGAGCTTGATGCCAGCACTGAGGAGATACCTGAACAGCCTACGTCCAGATGTAAGCATTTCCTTCCAAGTTTTTGTGTGTTCGTTAAACAAAATAGCATTAAGCTAGAGTCATTGGATCATAGTAGCAGAGTGTTAGATCATGGCAAAGGTACTGGGTTCAATTCCTATTATTGGCATGATGCAGGCAATTCAGCTGTAAATGGATATCTGCTTTACTGTTATGAATGGATATCCGCTTTACTGTTATGAAAAGAAAAGCGCTGATGATGATATTTGACCACACTACCTCTTAAAAAGGTGATACTGGGTACAGAAAACTATCTTGCACATCATCCCTGACAGCAGTACAGTAATCTTGTCCCACCCATGTTGTTGCTGGCCCCATCCATGTTGTTGCTAGCCCCATCCATGTTGTTGCTGGCCCCATCCATGTTGTTGCTAGCCCCATCCATGTTGTTGCTGGCCCCATCCATGTTGTTGCTAGCCCCATCCATGTTGTTGCTAGTCCCATCCATGTTGTTGCTAGTCCCATCCATGTTGTTGCTGGTCCCATCCATGTTGTTGCTGGTCCCATCCATGTTGTTGCTAGCCCCATCCATGTTGTTGCTAGCCCCATCCATGTTGTTGCTTGTCCCATCCATGTTGTTGCTAGTCCCATCCATGTTGTTGCTGGTCCCATCCATGTTGTTACTAGCCCCATCCATGTTGTTGCTGGTCCCATCCATGTTGTTGCTGGTCCCATCCATGTTGTTGCTGGCCCCATCCATGTTGTTGCTGGTCCCATCCATGTTGTTGCTGGTCCCATCCATGTTGTTGCTGGTCCCATCCATGTTGTTGCTGGCCCCATCCATGTTGTTGCTGGTCCCATCCATGTTGTTGCTAGTCCCATCCATGTTCTTGTTGGTCCCATCCATGTTGTTGCTGGTCCCCTCGATGTTGTTGCTGGTCCCATCCATGTTGTTTGCTAGCCCCATCGATGTTGTTGCTGGCCCCATCCATGTTGTTGCTAGCCCCATCCGTGTTGTGTGTTATTGCTGATCCCATCCAAGACTGAGGTAGAGTGATAGTTATCAGAACATAAAGAGTGATTCCTTGTTTGGCTGTACCTTTCTCACACTTCTACTGTAGCAGATCGACCAGACACCGCCGACAGAGAGGTTGCTAGGATACAGATGGGTAACGGGGAAACAGCAGAGAACACAGCCAGAGATTCCTCTAGCACAGACACTGGCAGGTCCAGACTAGAACAGTGAGTCAGTCAGTTGTGTTTCTGCTGTTTGTTTTTGGTGAAAGAACTACCAGTGCACATATAACACAATAAGATATGGTCACAAGACACGAGGGGGACAGCTTGAAAAGATGACATAACCATAATACAACAAGGTGGACCTTGTATTGACCAACCAAACATTCTTCGGACAAGAAAGGGCTCTTACGGCGCTTAACGGCAAAGTGGCCAGTGACTGAATCTGGTACTTTGCTGTGACAGCCTTCACCACCTCCAATGTTCTTGTACCTACTTACTTGGAATCCTGGTATGCAAAGAGGCATATTGGTAATGTTGCCAGATAGCCAAAGACAATCTATAGGTATTTCCAGCTTCCTTTGGCTTACCATGTCTGGGAGAAGGTATTAATAATTTTGGTAGATTTTCAAGTGGAATTTTTTTAAATTTTAGCATGGGAGTTAAGCAAACTCTTTTATTTCTAATTGCCGAGGGATTTTTAACTCGCTCGAGTGACCACGGGAGTCAGATCTCACTACCCAGAGATCAGGGGAATATTTATCAGAAGATCCATTTGAGAAAATCCTGGTCTCCACCGGGATTCAAACCCAGAACCCAAGAGTTTCCCTTGGACCATTCATCAGTTATACCAACTCCAATGTTTGAGGGGGAAGAGGTCACACTGTTGCAGGAACTAGACAGGAAGTGGTCACACTGCTACAGGAACTAGACAGGAAGTGGTCACACTGCTACAGGAAGTGGTCACACTGCCACAGGAAGTGGTCACACTGCTACAGGAACTAGACAGGAAATGGTCACACTGCTACAGGAAGTGGTCACACTGCTACAGGAACTAGACACGAAGGCGTCACACTGCTACAGGAACTAGACAGAAAGGAGTCACACTGCTACGGGAAGTGGTCACACTGCTACAGGAAGTGGTCACACTGCTACAGGAACTAGACAGGAGGTGGTCACACTGCTACAAGAACTGGTCACACTGCTACAGGGAGTGCTCATACTGCTATAGGAAGTTGTCACACTGCTACAGGAAGTTGTCACACTGCTACAGGAACTAGACAGGAAGTGGTCACACTGCTACAGGAAGGTGTCGCACTGCTACAGGAACTATACAGGAAGGCGTCACACTGCTACAGGAACTAGACAGGAAGTGGTCACACTGCTACAAGAACTAAACAGAAAGGGGTCACACTGCTAAAGGAAGTGGTCACACTGCTACAGGAACTAGACAGGAGGTGGTCACACTGCTACAAGAACTAGACAGGAAGGGGTCACACTTCTACAGGAAGTGGTCACACTGCTACAGGAAGTGGTCACACTGCTATAGGACGTGGTCACACTGCTACAGGAAGTGGTCACACTGCTATAGGAAGTGGTCACACTGCTACAGGAAGTGGTCACACTGCTATAGGAAGTGGTCACACTACTACAGGAAGTGGTCACACTGCTATAGGAAGTGGTCACACTACTACAGGAAGTGGTCACACTGCTACATGAAGTGGTCACACTGCTACATGAAGTGGTCACACTGCTACAGGAAGTGGTCACACTGCTACAGGATGTGGTCACACTGCTATAGGAACTAGACAGGAAGTGGTCACACTGCTACATGAACTAAACAGGAAATGGTCACACTGCTACAGGAACTAGACAGGAAGTGGTCACACTGCTACAGGAACTAGAAAGGAAGTGGTCACACTGCTACAGGAACTAGACAAAAACAGCTCTGTCAGCCTGAATATGTGGGGAACTCAGACATTAGTAACAAGTGGACTTATGGAATAGACCGTCTCAAGTGTCAAAGAAGAGTGGATTTTGTGTCATCTGCAGGCATCAGTCACTGGACGTGTCCTTAGGAGGGTTTGACATCTGCAGGCATCAGTCACTGGACGTGTCCTTAGGAGGGAGGGTTTGACATCTGCAGGCATCAGTCACTGGACGTGTCCTTAGGAGGGAGGGTTTGACATCTGCAGGCATCAGTCACTGGACTTGTCTTTAGGAGGGTTTGACATCTGCAGGCATCAGTCACTGGACGTGTCCTTAGGAGGGTTTGACATCTGCAGGCATCAGTCACTGGACTTATCCTTAGGAGGGTTTGACATCTGCAGGCATCAGTCACTGGACGTGTCGTTAGGAGGGTTTGACATCTGCAGGCATCAGTCACTGGACGTGTCCTTAGGAGGGTTTGACATCTGCAGGCATCAGTCACTGGACGTGTCCTTAGGAGGGAGGGTTTGACATTTGCAGGCATCAGTCACTGGACATGTCTTTAGGAGGGTTTGACATCTGCAGGCATCAGTCACTGGACGTGTCCTTAGGAGGGTTTGACATCTGCAGGCATCAGTCACTGGACGTGTCCTTAGGAGGGAGGGTTTGACATCTGCAGGCATCAGTCACTGGACGTGTCCTTAGGAGGGTTTGACATCTGCAGGCATCAGTCACTGGACGTGTCCTTAGGAGGGTTTGACATCTGCAGGCATCAGTCACTGGACGTGTCCTTAGGAGGGTTTGACATCTGCAGGCATCAGTCACTGGACGTGTCCTTAGGAGGGTTTGACATCTGCAGGCATCAGTCACTGGACGTGTCCTTAGGAGGGAGGGTTTGACATCTTCTGGCATCAGTCACTGGACATGTTTTTAGGAGGGTTTGACATCTGCTGGCATCAGTCTCTGGACGTGTCCTTAGGAGGGTTTGATAAATTTGGTATCAATGGGAAAAATTGAGCACAAGAGATAGCTTGACCACATTGTTGAGTGATGTCCTATCTGAAGGGTTGAAATACTTGATGGTTGAGTGATGTCCCGTCTGAAGGGTTGAAATACTTGATGGTTGAGTGATGTCCCGTCTGAAGGGTTGAAATACTTGATGGTTGAGTGATGTCCTATCTGAAGGGTTGAAATACTTGATGATGGTTGAGTGATGTCCCGTCTGAAGGGTTGAAATACTTGATGATGGTTGAGTGATGTCCTGTCTGAAGGGTTGAAATACTTGATGATGGTTGAGTGATGTCTCATCTGAAGGGTTGAAATACTTGATGATAGTTGAGGGAGCTGATGATCTGAAACAGTCTGGCACTAGAAAATGTGTAATGTGCCGTAACCTTGTCATGACGGATGGTACCTGACAACTTTAAATAGAGAGGTGGAGTTAGGGTTGTCACTTCATCATGTCAGATTGTCTGCTGTCCTCTATTTGTGCCCCAGGGTTATCAATGGAGTGGGAGAAATCGATCTGGATGCTTCATCACAAGTCAGGAAGACTCTGTCAATGTTGGGCTCTGCTTGCCCTTACCTGTTGCTGGATGTAAGGGAAATGGATGCATTTGAGGAGTGTCACATTATCTCTGGTAGGTAGTGTTATAGTGTCACATTATCTCTGGTAGGTGTTGTTATAGTGTCACATTTTCTCTAGTAGGTGTTGTTATAGTGTCACATTATCTCTGGTAGGTAGTGTTTTAGTGTCAAATTAGCTCTGGTAGGTGTTGTTATAGTGTCACATTATCTCTGGTAGGTGTTGTTATAGTGTCACATTAACTCTGGTAGGTAGTGTTATAGTGTCACATTATCTCTGGTAGGTGTTGTTATAGTGTCACATTATCTCTGGTAGGTGTTGTTATAGTGTCACATTATCTCTGGTAGGTAGTGTTATAGTGTCACATTATCTCTGGTAGGTGTTGTTATAGTGTCACATTTTCTCTGGTAGGTGCTAAAAATAAAGCATGGCCAAAATATATAAAGGTAGGTAAATCAAAAGAAACATATTTAAAATATTTGGACAAGCAGAACATAGCTCAGAAAGTGAATAAAACAGCAAAAATAGATTTTGAATAAAAACTTGCTCAGAGGATCAAGACTGATAGTAAAAGCTTCTTTTCTTATGTTAGAAATAAACAAAGAACGAAAGACAAAGTAGGCCCTCTCACAGACAGCACAGGAAAAATAATAAGTGAGAATAAGGAGGCAGCTAATCTACTCAATCAGTACTTTGGCACAGTCTACACAAAAGCTCAACATTAGCTTAGGTAAGGGCTATAATGTCACATTAGCTCAGGTAAGGGCTATACTGTCACAACAACTCAGTTAGGAGCTGTAATGTCACATTAACTCATTTAGGGGCTATAATGTCACATTAGCTCAGGTAAGGGCTATACTGTCACAATAACTCAGTTAGGGGCAATAATGTCACATTAGCTCATTTAGGGGCTATAATGTCACATTAGCTCAGGTAAGGGCTATACTGTCACAATAACTCAGGGGCAATAATGTCACATTAGCTCAGTTAGGGGTGATAATGTCACATTATCTCATATAGGGGCTATAATGTCACATTAGCTCAAGTAGGGCTATAATGTCACATTAGCTCAGGTAGGGGCTATAATGTCACATTAGCTCAGGTAGGGGTTATAATGAACTGTTACATTCCCTCGGTGGATGATTTGACGATTCAGTTATTAGTTTTCTTTGGGTATAGTCACATAACGAATGATTGTTATTATAAATAGTTTTCTTAGCACTGACATTGTTCTATAGGTGAGAGACACTTACCTGTGTCTTTATGTCTGCTGACAGGTAACTCAGCTTGGATATTTCTCTTGTCATCCCCAGCCAAGAGTTACCCCACAGCAATGCTGGCAAGATCTGTCAACTATGAGACTAAAGATATGCTCAGCTATGAATCCTTTTGTGTGTGGAGGTATGGGTGTGGGTGTGTGGAGGTATGGGTGTGGGTGTGTGGAGGTGTGGATGTGTGGGTGTGTGGAGGTATGGGTGTGGGTGTGTGGAGGTATGAGTGTGGGTGTGTGGAGGTATAGGTGTGGGTGTGTGGAGGTATGGGTGTGGGTGTGTGGAGGTATGGGTGTAATGGTGTGGCTGTGTGGAGGTATGGGTGTGGGTGTGTGGTGGTATGGGTGTGGTGTGGGTGTGTGAGTACATATGCTCAGGTCAGTGGAGGTGTATGTGTGTGTAAGTATGTGTGTGTGCACGTACATGTGTGTGTATGTAAGTACATGTGTATATGTGTGTGTGTGTGTATGTGTGTGTGCAAGTATGTGTGTGTATGTAAGTACATGTGTGTATGTGTGTGTGCAAGTATGTGTGTGTGTGTATGTACATGTATGTATGTGTGTGTGCAAGTATGTGTGTGTGTGTATGTACATGAGCATATGTGTGTGTGCAAGTATGTGTGTGTATGTAAGTACATGAACGTATATGTGTGTGCAAGTATGTGTGTGTGTATGTACATGTGTGTATGTGTGTGTGCAAGTATGTGTGTGTGTGTATGTACATGTGTGTACGTGTGTGTGCAAGTATGTGTGTCTATGTAAGTACATGAGCGTATGTGTGTGTGCAAGTATGTGTGTGTATGTACATGAGCGTATGTGTGTGTGTGTATGTACATGTATGTATGTGTGTGTGCAAGTATGTGTGTGTGTGTATGTACATGAGCATATGTGTGTGTGCAAGTATGTGTGTGTATGTAAGTACATGAACGTATATGTGTGTGCAAGTATGTGTGTGTATGTACATGTGTGTATGTGTGTGTGCAAGTATGTGTGTGTATGTAAGTACATGTGTGTGTATGTGTGTGTATGTAAGTACATGTGTGTGTATGTGTGTGTATGTCAGTACATGAGCGTATGTGTGTGTGCAAGTATGTGTGTGTATGTGTGTGTGCAAGTATGTGTGTGTGTGTATGTAAATGAGTGTATGTGTGTGTGCAAGTATGTGTGTGTATGTAAGTACATGTGTGTGTATGTGTGTGTATGTAAGTACATGAGCGTATGTGTGTGTGCAAGTATGTGTGTGTATGTGTGTGTGCAAGTATGTGTGTGTGTGTATGTAAATGAGCGTATGTGTGTGTATGTAACTACATGTGTGTATGTGTGTGTGCAAGTATGTGTGTGTATGTAAGTACATGTGTGTGTATGTGTGTGTATGTAAGTACATGAGCGTATGTGTGTGTGCAAGTATGTGTGTGTATGTGTGTGTGCAAGTATGTGTGCGTATGTAAGTACATGTGTGTTTATGTGTGTGCAAGTATGTGTGTGTGTATGTAAGTACATGTGTGCGTATGTGTGTGCAAGTATGTGTGTGTATGTGTGTGCAAGTATGTGTGTGTATGTAAGAACATGTGTGTGTATGTGTGTGCAAGTATGTGTGTGTATGTAAGTACATGTGTGTGTATGTGTGTGTATTTAAGTACATGTGTGTGTATGTGTGTGCAAGAATGTGTGTGTATGTGTGTGTGCAAGTATGTGTGTGTATGTGTGTGTGCAAGTATGTGTGTGTATGTAAGTACATGAGCGTATGTGTGTGTGCAAGTATGTGTGTGTGTATGTACTTGAGCGTATGTGTGTGTGTGTATGTACATGTATGTATGTGTGTGTGCAAGTATGTGTGTGTGTGTATGTACATGAGCATATGTGTGTGTGCAAGTATGTGTGTGTATGTAAGTACATGAACGTATATGTGTGTGCAAGTATGTGTGTGTGTGTATGTAAATGAGCGTATGTGTGTGTGCAAGTATGTGTGTGTATGTAAGTACATGTGTGTTTGTGTGTGTGCAAGTATGTGTGTGTATGTAAGTACATGTGTGTGTATGTGTGTGTATGTAAGTACATGAGCGTATGTGTGTGTGCAAGTATGTGTGTGTATGTGTGTGTGCAAGTATGTGTGTGTGTGTATGTAAATGAGCGTATGTGTGTGTGCAAGTATGTGTGTGTATGTAAGTACATGTGTGTGTATGTGTGTGTATGTAAGTACATGAGCGTATGTGTGTGTGCAAGTATGTGTGTGTATGTGTGTGTGCAAGTATGTGTGAGTGTGTATGTAAATGAGCGTATGTGTGTGTATGTAATAACATGTGTGTATGTGTGTGTGCAAGTATGTGTGTGTATGTAAGTACATGTGTGTGTATGTGTGTGTATGTAAGTACATGAGCGTATGTGTGTGTGCAAGTATGTGTGTGTATGTGTGTGTGCAAGTATGTGTGTGTGTGTAAGTACATGTGTGTTTATGTGTGTGCAAGTATGTGTGTGTGTGTATGTAAGTACATGTGTGCGTATGTGTGTGCAAGTATGTGTGTGTATGTAAGTACAAGTGTGTGTATGTGTGTGCAAGTATGTGTGTGTATGTAAGTACATGTTTGTGTATGTGTGTGTATGTAAGTACATGTGTGTGTATGTGTGTGCAAGTATGTGTGTGTATGTAAGTACATGTGTGTGTATGTGTGTGCAAGTATGTGTGTGTATGTAAGTACATGTGTGTGTATGTGTGTGTATGTGTGTGTGCAAGTATGTGTATGTGTGTGTGCAAGTATGTGTGTGTATGTAAGTACATGTGTGTGTATGTGTGTGTATGTAAGTACATGTGTGTGTATGTGTGTGTGAGGGTATGTGTGTGTATGTAAGTACATGTGTGTGTATGTAAGTACATGTGTGTGTGTGTGTGCAAGTATGTGTGTGTATGTAAGAACATGTGTGTGTATGTGTGTGCAAGTATCTGTGTGTATGTAAGTACATGTGTGTGTATGTGTGTGCGCAAGTATGTGTGTGTATGTGTGTGTGCAAGTATGTGTTTATGTAAGTACATGTGTGTGTATGTAAGTACATGTGTGTATGTGTGTGTGCAAGTATGTGTGTATGTAAGTACATGTGTGTGTGCAAGTATGTGTGTGTATGTGTGTGTGCAAGTATGTGTGTGTATGTGTGTGTGCAAGTATGTGTGTGTGTGTGCAAGTATGTGTGTGTATGTAAGTACATGTGTGTGTATGTGTGTGTGCAAGTATGTGTGTGTGTATGTGTGTGTGCAAGTATGTGTTTATGTAAGTACATGTGTGTGTATGTAAGTACATGTGTGTATGTGTGTGTGCAAGTATGTGTGTATGTAAGTACATGTGTGTGTATGTGTGTGTGCAAGTATGTGTGTGTATGTGTGTGTGCAAGTATGTGTGTGTATGTGTGTGTGCAAGTATGTGTGTGTATGTAAGTACATGTGTGTGTGTTTGTGCAAGTATGTATGTGTATGTAAAAACATATGTGTGCAAGTATGTGTGTGTATGTAAGTACATGTGTGTGTATGTGTGTGCAAGTATGTGTGTGTATGTAAGTACATGTGTGTGTATGTAAGTACATGTGTGTGTATCTAAGTACATGTGTGTGTATGTAAGTACATGTGTGTATGTGTGTGTGTGCAAGTATGTGTGTATGTAAGTACATGTGTGTGTATGTGTGTGTATGTAAGTACATGTGTGTGTGTGTGTGCAAGTATGTGTGTGTGTATGTGTGTGTGTGCAAGTATGTGTGTGTATGTGTGTGTGCAAGTATGTGTGTATATGTGTGTGTGCAAGTATGTGTTTGTATGTAAGTACATGTGTGTGTGTGTGCATGTATGTGTGTGTATGTAAGTACATGTGTGTGTGCAAGTATGTGTGTGTATGTACGTACATGTGTGTGTATGTAAGTACATGTGTGTGTGTGCAAGTATGTGTGTGTATGTAAGTACATGTGTGTGCAAGTATGTGTGTGTATGTAAGTACATGTGTGTGCAAGTATGTGTGTGTATGTAAGTACATGTGTGTGTATGTGTGTGTGCATGTATGTGTGTGTATGTAAGTACATGTGTGTGTGCAAGTATGTGTGTGTATGTAAGTACATGTGTGTGTATGTAAGTACATGTGTGTGTGTGTGCAAGTATGTGTGTGTATGTAAGTACATGTGTGTGCAAGTATGTTTGTGTATGTAAGTACATGTGTGTGTGTAAGTACATGTGTGTATGTGTGTGTGCAAGTATGTGTGTGTATGTAAGTACATGTGTGTGTATGTGTGTGTATGTAAGTACATGTGTGTGTATGTGCATGTATGTGTGTGTATGTAAGTACATGTACGTATGTATGTGTGCAAGTATGTGTGTGTATGTAAGTACATGTGTGTGCAAGTATGTGTGTGTATGTAAGTACATGTGTGTGCAAGTATGTGTGTGTATGTAAGTACATGTGTGTGTATGTGTGTGTGCATGTATGTGTGTGTATGTAAGTACATGAACGTATGTATGTGTGCAAGTATGTGTGTGTATGTAAGTACATGTGTGTGCAAGTATGTGTGTGTATGTAAGTACATGTGTGTGTATGTGTGTGCAAGTATGTGTGTGTATGTAGGTACATGTGTGTGTATGTGTGTGCAAGTATGTGTGTGTATGTGTGTGTGCAAGTATGTGTGTGTATGTAAGTACATGTGTGTGTATGTGTGTGCAAGTATGTGTGTGTATGTAGGTACATGTGTGTGTATGTGTGTGCAAGTATGTGTGTGTATGTGTGTGTGCAAGTATGTGTTTATGTAAGTACATGTGTGTGTATGTAAGTACATGTGTATATGTGTGTGTGCAAGTATGTGTGTATGTAAGTACATGTGTGTGTATGTGTGTGTGCAAGTATGTGTGTGTATGTGTGTGTGCAAGTATGTGTGTATGTGTGTGTGCAAGTATGTGTGTGTATGAAAGTACATGTGTGTGTGTGTGTGTGCAAGTATGTATGTGTATGTAAGTACATGTGTGTGCAAGTATGTGTGTGTATGTAAGTACATGTGTGTGTATGTTTGTGTATGTAAGTACATGTGTGTGTATGTGTGTGCAAGTATGTGTGTGTATGTAAGTACATGTGTGTGCAAGTATGTGTGTGTATGTAAGTACATGTGTGTGTATGTGTGTGTATGTAAGTACATGTGTGTGTGTGTGTACAAGTATGTGTGTGTATGTGTGTTTGCAAGTGTGTGTGTGTATGTAAATGAGCGTATGTGTGTGTGCAAGTATGTGTGTGTATGTAAGTACATGTGTGTATGTGTGTGTGCAAGTATGTGTGTGTATGTAAGTACATGTGAGTGTATGTGTGTGTATGTAAGTACATGAGCGTATGTGTTTGTGCAAGTATGTGTGTGTATGTGTGTGTGCAAGTATGTGTGTGTGTGTATGTAAATGAGCGTATGTGTGTGTGCAAGTATGTGTGTGTATGTAAGTACATGTGTGTGTATGTGTGTGTATGTAAGTACATGAGCGTATGTGTGTGTGCAAGTATGTGTGTGTATGTGTGTGTGCAAGTATGTGTGTGTGTATGTAAATGAGCGTATGTGTGTGTATGTAACTACATGTGTGTATGTGTGTGTGCAAGTATGTGTGTGTATGTAAGTACATGTGTGTGTATGTAAGTACATGAGCGTATGTGTGTGTGTAAGTACATGTGTGTTTATGTGTGTGTGTGTATGTAAGTACATGTGTGCGTATGTGTGTGCAAGTATGTGTGTGTATGTAAGTACATGTGTGTGTATGTGTGTGCAAGTATGTGTGTGTATGTAAGTACGTGTTTGTGTATGTGTGTGCAAGTATGTGTGTGTATGTGTGTGTGCAAGTATGTGTATGTGTGTATGTAAATGAGCGTATGTGTGTGTGCAAGTATGTGTGTGTATGTAAGTACATGTGTGTGTATGTGTGTGTATGTAAGTACATGAGCGTATGTGTGTGTGCAAGTATGTGTGTGTATGTGTGTGTGCAAGTATGTGTGTGTGTGTATGTGTGTGCAAGTATGTGTGTATGTAAGTACATGTGTGTATGTGTGTGCAAGTATGTGTGTGTATGTAAGTACATGTTTGTGTATGTGTGTGCAAGTATGTGTGTGTATGTAAGTATGTGTATGTGTGTGTAAGTATGTGTGTGTATGTAAGTACATGTGTGTGTATGTAAGTACATGTGTGTGTATGTAAGTACATGTGTGTATGTGTGTGTGTGCAAGTATGTGTGTATGTAAGTACATGTGTGTGTATGTGTGTGTATGTAAGTACATGTGTGTGTGTGTGTGTGTGCATGTATGTGTGTGTATGTAAGTACATGTGTGTGTGCAAGTATGTGTGTGTATGTAAGTACATGTGTGTGTATGTAAGTACATGTGTGTGTGTGTGCAAGTATGTGTGTGTATGTAAGTACATGTGTGTGCAAGTATGTTTGTGTATGTAAGTACATGTGTGTGTGTAAGTACATGTGTGTATGTGTGTGTGCAAGTATGTGTGTGTATGTAAGTACATGTGTGTGTATGTGTGTGTATGTAAGTACATGTGTGTGTATGTGCATGTATGTGTGTGTATGTAAGTACATGTACGTATGTATGTGTGCAAGTATGTGTGTGTATGTAAGTACATGTGTGTGCAAGTATGTGTGTGTATGTAAGTACATGTGTGTGCAAGTATGTGTGTGTATGTAAGTACATGTGTGTGTATGTGTGTGTGCATGTATGTGTGTGTATGTAAGTACATGAACGTATGTATGTGTGCAAGTATGTGTGTGTATGTAAGTACATGTGTGTGCAAGTATGTGTGTGTATGTAAGTACATGTGTGTGTATGTGTGTGTGCAAGTATGTGTGTGTATGTGTGTGTGCAAGTATGTGTGTGTATGTAAGTACATGTGTGTGTATGTGTGTGCAAGTATGTGTGTGTATGTAGGTACATGTGTGTGTATGTGTGTGCAAGTATGTGTGTGTATGTGTGTGTGCAAGTATGTGTTTATGTAAGTACATGTGTGTGTATGTAAGTACATGTGTATATGTGTGTGTGCAAGTATGTGTGTATGTAAGTACATGTGTGTGTATGTGTGTGTGCAAGTATGTGTGTGTATGTGTGTGTGCAAGTATGTGTGTATGTGTGTGTGCAAGTATGTGTGTGTATGAAAGTACATGTGTGTGTGTGTGCAAGTATGTATGTGTATGTAAGTACATGTGTGTGCAAGTATGTGTGTGTATGTAAGTACATGTGTGTGTATGTTTGTGTATGTAAGTACATGTGTGTGTATGTGTGTGCAAGTATGTGTGTGTATGTAAGTACATGTGTGTGCAAGTATGTGTGTGTATGTAAGTACATGTGTGTGTATGTAAGTACATGTGTGTGTGTGTGTGCAAGTATGTGTGTGTATGTAAGTACATGTGTGAGCAAGTATGTGTGTGTATGTAAGTACATGTGTGTGCAAGTATGTGTGTGTATGTAAGTACATGTGTGTGTATGTGTGTGTGCATGTATGTGTGTGTATGTAAGTACATGTGTGTGTGCAAGTATGTATGTGTATGTAAGTACATGTGTGTGTATGTAAGTACATGTGTGTGTGTGTGCAAGTATGTGTGTGTATGTAAGTACATGTGTGTGCAAGTATGTTTGTGTATGTAAGTACATGTGTGTGTGTAAGTACATGTGTGTATGTGTGTGTGCAAGTATGTGTGTGTATGTAAGTACATGTGTGTGTATGTGTGTGTATGTAAGTACATGTGTGTGTATGTGCATGTATGTGTGTGTATGTAAGTACATGTACGTATGTATGTGTGCAAGTATGTGTGTGTATGTAAGTACATGTGTGTGCAAGTATGTGTGTGTATGTAAGTACATGTGTGTGCAAGTATGTGTGTGTATGTAAGTACATGTGTGTGTATGTGTGTGTGCATGTATGTGTGTGTATGTAAGTACATGAACGTATGTATGTGTGCAAGTATGTGTGTGTATGTAAGTACATGTGTGTGCAAGTATGTGTGTGTATGTAAGTACATGTGTGTGTATGTGTGTGTGCAAGTATGTGTGTGTATGTGTGTGTGCAAGTATGTGTGTGTATGTAAGTACATGTGTGTGTATGTGTGTGCAAGTATGTGTGTGTATGTAGGTACATGTGTGTGTATGTGTGTGCAAGTATGTGTGTGTATGTGTGTGTGCAAGTATGTGTTTATGTAAGTACATGTGTGTGTATGTAAGTACATGTGTATATGTGTGTGTGCAAGTATGTGTGTATGTAAGTACATGTGTGTGTATGTGTGTGTGCAAGTATGTGTGTGTATGTGTGTGTGCAAGTATGTGTGTATGTGTGTGTGCAAGTATGTGTGTGTATGAAAGTACATGTGTGTGTGTGTGCAAGTATGTATGTGTATGTAAGTACATGTGTGTGCAAGTATGTGTGTGTATGTAAGTACATGTGTGTGTATGTTTGTGTATGTAAGTACATGTGTGTGTATGTGTGTGCAAGTATGTGTGTGTATGTAAGTACATGTGTGTGCAAGTATGTGTGTGTATGTAAGTACATGTGTGTGTATGTGTGTGTATGTAAGTACATGTGTGTGTGTGTACAAGTATGTGTGTGTATGTGTGTTTGCAAGTGTGTGTGTGTATGTAAATGAGCGTATGTGTGTGTGCAAGTATGTGTGTGTATGTAAGTACATGTGTGTATGTGTGTGTGCAAGTATGTGTGTGTATGTAAGTACATGTGTGTGTATGTGTGTGTATGTAAGTACATAAGCGTATGTGTTTGTGCAAGTATGTGTGTGTATGTGTGTTTGCAAGTGTGTGTGTGTATGTAAATGAGCGTATGTGTGTGTGCAAGTATGTGTGTGTATGTAAGTACATGTGTGTATGTGTGTGTGCAAGTATGTGTGTGTATGTAAGTACATGTGTGTGTATGTGTGTGTATGTAAGTACATAAGCGTATGTGTTTGTACAAGTATGTGTGTGTATGTGTGTGTGCAAGTATGCGTGTGTGTGTATGTAAATGAGCGTATGTGTGTGTGCAAGTATGTGTGTGTATGTAAGTACATGTGTGTGTATGTGTGTGTATGTAAGTACATGAGCGTATGTGTGTGTGCAAGTATGTGTGTGTATGTGTGTGTGCAAGTATGTGTGTGTGTATGTAAATGAGCGTATGTGTGTGTATGTAACTACATGTGTGTATGTGTGTGTGCAAGTATGTGTGTGTATGTAAGTACATGTGTGTGTATGTAAGTACATGAGCGTATGTGTGTGTGTAAGTACATGTGTGTTTATGTGTGTGTGTGTATGTAAGTACATGTGTGCGTATGTGTGTGCAAGTATGTGTGTGTATGTAAGTACATGTGTGTGTATGTGTGTGCAAGTATGTGTGTGTATGTAAGTACGTGTTTGTGTATGTGTGTGCAAGTATGTGTGTGTATGTAAGTATGTGTGTGCAAGTATGTGTGTGTATGTAAGTACATGTGTATGTATGTGTGTGCAAGTATGTGTGTGTATGTGTGTGTGCAAGTATGTGTATGTGTATGTAAATGAGTGTATGTGTGTGTGCAAGTATGTGTGTGTATGTAGGTACATGTGTGTGTATGTGTGTGCAAGTATGTGTGTGTATGTGTGTGTGCAAGTATGTGTTTATGTAAGTACATGTGTGTGTATGTAAGTACATGTGTATATGTGTGTGTGCAAGTATGTGTGTATGTAAGTACATGTGTGTGTATGTGTGTGTGCAAGTATGTGTGTGTATGTGTGTGTGCAAGTATGTGTGTATGTGTGTGTGCAAGTATGTGTGTGTATGAAAGTACATGTGTGTGTGTGTGCAAGTATGTATGTGTATGTAAGTACATGTGTGTGCAAGTATGTGTGTGTATGTAAGTACATGTGTGTGTATGTTTGTGTATGTAAGTACATGTGTGTGTATGTGTGTGCAAGTATGTGTGTGTATGTAAGTACATGTGTGTGCAAGTATGTGTGTGTGTGTATGTGTGTGCAAGTATGTGTGTGTATGTAAGTACATGTTTGTGTATGTGTGGGCAAGTATGTGTGTGTATGTAAGTATGTGTATGTGTGTGCAAGTATGTGTGTGTATGTAAGTACATGTGTGTGTATGTGTGTGCAAGTATGTGTGTGTATGTGTGTGTGCAAGTATGTGTGTGTATGTAAGTACATGTGTGTGTATGTAAGTACATGTGTGTGTATGTGTGTGTGCAAGTATGTGTGTGTATGTAAGTACATGTGTGTGTATGTAAGTACATGTGTGTGTGTGTGTGTCTGTGTGCAAGTATGTGTGTGTATGTAAGAACATTTGTGTGTATGTGTGTGTGCAAGTATGTGTGTGTATGTGTGTGTGCAAGTATGTGTGTGTATGTAGGTACATGTGTGTGTATGTGTGTGCAAGTATGTGTGTGTATGTAAGTACATGTGTGTGTATGTGTGTGTGCAAGTATGTGTGTGTATGTGTGTGTGCAAGTATGTGTTTATGTAAGTACAAGTGTGTGTATGTAAGTACATTTGTGTATGTGTGTGTGCAAGTATGTATGTATGTAAGTACATGTGTGTGTATGTGTGTGTGCAAGTATGTGTGTATGTGTGTGTGCAAGTATGTATGTGTATGTGCAAGTATGTGTGTGTGTGTGTGCAAGTATGTGTGTGTATGTAAGTACATGTGTGTGCAAGTATGTGTGTGTGTATGTGTGTGTGCAAGTATGTGTTTATGTAAGTACATGTGTGTGTATGTAAGTACATGTGTGTGTGCAAGTATGTGAGTATGTAAGTACATGTGTGTGTATGTGTGTGTGCAAGTATGTGTGTGTATATGTGTGTGTATGTGTGTGTGCAAGTATGTGTGTGTATGTAAGTACATGTGTGTGTGTGTGTGCAAGTATGTATGTGTATGTAAATACATGTGTGTGCAAGTATGTGTGTGTATGTAAGTACATGTGTGTGTATGTGTGTGCAAGTATGTGTGTGTATGTAAGTACATGTGTGTGTATGTAAGTACATGTGTGTATGTGTGTGTGTGCAAGTATGTGTGTATGTAAGTACATGTGTGTGTATGTGTGTGTATGTAAGTACATGTGTGTGTGTGTGTGCAAGTATGTGTGTGTGTGCAAATGCAAGTATGTGTGTATATGTGTGTGTGCAAGTATGTGTTTGTATGTAAGTACATGTGTGTGCAAGTATGTGTGTGTATGTAAGTACATGTGTGTGTATGTGTGTGTGCATGTATGTGTGTGTATGTAAGTACATGTGTGTGTGCAAGTATGTGTGTGTATGTAAGTACATGTGTGTGTATGTAAGTACATGTGTGTGTGTGTGAAAGTATGTGTGTGTATGTAAGTACATGTGTGTGCAAGTATGTGTGTGTATGTAAGTACATGTGTGTGTGTAAGTACATGTGTGTATGTGTGTGTGCAAGTATGTGTGTGTATGTAAGTACATGTGTGTGTATGTGTGTGTATGTAAGTACATGTGTGTGTATGTGTATGTGCATGTATGTGTGTGTATGTAAGTACATGTACGTATGTATGTGTGCAAGTATGTGTGTGTATGTGTGTGTGCAAGTATGTGTGTGTATGCAAGTATGTGTGTGTATGTAAGTACATGTGTGTGTGTGTGTGTGCAAGTATGTATGTTTATGTAAATACATGTGTGTGCAAGTATGTGTGTGTATGTAAGTACATGTGTGTGTATGTGTGTGCAAGTATGTGTGTGTATGTAAGTACATGTGTGTGTATGTAAGTACATGTGTGTGTATGTAAGTACATGTGTGTATGTGTGTGTGTGCAAGTATGTGTGTATGTAAGTACATGTGTGTGTATGTAAGTACATGTGTGTGTGTGTGCAAGTATGTGTGTGTGTATGTGTGTGCGCAAGTATGTGTGTGTATGTGTGTGTGCAAGTATGTGTGTATATGTGTGTGTGCAAGTATGTGTTTGTATGTAAGTACATGTGTGTGTGTGTGTGTGCAAGTATGTGTGTGTATGTAAAACATGTGTGTGCAAGTATGTGTGTGTATGTAAGTACATGCGTGTGTATGTGTGTGTGCATGTATGTGTGTGTATGTAAGTACATGTGTGTGTGCAAGTATGTGTGTGTATGTAAGTACATGTGTGTGTATGTAAGTACATGTGTGTGTGTGTGTGCAAGTATGTGTGTGTATGTAAAACATGTGTGTGCAAGTATGTGTGTGTATGTAAGTACATGCGTGTGTATGTGTGTGTGCATGTATGTGTGTGTATGTAAGCACATGTGTGTGTGCAAGTATGTGTGTGTATGTAAGTACATGTGTGTGTATGTAAGTACATGTGTGTGTGTGTGTGCAAGTATGTGTGTGTATGTAAAACATGTGTGTGCAAGTATGTGTGTGTATGTAAGTACATGCGTGTGTATGTGTGTGTGCATGTATGTGTGTGTATGTAAGTACATGTGTGTGTGCAAGTATGTGTGTGTATGTAAGTACATGTGTGTGTATGTAAGTACATGTGTGTGTGTGTGTGCAAGTATGTGTGTGTATGTAAGTACATGTGTGTGCAAGTATGTGTGTATGTAAGTACATGTGTGTGTATGTGTGTGTGTAAGTACATGTGTGTATGTGTGTGTGCAAGTATGTGTGTGTATGTAAGTACATGTGTGTGTATGTGTGTGTATGTAAGTACATGTGTGTGTATGTGCATGTATGTGTGTGTATGTAAGTACATGTACGTATGTATGTGTGCAAGTATGTGTGTGTATGTAAGTGTATGTGTGTGTATGTAAGTACATGTGTGTGCAAGTATGTGTGTGTATGTAAGTACATGTGTGTGTATGTGTGTGTGCATGTATGTGTGTGTATGTAAGTACATGTACGTATGTATGTGTGCAAGTATGTGTGTGTATGTAAGTACATGTGTGTGCAAGTATGTGTGTGTATGTAAGTACATGTGTGTGTATGTGTGTGTGCAAGTATGTGTGTGTATGTGTGTGTGCAAGTATGTGTGTGTATGTAAGTACATGTGTGTGTGTATGTGTGTGCAAGTATGTGTGTGTATGTAGGTACATGTGTGTGTATGTGTGTGTGCAAGTATATGTGTGTGTGCAAGTATGTATGTATGTAAGTACCTGTGTGTGTATGTGTGTGTATGTAAGTACATGTGTGTGTGTACAAGTATGTGTGTGTATGTAAGTACATGTGTGTGTATGTGTGTGTGCAAGTATATGTGTGTATGTGTGTGTGTGCAAGTATGTGTGTGTATGTAAGTACATGTGTGTGTATGTGTGTGCAAGTATGTGTGTGTATGTAAGTACACGTGTGTGTATGTGTGTGCAAGTATGTGTGTGTATGTAAGTACTTGTGTGTGTATGTAAGTACATGTGTTTATGTGTGTGTGTGCAAGTATGTGTATGTAAGTACATGTGTGTGTATGTAAGTACATGTGTGTGTGTGTGTGCAAGTATGTGTGTGTATGTGTGTGTGCAAGTATGTGTGTATATGTGTGTGTGCAAGTATGTGTTTGTATGTAAGTACATGTGTGTGTGTGTGTGCAAGTATGTGTGTGTATGTAAATACATGTGTGTGCAAGTATGTGTGTGTATGTAAGTACATGTGTGTGTATGTGTGTGTGCATGTATGTTTGTGTATGTAAGTACATGTGTGTGTGCAAGTATGTGTGTGTATGTAAGTACATGTGTGTGTGTGTGTGTGTGCAAGTATGTGTGTGTATGTAAGTACATGTGTGTGCAAGTATGTGTGTGTATGTAAGTACATGTGTGTGTATGTGTGTGTGTAAGTACATGTGTGTATGTGTGTGTGCAAGTATGTGTGTGTATGTAAGTACATGTGTGTGTATGTGTGTGTATGTAAGTACATGTGTGTGTGCATGTATGTGTATGTATGTGTATGTATGTAAGTACATGTACGTATGTATTTGTGCAAGTATGTGTGTGTATGTAAGTACATGTGTGTGCAAGTATGTGTGTGTATGTAAGTACATGTGTGTGCAAGTATGTGTGTGTATGTAAGTACATGTGTGTGTATGTGTGTGTGCAAGTATATGTGTGTATGTAAGTACATGTATGTATGTATGTGTGCAAGTATGTGTGTGTATGTGTGTGTGCAAGTATGTGTATGTATGTAAGTACATGTGTGTGTATGGGGGTGTGCAAGTATGTGTGTGTATGTAAGTACATGTGTGTGTGCATGTATATGTATGTGTGTGTGTTTATGTATGTGTGTGAGTGTATATATGTGTATGTATAAATGTGTGTGTGTGCTCTAAGTCATATTGTGTGTAGACTAGTGCTCTAAGTCATGTCATGTGTTGACTGTTGTATTAACTGAGTGTAGACTAGTACTCTAAGTCAGGTCATGTGTTGACTGTTGTCTTAACTGAGTGTAGACTAGTGCTCTAAGTCATGTCATGTGTTGACTGTTGCCTTAACTGAGTGTAGTCTTGTGCTTTAAGTCATGTCATGTGTTCACTGTTGCCATAACTGAGTGTAGACTAGTGCTCTAAGTCATGTCATGTGTTGACTGTTGCCTTAACTGAGTGTAGACTTGTGCTCTAAGTCATGTCGTGTGTAGACTATTGCTCTAAGTCATGTTGTGTGTTGATTCTGTTGCCTTAACTGAGTGTAGACTAGTGCTCTAATTCATGTTGTGTGTTGACGGTTCCCTTAACTGAGTGTAGACTAGTGCTCTAAGTCATGTCATTTGTTGAGTCTGTTGCCTTAATTGAGTTTAGACTAGTGCTCTAAGTCATGTCATGTGTTGACTGTTGCCTTAACTGAGTGTAGACTAGTGCTCTAAGTCATGTCGTGTGTTGACTGTTGCCTTAACGGAGTTTAGACTAGTGCTCTAAGTCATGTTGTGTGTTGATTGTTACCTTAACTGGGTGTAGACTAATGCTCTAAGTCATGTCGTGTGTAGAATAGTGCTCTAATTCATGTCATGTGTAAACTAGTGCTCTAAGTCATGTCGTGTGTAGAATAGTGCTCTAATTCATGTCGTGTGTTGACTGTTACCTTAACTGAGTTTAGACTAGTGCTCTAAGTCATGTCATTTGTTGACTGTTGCCTTAACTGAGTGTAGACTAGTGCTTCAAGTCATGTCATGTGTTGACTGTTGCCTTAACTGAGTGTAGACTAGTGCTCTAAGTCATGTTGTGTGTTGACTGTTGCCTTAACTGAGTGTAGACTAGTGCTCTAAGTCATGTCGTGTGTAGACTAGTGATCTAAGTCATGTCGTGTGTTGACTGTTGCCTTAACTGAGTGTAGAAGAACCAACCAGGGAAGATCATTCTAGTCTATGATGACGACGAGAGAATCTCACACAGAGCCAGCACAACCTTGGTTCAAAGGGGATATAATAACTTGTTTATGTTGTCTGGAGGTAGGTTATCTTAGAACTTTAAGTTGTCTGGAGGTAGGTTATCTTAGAACTTTATGTTGTCTGGAGGTAGGTGATCTTAGAATTGTAGGTATACTTTATACTATAGGTATACTTTGTTTTGTAGGTATACTTTATATTGTACTTTATACTTTACAATCCATCTCTTTGACATTCCTGTTGCCAGGTTTGAAGGTGGCATACAAGCTTTTTCCTATGGGGTTAATAACCGGGACGATACCGACCTTCATTTATGACGAGGCTCATCAAGGTCACAAGGGGTCCAAGAACAGAGAACTTCCACCCAAGACATTGGCAAATGTTGAACAATTCACCCCAGAGCTGATAGAACAGTTATCCGCACAGCTGGATAGTAGTTTGTCTGACAAAAGTGCGAGCAGTAAGTAGCTCCACGTTATAATGTTCTGGAGATCTGCTTCTCTGTAAGGGAATGTCCCTGATCTGGCTCACTATATGGAACTTCTCTGATCTGCCTCACTCTATGGAACTTCTCTGATCTGCCTCACTCTATGGAACTTCTCTGATCTGCCTATGGATCTTCTCTGATCTGCCTCACTATATGGAACTTCTCTGATCTACCTCACTCTGTGGAACTTCTCTGATCTACCTCACTCTGTAGAACTTCCCTGATCTACCTCACTCTGTGGAACTTCCCTGATCTACCTCACTCTGTGGAACTTCCCTGATCTACTTCACTCTATGGAACTTCTCTGATCTGGCTCACTCTGAGGAACTTCCCTGATCTACATCACTCTGTGGAACTTCCCTGATCTACATCACTCCATGGAACTTCTCTGATCTGGCTCACTCTGTAGAACTTCCCTGATCTGGCTCTCTCTAGGGAAATGTTCCTGATCTGCAGCACCCAATCATTCAGCCCCACCCAACAATGGCTAACGTCCTAGAGGAGGACCCACACCATTCAGCCCCACCCAGCAATGGCTAACGTCCTAGAGGAGGACCCACACCATTCAGCCCCACCCAACAATGGCTAACGTCCTAGAGGAGGACCCACACCATTCAGCCCCACCCAGCAATGGCTAACGTCCTAGAGGAGGACCCACACCATTCAGCCCCACCCAACAATGGCTAACGTCCTAGAGGAGGACCCACACCATTCAGCCCCACCCAACAATGGCTAACGTCCTAGAGGAGGACCCACACCATTCAGCCCCACCCAGCAATGGCTAACGTCCTAGAGGAGGACCCACACCATTCAGCCCCACCCAACAATGGCTAACGTCCTAGAGGAGGACCCACACCATTCAGCCCCACCCAGCAATGGCTAACGTCCTAGAGGAGAACCCACACCATTCAGCCCCACCCAACAATGGCTAACGTCCTAGAGGAGAACCCACACCATTCAGCCCCACCCAACAATGGCTAACGTCCTAGAGGAGAACCCACACCATTCAGCCCCACCCAACAATGGCTCAACACCTAAAAAACAACAGCTATCAGTATAGCTACATCCCATCTGTTTAGTGTTAGGGTCATTTGTGTGACTTTGTGTGAGAGTGTCAGGGTATGGTCATGTGTGGGTGTGGCTGTGTGTGGGTGTGTGTATGGACATGTGTGGTCGTGTGTGGGTGTGTGTATGGACATGTGTGGTCGTGTGTGGGTGTGTGTATGGACATGTGTGGTCGTGTGTGGGTGTGTGTATGGACGTGTGTGGTCGTGTTTATCCGTATGGACGTGTGTGTGTGTGGTCGTGTTTATCCGTATGGACGTGTGTGTATGGACGTTTTTGTGTATGGACGTGTGTTTGTGTGTCACTCCCTACAAAGCACAGGGTCAGGACTATATTTGCCACCATTACCAAGCTGCACCACACGACGCTTAGATGGTGAGGTTACTAATCAAGAAATATACATGTCCTACTGTCATTAGTCATGTCCTCTAACAGGCAGACTCTCCAAATCATCTATGTACTACTGTCATTAATCATGTCCTCTAACAGGCAAACTCTCCAAATCATCCATGTCCTACTGTCATTAATCATGTCCTCTAACAGGCAGACTCTCCAAATCATCCGTCCTACTGTCATTAATCATGTCCTCTAACAGGCAGACTCTCCAAATCATCCATGTCCTACTGTCATTAATCATGTCCTCTAACAGGCAGACTCTCCAAATCATCCGTCCTACTGTCATTAATCATGTCCTCTAACAGGCAGACTCTCCAAATCATCCAAGTCCAGCAGGACATCCAGCATATCGTCATGCTCAGTAAACACTTCCATCCGGAAGCCTTTCAAGTGATGGCCGTGCTCGTATGGTTTGCAGATCAAGTCCACAATCTGTGTACTGGTGGATCTGAAGTAAAAGCTGATCACGGTCAAGGTTTCAGGCTGTATGTGTATGTTGACCAGTGTCAAGTCAAGGTTTCAGGCTGTATGTGTATGTTGACCAGTGACAGGTCAAGGTTTCAGGCTGTATGTGTATGTTGACCAGTGTCAAGTCAAGGTTTCAGGCTGTATGTGTATGTTTACCAGTGTCAAGTCAAGGTTTCAGGCTGTATGTGTATGTTGACCAGTGTCAAGTCAAGGTTTCAGGCTGTATGTGTATGTTGACCAGTGTCAAGTCAAGGTTTCAGGCTGTATCTATATGTTGACCAGTGTCAAGTCAAGGTTTCAGGCTGTATGTGTATGTTGACCAGTGACAGGTCAAGGTTTCAGGCTGTATGTGTATGTTGACCAGTGTCAGGTGAAGGTTTCAGGCTGTATGTGTATGTTGACCAGTGTCAAGTCAAGGTTTCAGGTTGTATGTGTATCTTGACCAGTGTCAAGATAAGGTTTCAGGCTGTATGTGTATGTTGACCAGTTGCAGGTCAAGGTTTCAGGCTGTATGTGTATGTTGACTAATGTCAAGGTTTCAGGCTGTATGTGTATGTTGACCAGTGTCAAGTCAAGGTTTCAGGCTGTTTGTGTATGTTGATTAATGTCAAGGTTTCAGGCTGTATGTGTATATTGACCAATGTCAAGTCAAGGTTTCAGGCTGTATGTGTATGTTGACCAGTGTCAAGAAAAGGTTTCAAGCTGTATGTGTATGTTGACCAGTTTGAGGTCAAGGTTTCAGGCTGTATATGTATGTCAACTAGTGTCAAGGTTTCAGGCTGTAAGTGTATGTTGACCAGTGTCAAGATATAGGAATAGCACATATCTGAACACGAGACAACACAAGACGTCAACACGTCCTACTCAGATATGCACCATCTCCATACTTGTCCCCTGAGGCTACATGTTGTCTAGCTGTCCCATGAGGCTACATGTTGTCTAGCTGCCCTGTGAGGCTACATGTTGTCTAGCTGCCCTGTGAGGCTACATGTTGTCTAGCTGCCCTGTGAGGCTACATGTTGTCTAGCTGCCCTGTGAGGCTACATGTTGTCTAGCTGCCCTGTGAGGCTACATGTTATCTAGCTGCCCTGTGAGGCTACATGTTGTCTAGCTGTCCCACGAGGCTACATGTTGTCTAGCTGTCCCATGAGGCTACATGTTGTCTACCTGTACAATGAGGCTACATGTTACCTAGCTGTACTATGAGGCTACATGTTGTCTAGCTGTACTATGAGGCTACATGTTGTCTAGCTGTACTGTGAGGCTACATGCTGTCTAGATGTCCCTTACATGTTGTCTAGCTGTCATGTGAGGCTACATGTTGTCTAGCTGTCCTGTGAGGCTACATGTTGTCTAGTTGTCCTGTGAGGCTACATGTTGTCTAGTTGTCCTGTGAGGCTACATGTTGTCTAGCTGTCCTGTGAGGCTACATGTTGTCTAGCTATCCTGTGAGGCTACATGTTGTCTAGCTATCCTGTGAGGCTACATGTTGTCTAGCTGTCCTGTGAGGCTACATGTTATCTAGTTGTCATGTGAGGCTACAACTTATTGGCCAGGTCAATTGTACACCTGTCTCCAACTGGGTAACCAGGTCAATTGTACACCTGTCTCCAACTGAGTGACCAGGTCAATTGTAGACCTGTCTCCAACTGAGTGACCAGGTCAAGTGTACACCTGTCTCCAACTGAGTGACCAGGTCAAGTGTACACCTGTCTCCAATTTAGTGGCCAGGTCAAGTGTACACCTAGCTCCAACTGAGTGACCAGGTCAAGTGTACACCTAGCTCAAACTGAATGACCAGGTCAAGTGTACACCTGTCTCCAATTTAGTGGCCAGATCAAGTGTACACCTAGCTCCAACTGAGTGACCAGGTCAAGTGTACACCTAGCTCAAACTGAATGACCAGGTCAAGTGTACACCTGTCTCCAATTTAGTGGCCAGATCAAGTGTACACCTAGCTCCAACTGGGTGACCAGGTCAAGGGGTCAAAGATTATTGTTGGGTTCACACCGTTGCTGGTTTGTTGAGCAGAGCCAAATATCTCGATTGTTTGACACTTCAGTCACAGCACACTGCCCCCTTCATCATCAACAGCCTCATCACAACTCAGGCACATCATAACTGAGGGAGACATGCCCACTGCCTGGCAGGAGTAAGTCAATCGACAGCCTCCCTGTAGGCAGGCACATCACAACTGAGGGAGACATGCCCACTGCCTGGCAGGAGTAAGTTAATCGAAAGCCTCCCTGTAGGCAGGCACATCACAACTGAGGGAGACATGCCCACTGCCTGGCAGGAGTAAGTCAATTAACAGCCTCCCTGTAGGCAGGCACATCACAACTGAGGGAGACGTGCCCACTGCCTGGAAGGAGTAAGTCAATTGACAGCCTCCCTGTAGGCAGGCACATCACAACTGAGGGAGACATGCCCACTGCCTGGCAGGAGTAAGTCAATCAACAGCCTCCCTGTAGGCAGGCACATCACAACTGAGGGAGACAGGCCCACTGCCTGGCAGGAGTAAGTCAATCAACAGCCTCCCTGTAGACAGGCACATCACAACTGACGGAGACATGCATATTCCACTGCCTGGAAGGAGTAAGTCAGTCGATAGCCTCCCTGTAGGCAGGCACATCACAACTGACGGAGACATGCATATTCCACTGCCTGGCAGGAGTAAGTCAGTCGACAGCCTCCCTGTAGGGAGGCACATCACAACTGACGTAGACATGCATATTCCACAGCCTGGCAGGAGTAAGTCAGTCGACAGCCTCCCTGTAGGCAGGCACATTCCACTGCCTGGCAGGAGTAATTCAGTCGACAGCCTCCCTGTATGGAGGCACATAACCGAGAAGCCACCATACAAGCAATCATCTGTTAAGGCAACTGTTCTCATGATGAATTTGTGGTCAATGGTTTAACACCTGCCTTAAACTAGCACATATCTCCATGTCCCCTCTTCTACATCCTCCCAACTTGTCCTCTGCAACCACCTACCCCCATGCTCCAACCAACCACCCAAGTACTCCAACCAACTACCCCCATGCTCCAACCAACCACCCCAGTACTCCAACCAACTACCCCCATGCTCCAACCAACCACCCAAGTACTCCAACCAACTACCCCCATGCTCCAACCAACCACCCCAGTACTCCAACCAACTACCCCAGTACTCCAACCAACTACCCCCATGCTCCAACCAACCACCCCAGTACTCCAACCAACTACCCCCATGCTCCAACCAACCACCCCAGTACTCCAACCAACTACCCCCATGCTCCAACCAACTACCCCAGTACTCCAACCAACTACCCCCATGCTCCAACCAACCACCCCAGTACTCCAACCAACTACCCCCATGCTCCAACCAACCACCCACCCCAGTACTCCAACCAACCACCCAAGTACTCCAACCAACTACCCCCATGCTCCAACCAACCACCCCAGTACTCCAACCAACTACCCCCATGCTCCAACCAACTACCCCAGTACTCCAACCAACCACCCACCCCAGTACTCCAACCAACCACCCAAGTACTCCAACCAACTACCCCCATGCTCCAACCAACCACCCAGTACTCCAACCAACCACCCCATGCTCCAACCAACCACCCAGTACTCCAACCAACCACCCCATGCTCCAACCAACCACCCAGTACTCCAACCAACCACCCCATGCTCCAACCAACCACCCAGTACTCCAACCAACCACCCCATGCTCCAACCAACCACCCAGTACTCCAACCAACCACCCCATGCTCCAACCAACCACCCAGTACTCCAACCAACCACCCCATGCTCCAACCAACCACCCAGTACTCCAACCAACCACCCCATGCTCCAACCAACCACCCAAGTACTCCAACCAACTACCCCCATGCTCCAACCAACCACCCAGTACTCCAACCAACTACCCTCATGCTCCAACCAACCACCCCAGTAATCCAACCAACCACCCAGTACTCCAACCAACTACCCTCATGCTCCAACCAACCACCCCAGTAATCCAACCAACTACCCCCATGCTCCAACCAACCACCCAGTACTCCAACCAACCACCCCAGTAATCCAACCAACTACCCTCATGCTCCAACCAACCACCCCAGTAATCCAACCAACTACCCCCATGCTCCAACCAACCACCCAGTACTCCAACCAACCACCCCATGCTCCAACCAACCACCCAAGTACTCCAACCAACTACCCCCATGCTCCAACCAACCACCCCAGTACTCCAACCAACTACCCCCATGCTCCAACCAACCACCCAGTACTCCAACCAACTACCCTCATGCTCCAACCAACCACCCCAGTAATCCAACCAACTACCCCCATGCTCCAACCAACCACCCAGTACTCCAACCAACTACCCTCATGCTCCAACCAACCACCCCAGTAATCCAACCAACTACCCCCATGCTCCAACCAACCACCCCAGTAATCCAACCAACTACCCCCATGCTCCAACCAACCACCCAGTACTCCAACCAACCACCCCATGCTCCAACCAACCACCCAAGTACTCCAACCAACTACCCCCATGCTCCAACCAACCACCCAGTACTCCAACCAACTACCCCCATGCTCCAACCAACCACCCAGTACTCCAACCAACTACCCCCATGCTCCAACCAACCACCCAGTACTCCAACCAACTACCCCCATGCTCCAACCAACTATCCCAGTACTCCAACCAACTACCATCATGCTCCAACCAACTACCCCAGTACTCCAACCAACTACTCCCATGCTCCAACCAACCACCCAAGTACTCAAACCAACTACCCCAGTACTCCAACTAACCACCCCAGTACTCCAACCAACTACCCCCATGCTCCAACCAACCACCCAGTACTCCAACCAACTACCCCCATGCTCCAACCAACCACCCAGTACTCCAACCAACTACCATCATGCTCCAACCAACTACCCCAGTACTCCAACCAACTACTCCCATGCTCCAACCAACCACCCAAGTACTCAAACCAACTACCCCAGTACTCCAACCAACCACCCCAGTACTCCAACCAACTACCCCAGGACTCCAACTACTACCCCCATGCTCCAACGAACTACCCCAGTAATCAAACTTGTCAGTCAAAGTCCTGTTCCTGCCCACAAATCAGTGGTGTTACTTCCACATACGGCCCAGAATGACCCCACCTTACACGACACTGGTCAGCCATGATCACTGAGGCCACTTTCAACATAGACAAAAGGCATTTTATATCTGGTCTTGGGAGTTCATGGTCCACTTGGTGCTGGACCCACTTGGTACTGGGCCCACATCATGTATCTGGTCCACCATATGAGTACCTACATCCCTTTTTCTGATTTCCTTGATCAGCCCACATTTGTACCATTTATTATTTATTTTGATACATGACATTACCATCATTCGGGACAATACATTCTGAGAGAACAGTTGTTCTTGGTTGTCTGTGAGGACAGTTGTTCTTGGTTGTCTGTAAGGACAGTTGTTCTTGGTTGTCTGTGAGAACAGTTGTTCTTGGTTGTCTGTGAGGACAGTTGTTCTTGGTTGTCTGTGAGAACAGTTGTTCTTGGTTGTCTGTGAGGACAGTTGTTCTTGGTTGTCTGTGAGGACAGTTGTTCTTGGTTGTCTGTGAGAACAGTTGTTCTTGGTTGTCTGTGAGAACAGTTGTTCTTGGTTGTCTGTGAGGACAGTTGTTCTTGGTTGTCTGTGAGAGCACTTGTCTGAGAGTCTGTGAGAGCAGTTGTCTGAGAGTCTGTGAGAGCAGTTGTCTGAGAGTCTGTGAGAGCAGTTGACTGAGAGTCTGTGAGAGCAGTTGTCTGAGAGTCTGTGAGAGCAGTTGTCTGAGAGTCTGTGAGAGCAGTTGTCTGAGAGTCTGTAAGAGCAGTTGTCTGTGAGAGCAGTTGTTCTTTGTTGTCTGTGAAAGCAGTTGTCTGAGAGTCTGTGAGAGCAGTTGTCTGAGAGTCTGTGAGAGCAGTTGTCTGAGAGTCTGTAAGAGCAGTTGTCTGTGAGAGCAGTTGTTCTTTGTTGTCTGTGAGAGCAGTTGTCTGAGAGTCTGTGAAAGCAGTTGTCTGAGAGTCTGTGAGAGCAGTTGTCTGAGAGTCTGTGAAAGCAGTTGTTCTTGGTTGTCTGTGAGAGCACTTGTCTGAGAGTCTGTGAAAGCAGTTGTTCTTGGTTGTCTGTGAGAGCACTTGTCTGAGAGTCTGTGAAAGCAGTTGTCTGAGAGTCTGTGAGAGCAGTTGTCTGAGAGTCTGTGAGAGCAGTTGTCTGAGAGTCTGTGAAAGCAGTTGTCTGTGAGAGCAGTTGTCTGAGAGTCTGTGAGAGCAGTTGTCTGAGAGTCTGTAAGAGCAGTTGTCTGAGAGTCTGTGAGAGCAGTTGTCTGAGAGTCTGTGAGAGCAGTTGTCTGAGAGTCTGTGAGAGCAGTTGTCTGAGAGTCTGTGAGAGCAGTTGTCTGAGAGTCTGTGAGAGCAGTTGTCTGAGAGTCTGTGAGAGCAGTTGTCTGAGAGTCTGTGAGAGCAGTTGTCTGAGAGTCTGTGAGAGCAGTTGTCTGAGAGTCTGTGAGAGCAGTTGTCTGAGAGTCTGTGAGAGCAGTTGTCTGAGAGTCTGTGAAAGCAGTTGTCTGAGAGTCTGTGAAAGCAGTTGTCTGAGAGTCTGTGAAAGCAGTTGTCTGAGAGTCTGTGAGAGCAGTTGTCTGAGAGTCTGTGAAAGCAGTTGTCTGAGAGTCTGTGAAAGCAGTTGTCTGAGAGTCTGTGAAAGCAGTTGTCTGAGAGTCTGTGAAAGCAGTTGTCTGAGAGTCTGTGAAAGCAGTTGTCTGAGAGTCTGTGAAAGCAGTTGTCTGAGAGTCTGTGAAAGCAGTTGTCTGAGAGTCTGTGAAAGCAGTTGTCTGAGAGTCTGTGAGAGCAGTGTATTTGTGAGATGTAGGTCTAGTGCATAGTTTGTTGTCTGTCTCATAACCCCAACATGACCAGGCCAGAGATCCACACGTCACTGAAGGTTTGAGGTCTAACTGATGTAGACATAGTTTCTGGACCTTCTGAAGCATGAACGACGAATCTGACACACTTGATGAGATCTCAGATTACCAGAGATGGAGAGTGACACACTTGGCGAGGGCTCATATAACCAGGGGAGGGAGGGAGAGTGACACACTTGGCGAGGGCTCATATAACCATGGGAGGGAGGGAGAGTGACACACTTGGTGAGGGCTCATATAACCACGGGAGGGAGGGAGAGGGGCACACTTGGTGAGGGCTCATATAACCATGGGAGGGAGGGAGAGTGACACACTTGGTGAGGGCTCATATAACCATGGGAGGGAGGGAGAGTGACACACTTGGTGAGGGCTCATATAACCACGGGAGGGAGGGAGAGGGGCACACTTGGTGAGAGCTCAGATAACCAGAGATGGATAGTGACACACTTGGCGAGGGCTCATATAACCACGGGAGGGAGGGAGAGGGACACACTTGGTGAGAGCTCAGATAACCAGAGATGGAGAGTGACACACTTGGCGAAGGCTCATATAACCACGGGAGGGAGGGAGAGGGACACACTTGGCGAGGGCTCATATAACCAGAGAGTGACACACTTATCGAGGGCTCAGATAACCAGAGATGGAGAGTGACACACTTAGCGAGGGCTAATATAACCAATGAGTGACACACTTATCGAGGGCTCAGATAACCAGAGATGGAGAGTGACACACTTGGCGAGGGCTCAGATAACCACAGGAGGGAGGGAGAGTGACACACTTAGTGAGGGCTCAGATAACCAGAGATGGAGAGTGACACACTTGGCGAGGGCTCAGATAACCACATGAGAGATGGAGGAGAGTATGAAACCATTTGCAGACACTGCCATCCTATTAGATGAGATAACCAGCTTCCATCATTGCTATCTTGCCTCACCAAACCATCAGCCAGGTACCTATTTATCGCTAAGTAGATTGATAGGTAGTCCAAGTCTCTTCGCTGTTAGAGGCTGGTGCACTAACTTCTCTGTCACTTGGCCGCTCTACTGATGTGTGTACACAGACGGCTGGGCTGGGAAAATGACCGCTGAACATTTGCTGCAAAACTGCCCGACATACGAGGATCAGAGAGAGCAGATGTGGCCATCACCAGTGGCAACACTAGACAAGCTCTATGGCAGTGTCGACAGCCTCAGGATGACCGCTGCCTTTTTCGAAAAAATAATGGTTACTGTCTGACTGCGTACGATGAAGAAGAAGAAGAAGTATCAAGCATTCTGGTTTATTTCTGGAAGAGCAAATATCGTTTAACTAGCTAGACTGACCAATCACGTTACAGAAACATTGTTGTGACGTTCTTAGTGGAGAGATGGAAACATCCGATGGTCATCAGACATTCAATCATCCTCCATGGGTCCAGCAGCACCACTACAGTTAGGCTCCTTGCGAGCAGAATGTGCCATGGCATTTGTGTGGTCTTGTAGTGGTGGTTTCTGTAGTGCTCATGAAGAGGTTGCTAGCCCCATGCACAGCCCAAATAAGTGGCTCTGTACAACACGTTTGGTTTAATGAAGTTGTTCTGTGCTGTCCTACCCAAAATCCACATAAATCAACGGACAACTGCATGTGGCCTTGTCCAGGGTCAAATTTTTCTGCAATGTCCCTGACCATCTCCTGTCTATCTGAACCAGTCCTGTATATCCCTGACCATCTCCTGTCTATATAAACCAGTCCTGTACGTCATTGACCATCTCCTGCCTTTCTGAACCAGTCCTGTACGTCCTTGACCATCACCTGCCTATCTGAACCAGTCCTGTACGTCCCTGACCATCTCCTGTCTATCTGAACCAGTCCTGTACGTCCTTGACCATCTCCTGTCTATCTGAACCAGTCATGTACGTCCTTGATCATCTCCTGTCTATCTGAACCAGTCCTGTACGTCCTTGACCATCTCCTGCCTATCTGAACCAGTCCTGTACGTGTTTGACCATCTCCTGCCTATCTGAACCAGTCATGTACGTCCATGACCATCTCCTGCCTATCTGAACCAGTCATGTACGTCCCTGACCATCCCCTGTCTATCTGAACCAGTCCTGTACGTCCCTGACCATCTCCTGTCTATCTGAACCAGTCTTGTACGTCCCTGACCATCTCCTGCCTATCTGAACCAGTCATGTATGTCCCTGACCATCTCCTGCCTATCTGAACCAGTCCTGTACGTCCCTGACCATCTCCTGCCTATGTGAACCAGTCATGTACGTCCTTGACCATCTCCTGCCTATCTGAACCAGTCATGTACGTCCCTGACCATCTCCTGTCTATCTGAACCAGTCATGTACGTCCATGACCATCTCCTGCCTATCTGAACCAGTCCTGTACGTCCTTGACCATCTCCTGCCTATCTGAACCAGTCCTGTACGTCCTTGACCATCTCCTGCCTATCTGAACCAGTCCTGTACGTCCTTGACCATCTCCTATCTATCTGAACCAGTCATGTACGTCCCTGACCATCTCCTGTCTATCTGAACCAGTCCTGTACGTCCTTGACCATCTCCTGCCTATCTGAACCAGTCCTGTACGCCAGGGTGTCATCTGCAAATGGTGTTTATTTTTGACACTGTCAGTTAAGTGTTGGCCACCTTATTGTTGAAGATGTTGAACAACCCCGATGACAGTTAGTCCTGGGCAGCTTCGGCTCTGATGCCAGTCGGGGCGTAGCTGTCTCCTCCGTTGGGCAGCTGATATCTAGCTAACCAGCCATGGGTTGATTTCACACTGCCGAAGACGGGTGTGTCTGACCGAAAGGTGCCAATATCGCAGTCAAACTGAAAACTAGCGACACAATGCATTCTGTTCTCCGGACTACATACTGTACTGAAACGCCCTGTTCAGGGTTTGATAGCGGGATATTGAGAAAGTTCAGGGCTTGGTAGCGGGAGATTTAGAACGTTCAGGGCTTGGTAGCGGGAGATTGAGAACGTTCAGGGCTTGGTAGCGGGAGATTGAGAACGTTCAGGGCTTGGTAGCGGGAGATTGAGAACGTTCAGGGCTTGGTAGAGGGAGATTGATAACGTTCAGGGCTTGGTAGAGGGAGATTGAGAACGTTCAGGGCTTGGTAGCGGGAGATTGAGAACATCCAGGGCTTGGTAGTGGGAGATTGAGAACGAACGCAGAAGAAGAATACACTGGTGATCAAGGTCCCACGTCTTAGTTATGTGCATCCTTCGGGTTGTATGCAAATGAGCTAGCGATAGGCAGAGGTAGATGGCAACTGTCTGAGCTGGATTCCCTTGTACACATCATAAACAGTACATTATATATCGTACACATCATATACTGTACACATCATATACCGTATACATCATATACCGTACACATGTTCTAGCATTATCCTAGGTCTCCTTCGTTGGTCTATTACTACCAAAGGTATCAGGTTCATGTTCTAGATGGGACATTGTGTTTCTGGACGCTTATCTTCTCTAGCATCTTGCCATAGACGCTCTGTAGAGTGATTATTGTATAGCCACTGAGGGGCGTGATTATCCTATAGCCACTGAGGGGCGTGATTATCCTATAGCCACTGAGGGGCGTGATTATCCTATAGCCACTGAGGGGCGTGATTATCCTATAGCCACTGAGGGGCGTGATTATTGTATAGCCACTGAGGGGCGTGATTATTGTATAGCCACTGAGGGATGTGATTATTGTATAGCCACTGAGAAGCGTGATTATTGTATAGCCGCTGAGGAGCGTGATTATTGTATAGCCACTGAGGAGCGTGATTATTGTATAGCCACTGAGGAGCGTGATTATTGTATAGCCACTGAGGAGCGTGATTATCCTATAGCCACTGAGGAGCATGATTATTGTATAGCCACTGAGGAGCGTGATTATCCTATAGCCACTGAGGGACGTGATTATTGTATAGCCACTGAGGAGCGTGATTATCCTATAGCCACTGAGGAGCGTGATTAACCTATAGCCACTGAGGAGCGTGATTATTGTATAGCCACCGAGGAGCGTGATTAACCTATAGCCACTGAGGAGCGTGATTATTCTATAGCCACTGAGGGGCGTGATTATTGTATAGCGACTGAGGGGCGTGATTATCCTTTAGCCACTGAGGGGCGTGATTATCCTATAGCCACTGAGGGGAGTAGTATCCTTCAGGTTTAGGGAGTGGGCCCAGACAGCTGTGGAGCCAGTCTTCAGGCACTGATGCCTTCTCTTTACTGGTATTGACATTATTCACACAATTTCTAATCTCTGCGTCTAACGGCTGCCTGATGTAGCAATACTGTCTCGGTCCTTCCATGCGGATCTGGGGCAGTGTTCTTGCTGGAGTCTGTCACATGTTCCGCCTCTGCTTCAGTTATCAAGTTGACATAAGCTTGTTCCCTGATGACAGAGTCAAGGTCAGGTTTCTTGGCGCACATCTATCACCTACGTCTGTCTGGGCAACATGCACGACTCTTCTGTTTGCCATCAGGAACGTCCCCATGGAGTCCGGGATAGTGCAGTGGCTTGTATTCTTTCCATACATCTCTTCCGGTGCATGTGTCAAATGTTTGGAGGCTAGTATCATTAGCCAACCATGTGATAAATTCTTCCAACGTCTCATGTTTGTATTTTCTTGCTAAGGCTTTCAAACAATTGGTGGTTCATTCATTTTGTCGACATTCTTAGGACGTCTTTTTGGGCTTTCCGACATTTTTGTTGCCATTCCTTTTCTTACCATGTATGTCCTACTGGCTGACTCCACCAGGGTGGTTGGACAAAAGGGGATCTAGTGGCTCTGTGTCCATTTGTCTGGTACAGTCTATGTAAAACGTTGGCCTGGTTATTTGCCTGATGTTTGAAAACCTGTTTCGCTCCTGTGTCTGGTTGGTTTTTATATCGCGATACGGACAACGGATGTTAGGTTGTCGCTGTGCTGTGTACCCAGTACATTCCAGCGTGTGCAGGGAGCAACATGTGTGTACCCAGTACATTCCAGCTTGTGGAGGGAGCAACATTTGTGTACCCAGTACATTCCAGCGTGTGGAGGGAGCAGCATGTGGGTACCCAGTACATTCCAGCGTGTGGAGGGAGCAACATGTGTGTACCCAGTACATTCCAGCGTGTGGAGGGAGCACATGTGTGTACCCAGTACATTCGAGTGTATGGAGGGAGCAACATGTGTGTACCCAGTACATTCCAGCGTGTGGAGGAAGCAACATGTGTGTACCCAGTACATTCCAGCGTGTGGAGCGAGCAACATGTGTGTACCCAGTACATTCCAGCGTGTGGAGCGAGCAACATGTGTGTACCCAATACATTCCATCGTGTGGGCGTGTGGAGGGAGCAACATGTGTGTCCCAGTACATTCCATCGTGTGGGCGTGTGGAGGGAGCAGCATGTGTGTACCCAGTATATTCCAGCGTGTGGAGGGAGCATCATCACGAGTTCCAGATCGATGACACCGTGTGTATCCCTTGGCCTAGATGCTAATCTTGTTGGGTGCCATTCATTCACTACTGTAGGATTTCTATGGGGAAGTACATCGCTCGAAGCAATCCCTTGCCTATTTACAGTGGCATTTCCCCACTCCTTCGATCTAGCATTATAATAACGAGCAATGAGACATGTCTGCCCAGGCACTTCCGTCCACAATTCCATTTCATGTCATCAAATAGGTCCACGTGTACGTACCATCTTTAAATTCTTTGATATTATATGTTATGTTTTGTTTTGTCTTACAATTTTCCAATATTGGCTCTAACCTTCTGTCATTTCTTCCAAAATTGGCTCTGACCTTCTGTCAAGTCTTCCAAAATTGGCTCTGACCTTCTGTCAAGTCTTCCAATATTGGCTCTGACCTTCTGTAAAGTCTTCCAATATTTGCTCTGACCTTCTGCCAAGTCTTCCAATATTGGCTCTGACCTTCTGTCAAGTCTTCCAATATTGGCTCTGACCTTCTGTCAAGTCTTCCAATATTGGCTCTGACATTATGTCAAGTATTCCAATATTGGCTCTGACCTTCTGTAAAGTCTTCCAATATTGGCTCCGACCTTCTGTCAAGTCTTCCAATATTGGCTCTGACCTTCTGTCAAGTCTTCCAATATTTGCTCTGACCTTCTGTAAAGTCTTCCAATATTGGCTCTGACCTTCTGTCAAGATTTCCAATATTTGCTCTGACCTTCTGTCAGGTCTTCCAATATTGGCTCTGACCTTCTGTAAAGTCTTCCAATATTGGCTCTGACCTTCTGTCAAGTCTTCCAATATTTGCTCTGACCTTCTGTCAAGTCTTCCAATATTGGCTCTGACCTTCTGTCAAGTCTTCCAATATTGGCTCTGACCTTCTGTCAAGTCTTCCAATATTGGCTCTGACCTTTTGTCAAGTCTTCCAAAATTGGCTCTGACCTTCTGTCAAGTCTTCCAATATTGGCTCTGACCTTCTGTAAAGTCTTCCAATATTGGAACTGACCCTCTGTCAGGTCTTCCAATATTGGCTCTGACCTTCTGCCAAGTCTTCCAATATTTGCTCTGACCTTCTGTAAAGTCTTCCAATATTGGCTCTGACCTTCTGTAAAGTCTTCCAATATTTGCTCTGACCTTATGTCAGGTCTTCCAATATTGGCTCTGACCTTCTGTAAAGTCTTCCAATATTGGCTCTGACCTTCTGTAAAGTCTTCCAATATTTGCTCTGACCTTCTGTCAGGTCTTCCAATATTGGCTCTGACCTTCTGTAAAGTCTTCCAATATTGGCTCTGACCTTCTGTCAAGTCTTCCAATATTGGCTCTGACCTTCTGTCAAGTCTTCCAATATTGGCTCTGATATTCTGTCAAGTCTTCCAATATTGGCTCTGACCTTCTGTAAAGTCTTCCAAAATTAGCTCTGACCTTCTGTCAAGTCTTCCAAAATTGGCTCTCACCTTCTGTCAAGTCTTCCAATATTGGCTCTGACTTTCTGTCAAGTCTTCCAATATTTGCTCTGACCTTCTGTCAAGTCTTCCAATATTGGCTCTGACCTTCTGTCAAGTCTTCCAATATTGGCTCTGACCTTCTGTCAATTCTTCCAATATTGGCTCTGACCTTTTGTCAAGTCTTCCAATATTGGCTCTGACCTTTTGTCAAGTCTTCCAATATTGGCTCTGACCTTCTGTCAAGTCTTCCAATATTGGCTCTGACCTTCTGTCAAGTCTTCTACTATTGGCTCTGACCTTCTGTCAAGTCTTCCAATATTAGCTCTGACCTTCTGTCAAGTCTTCCAATATTGGCTCTGACCTTCTGTCAAGTCTTCCAATATTGGCTCTGACCTTCTGTCAAGTCCTCCAATATTGGCTCTGACCTTCTGTCAGGTCTTCCAATATTGGTTCTGACCTTCTGTCATGTCTTCCAATATTTGCCCTGACCTTCTGTCAGGTCTTCCTATATTGGCTCTGAGCTTCTGTAAAGTCTTCCAATATTGGCTCTGACCTTCTGTCAAGTCTTCCAATATTTGCTCTGACCTTCTGTCAGGTCTTCCAAAATTGGCTCTGACCTTCTGTAAAGTCTTCCAATATTGGCTCTGACCTTCTGTCAAGTCTTCCAATATTTGCTCTGACCTTCTGTCCGGTCTTCCAATATTGGCTCTGACCTTCTGTAAAGTCTTCCAATATTGGCTCTGACATTCTGTCAAGTCTTCCAATATTGGCTCTGACCTTCTGTAAAGTCTTCCAATATTGGCTCTGACCTTCTGTCAAGTCTTCCAATTTCGACTCTGACCTTCTGTCAAGTCTTCCAATATTTGCTCTGACCTTCTGTCTTCCAATATTGGCTCTGACCTTCTGTCAAGTCTTCCAATATTGGCTCTGACATTCTGTCAAGTCTTCCAATATTGGCTCTGACCTTCTGTCAAGTCTTCCAATATTGGCTCTGACCTTCTGTCGAGTCTTCCAATATTGGCTCTGACATTCTGTCAAGTCTTCCAATATTGGCTCTGACCTTCTGTAAAGTCTTCCAATATTGGCTCTGACCTTCTGTCAGGTCTTCCAATATTTGCTCTGACCTTCTGTCAGGTCTTCCAATATTGGCTCTGACCTTCTGTAAAGTCTTCTAATATTGGCTCTGACCTTCTGTCAAGTCTTCCAATATTTGCTCTGACCTTCTGTCAAGTCTTCCAATATTGGCTCTGACCTTCTGTAAAGTCTTCCAATATTGGCTCTGACCTTCTGTAAAGTCTTCCAATATTGGCTCTGACCTTCTGTCAAGTCTTCCAATATTGGCTCTGACCTTCTGTCATCTTCCAATATTGGCTCTGATGATCCTCCTTCAGACAAACCTGTCAGGATTTCTCCAGTTAAGATTATATTCTTGTTGGGACGTATTCTATGATTTGTCTACCTCAATAAACAAAGACTTGATCTATGATAAATTTCAATAAATAAAGACTTGATCTATGATACACCTCAATAAATACAGACGATCTATGATACACCTCAATAAATATAGGCTTGATCTATGATGCACCATAATAAATATAGACTTGATCTATGATACACCTCAATAATTATAGACTTGATCTATGATACACCTAAAATAAATAACGACTTGATCTATGATGCACCTCAATAAATATAGACGAACTATGATACACAATATTAAATATAAATGTGAACTATTATATACCTCAATATATGTAGACATTAAACGACATAAATAAATATAGATATGGTATACCTCAATAAATATAAACTTGGCATATATGAATGCATATCAACTTGACAATGATAGACCACACCAAATGTGGACTTGGCATAGATGAATGCATGTCAACTTGACAATGATAGACCACACCAAATGCGGACTTGGCATAGATGAATGCATGTCAACTTGACAATGATAGACCACACCAAATGTGGACTTGGCATAGATGAATGCATATCAACTTGACAATGATAGACCACACCAAATGTGGACTTGGCATAGATGAATGCATGTCAACTTGACAATGATAGACCACACCAAATGTGGACTTGGCATAGATGAATGCATGTCAACTTGACAATGATAGACCACACCAAATGTGGACTTGGCATAGATGAATGCATGTCAACTTGACAATGATAGACCACACCAAGTGTGGACTTGGCATAGATGAATGCATGTCAACTTGACAATGATAGACCACACCAAGTGTGGACTTGGCATAGATGAATGCATGTCAACTTGACAATGATAGACCACACCAAGTGTGGACTTGGCATAGATGAATGCATGTCAACTTGACAATGATAGACCACACCAAGTGTGGACTTGGCATAGATGAATGCATATCAACTTGACAATTATAGACCACACCAAGTGTGGACTTGGCATAGATGAATGCATGTCAACTTGACAATGATAGACCACACCAAGTGTGGACTTGGCATAGATGAATGCATGTCAACTTGACAATGATAGACCACACCAAGTGTGGACTTGGCATAGATGAATGCATATCAACTTGACAATTATAGACCACACCAAGTGTGGACTTGGCATAGATGAATGTATGTCAACTTGACAATGATAGACCACACCAAGTGTGGACTTGGCATAGATGAATGCATGTCAACTTGACAATGATAGACCACACCAAGTGTGGACTTGGCATAGATGAATGCATATCAACTTGACAATTATAGACCACACCAAGTGTGGACTTGGCATAGATGAATGCATGTCAACTTGACAATGATAGACCACACCAAGTGTGGACTTGGCATAGATGAATGCATGTCAACTTGACAATGATAGACCACACCAAGTGTGGACTTGGCATAGATGAATGCATGTCAACTTGACAATGATAGACCACACCAAGTGTGGACTTGGCACACCTCAATAAATGGAGAATCTGACATTCTTGTTGTGTGTTGACTCGATGTACGGAGGTGAATCATCCTTAGATTTGGGCTTGTACTTTCCATGGAAAAAGTCTCCACTCTTAATCTTGTCCAGCCTCCTGGTTCTGAGGCTGGGGACAGGACTTCCCCGCGGAGATGGGTTGGGTGAACCGTTGTCTGACTGAGGAACCACCACTCTCAGTTCCTGTACGACACGGTGTGTATCTTCTTTGGTTCGTGTGCTCGATGATTCCTTTGACATGTTACTACTTTCGTCACCAACAACTGCCTCACTTTCATCTGAAGCGCTTTGTTCATCTATTTCATTGTCAGAAACCTCTTCCGCTACCATCTCAAGGACTGTTTTGTCAGCTCGATCGGAATGTTCGTCACCGATGACCGATGGGCTGTCGTCGGGGTCACAGGTTACTGTGTCTGCATGTTCTTGGAGTTCTCTTGCGACGGTGACGTTAGGAGGAGTATCTGCCAGTTCAAGGTCTTTGGTTTCCGGAGCGAATGTGCAGAGAATCATATCCAGCAGGAGAAGGCAGCCCATGACGGTGAAGGACACAACGGCCATGTCACTCTGGTAGAGGCCAAGCATTGGAAACAGTTTAATGAGTGATGTGTTGTCATTTGGTAACATATAATGGTAACACACATGCAAGAGGAGCTGATGAGAGAGTGAGAGAGGGTAGGAGGGATTGAGAGAGAGGGAGAGGGAGAGAGAGGGTGGGAGGTTGGAAGAGAGATGGAGAACAAACATTAAAAACCAAAGATAAGGATATATTTATCCATAATGATGTCGAATGTTCAAGTAAGACGATGGATAAACGTCAGAGAATCAATTCAACGGCAGGCAAATAGAGTATGTGACAGAGATGGACAGGCAAATAGAGGACGTGACAGAGATTGACAGGTAAATAGAGGACGTGACAGAGATTGACAGGCAAATAGAGGACGTGACAGAGATTGACAGGCAAATAGAGGACGTGAAAGAGATTGACAGGCAAATATAGGATGTGACAGAGATTGACAGACAATATAGGATGTGACAGAGATTGACAGACAAATATAGGATGTGACAGAGACATAGAGGATGTGTCTGATTAAAATCTATCAAAACGACACGTGACTGTAAACTGAATGGCACTAATCACAATATGTCCACGTGCGTGGTTAGCAGTAAGAGCGTGGCTAACAGTGAAGGGGTGGCTAGCAGTAAGGGGGTGGTTAGCAGTAAGGGCGTGGCTAGCAGTAAGGGGGTGGCTACCAGGAAGAGGGTGGCTAGCAGTGACAGTGTGGTGAGTGTGGCTAGCAGTAAGAGTGTGGCTAGCAGTAAAAGTGTGGCTAGCAGTAAGAGGGTGGCTAGCAGTAAGAGCGTGGCTAGCAGTGAGAGCGTGGCTAGCAGCAAGAGCGTGGCTAGCAGTAAGAGCGTGGCTAGCAGTAAGTGCGTGGCTAGCAGTAAAAGCGTGGCTAGCAGTAAGAGCGTGGCTAACAGTAAGAGCGTGGCTAGCACTAAGAAAATATAAACATTTATCATTAGCAGGAATATACTTACCAGGTTAATCAGAAATGGCACAATTATAGCGCCCAAACTGGCAGCTGCTTGAGCAGTTCCAAGGCCAAGACACCTGTCAATCATGAAGGAGGCGTTAAGGCAACAAAAACAAATAAAAGGTAGACCGAGAGCAGACATTGCCGTTAAGGTTCAAGTGTAACAAGCTGTATTATATGATGTCACAATTTGTTGTTCCTCCCCTGGTGCCTTTCGTTGTCTAGAACTCGTCCAGGTATCCATTTACAGTTGAGTAGCCGGGAGTGTATCGTAACCGGCATCAAACTCAGCAACTGTGTCGTGACAGTTAGCGTTCTAGCTACTGCACCACTAAGATAACACACAGCACACAGAAATGTACACATGTAGGTTGTGTATGGAAACATTAGCAGTCTAGTGTTTTGTGTAGGTCAAGAAGAAGATATGATATAGCTGGCAATACTGTTAGGGATGAAGTGTTGAGGACTTTATTGTACTAGGCTACAGTATCTGAGTTTCGTTGTAGTGAAACAAGCAGACGTGTGGTCATTCAAGTGATCAGACGGGTGATCAGACAGGTGATCAGACAGGTGGTCAGACGGGTGGTCAGACAGGTGGTCATTCAAGTGATCAGACAGATGGTCATTCGGGTGGTCAGACGGGTGGTCAGACAGGTGATCAGACAGGTGATCAGACAGGTGGTCAGACGGGTGGTCAGACAGATGGGCAGACAGGTGGTCAGACGGGTGTTCAGACAGGTGGTCAGACGGGTGGTCAGACAGGTGTTCAGACATGTGGTTAGACGGGTGGTCAGACAGGTAGTCAGACAGGTGTTCAGACATGTGGTTAGACGGGTGGTCAGACAGGTGGTCAGACAGGTAGTCAGACAGGTGTTCATACATGTGGTTAGACGGGTAGTCAGACAGGTATTCAGACAGGTGGTCAGACAGGTGGTCAGACGGGTGGTCAGACAGGTGTTCAGACAGGTGGTTAGACGGGTGGTCAGACAGGTGGTCAGACAGGTGGTCAGACAAGCAGACATGTGATAAGACAGATCAGACAGAAACAAAGACATATGTTCATATCACAAGAGACCATGATACAAGTAAACAGGAATGTCAGGATATGACAATTTGCAAAGATCGATGAAGCACAGATTGAGATCTCTCACCTGGTGACAGTTGGGTAGACCTCGGAGCACCAGGTCTCACCCACAGCCCATGCAGCCCCTATCCCCATTTTAGCCACCAAACAAAGGGCGGTAATAACTGCAACCTTGTATTTTTCTGATCCTGGGAAATACAAAAACATGATATACATAGGGACCTTAATACACCAGAACATGATATACATAGGGACCTTAATACACCAGAACATGATATACATAGGGACCTTAATACACCAGAACATGATATACATAGGGACCTTAATACACCAGAACATGATATACATAGGGACCTTAATACACCAGAACATGATATACATAGGGACCTTAATACACCAGAACATGATATACATAGGGACCCTAATACATTAGAATATGATATACATAGGGACCTTAATACATTATAATATCATATACATAAGCCTGATACACGAAAATGATGTTCGATAACCAAGAGATGGTCGGGAATTCTCATCAGAGAAAGGAAGAAATGTAAAACAGCCGGCTTGTGACAGCTGGAAACAGCTTCCAGCCGGGTCGTCGTGACAGCTGGAGAAACCTTCCAGCTGAATCGTCGTGACAGCTGGAGACAGCTTCCAGACAGATCGTCGTCACAGCTGGAGGAAGCTTCCAGGCAGATCATCATGACAGCTGGAGACAGCTTCCAGGCAGATCGTCGTCACAGCCGGAGACAGCTTCCAGGCAGATCGTCGTGACAGCTGGAGACAGCTTCCAGCCGGATCGTCGTCACAGCTGCAGACAGCTTTCAGAAAAGACAACACATCACGTACTAGCACAAAAAAGCCCGAACTAATCTTGTGTCGTGAAGAGAAAGTCCTGATGTACAAATAATGTTTCGTTCTGGGTTGACATCATGTAGAATTGAATAGTGATCGTAGAGATGGCCTGCAGCTAGAACATGGGGCTTCTGAAGTGGTAGTCTTATCATGCCGCCCACAGCTGTGAGTACATACACATACTTGTACATACGCATGCGTGTACACACACATGTAATCATATACTCACATACAGATACCAATATATACATAATCGCATACACTTGTGGAAGAATCTATGTTTAACCGAGTAGTTACTTATCTAAAGAGTTACAAAATGTATCCACACCACGATACGACTTCACACCACGACACGACTCCACATCACGACACGACTCCACACCACGACACGATGTATATGTGTGTATGTGTGTCTGTGTATGTGTGTCTGTGTATGTGTGTGTATATGTGTATGTGTGTGTATGTGTTCATGTGTATGTGTGTCTGTGTCTGTGTGTCTGTATGTGTGTGTATGTGTGTCTCTGTATGTTTGTGTGTATGTCTTTGTGTATGTGTCTGCATGTGAGTATGTGTGTGTGTGTGTGTGTGTGTGTGTGTGTGTGTGTGTGTCAGTGTGTAACAGTTCCAGCTATAGCATGGGCGTTTAAGACAGGGGAGATTGGGATGGCGACTCTGGGAACAAAAAGGTTGCCTGAATGCAGGTCAAGATCAGGGACTGCCTCGACACTAGGTCGACAAAAAAGAACGAGGGGTTTAGGTGGACGATTTCGTCTGGTTCAGAGGTCGGGGGGGGGGGGGGGGGCGACAAAAATGAACTCAAACAGGCTGGCTAGGAGAGAGAGAGTGAGTTTGCAGGGTGACTGAACTAGAATACACCTCCGGTTTTGCCAGTCGCTCTATATGTGTTTATGTTGGACAACCTGTGAACAGTAAGAGATCTGAATGTTTATCGTACGTGCAGTACAGCTAGTGAACGATGCATGATCTAATTACATGTGAATGTAAGAATACGTGAAGTGATCGAAGTAATTGTGAATGTACAGATCGCATAAGGACGAGATCTGAATGTCTGTGGTATTGTGCCGGACACGATGTGTGTTTTGAGTGTATGTACATGCACAGATCGACTGAGTATGTGACAGAACAAGCGAGCACGTGATCCGACTATAAGTGACGTGATCTAATTGCATTTGAATGCACAGATCGCCTGAGCATTCGTGAACCAATTGTATGTGGATGTACAGATCCCTTGAATGAACATGATCTGATTATGTGTGAATCAACTGAGTACGTAATAGAATCGCGAGGACGAGTTTGTGAGTGTGAGTTGAGTGTGCAGATAAGGGGAGTGCAGCGGCGGGAGCCTGGGTAAGGTAGTTGGGGAAACCATCCACACCACGACACGACTCCTCACCACGACACGACCCCACACCACGACATGACTCCACACCACGACGCGACCCCACACCACGACACAACTCCACACCATGACACGACTCCACACCATGACACGACTCCACACCACGACATTACTCCACACCACGACACGACTCCACACGACGACATGACCCCACACCGAGACACGACCCCACACAATCAATAACACAGTCAACACTATATAAGATTAATTAACATCAGTATCAACACAAACATTAACAAACAGAACAAAATACATCTAAACTAAATAATCATAATACATATACATACACATATATTGATTGAACAGCAGCGGAGGTTTGTAAACACTAACTTTTGATGGTTTCCCCAACTACCTTACCCAGGCTCCCGCCGCTGCACTCCCCTTATCTGCACACTCAACTCACACTCACAAACTCGTCCTCGCGATTCTATTACGTACTCAGTTGATCTGTGCATTCACACATAATCAGATCATGTTCATTCAAGTGATCTGTACATCCACACACAATTGGTTCACGAATGCTCAGGCGATCTGTGCATTCAAATGCAATTAGATCACGTCACTTATAGTCGGATCACGTGCTCGCTTGTTCTGTCACATACTCAGTCGATCTGTGCATGTACATACACTCAAAACACACATCGTGTCCGGCACAATACCACAGACATTCAGATCTCGTCCTTATGCGATCTGTACATTCACAATTACTTCGATCACTTCACGTATTCTTACATTCACATGTAATTAGATCATGCATCGTTCACTAGCTGTACTGCACGTACGATACACAATCAGATCTCTTACTGTTCACAGGTTGTCCAACATAAACACATATAGAGCGACTGGCAAAACCGGAGGTGTATTCTAGTTCAGTCACCCTGCAAACTCACTCTCTCTCTCCTAGCCAGCCTGTTTGAGTTCATTTTTTCCGAGTATTTTAATTCTCAAGCAATATCATGGCTGTCCAATGGTCTCCTGTTGGTTGTCTGACTTAGCCATCACTCTTAATTTGGAATTAACTTCAACTAATTGTTAAATGAATGATTATCCTCGAAGCCCTGTCCCTCTAAATGTCGGGGCCGGTCAGGGAAGCCTTTGACTGTCACCAACCCCACTACGCTAAATCGGAACGCCAGAATGATCAGCTCTGAAGCCCAAACTCAGCTCAGAAAAAAAACCTCACCCCCCCTCCCCCACCTCTGAACCAGACGAAATCGTCCACCTAAACCCCTCGATTTGTTTGTCGACCTAGTGTCGAGGCAGTCCCTGGTCTTGACCTGCATTCAGGCAACCTTTTTGTTCCCAGAGTCGCCAGCCCAATCTCCCCTGTCTTAAACGCCCATGCTCTAGCTGTAACTGTTACACACTGACACACACACACACACACATACTCACATGCAGACACATACACAAAGACATACACACAAACATACACAGACACACATACACACACATATAGATACACAGACACACATACACACATACACACATACACACATACACATGAACACATACACAGACACACATACACACACATACATATACACACATACACACACAGACGCACATACACACACAGACACACATACACACACATACATATACACACATACACACACATACACACACAGACACACATACTCACACATACACACATACACACACAGACACACATACACAGACACACATACACAGACATACACACATACCCATACATACACACATACACTTACACACACACACACACTTATACACACAGACACGCACAGACATGTACAAATGATTGTGTACAGACTTAGACAGGAGAGACTGAAGGGATCTGGTCACAACAAGAGAAGGTGAAGGAGTTCGAACAGAACAATATGGCTAGTATGGACAATGGCCGAGATATCGAAGGGTATAATGAGATGGCAGATGATTGTGGTAGAATTTGGTTGTTAGCTCCATGAGGTAGGACACATCCTGATGATTCCACGTGATATGTGTTCTCTCACCTGTTGTCTCCCCTGTTCTCTCACCTGTTGTCTCCCCTGTTCTCTCACCTGTTCTCTCCCCTGTTCTCTCACCTGTTCTCTCACCTGTTCTCTCACCTGTTCTCTCCCCTGTTCTCTCCCCTTTCTCTCCCCTGTTCTCTCCCCTTTCTCTCCCCTGTTCTCTCCCCTGTTCTCTCCCCTTTCTCTCTCCTGTTCTCTCCCCTTTCTCTCCCCTGTTCTCTCCCCTGTTCTCTCCCCTGTTCTCTCCCCTTTCTCTCCCCTGTTCTCTCCCCTTTAACTCCCCTGTTCTCTCCCCTGTTCTCTCCCCTGTTCTCTCACCTGTTCTCTCCCCTGTTCTCTCCCCTGTTCTCTCCCCTTTCTCTCCCCTGTTCTCTCCCCTTTCTCTCCCCTGTTCTCTCCCCTGTTCTCTCACCTGTTCTCTCACCTGTTCTCTCCCCTTTCTCTCCCCTGTTCTCTCCCCTGTTCTCTCCCCTGTTCTCTCCCCTGTTCTCTCCCCTGTTCTCTCACCTGTTATCTCCCCTGTTCTCTCCCCTGTTCTCTCCCCTGTTCTCTCCCCTTTCTCTCCCCTGTTCTCTCCCCTTTCTCTCCCCTGTTCTCTCCCCTGTTCTCTCACCTGTTCTCTCACCTGTTCTCTCCCCTTTCTCTCCCCTGTTCTCTCCCCTGTTCTCTCCCCTGTTCTCTCCCCTGTTCTCTCCCCTGTTCTCTCCCCTGTTCTCTCCCCTGTTCTCTCACCTGTTCTCTCACCTGTTCTCTCCCCTGTTCTCTCCCCTGTTCTCTCACCTGTTCTCTCACCTGTAGAATACATGTTACTAAGAGTCGTACTGACGTCATACGTTTGTCAATGACTGAAGGTGTGATGTCACTAAACATAGGCTCCAACCAGGTGGGACTGCTCCAACCAGGTGGGACTGCTCCAACCAGGTGGGACTGCTCCAACTAGGTGGGACTGCTCCAACCAGGTGGGACTGCTCCAACTCACCGTGAATTTCAACTATGAGGCAGGCGAATAACGGAGCACATGTCATAGCTAAGGAGCCGATTGACGTCCACTTTCGTCCTATTCTGTGGAGCATATCGTTATGTTCTTTAATTATTTGGACAGATAGAAAGACGGACGAGTGGACAAAGAGACAGACAGCTGAGACAAGAACAAATAGATGAGAGAAGTACAGGCAGATGAGAGAAGTACAGGCAGATGAGAGAAGTACAGGCAGATGAGAGAAGTACAGGCAGATGAGAGAAGTACAGGCAGATGAGAGAAGTACAGGCAGATGAGAGAAGTACAGGCAGATGAGAGAAGTACAGGCAGATGAGAGAAGTACAGGCAGATGGGAGATGTACAGGCAGATGAGAGAAGTACAGGCAGATGAGAGAAGTACAGGCAGATGAGAGAAGTACAGGCAGATGAGAGAAGTACAGGCAGATGAGAGAAGTACAGGCAGATGAGAGAAGTACAGGCAGATGAGAGAAGTACAGGCAGATGAGAGAAGTACAGGCAGATGAGAGAAGTACAGGCAGATGAGAGAAGTACAGGCAGATGAGAGATGTACAGGCAGATGAGAGATGTTCAGGCAGATGAGAGATGTACAGGCAGATGAGAGAAGTACAGGCAGATGAGAGAAGTACAGGCAGATGAGAGAAGTACAGGCAGATGAGAGAAGTACAGGCAGTTGAGAGAAGTACAGGCAGATGAGAGAAGTACAGGCAGATGAGAGAAGTACAGGCAGATGAGAGAAGTACAGAGACATGGGGTGATGAAGGGGACAATAAAATGAGTGATCTGAATGCAATAAAAAAGTAAATTTTCAGTTACAGCCCAACCCACAAAACACTGAGTGCCGCATTAAATATGTGTCCCCATCCCTGACGCTAGACCTTACATAAGCTGTGCACATAGTTACAGACCTAACATAGGTTGTGCACATAGTTACAGACCTTACATAAGTTGTGCACACAGTTACAGACCTTACATAAGTTGTTATCATAGTTACAGACCTAACATTAGTTGTGCACATAGTTACAGACCTAACATAAGTTGTGCACATAGGTACAGATCTAACATAAGTTGTGCACATAGTTACAGACCTTACATAAGTTGTGCACACAATTACATACTTTACATAAGTTGTGAACACAGTTACAGACCTTACATAAGTTGTGCACACAGTTACAGACCTTACATAAGGTGTGCACACAGTTACAGACCTTATATAAGTTGTGCACACAGTTACAGACCTTACATAAGTTGTCCACATAGTTACAGACCTTACATAAGCTGTGCACACAGTCACATACCTTACATAAGTTGTGCACATAGTTACAGACCTTACACGAGTTGTGCACACAGTTACATCGCCTACACAAACGTGGCTGTGCCCACGGTTACACTGCCTACACAAACCTGGCTGTGTCCACAGTTACACCGCCTACACAAACGTGGCTGTGCCCACAGTTACACAAACGTGGCTGTGCCCACAGTTACACCGCCTACACAAACTTGGTTGTCCTTTAATCACCATGGAATGCTCAAATCCCTCGAGTGTTGTCGGGGCCGAAAATGAAACAAAAATAACAATTTTGTGAACTTTCCAAAGTCTGTCATAGAGGCGACCAAAGAGGGTCTGCTTCATCCAGAAGATGCCAGTTAAAGCTCCAAGAAATCTGGATACATCAACAAACAAGAAAAATCAACTCCATCATCCAAGACTGACGAAGGTCCTCTGTCAATTTGACCAATGACACAAAGCAGAGGAAGCCACATAGAATCAACATCGCTAACTGGCCTGATTCCTTCTAGGAATGGGAAGCTGGAAGGTCCGTAGAATGAACTGATATGACAAGACTGCCCACAAGTTGCAGCCGAGATGGGAAACTACCAAATTGATATCATAGAACATGATGGAAAGAAGTTGAGGCGGTGAGACTTGGCACATGGCAAGTGCTGCTGTCCGCTGGGCACAATGAAGAAGGTGTACACCATGGTCTGCAGGCATTCATAATTTTGTTCCAATCTGATGCATAGGGCAGAACAGCAGCTGGTCCCATTACATGAAGTCTGTATTCGAGCTTTGCAGTGACTTACTAAAACAGCAATGTTTTTATGTGATGAGATTGCCAGCTTCAAGCACAACCCTTGTTAGCCCCCTTTAACACAGTAATTAGATGGTGACAGTGGTCATAGTCCCCAACCTGGCTCCCACATTGATTATACAATCGATTATTTATGGATATATTTGCCAAACTTTCCAGATGAACAGTTATCACCAGAGAGGAAGTGATCCACAGTGGTGATGTTGTTGTGGTGGTGGTTGTGATGATGATGATGATGATAACCTACTTGTTATCAAAGTAGAAGGTGGACAGCAAGGCGGGTACCTCCACCACGGCCAAGAGGAAGATGTTGACATGGATGGTTCCTGCAAGCCGTGAGGCGCTGAAGGAGATACCGTAGTACACCAGGGCCAAGGTCATCCTAGTACAAATCCGTCCACAGAAATAGGAAAAAGTACATTTAACAAAGTACACATCAATCAGAAAAAGTACATTTAACAAAGTACATGGCAATCAGAAAAAGTACACTTAACAAAGTACATGACAATCAGAAAAAGTGCATTTAACAAATTACACAGCAATCAGAAAAATAGCATTAACAAAGTAGATTTGTAACAAGGAAGGTCCACAGCTGACAAAAGTTCAACATTACCTAAAACTCAAATAAGATACAGGTACTGGCAATAAATACAACAAAAGCTCAACACAAACATATTTCTTTGGAAGACGACTATTAGAAACAATCTATCAATCAAAATATGTGGGGTAGAGCTTATTCCATTTGCTGGATCTTTGTAGCAGACATGGATCTCTGTAGCAGACATTGATCTCTGTAGCAGATATTGATCTTTGTAACAGACATTGATCTCTGTAGCAGACATTGATCTCTGTAGCAGACATTGATCTCTGTAGCAGACATTGATCTCTGTAGCAGACATTGATCTCTGTAACAGACATTGATCTCTGTAGCAGACATTGATCTCTGTAGCAGACATTGATCTCTGTAGCAGACATTGATCTTTGTAACAGACATTGATCTCTGTAGCAGACATTGATCTCTGCAGCAGACATTGATCTCTGTGGCAGACATTGATCTTTGTAACAGACATTGATCTCTCTAGCAGACAGTAAAGAGGTCTGCTTCTACTCTATACATCTTACACTCCCTTTAAACAAATTCAAGCGACACTATTTGAATAAAAACACAATACAACCAGATTATTTATTACTTCACAATATACACGTCTTCTCACTCAATTCTTTCACTGGACTTGCTAAAACAATCCTACTTGACCCGCTATTCTATACGACAGCCTACCGTTAATCATTTTCTTATTAAAACTCTAATCGCTCGATTCTCTCTCCTCTCCTGAACTGACCTGTTGTGGGTAAGTACGAGCAGAAACGATCAACTAATTTTGTCGTCCTTTGTGGCCGAATAGCTCTGATGGTAAGTTATTATTTTCTCAACCCATGTTGTCGTCCGTGGTCCTGTTCCTCTTCGTCGGTGGTAGATCAATGTGGTATCGCCGTCATCAATGGAAGACTGACTAGTCCTACTGACGTCACGACAGTATTTACGTTGGATAAATAATTACTTTGCTTGCTGCTAATACTTGAAGATGTTCTTCCTCGCTCATCTCTCTCCACTCATCTATCTCTCATCTGAATGTCTCTCCTCTCATCTGAATGTCTCTCCTCTCATCTGACTGTGTCTCCTCTCATCGGAATGTCTCTCCTCTTATTTGAATGTCTCTCCTCTCATCTAAATGTCTCTCCTCTCATCTGACTGTCTCTCCTCTCAACTGAATGTCTCTCCTCTCATCTAAATGTCTCTCCTCAGCTGCGTGTCTATCTCAACTGCCTCTCTCCGTCGACTGCCTCACTCAGTGCCTCTTCTCTGTCCCAAACTATTTTTTATTTTTTTAAATTTCACATGTTTGCCTAACTAGTTTCTACTGGCGGAGGCGCGCCTATTCCACCACAGACCGTTGTCAATTCGGCGATATTAAGACGCATAAACCAGTGCTTAGATGTATGTGTGCGTCTGTATGTACCTATGCTAGGTTTGTGCGCTCTCAGTGTAATGGAAGGGTGTCCTGTCTGGGACTTACATTTGCTCCTCATAAGGTATGGCATAAAGTGCTTTGGGCAACCATGAGGAAGTATTATATCAACGGAAATTTTATAACGGTCCTTGAACACCTGTATGACAAGGCGTCTAGCGCAGTTCTTGTGAATGGGAGGCGAGGGGACTGGTTTCGCACATCAGTTGGTGCGAGACAGGGGTGTACACTCTATCCAACTCTTTTCAATATATTCATTGAAGGAATTATTAATGAGGCACTTGGAGGTCACGTTGGTACTGTCAAGATAGGGGGCCGAACGATTACCAACCTTCGTTTTGGAGATGATATCGACGGGTTGGCTGGTTCAGAAGCAGAATTCCAGGAAGGGGTCAGAAGGCTCGATGAAACAGCTCTGGACTATGGTATGGAGATAAACTCTGGAAAGACAAAATTAATGACCAACAACGCCACGGGCTTCAACAGCAGGATAAAAGCTAACGGTCAGGAACTCGAAGTGGTTGACCGTTTTAAATTTCTTGGGTCGATTGTCAGTGATGAAGGATCAAAATGTGAGGTGTTGGCCAGAATAGATCAGACAATAGCGGCGCTTGCACGGCTTAACAAAATCTGGCAAGATAAACGGTTAGCACTATGCACGAAAATCAGATTAATGCGTACACTGGACCTGTCAATATTCCTCTATGCTTGTGAGACATGGACAGTTACAGCTGACATTCAACGAAGGATTCAGGCCTTGGAGATGAGATGTTTCCCAACAATTTTGAACGTCACGTACAAAGATCGAGTTGCAAACGAGGAAATACGAGATAGAATTACAACAGCAATGGGGCCTTTCGAAGACCTCTTGGCAACTGTCAAAAGAAGGAAACTCTCTTGGTACGGTCACATGTCGAGATCAAATGGTCTTGCAAATACAATCCTCCACGGAAAGCTGCATGGCAGACGACGAAGAGGCCGGCCGAAAAAGAGATGGGAGGTCAACATAAAAGAATGGACCAGTCTCCGACCAGAAGAGTCACAGGCAGCGGCATCTGACAGAGAGGGATGGCGTGGGGTTCTGAGGATGTCTTCATGTGGGCCGCAACTACCTCACCGGTCACGGAATGACCTGACCTGAAAACAAGTTTTATTCCTTCCTTCCAACTGTCTTAAATGTAAAACAGGCCATGTCCTCCCGCATTGAGCCTTTCCTCCCAACGCGTTTAGCATCTTACCTATCTCCTTTGTGTTTGTTTCAAGTTCCTTCTCCTTTGTGTTTCGATCTACTTCTGTTCCTCTTACCCCAAGGATTCCACTACAGAGATTGTCTTGTAATGCTGTCAGCTCATTTCCATAATATGTGCGCTAACCAATACTAGCACCCTCTCTCCATCTCATGATATCTGTCAGGTTCTGTCCAACAATACTAGCATCTTCTCTCCATCTCATGATATCTGTCAGGTTATGTCCAACAATACTAGCATCTTCTCCCCATCTCATGATACACTGATAACTGATTCTGTCCAACAGTTCCTTATGAGTGACCGTATGGTATAATTTCAATATGTCGATCTGTACCAGCAGCCATTAGGACGGACTAAACATTAGAGTTAAGGAATAAATTCGGGTGCTGGACCACATTTCTATGAATCTTAAAACCAAGACATCATCCGGTCTCAGTCATTGACCATATACCCATCTCTCAATCTGTGTCTATTTATGAATATAAAATGAACAAATAGATATGAGTCATGTGCAGAAGACGAGACAGCCCACTGCCCAAACTTAAATTGCTTTCTGTCCACATAAGTAGTATCAATAATCAAAAGTAAGTCCTGTCCAATAAACAAAAACACACTTTGCTTCTGTGGATTATCTAATATCACGTTGGCCTTATTATCCAGAGGTGTGGATTACCTAAGAATATCACTTGTGTTTATTGTCTAGACGTTTGCTCCCTGTAGAACATAGGAGCTCGGCTGTTTTCTTGACGACACTTTCCACCCCCCCCCCCCCTCCCCACAACTTGGTAGAGTATTCCAACATGTATACTTACAAAGAAGGCTGTGACAGTAGACAGGAGCGGATACCAGTGGAAGCAGAAGACAGGAGCAGATACCAGTGGAAGCAGGAGCAGATAACAGTGGAAGCATAAGACAGGAGTGTATACCAGTGGAAGCAAAATACAGGAGCAGATACCAGTGGAAGCATAAGACAGGAGTAGATACCAGTGGAAGCATAAGACAGGAGTAGATACCAGTGGAAGCAGAAGACAGGAGTAGATACCAGTGGGAGCAGAAGACAGGAGCAGATACCAGTGGAAGCAAAATACAGGAGTAGATACCAGTGGAAACAGAAGACAGGAGTAGAAACCAGCGGAAGCAGAAGACAGGAGTAGATACCAGTAGAAGCAGAAGAGAGGAGCAGATACCAGTGGAAGCAGGAGCAGATACCAGTGGAAGCAGAAGACAAGAGCAGATACCAGTGGAAGCAGGAGCAGATACCAGTGGAAGCAGGAGCAGATACCAGTGGAAGCAGAAGACAGGAGCAGATACCCGTGGAAGCAGGAGCAGATACCAGTGGAAGCAGAAGACAGGAGCAGATACCCGTGGAAGCAGGAGCAGATACCAGTGGAAGCAGAAGACAGGAGCAGATACCAGTGGAAGCAGGAGCAGATACCAGTGGAAGCAGAAGACAGGAGCAGATACCAGTGGAAGCAGAAGACAGGAGCAGATACCCGTGGAAGCAGGAGCAGATACCAGTGGTAGCAGGAGCAGATACCAGTGGAAGCAGAAGATCAATGTGGTGGTAGTGCTTGTCCTGTCCCTGAAGAGGTCCATGTATGCGTACTGGCTGCTGCTCTTGTGTGCCTTCTGTTCTTCCCAGGCAACAGCCTGCCACACAGAAAGAAATGGATCAAATGTGATGTGGCTATAACAGGATTTAATAACTGTAGCAGCAGTTGTTGTAGTTTTAATGTAGTATGTGATAGTTATAGTTACAGCTGCTACAATACTACAAATATACAGACAAACAAGTGGACAATAACAATTCCTCAAACAATTCGAAGTTGGAGAAAAGTAATGACAATTCGTGCGGCTGTAATTATCACATTTCATTTTATTTTGTCCACGTCAGCGTGACTTTTCGATAACGCTATCAGTAGCCCCACCGGCTCTAAAATGGGTTACTGCAAGTGGTAGACACGTCACAAGATATTTTACATCAGTAGCCCCACCGGCTCTAAAATGGGTTACTGCAAGTGGTAGACACGTCACAAGATATTTTACATCAGTAGCCCCACCAGCTCTAAAATGCGTTCACTGCAAGTGGTAGACACGTCACAAGATATTTTACATCAGTAGCCCCACCGGCTCTAAAATGGGTTCACTGCAAGAGGTAGACACGTGACAAGATATTTTACATCAGTAGCCCCACCGGCTCTAAAATGGGTTCACTGCAAGAGGTAGACACGTGACAAGATATTTTACATCAGTAGCCCCACCAGCTCTAAAATGGGTTCACTGCAAGAGGTAGACACGTGACAAGATATTTTACATCAGTAGCCCCACCAGCTCTAAAATGGGTTCACTGCAAGAGGTAGACACGTGACAAGATATTTTACATCAGTAGCCCCACCGGCTCTAAAATGGGTTCACTGCAAGTGGTAGACACGTGACAAGATATTTTACATCAGTAGCCCCACCGGCTCTAAAATGGGTTCACTGCAAGAGGTAGACACGTGACAAGATATTTTACATCAGTAGCCCCACCAGCTCTAAAATGGGTTCACTGCAAGTGGTAGACACGTGACAAGATATTTTACATCAGTAGCCCCACCGGCTCTAAAATGGGTTCACTGCAAGTGGTAGACACGTCACAAGATATTTTACATCAGTAGCCCCACCGGCTCTAAAATGGGTTCACTGCAAGTGGTAGACACGTGACAAGATATTTTACATCAGTAGCCCCACCGGCTCTAAAATGGGTTCACTGCAAGTGGTAGACACGTCACAAGATATTTTACATCAGTAGCCCCACCAGCTCTAAAATGGGTTCACTGCAAGTGGTAGACACGTCACAAGATATTTTTCCTCAAACAAAAATTAGTTTCCAAGGAATAGCTGATTGCTTGGTGGTTTGGACAAACTGTTGTACAAAGTTTATTAAACTGGTTTGGTCAAACCGTGTCAGGTGAGGAGGGCCGTGTCAGGTGAGGAGGGCCGTGTCAGGTGTGGAAGACCTTTTCAGGTGTGGAAGACCTTTTCAGGTGTGGAAGACCTTTTCAGGTGTGGAAGACCATGTCAGGTGTGGAAGACCTTTTCAGGTGTGGAAGACCTTTTCAGGTGGGGAAGACCTTTTCAGGTGTGGAAGACCTTTTCAGGTGTGGAAGACCATGTCACGTGTGGAAGACCTTTTCATGTGTGGAAGACCTTTTCAGGTCTGGACGGCCTAGACAAGGAAGACAGAAAAGCTATGGATGACCTCTTCCTCTTATTCCGATTAGCAGACTAAGAGCAGTATTATGGTGTCGGTGCAGCGTTCGAATCTATCTTGCTTCTAAAGTCTTAGTGGACCTGTACTTCTACAGGGTGCATGTGTCCCTGTGCAGGTCCCAGCTCTGACGTGGGCTGGCTGTCCCAGGTCTGGCGTGAGCTGGATGTGCAGGTCCCAGCTCTGACCTGGGCTGGCTGTGCAGGTCCCAGCTCTGACGGGACGTCCCTGTCCAGGTCCCAGCTCTGACGTGGCTGGCTGTGCAGGTCTAAGCTCTGACATGGGCTGGCTGTGCAGTTCCCAGCTCTGACGTGAGGTTTCCGTGCATGTCCCAGCTCTGACGTGGGCTGGCTGTCCCGGTGCACGTCCCAGCTCTGACGTGAGCTGGCTGTCCCCGTGCAGGTCCCAGCTCTGACGTGAGGTCCCCGTGCAAGTCTCAGCTCTGACGTGGGCTGGCTGTCCACTTGCAGGTCCTTCTTCTTCTTCTTCGTTCGTTCTCAATCTCTCACTACCAAACCCTGAAAGGGCTTAAGTAGCAGAATGTAATCCAGAGAACGGAATGCGTTGTTCGTAGTTTACAGCTTGGCTGCGATATTTGCACCTTTCAGTCCAATACATCCGACTTCAGCAAGCCTTTTTTGAGTACCGGGTTAGCATTCCCTCTTCGATCCCTTCTCCTTAGCCAGTCTGCCCTGCTACAGCCTGTTATCCAGGATCACCACGTGGAGGTGTAGAAGAGTCTTGGCAGCTCTGGTTCGCTGGCCCTGACGCTAGCAGTCAGCTATGGGTCGCTGACCACTGCAGCTCATGTGCTGCTCAGCATCTTGATCTCCACTTGCAGGTCCCACCTCTGACGTGGGCTGGCTGTCCACTTGCAGGTCCCACTCTGACGTGGGCTGGGTGTCCACTTGCAGGTCCCACCTCTGACGTGGGCTGGGTGTCCACTTGCAGGTCCCACCTCTGACGTGGGCTGGGTGTCCACTTGCAGGTCCCACCTCTGACGTGGGCTGGGTGTCCACTTGCAGGTCCCACCTCTGACGTGGGCTGGCTGTCCACTTGCAGGTCCCACCTCTGACGTGGGCTGGGTGTCCACTTGCAGGTCCCACCTCTGACGTGGGCTGGCTGTCCACTTGTAGGTCCCACCTCTGACGTGGGCTGGCTGTCCCCTTGCAGGTCCCACCTCTGACGTGGGCTGGGTGTCTACTTGCAGGTCCCACCTCTGACGTGGGCTGGGTGTCCACTTGCAGGTCCCACCTCTGACGTGGGCTGGCTGTCCACTTGCAGGTCCCACCTCTGACGTGGGCTGGCTGTCCAGTTGCAGGTCCCACCTCTGACGTGTCTGGCTGTCCACTTGCAGGTCCCACATCTGACGTGGGCTGGCTGTCCACTTGCAGGTCCCACCTCTGACGTGGGCTGTGTGTAGTCAGGAGGATGAGTAGTTAACCGATGTGCGAGTCCAACTTAATGGACTAAAAAACTAGAACAAAGTAGACCCGCAGCCTGTTAGGTGCCATCTATGCTGCTCTAAACAAACCACCTAACCATGGCCGGGTGTTATGCCATGTCACACAGTTAGTCACCTCTTACGACATTCTCTCTGTGTGGCAGTGGTACTATTCTTGTCCTTCTCATTTACAAAGACCCCGCCGGAGCAGTTGGGTTGTTCTCAAAGATACAGTATATCCCTTACAGTGAGAGAGGGGAGAGAGAGAGAGAGGGGGGGGGGCAAAGAGGGTAAGTGAGAGATGGACAGAGAGGGTGAGTGAGAGAGGGACAGAGAGGATGAATGAGAGAGGGACAGACAGGGTGAGTGAGAGAGGGACAGAGAGGGTGAATGAGAGAGGGACAGACAGGGTGAGTGAGAGAGGGACAGAGAGGGTGAGTGAGAGAGGGATAGAGAGGGTGAGTGAGAGAGGGACAGAGAGGGTGAGTGAGAGAGGGACAGAGGGTGAGTGAGAGAGGGACAGAGAGGGTGAGTGAGAGAGGGGCAGAGAGGGTGAGTGAGAGAGGGGCAGAGAGGGACAGAGAGAGAGAGGGACAGAGAGGGTAAGTGAGAGATGGACAGAGAGAGAGAGGGACAGAGGGGGTGAGTGAGAGAGGGACAGAGATAGAGGGACAGAGAGGGTGAGTGAGAGAGGGACAGAGAGAGAGAGGGACAGAGAGAGAGAGGGACAGAGAGAGAGAGGGACAGAGAGTGCGAGTGTGAGAGGGACAGAGAGAGAGGGACAGAGAGAGAGGGTGAGTGAGAGAGGAACAGAGATGGACAGAGAGGGTGAGAGAGGGACAGAGAGAGGAGAGGGACAGAGAGAGAGGGTGAGAGAGAGGAACAGAGAGGGACAGAGAGGGTGAGTGAGAGAGGGACAGAGAGGGTGAGTGAGAGGGACAGAGAGGGTGAGTGAGAGAGGGACAGAGAGGGTGAGTGAGAGAGGGACAGAGAGGGTGAGTGAGAGAGGGACAGAGAGGGTGAGTGATAGAGGGACAGAGAGGGTGCGTGAGAGGGACAGAGAGGGTGAGTGAGAGAGGGACAGAGAGGGTGAGTGAGAGAGGGACAGAGAGGGTGAGTGAGAGAGGGGCAGAGAGAGAGAGGGACAGAGAGGGTGAGTGAGAGAGGGACAGAGAGAGAGGGACAGAGAGTGCGAGTGTGAGAGGGACAGAGAGAGAGAGGGACAGAGAGAGATTGGGACAGAGAGAGGGACAGATAGAGACGGAGAGAGAGGGACAGATAGAGAGGGACAGAGAGTGAGAGAGAGGGACAGAGAGAGAGGGCCAGAGAGAGAGGGCCAGAGAGGGTAAGTGAGATAGGGACAGAGAGGGTGAGTGAGAGAGGGACAGAGAGAGGAGGGACAGAGAGAGGGAGAGAGAGGGTGAGTGAGAGAGGGACAGAGAGAGACAGAGAGGGACATAGAGAGAGACAGAGAGGGAGAGAGAAGGACAGAGAGAGAGGGGGGCAGAGAGAGAGGGACAGAGAGAGGAGAAAGAGACAGAGAGAGATAGAGAGGGAGAGAGAGGGACAGAGAGAGAGGGGCAGAGAGAGAGAGGGACAGAGAGCGAAAGAGGAATAGAGAGTGACCACATCTGACATTGACTTGGCGTGTTCCTGTGGTCATGGACGATTTGGTGGAACTGAACTGGGACGCCATACTTGACACGTGACCTCACCTGTAGAGTGATGGACGCTTTCCGTGGTTGCAGCATGTGGTTGGTCAGGGCAACCTTCATCACCACATCGTGGGCTGCCTTCATCTCGTCATGGACTGTCAACCACCTCAGACTTTCTGGTACGTAGCTGAGGACACAACGAGCACAGTGGTAGTGGTAGCGGTTGTGGTTCACGTATGTTGAGTGAGATAGCATATGCCAAGTCAACATTTCGTTAAGAAAGAAGGTAATATGCTTGGACCGACCAATTGGTCCACATCTGGCTATTTAGCTGATATGCATGGCCCACTGAACTATCGCGCTGATCAGCCACACTAGCAAGATACTCTTGAGAATCATATCAAGAAGGATAGAGACAAGGTTTGAATCTGAAATTCACGTAGTCTAGGCAGGTTTTAAGAAAGACAGAGGGAGCAGGGACTACATATTCAATTTAAGGAATATCTACGAAAAATGTAGAGAGTTTAATGTAGACATGTACACATATTTCATTGATTACACTAAGGCCTTTGACACGGTAAAACATCAAAATCTGTGCAGAATCATGAAGGAAATGGGGTTTCCCTTGCATATTGTCCATCTCATTGAAACATTATACCAAGATCAACAAGCTGCTGTCCGAGTATCTAGGCAAACATCGGATTGGTTTGCAGTACAAAAGGGAGTAAGACAGGGATGTATCCTCTCACTTTATCTATACAACATATATGGGGAATGTATTATGAGAAATGTTCGAGAAGACGAGAACATTGAAAGTTTCGACCCATTTACGATTGGGAGGTACGAGATTCCAGAGTTACGATACGCAGATGACACAGTGATACTATCAAGAAGTGCAGAAGGGCTAGAGTAGCTACTTTCAGACGTTAATTGACATAGTAAAGATCAAAACCTGTTAAAAACATAAATAAAACAAAGATAATGACCACCGATAAAACACAATGTCAGCATACATTTACAGTGGGTGGTGAGGAAATAGATCAGGTTACACATTTTGAATAGCTGGGCTCCAGAATTGACAAAAATGACGACTGCTCGAAAGAAATCAGAAGAAGACTAGCCATGGCAATGCAGAGACTGAACAGCCTGAAGAAATTATGGCAGAGCACCAACAAAATGATAAAAGTAAGTCCTGAGAGCCTGTGTTTTTCCTGTGCCAGCTTATGGCTGCCAATCATGGACGATTATCAAAACTCCCAGACAAAGAATCGAATCCTTCGAGTCAAAATGTTACAGAAGGATCCTCAGAATACCCTGGACAGAGAAAAAGACAAATATAGACATTCGGCAAGAGTTGAGCAAAGAGGAGAACTGGTTTATCAATTCCATTTTGGCTAGAAAATGTAAATACTTTGGTCACATCAAGAGACACAACGGTCTCGAGAGAACAGTGATGGAAGGTATGGTGCCAGGCAAAAGAGGAAGGGGTAGACCAAGAAGACGATGGCACCAAGATATCCAGGGATGCCTGGGTATGACTGGCGGAGGCTGATGTTTTGGCAAGGAAACGAGTTTCTTTCAGACAGACTGTGATGGGAGCGACGTTCTACAAAGGACATGCTACATGATGATGACAAATTGGTCTACTTCTGGCTATGTAGCTAATATGCATGGACCACATTCTTAAATATTGTTGGATATGTTTTCTGTACTTTTTTTTGGGTATGATCAGAGCCATCTCAAGCCATGTCGTCATCTTTATCATCACGACCATCCCATAATGACATCCAGTCATCACGACCATCCCATAATGACATCCAGTCATCACGACCATCCCATAATGACATCCAGTCATCACGATCATCCCATAATGACATCCAGTCATCACGATCATCCCATAATTACATCAAGTCATCACGACCATCCCATTATGACATCAAGTCATCACGACCATCCCATAATGACATCAAATCATCACGACCATCCCATAATGACATCCAGTCATCACGACCATCCCATAATGACATCAAGTCATCACGACCATCCCATAATGACATCAAGTCATCACGACCATCCCATAATGACATCCAGTCATCACGCCTATCCCATAATGACATCCAGTCATCACGACCATCCCATAATGACATCAAGTCATCACGACCAACTCATAATGACATCAAGTCATCACGACTATCCCATAATGACATCAAGTCATCACCACCATCCCATAATGACATCCAGTCATCACGACCATCCCATAATGACATCAAGTCATCACGACCATCCCATAATGACATCAAGTCATCACGACCATCCCATAATGACATCAAGTCATCACGACCAACCCATAATGACATCAAGTCATCACGACTATCCCATAATGACATCAAGTCATCACGACCATCCCATAATGACATCCAGTCAAATCGACCATCCCATAATGATATCAAGTCATCACGACCATCCCATAATGACATCAAGTCATCACGACCATCCCATAATGACATCCAGTCCTCACGATCATCCTATAATGACATCAAGTCATCACGACCATCCCATAATGACATCCAGTCATCACGACCATCCCATAATGACATCAAGTCATCACGACCATCCCATAATGACATCAAGTCATCACGACCATTCCATAATGACATCCAGTCATCACGACCATCCCATAATGACATCAAGTCATCACGACCATCCCATAATGACATCAAGTCGTATTACATGCAATGCCTATTAATTAATGACACACATTATCTAGACGGTACACTACCAAACAAATCGTGAACTACTGAGGTTCTTACATGGACCCAGCAACTCCATCATGCCGTATAAATGTTTGCACAAACTTAGGGAACATTATATACAAGCTCCCTCCCAAAGTGTGCACCTCTGTGAGTGAGAGAAAAGCCAAAAGTTCTGGGAGTGACAGAAAAGTCAAAAGTAGATGTTTGCGTTTTAGAACTGCGCAAGATGAGAGCAATCTTCAGGCGTGTCTTGTAGCTCCGTGAACGTCAGGGGGTTAACTTCAAACCTTCACATTCTACAATTGTGCATCGCAGAACACGTGATCGAGTGGCTCCTCTTCTACCATCAGCTGTGGCAAGTTGTTTCTGGTTTCTACAAGATAAGAAGGTCTTCCTGAGGTCTAAGCCGTGTTTATCAGACATGTCGTCACATTAACAACTCAATCCTTAGGTGTGGAGGCTTCCCTATTTGTTTTAGTAGATTATAGTACCAGGCCGATTTGAAAAGTGTTGTCTTTGAGAGGATCATTTAATTAATTTGTAAGATTTACACATGACGTGACGAATAAGGCAGTTTGGACATCGTTAAGAGAGAGGTCGGCCAATGTAAAACCTATTGAGTCTGGTAGAAGCAGGCAATCTCACATGGTATGGGCATGTTTCAAGATCGTCTGGTTTAACCAAGATAGGTCTGCTAGGTACTGAGTCTGGGAAGCGTAGGAGAGTAGGCAGTAAAATAGATGGGAAGACAACATCAGAGAGTGGACGGGAAGGTCTATAGCTAGAACAAATATCCTGGCACAAAAAACCGAATGGAGTGGCGTGAGCTGGTCCAAAAACTGCAGTATTGATGCCACAATGACCTTTCAGGTTACGGGACATGATGATGATGCATGAGCCATACATTTTCTTGCAGCTTGAAATGTCGTTTAGGTCATGTGATACTATTTGTCAACGTTTTCATCAATTCCGGTCCACAACAACGCAAACGTCGGACAAGTTGTTGCATCTCCCATCGAGGAAAGAGCAGACGTCTCCAGTAACCTGGTATACAAAGCATACTTAGTATTTAGGGGCAGATTTGTTCTGATACCCGTACTCCATAGACTGACACTTTTTTCAATGAGTCATAATGATATGCCCATGACTTATCGACAATAATAATTCGGTGATTAAAGGCATCGCCTCCCAGTTCATACCGCGACAGAGGTTCCTGCTGTCGGCTCTGTTTTATATCCCGTGTCAGCGCGGAGGACCCATCTCGCACACACTTATCTAGACCCGAGGGACCATTCTCGCACCCATTTTCCTAGACCCGGAGGACCCATCTACCACCCACTTTCCTAAACCCGAGGGACCCATCTAGCACCCACTTTCCTATACCCAAGCAAGGCATGGATAAGGGGACTGAGGTGCTCAATCAAAACCTCAATCATTGACCCGATAAAAATCAGTTCGTCTAAGCGAACATCATGATGTGCATCCACAGGATGTGATCGGCCGTTCGCTGTGAGCCTTGCCATGCAGGTTTCTCATAGCTGGATTGTCGCCTGTTACAGTCCGTGCCCACCCACTGGCAGTACTGACATCCACACAGACGTCATCATATACTGCATTCTTCGATGCATGTCAATGGGCACAAAACCTTCGGCTGTTAGAAATTCAATCACAGCACTTTGCTTTCTACACAATATTACTATTCTTTGCTCCCCACTCGGACCCTGGCTACAGAAAAACTTGAGGACTCCGGCTACACTGTCTACAGAAGAATTTTTGGACCCCGGCTACACTATCTACAGAAGAACTTTTGGACCCCAGCTAAACTGTTTACAGAGAACTTTGGAACCCGGCTAAACTGTCTACAGAAGAACTTGTGGACCCCGGCTAAACTGTCTACAGAGAACTTTGGAACCCGGCTAAACTGTCTACAGAAAAACTCTATACTCACTGGTGTGTCCAAGTGTAGTAAAGTATTGGCAAACATTGATTGGTCATTCTTCGAACATGGCCTTCTAGGTGTGGCGATTGATTGGCCCCCGTTCTGCAACAGACGGCCTGAGGTTCTGCTCTTATATTTAACTTAAGCCCACCCCAACAAATTTCAGACACTATTTGAAAACGAACAAATTCTTTATTTCTACACAAATTTCTCTTTCCTCTTCTATCAAACTTTTGTGGACTGCCACTGATGGTAAATTCGTAATGATTTCACCCAGGTGGTCGTCCTTGGTTCTGACCTTTTTGACGACTGTAAATTAACGTGGTATAGAAGACTAGATCAACATGATATTGAAGGTAAGATACCCTTCTCAGTACTAAGAAAATTTAGGACGGCTTGAGCTAGAGAACCAACTCTAAGTGTGTCTCTGGTTTCAGCCAGTCCAATGTCAATTCAGTTTGTCCTTTGTTCAGGAGCAGCTCTTCCCAGTGACTCCTCGCTCGCTGGTCTCTTTCTGTTAAACTGATCTTCTAGAGCCTGGGTCGTGCTGCTATATTCTCCTCCTTGACCAAATCGCGTGATCCCAAAAAACACGCATGATTTCTGGCCTCTTGTTCGCCAGAATATTTACGCGAGACTTCAGAAATCGCAATTTTTGACATAAATTATTCTACCTGTATTAACAAGCTAAAACACGCGAATCCTGGCGCGCGGACTGTATAACGACTAATTGCATCATATTATCTAGAGCCTCACCTGAATAGGTTTTAGTTGACTCATGGAACAAAGGTACGCCATAAAATTTGACCACTTTCATTTTGGCGGGACTGAGTTCAGCTTTACTGGCTCAAATCGTCACTTAGTTTAATAACAGAAAAATGGTTTACTATTTATCTTCCCTTCCTTATTGCTAACTATTTAACCCCCAGTCATGTCTATCATCATACTGACTATATGGGCTACAAGGCTAATGTCGAAAACGGTCTTCTAGGTGTGGTCATTGATTGATCATCCTTTAAACATGGCTTTCTTGGAGTGGTCATTGATTGGTCATCTTTTAAACATGGCTTTCTTGGAGTGGTCATTGATTGGTCATCTTTTAAACTTGGCTTTCTTGGAGTGGTCATTGACTGGTCATTCTTTAAACATGGCTTTCTATGTGTGGTCATTGATTGGTCATCTTTTAAACATGGCTTTCTTGGAGTGGTCATTGACTGGTCATTCTTTAAACATGGCTTTCTATGTGTGGTCATTGATTGGTCATCCATCAAAAATGGATTTCTTGGCGTGGTCATTGATTGTTCATCTTTTAAACATGACTTTCTAGGTGTGGTCATTGGTTGGTCCTCCTTTAAACATGACTTTCTAGGTGTGGTCATTTGTTGGTCCTCCTTTAAACATGACTTTCTAGGTGTGGTCATTGGTTGGTCCTCCTTTAAACATGACTTTCTAGGTGTGGTCATTGGTTGGTCATCCTTTAAAAACAGTCTAGGTGTGATCATTGGTTGGTCCTCCCTTAAACATGAATTTCTAGGTGTGGTCATTGGTTGGTCATCCCTTAAACATGACTTTCTAGGTGTGGTCATTGGTTGGTCATCCTTTTAACACAGTCTAGGTGTGGTCATTGGTTGGTCATCCTTTAAACATGACTTTCTAGGTGTGGTCATTGGTTGGTCATCCTTTAAAGACAGTCTAGGTGTGGTCATTGGTTGGTCCTCCTTTAAAGACAGTCTAGGTGTGGTCATTGGTTGGTCATCCTTTAAAGACAGTCTAGGTGGGGTCATTGATGGGTCCTTCTTTAAAGACAGTCTAGGTGTGGTCATTGATTGGTCATCCTTTAAAGACAGTCTATGTGTGGTCATTGATTGGTCCTCCTTTAAAGACAGTCTAGGTGGGGTCATTGATGGGTCCTTCTTTAAAGACAGTCTATGTGTGGTCATTGATTGGTCATCCTTTAAAGACAGTCTATGTGTGGTCATTGGTTGGTCATCCTTTAAAGACAGTCTAAGTGTGGTCATTGGTTGGTCCTCCTTTAAAGACAGTCTAGGTGTGGTCATTGGTTGGTCCTCCTTTAAAGACAGTCTAGGTGTGGTCATTGGTTGGTCATCCTTTAAAGACAGTCTAAGTGTGGTCATTGGTTGGTCCTCCTTTAAAGACAGTCTAGGTGTGGTCATTGGCTGGTCCTCCTTTAAAGACAGTCTAGGTGTGGTCATTGGTTGGTCATCCTTTAAAGACAGTCTAGGTGGGGTCATTGATGGGTCCTTCTTTAAAGACAGTCTATGTGTGGTCATTGATTGGTCATCCTTTAAAGACAGTCTAGGTGTGGTCATTGATTGGTCCTCCTTTAAAGACAGTCTAGGTGGGGTCATTGATGGGTCCTTCTTTAAAGACAGTCTATGTGTGGTCATTGATTGGTCATCCTTTAAAGACAGTCTATGTGTGGTCATTGGTTGGTCATCCTTTAAAGACAGTCTAAGTGTGGTCATTGATTGGTCCTCCTTTAAAGACAGTCTAAGTGTGGTCATTGATTGGTCATCCTTTAAAGACAGTCTAGGTGTGGTCATTGACTGGTCATCCTTTAAAGACAATCTATGTGTGGTCATTGGTTGGTAGAGTTGAATACAAGCAGGAAGTAGCACAGCACGAGACTAAACTTACAGACTTACAGGTAGCCAAACAGACCAGGCAGGGACAAAACTCCACAGGCGATGTGTAGGTAGGACCAGTTCTCCATCTGCCAACTGGCAAAGGCGAAGACGCACACACCTAGGGCCCAGATCGGTATGACCGATACCAGAGGTCTCCACTTTGATGGAAGAAACTCCAGTTGGTAAGGAAGGCTGGACACAAGAACACCTCCTATAATGATGTCATATAAATTGTGGGTCAAATGACCACCATTATGTAAGCAAGAGTCAAATGAACACCAATATGTAAGCAGGAGTCAAATGACCACCATTATGTAAGCAAGAGTCAAATGACCACCAATATGTAAGCAAGAGTCAAATGAACACCAATATGTAAGCAGGAGTCAAATGACCACCATTGTGTAAGCAGGAGTCAAATGACCACCAATATGTAAGCAGGAGTCAAATGACCACCATTATGTAAGCAAGAGTCAAATGACCATCATGAATATATACATAGTTGGATTATATAAAGACAGCTGGAATATTTAAAGACAGCTAAAACATATGAAGACAGCTGCAGCATTTAAAGACAGCTAAAACATATGAAGACAGCTGCAGCATTTAAAGACAGCTAAAACATATAAAGACAGCTGCAGCATTTAAAGACAGCTAAAACATATGAAGACAGCTGCAGCATTTAAAGACAGCTAAAACATATAAAGACAGCTGCAGCATTTAAAGACAGCTAAAACATATGAAGACAGCTGCAGCATTTAAAGACAGCTAAATGACATGAAGACAGCTGGAGATATAATGACAGCTATGATTTTCTTGGTTATATTGGATATGATAATTGTAATTATACTGAACTTGATGGTGGTGGTAATGATTCTGGTGTTGCTGGTGATGCTGGTGTTGCTGGTGATGCTGGTGAGGATGGTGGTGGTGGTGATGATGGTGGTGGTGGTGATAATGGTGGTGGTGGTAATGATGCTGGTGTTGCTGGTCATGGTGGTGGTGGTGGTGATGATGGTGCTGATGATAATTATGATCAGCCATTTCAGTTCACTGCCATAATCTATTTTCCTCGTAAACGTGGTAGTCTGCCTCAGACTTCTCTCATCGCCATACAGTGTGTCCCTCGAACAGCCACATCAATATGCCCCACAAGCCTGATAGTCTCCCTCACGGGTCTGGTGGGCTCCCTCACAAACCTGGTGATCTCCCTCACAATGCTGGTGGTCTCCCTCACAAGATTGGTGGTCTCCCTCACAAATCTGGTGGTCTCCCTCACAAGAATGGTGGTCTCCCTCACAATCCTGGTGGCCTCCCTCACAACCCTAGTGGTCTCCCTCACAAGCATAGTGGTCTGCCTCTGGTCTCACCTCACCCCATACTCTGATCCTGAAATTGATTAGATTATAACATGCTGTCATGTTGTTACTCTTGTTGAACCGACAGACACTAAAACATGCTGTCATGCTGTTACTCTTGTGGAACCAACAGACTTCTAAAACATGTTTTATTGTTTTGTTATCACCTCAAATAGGTTGGAAAAGGTCTTGACGTCACGCTACTCCTCTCGGGGATCCTACAACTGGCGTGAGCATCAAGTGTTGTGTATGAGTTGACTGGCAGTTGTCTGCTAGTCCAGCTGTTGTCTGCGAGTTCAACTGTTGTCTGCGAGTTCAACTGTCTTCTGTGAGTCCAGCTGTTGTCTGCGAGTTCAATTGTTGTCTGTGAGTTTAACTGTTGTCTGCGAGTCCAGCTGTTGTCTGTGAGTTCAACTGTTGTCTGGGAGTCCAGCTGTTGACCCGTTGATCAGATATTTCAATCTGCAGTTGCCCGTTTGCAGTCTGGAATGTGTCACGTGATTTCTCCTTAGGAATGAGTTGCACGCTTCCATGGTATCAGACTCGCCGTATTCTCTAGTCATTGACCTCTAAAGAAAAGCACACATATTTGAATGTCAGACGATCACTTACCAATACCCAGACCGATGAAGAATCGACAGGCAGCAAACATCTGCCAGCTCACAGAGAAGGCCGTGATGAAATTGAGGGCCGCATGCTCCAGCACAAAAAGGTATAGCGTTTTCTTCCGCCCAACAGAGTCCCCCATCTGCCCAGCCACCAGCGCGCCAAGCAAGACTCCCGCCATTTGGATGGATGTCACTGTGGCCTTGACCCAGGCGAGGCTGCAGACTAGATTCCACTGAAGAACAGCCAGTCTGATCGTGTATGTTTTTTGTATGTGAGTATTATCGTGTATGTTTTTTGTATGTGAGTATTATCGTGTATGTGTTTGTATGTGAGTATTATCGTGTATGTGTTTTTATGTGAGTATTATCGTGTATGTGTTTATGTGTGAGTATTATCGTGTTTGTGTTTGTATGTGAGTATTATCGTGTATGTGTTTGTATGTGAGTATTATCGTGTATGTGTTTGTTTGTGAGTATTATCGTGCATGTGTTTGTATGTGAGTATTATCGTGTATGTGTTTGTATGTGAGTATTATCGTGTATGTGTTTGTTTGTGAGTATTATCGTGTATATGTTTGTATGTGAGTATTATCGTGTATGTGTTTGTATGTGAGTATTATCGTGTATGTGTTTGTTTGTGAGTATTATCGTGTATGTGTTTATATATGTGAGTATTATCGTGTGTGTGTTTATATATGTAAGTATTATCGTGTATGTGTTTATATATCTAAGTATTATCGTGTATATGTTTATATGTAAGTATTATCGTGTATGTGTTTATACATCTAAGTATTATCGTGTATATGTTTATATGTAAGTATTATCGTGTATGTGTTTATATTTGTGAGTATTATCGTGTATGTGTTTATATATGTAAGTATTATCGTGTATGTGTTTATATATGTGAGTATTATCGTGTATATGTTTATATATGTAAGTATTATCGTGTATATGTTTATATATGTAAGTATTATCGTGTATGTGTTTATATATCTAAGTATTATCGTGTATATGTTTATATGTAAGTATTATCGTGTATGTTTTTATACATCTAAGTATTATCGTGTATATGTTTATATGTAAGTATTATCGTGTATGTGTTTATATTTGTGAGTATTATCGTGTATGTGTTTATATATGTAAGTATTATCGTGTATGTGTTTATATATGTGAGTATTATCGTGTATATGTTTATATATGTAAGTATTATCGTGTATATGTTTATATATGTAAGTGTTATCGTGTATGTGTTTATATATCTAAGTATTATCGTGTATGTGTTTATATGTAAGTATTATCGTGTATGTGTTTGTATGTGAGTATACTCAACGAAAAAAGTCACTATCCAGTTTTTGTGCATTTTTTTATATTTGAAAGTTCTCATGTAATGTCCTACTGACACATTCTTAGGCGTTACTGGAGACCATATAATTGTCTTAGCACAGTCTGAGTGTGAAGTGACCTTTCACTGACCTCCAAAATCTGATCTCATGACATTAACGACTATATCCTGTCAGTTTCTCACAATTCACGTGCCAATCACAAAATTGACCCGAGAAGTGTTCACTGGAGATATGTGATGATTGTGTCAGTCATTTCGTTCAGAAGGAAACTACTGAAAGGATGACACGATCGGCGCTAAATGGGATGTTATGGGCTGTTGGCCTGTTGGAAGGAGGAATGTCTATGTCTGTAAGAGTAAGACAATTTGATGTGTCAAGGCAGACTGTTACATTGGTACTTGATGACTGCCTGTCAGACTGTGGTTACTTTGGTACTAGACGGCTGGGATTGTTTCTGACCTGCCCCGCAGGGGACGTCCGCGATCAAAAAACAGATGGCAGGATCGTTTTATCACTTTCAGAAATCTGCGAAACAGATTTCAGTCAGCAACTGTCACTGCTAGCACCAACTGTCCCTGCTAGCACCAACTGTCCCTGCTAGCACCAACTGTCCCTGCTAGCACCAACTGTCACTGCTGGCACCAACTGTCACTGCTAGCACCAACTGTCCCTGCTAGCACCAACTGTCCCTGCTAGCACCAACTGTCACTGCTGGCACCAACTGTCCCTGCTAGCACCAACTGTCACTGCTGGCACCAACTGTCACTGCTAGCACCAACTGTCACTGCTAGCACCAACTGTCCCTGCTAGCACCAACTGTCCCTGCTAGCACCAACTGTCCCTGCTAGCACCAACTGTCCCTGCTAGCACCAACTGTCACCAGCAGCACCAACTGTTCCTGCTAGCAACAACTGTCACTGCTAGCACCAACTGTCCCTGCTAGCACCAACTGTCCCTGCTAGCACCAACTGTCCCTGCTAGCACCAACTGTCACTGCTATCACCAACTGTCCCGGCTAGCACCAACTGTCACTGCTAGCACCAACTGTCACTGCTAGCACCAACTGCCCCTGCTAGCACCAACTGTCCCTGCTAGCACCAACTGTCCCTGCTAGCACCAACTGTCCCTGCTAGCTCCAACTGTCACCAGCAGCACCAACTGTCCCTGCTAGCACCAACTGTCACTGCTAGCACCAACTGTCACTGCTAGCACCAACTGTCCCTGCTAGCACCAACTGTCCCTGCTAGCACCAACTGTCCCTGCTAGCACCAACTGTCACTGCTAGCACCAACTGTCCCTGCTAGCACCAACTGTCCCTGCTAGCACTAACTGTCCCTGCTAGCACCAACTGTCACTGCTGGCACCAACTGTCACTGCTAGCACCAACTGTCCCTGCTAGCACCAACTGTCCCTGCTAGCACCAACTGTCACTGCTGGCACCAACTGTCCCTGCTAGCACCAACTGTCACTGCTGGCACCAACTGTCACTGCTAGCACCAACTGTCACTGCTAGCACCAACTGTCCCTGCTAGCACCAACTGTCCCTGCTAGCACCAACTGTCCCTGCTAGCACCAACTGTCCCTGCTAGCACCAACTGTCACCTGCAGCACCAACTGTCTCTGCTAGCACCAACTGTCACTGCTAGCACCAACTGTCCCTGCTAGCACCAACTGTCCCTGCTAGCACCAACTGTCACTGCTAGCACCAACTGTCCCGGCTAGCACCAACTGTCACTGCTAGCACCAACTGTCACTGCTAGCACCAACTGTCCCTGCTAGCACCAACTGTCCCTGCTAGCACCAACTGTCCCTGCTAGCACCAACTGTCCCTGCTAGCACCAACTGTCACCAGCAGCACCAACTGTCCCTGCTAGCACCAACTGTCACTGCTAGCACCAACTGTCACTGCTAGCACCAACTGTCCCTGCTAGCACCAACTGTCCCTGCTAGCACCAACTGTCCCTGCTAGCACCAACTGTCACTGCTAGCACCAACTGTCCCGGCCAGCACCAACTGTCACTGCTAGCACCAACTGTCACTGCTAGCACCAACTGTCCCTGCTAGCACCAACTGTCCCTGCTAGCACCAACTGTCACTGCCAGCACCAACTGTCACCAACTGTCACTGCTAGCACCAACTGTCACCAACTGTCACTGCTAGCACCAACTGTCCCTGCTAGCACCAACTGTCCCTGCTAGCACCAACTGTCACTGCTAGCACCAACTGTCCCTGCTAGCACCAACTGTCACTGCTAGCACCAACTGTCACTGCTAGCACCAACTGTCACCAACTGTCACTGCTAGCACCAACTGTCACTGCTAGCACCAACTGTCCCTGCTAGCACCAACTGTCCCTGCTAGCACCAACTGTCCCTGCCAGCATCAACTGTCCCTGCCAGCACCAACTGTCCCGGCTAGCACCAACTGTCACTGCTAGCACCAACTGTCACCAACTGTCACTGCTAGCACCAACTGTCACCAACTGTCACTGCTAGCACCAACTGTCACTGCTAGCACCAACTGTCACCAACTGTCACTGCTAGCACCAACTGTCACCAACAATCACTGCTAGCACCAACTGTCACTGCTAGCACCAACTGTCACTGCTAGCACCAACTGTCACCAACTGTCACTGCTAGCACCAACTGTCCCTGCTAGCACCAACTGTCACTGCTAGCACCACCTGTCACCAACTGTCAGTGCTAGCACCAACTGTCCCTGCTAGCACCAACTGTCACTGCTAGCACCAACTGTCACCAACTGTCCCTGCTAGCACCAACTGTCCCTGCTAGCACCAACTGTCACTGCTAGCACCAACTGTCACCAACTGTCACTGCTAGCACCAACTGTCACCAACTGTCACTGCTAGCAACAACTGTCCCTGCTAGCACCAACTGTCACTGCTAGCACCAACTGTCACTGCTAGCACCAACTGTCACTGCTAGCACCAACTGTCACCAACTGTCACTGCTAGCACCAACTGTCACTGCTAGCACCAACTGTCACCAACTGTCACTGCTAGCACCAACTGTCCCTGCTAGCACCAACTGTCCCTGCTAGCACGAACTGTCACCAACTGTCACTGCCAGCACCAACTGTCACCAACTGTCACTGCTAGCACCAACTGTCACTGCTAGCACCAACTGTCCCTGCTAGCACCAGATGTCCCTGCTAAAAACAACTGTCACCAACTGTCACTGCTAGCACCAACTGTCACTGCTAGCACTAGCTGTCACCAACTGTCCCTGCTAGCACCAACTGTCACTGCTAGCACCAACTGTCACCAACTGTCACTGCTATCACCAACTGTCCCTGCTAGCACCAACTGTCCCTGCTAGCACCAACTGTCCCTGCTAGCACGAACTGTCCCTGCTAGCACCAACTGTCCCTGCTAGCACCAACTGTCCCTGCTTGCACCAACTGTCTTTGCTAGCACCCACTGTCCCTGCTAGCACCAACTGTCCCTGCTAGCACCAACTGTCCCTGCTAGCACCAACTGTCACTGCTAGCACCCTCCTCGCACTGATAAAAATAAGTTCGGCCACTGTTAGGAAATGTTTGGTCGAGCAAGGTCTACTTTTGGGCGATCATGGTCTACGATTGGGCGAACAAGGAACAATATGAAACCCATGGTGGAAAGCCTAAGCAAAGCAATAATGCAAGCTGCCACTGAAACCATCCCAAGAGGGGCAAGGAAAAATTATAAGCCTTATTGGAATGATGAATTGCAGAAAGACGAAGTTTCAAATGCTAGGAACATGGCAGAGAGAGAACAATATATGGAGGCAAATATCGCCCTCAAAGCCACCACGGCGAAATACAACTACACTCTAAACCAAATAACAAGAGAAAGCTTGAAAAACAAAACAGAAAGCCTCAATCTAGATAAAGATGGGAACAAACTATGCAAGCTAGTCAGAGCAATTAATGCCAAAACTCCATCAAACAAACAAATTACCATCAAGCAGGGCGACAACATGCTCACTGGAAAAAAAGCAGCAAACGCCTTTGTTGAACATTATGTCAGAGCAAACCACATTGATGTCCCTGCAGATAGGCATACATACATTTGTGAAGAGCAAAAGGGGCACGACAACATCAATATGGCTCCAGAAGAGTACATGATGGCAAATCTAACAATGAATGAAATGGAAGAGGCCATGAGAACGTTAAAGAAAAGGAAATCTCCCGGAAAAGATGGGATAACAAACGAAATGCTGATGTGGCTGGGCCAAACAGCAAAGAGGAAGTTACTATCAGTCCTGAACCAAAGCTGGAAAAGGGGTATTGTACACCAGGCATGGAAAGACGCAGTACTTGTACCAGTACCAAAGAAAGGAAAAGACAAAACAGATCCAAATGGATACAGGCCTATCAGCCTACTGAGCTGTGTAGGCAAACTGATGGAACGTATAATAAACGCCAGACTGATGTGGCGTCTGGAAGAAAAACGCATACTAATTCCACAGCAAGCAGGCTTTAGACAGCACAGATTCATTGAGGATCAGGTCACCCTCATATCCCAGGAAATAGAATATGCCTACCAGGAGCAAAAACACACAGTAGTGGTTTGGGTGGACCTAGAAAAGGCATTTGACAAAGTCTGGAAAGAGGGACTTAACGTCAAGCTACGAAGAAGGGAAGTTTGTGGGAAAATGTACAAATAGATCAGCCACTACCTCAAAAACAGAACAGCCAGTAGTAGCAGTAGTAGTAATAAAAATAATACAGGTTGCACTTATTGCTTTGGCTCCCAGCCCAATCTTTAAACCCCCCCCCCCCCCTTCCCCACTCTCTATTCTCAGAAACCCTGTACTGTGTGTGGGGTGCAGTTAGGGAGGATAAATTGAAGCCGCTTCTCAGCAGTTGATGCCAAGTGTGCAGGCACTATCGCCCCTACACAGTCTAGGTGTCTATTCACTATCGTCCAAACACAGTCTAGGTGTCTATTCACTCTCGCCCCTACACAGTCTAGGTGTCTATTCACTCTCGCCCCTACACAGTCTAGGTGTCTATTCACTCTCGTCCCTACACAGTCTAGGTGTCTATTCACTCTCGTCCCTACACAGTCTAGGTGTCTATTCACTAACACAGGCTAGGTGTCTATTCACTATCGCCCCTACACAGGCTAGTTGTCTATTCACTCTCGCCCCTACACAGGCTAGTTGTCTATTCACTCTCGCCCCTACATAGGCTAGTTGTCTATTCACTAACACAGGCTAGGTGTCTATTCACTCTCGCCCCTACACAGGCTAGTTGTCTATTCACTCTCTCCCCTACACAGGCTAGGTGTCTATTCACTAACACAGGCTAGGTGTCTATTCACTATCGCCCCTACACAGGCTAGTTGTCTATTCACTCTCGCCCCTACACAGGCTAGTTGTCTATTCACTCTCGCCCCTACATAGGCTAGTTGTCTATTCACTCTCGCCCCTACATAGGCTAGTTGTCTATTCACTATGGCCCCTACACAGGCTAGTTGTCTATTCACTCTCGCCCCTACACAGGCTAGTTGTCTATTCACTCTCGCCCCTACACAGGCTAGTTGTCTATTCACTCTCGCCCCTACACAGGCTAGGTGTCTATTCACTAACACAGGCTAGGTGTCTATTCACTATCGCCCCTACACAGGCTAGGTCTCTATTCACTATCGCCCCTACACAGTCTAGGTGTCTATTCACTCTCGCCCCTACACAGGCTAGGTGTCTATTCACTCTCGCCCCTACACAGGCTAGGTGTCTATTCACTAACACAGGCTATGTGTCTATTCACTAACACAGGCTAGGTGTCTATTCACTCTCGCCCCAACACAGGCTAGGTGTCTATTCACTATCGCCCCTACACAGTCTAGGTGTCTATTCACTCTCGCCCCTACACAGGCTAGGTGTCTATTCACTAACACAGGCTAGGTGTCTATTCACTAACACAGGCTAGGTGTCTATTCACTCTCGCCCCTACACAGGCTAGGTGTCTATTCACTAACACAGGCTAGGTGTCTATTCACTAACACAGGCTAGGTGTCTATTCACTCTCGCCCCAACACAGGCTAGGTGTCTATTCACTAACACAGGCTAGGTGTCTATTCACTAACACAGGCTAGGTGTCTATTCACTAACACAGGCTAGGTGTCTATTCACTAACACAGGCTAGGTGTCTATTCACTAACACAGGCTAGGTGTCTATTCACTCTCGTCCCTACAGATTATCGCAAATTTGGTTGCCGGTATTCGAAGTCATCTCCTCGTAATTAGAGGAGCTGAATCATGTGTGGGGGGATCACAGGGCAAGGGGGGATCACATGGAATGGGGAATCAGAGGGCAAGGGGGGATCACAGGGCATGGGGGGATCACAGGGAATGGGGGATCACAGGGCATGTGGGGATCATATGGCATGGGGGATCACAGGGCATGTGGGGATCACAGTGCATTAGGGATCACAAGGCATGGGGCGACCACAGAGAATGGGGAATCACAGGCATGGGGCGACCACAGGGCATGGGGGGATCACAGGGAATGGGGGATCACAGGGCATTGGGCGACCACAGGGAATGGGGGAATCACAGGACATGTGGGGATCACAGGGCATGGGGGGATCACAGGGCATGGGGGGATCACAAGGTATGGGGGGATCACAGGGGATGGGGGGATCACAGGGCATGGGCGGATCACAGGGCATGGGGCGACCCTGTTTGGTACATGAACAGTCCAGGGAATATTTGATAAGAAGGATTGTCAGGTCAATGAATGCATCCAATCATAAAGTGACTTGATTTTGTTGTGGTCCCGTCATAAAGTGACTTGATTTTGTTGTGGTCCCGTCATAAAGTGACTTGATTTTGTTGTGGTCCGTCATAAAGTGACTTGATTTTGTTGTGGTCCCGTCATAAAATGACTTGATTTTGTTGTGGTCCCGTCATAAAGTGACTTGATTTGTTGTGGTCACATCATAAAGTGATTTGATTTGTTGTGGTCACATCATAAAGTGATTTGATTTGTTGTGGTCACATCATAAAGTGATTTGATTTGTTGTGGTCACATCATAAAGTGACTTGATTTTGTTGTGGTCCCGTCATAAAGTGACTTGATTTGTTGTGGTCACATCATAAAGTGATTTGATTTGTTGTGGTCACATCATAAAGTGATTTGATTTGTTGTGGTCACATCATAAAGTGATTTGATTTGTTGTGGTCACATCATAAAGTGACTTGATTTTGTTGTGGTCCCGTCATAAAGTGACTTGATCTTCTTTGGATCCCGTCATAAAGTGACTTGATCTTGTTGTGGTCCCGTCATAAAGTGACTTGATTGTGTTGTGGTCCCGTCATAAAGTGACTTGATATTGTTGTAGTCCCGTCATAAATTGACTTAAACCTTGTTGTGGTCCCGTCATAAAGTGACTTGATCTTGTTGTGGTCCCGTCATAAAGTGACTTGATTTTGTTGTGATCCCATTGGAATGTGATAATCGTAGATTGAATTTACAGGTATTTGAGGACCACATAGGGAGGGCTTCATCCTTGACTACAGCAACTATCATCCCAATCACCTGTCAACTATAAATGCTCAATGAATTCATGCTTTTGGTGAGTGTACACAATGAACAAGATTACACTTCTAGGTGACGGTTTGCAGTAACTTTCCTTACATCCCGAGCGTGCTGATGAAGGTGAACCGGCCTCTCCAGGTAGTTGTGTAATGATTGGCTTCATCTGCATTTCGCTCACTACTCAGGGGATTACGTCAATCCCCCATCCCATAAGCTAGGCTGCCATCGAAACAGCCTGTTTACATAGGTGGAGGATTGGATCTGGATGTTTTACCTGACCTTAACATGCCTGGCCCTGACTAACATGCCTGACCCTGACTAACATGTCTAACCCTGACTAACATGTCTGACCCTGACTAACATGCCTGACCCTGACTAACATGTCTAACCCTGACTAACATGTCTGACCCTGACTAACATGCCTGACCCTGACTAACATGTCTGACCAGTATGTTTTGCCTGACCAGTCGCCTCTCCCCTATTAACACAAACACATTTGAGGGGGTCCCACCCCCCACCCCATCCCCCGATGTACGTTATGACTTACCTCGTTGATGATGGTTCGACTGAAGCCCACAAAGTGGAACTCCTGACAGTCTCCACCACCACCACTTGGGAGGTGTTCACCGCTGTTTACAAGGCCCGCCTTGGAGGACCCATTCAGTAGCTGTGTGTCGTTAGTGCCCGCACAGAACCAGTCTGGGACCACGCCGGCGTAGGACATCTGAAAAAGAGGTTGGTAGTTAGATGGGAGCAGGGAGAGGCGGGCTGGGACGAGGTGGGCTGGGACACGATGACGGAACACTTCTACCTGGCTTAGCGATGGACAGCCCTACTTGCAGGGAGAGGCGGGCTGGGACGAGGCGGGCTGGGACACGATGACGGCACACTTCTACCTGGCTTAGCGATGGAGAGCCCTACATTGCAGGGAGAGGCGGGCAGGAAGAGGCGGGCTGGGACACGATGACGGCACACTTCTACCTGGCTTAGCGATGGAGAGCCCTACTTGCACTGGCTATTCTGCTGATACTCGTTTATCGTTCTTCTTCTTCTTTTTCTTTCTCTTCGTCTTCTCCCGTTTCTTCTTCTCCTCCTTCTTCTTTTTCTTCCTCCAATTCTCTGTATTCATTCCTCCGACCTGTTTCTATAGCTTAAAACTAGACATGAGATGGACCTTTGTGGATGGCGATGGGAGAAACAGGGAGACAGAGATAGAGACGGAAAGAGTGGGGAGAAACAGGGAGACAGAGATAGAGACGGAAAGAGTGGGGAGAAACAGGGAGATAAAGAGACGGAAAGAGTGGGGAGAAACAGGGAAACAGAGATAGAGACGGAAAGAGTGGGGAGAAACAGGGAAACAGAGATAGAGACGGAAAGAGTGGGGAGAAACAGGGAAACAGAGATAGAGACGGAAAGAGTGGGGAGAAACAGGGAAACAGAGATAGAGACGGAAAGAGTGGGGAGAAACAGGGAAACAGAGATAGAGACGGAAAGAGTGGGGAGAAACAGGTAAACAGAGATAGAGACGGAAAGAGTGGGGAGAAACAGGGAAACAGAGATAGAGACGGAAAGAGTGGGGAGAAACAAGGAAACAGAGATAGAAACGGAAAGAGTGGGGAGAAACAGGGAAACAAAGATAGAAACGGAAAGAGTGGGGAGAAACAGGGAAACAGAGATAGAGACGGAAAGAGTGGGGAGAAACAGGGAAATATAAAGACGGAAACAGTGTGGAGAAACAGGGAGAGGAGGAGAGTGAGCGAGAGAGAAAGTGAGAGAGAAGAGACAGAGGGAAGCAGAGAAGGGGGAGATAGAACGAGGAGAAAGGGACGGAGATGGATGAAGAGAGAGAACAAAAATGAGAAAGAGTGAGTGAAAGAGAGAAATAAAGCCCGCTTCACCTAACATACAATAGAACATACTCCCCCTGTAGCATGCCTTACCTAACAGAACACAACATACGCACCTGTAGCATGCTCCATCCAATTGTGAACCGGTTGAGCCCGACTCCCAAAAGAACGAACACCTGGAACCGGCCAAAGCCTCCAGTCTCACACAGAATGTCCTCAATAGTCATGTGTACCTGTTGATGGGCACAGAGTCTTGGTAGTCCCTCACCTGTGGGAACACAAACCCTGGTCGTCCCTCACCTGTGGGAGCACAGAGCCTGGTCGTCACCTGTGGGAGCACAGAGCCTGGTCGTCACCTGTGGCTGGACACACGAGACGTGGGCTGGAGATGGCACTGGTTGATGCTCTAAGCGTTGCAACAGTAGCAGAGCTGGCACACTATTCTAGCCAGTGAAACTTGCAAAGAAAAAAGTACAATGTTATCATCATGGCGCGCGTACAAATCAGTCCTTTCATGGAGACTGGGGACAGTCGTATGTCACACACAACATGGTACACAGTAACACACCATGATGACCCGTCCTGTGTCAGACCACACTTCTCCAAGCCAATAAAAATTTGAGAAAAATAGTTCACGTGTTAATTATGCACAGTCAAAGAATACATCATGCAATACAAGTCGTTCATAGAAGACACACACAAGGTTGTGCGTGCGACGTGCAACCTCATTTTCTCAAACATATGACTGCAGACACCATTAACGCAAAAACACACATAGGTAGCCCTATGCTTCTCAGGGAGCAGATGGGGACAAGGTAGAAGTATCGGGAACATTGATACACTTGGAGCATAAGGATACAACTGTAGAGGTATTAGAAGTATCAGGGTAATAGGTACACTGCTATTAATGAATATGGTTATAAATCATTTCTTTATGTTTATAGTTCTTTTATGCATATAACTGTGACAGTTCCAGATGGAGCATGGGCGTTTAGGGCAGGGGAGATTTGGGCTGCCGACTCTAAGAAACATATTTTGCCGGAATGCGTTGGACGAACGCAGGTCACGCCACGGTCGGTCATTGTTTAGATACTAGGTCGACCAGGGACATTAGGTCCACCAGGGACACTATGTACACTAGGTCAACCAGGGACACTAGGTCGACCAGGGACACCAGGTCCACTAGGGACACTAGGTCCAACAAGGACACTAGGTCCACCAGGGACACTAGGTCCACCAGGGACACTAGGTCTAATAGGGACACTATGTACACTAGGTCCACCAGGGACACTAGGTCCACCAGGGACACTAGGTCGACCAGGGACACTAGGTCCACCAGGGACCCTATACACTAGGTCCACCAGGGACACTAGGTCGACCAGGGACACTATGTACACTAGGTCCACCAGGGACACTAGGTCCACCAGGGACACTAGGTCCACCAGAGACACTATGTACACTAGGTCCACCAGGGACACTAGGTCGACCAGGGACACTAGGTCCACCAGGGACACTAGGCCGACCAGGGACACTAGGTCCTCCATGGACACTAGGTCCACCAGGGACACTATACACTAGGTCCACCAGGGACACTAGGTCGACCAGGGACACTATGTACACTAGGTCCACCAGGAACACTAGGTCCACCAGGGACACTAGGTCCACCAGAGACACTATGTACACTAGGTCCACCAGGGACACTAGGTCGACCAGGGACACTAGGTCCACCAGAGACACTATGTACACTAGGTCCACCAGGGACACTAGGTCGACCAGGCACACTAGGTCCACCAGGGACACTAGTCCGACCAGGGACACTAGGTCCTCCATGGACACTAGGTCCACCAGGGACACTATACACTAGGTCCACCAGGGACACTAGGTCGACCAGGGACACTATGTACACTAGGTCCACCAGGGACACTAGGTCAACAAGGGACACTAGGTCCACCAGGGACACTAGGTCCACCAGTGACATTATGTACACTAGGTCCACCAGGGACACTAGGTCGACCAGGGACACTAGGTCCACCAGGGACACTAGGTCCACCAGAGACACTATGTACACTAGGTCCACCAGGGACACTAGGTCGACCAGGGACACTAGGTCCACCAGGGACACTAGGCCGACCAGGGACACTAGGTCCTCCATGGACACTAGGTCCACCAGGGACACTATACACTAGGTCCACCAGGGACACTAGGTCGACCAGGGACACTATGTACACTAGGTCCACCAGGGACACTAGGTCGACAAGGGACACTAGGTCCACCAGGGACACTAGGTCCACCAGTGACATTATGTACACTAGGTCCACCAGGGACACTAGGTCGACCAGGGACACTAGGTCCACCAGGGACACTAGGTCCACCAGGGACGCTATGTACACTAGGTCCACCAGGGACACTAGGTCCACCAGGGACACTGTACACTAGGTCCACCAGGGACACTAGGTCGACCAGGGACACTAGGCCGACCAGGGACTCTAGGTCCACCAGGGACACTAGGTCCACCAGGGACACTAGGTCGACCAGGGACACTAGGTCCCCCAGGGACACTAGGCCGACCAGGGACACTAGGTCCACCAGGGACACTAGGCCGATCAGGGACACTAGATCGACCAGGGACATTAGGTCGGCCAGGGACACCAGGTCCACCAGGGACACTAGGTCGACCAGTGTAACAGAACTCACTGTGTTTGCCCTGGCCGTTATTCTAACTTAGAACATTCTCACACTCATCCACATCATCATGACCATACACTTCAAATAATATAGCACACAGCAGATGGCATATTTATTACATAATATTCATATTATAAAAATGAGTAGTGAAATTACAAACACAATTCAATACATATCATCTTAACGAATTATTCCTATGTTATATATAAGTTAATATAAACATTAAATAAAGCGGAAATTTAAGCATAAGCTATTGATGGAATTCCCAACTATCTAAACCCAGTTATATTGCCTTGCAATTACATCACACACTCCTCGCCTTAACTGCGTCCTTATCAAATACTCCTCAATCAAATCCCATCAGGCGGGCAATCTGGACATACCTCGTTCACATTGTGTCCTGCTTATATCACAACGTTCAGACTATCACTTAATACAAAACTCACACACTTAATTGAGCGATCCTGTTCTATCACTAACATTCGTGCAACAGTTAATCAATCGCTCCTCTATCTAAGTCGGTGAGTTAAGCATACTATCTAAATTCAGTCTCTCTCTCTCTCGCTCTCATCTCTCTATCCCTCCTCTTTATCCAGCCTCCTAAGCTAAACTTTGTCTCGAGTTATATACACTCAAGCAAAGTCAGAGCTTGACCAATGGATCTCAAGGGATGGCTATATTCAGTCTTTTTGGAACGAAACACTTTGCACACCTGTCACTCATTCTCTCGCAGCAAGCCCCGCTGCCAATCCGTCTGTCAATCATTCTCTCCCTACCCAAATCGGAAGGCCAGTGGTCAGCTCTTACCTGTCCACATTCTTTGCTCCAACTCTGTTCTCCTTTGTTGAGACGGTGAGTGACATTGACACGCATTCAGGTACATTTGTTATCAGCAACCACATCACCCCTGTCCTAAACTCTCTGCTCCGGTGGGAACTGTTACAACCAGGGACACTAGGTCTACTAGGGATACTAGGTCTACCAGGGAGACTAGGTCCACCAGGGGCACTAGGTCCACCAGGGACACTAAGTCGACCAGGGACACTAGGTCCACCAGGGACAATAGGTCCACCAGGGACACTAGGTCGAAAAGGGACACTAGATCTACCAGGAAGACTAGGTCCACCAGGGACACTAGGTCGACGAGGGACACTAGGTCTACCAGGGACACTAGATCTACCAGGAAGACTAGGTCCACCAGGGACACTGGGTCGACGAGGGACACTAGGTCCACCAGGGACACTAGGTCGATCAGGGACACTAGGTAGACCAGGGACACTATGTCGACCAGGGACACTAGGTTCACCAGGAACACTAGGTCGACCAGGGACACTAGGTCCACCAGGGACACAGGAGTTAGAAGACGTTTAGGTAGAACACTGTCTAGTACGGGGGTGGGTGTCAGACTTGGCATAGAAGGGGTGGTGAAAGTCTAATGCTGCCACGACCGGCTACCACATTTAGAGTGACAATGATTCGTTGATAGTCAACCAATAGCGATTAGTTGGGGGTAGTTCCAGATTGGAGTAATGGCTATGTCAGACAGCCAACAGAAGCCCATTGGAGAGCCATGTTGTTTATTGAGACTAAAATATTCTGCAGGGAAAAACTCAGCAGACAGGCTGGGAGGAAAACTGAGAAGCTGTTAGGAAGGCTGAGAGTGAGTCTAGAAGTGAGAAATTTTGCAGGGTGACTGTACCATCATCCACGTCGAGTTGACCATTAGCGCTCATTAGGTGTTTATGATAGACACCCTGTGAACAGTAAGAGATCTGAATGTGTGTTGTACGTGCAGGACACCTTGGGAACGATGTATGTTCTGATTATGTGTGATCGTACAGATTCGAGTGAATACGTGAAGTGATCTAAGTATTTGTGAATGCACAGGTCGCCTGATTGTAAGTGATCTGATCGTATGTGAATAAACAGATTCGTTTGAGTATGTGAAGTGATCTATGTAATATGATCGTGAGGGCGAGTTTGTAATTGTGTGTTGAGTGTGAATATAGGGGAGCGCAGCGGCAAGAACCATGGGTAAATATATTTTATAGGAAACATCAAAATCTAGTGCTTAAAACCTCCTATTGTAGTTATATATATGCATATACATATACATATATATATATATATATATATATATATATATATATATATATATATATAGATATATATATATATATATATATATTATAATGGTCATTGTATGACTAGGCGTCCAGCGCAGTTCTTGTGAATGGGAGGCGAGGGGACTGGTTTCGCACATCAGTTGGTGTGAGACAGGGGTGTACACTCTCTCCAACTCTTTTTAATATATTCCTTATTTTATGAGTGAGACACTTGGAAGTCACGTTGGTACTGTAAAGATAGGAGGCCGAACGATTACCAACCTTTGTTTTGCAGATGATATCAACGGGTTGGCGGGTTCAGAAGGAGAACTCCAGGAATGGGTCAGAAGGCTCGATGAAACAGCTCTGGACTATGGTATGGAGATAAACGCTGGGAAGACAAAATTAATGACCAACAATGCCAAAGGCTTCAACAGCAGGATAAAAGCTAACGGTCAGGAACTCGAAGTTGTTGACCGTTTTAAATATCTTGGTTCGATTGTCAGTGATGAAGGATCAAAATGTGAGGTGTTGGCCAGAATAGCACAGACAATAGCGGCGCTTGCACGGCTTAACAAAATCTGGCAAGATAAACGGTTAGCACTGTGCACGAAAATCAGATTAATGCGTTCACCGGTCCTATCAATATTCCTCTATGCTTGTAAGACATGGACAGTTACAACTGACCTTCAGCGAAGGATACAGGTCTTGGAGATGAGATGTTTCCGAAGACTTTTAAACGTCACGTACACAGATCGAGTTATAAATGAGGAAATATGAGATAGAATTACAACACCAATAGGGCCGTTTGAAGACCTCGTGGCAACTGTCAAAAGAAGGAAACTCGCTTGGTATGGTCACATATCGAGATCAAATGGTCCTGCAATTACGATCTTTTACGGAAAGGTGCATGGCAGACAACGAAGAGGCCGGCCGAAAAAAGAGGTGGGATGACAACATAAAAGATTGGACCAATCTCCGACCAGAAGAGTCACAGGCAGCGGTCGCTGACAGAGAAGGGTGGCGTGGTGTTGTGAGGATGTCTTCATGTGTGCCCCAACGACCTCGCCAGTTACGGGATGACCTGAACTGATATATATTATTATTATTTAGTTTAAATGTACTTCACGTTTTGTTGATACGGTGCAACGATTATTCTTGTAATTAATTAGATTGTTTTGTTATATGGTCAGGATAGTGTTGATCATATTTTACTGTGTGAAGTCGTGTCGTGGTGTGGTGTAGATACATGTTGTAACTCTAAGATAGTAAACTACTCAGCCAAACCTAGACTCTGCCACATAACCCCTGACGTAGACATTTATCCACTTTATATGCTTGGGGTTTACCTCCCTACATGGAACACATTCCTCTTTTAGCATTTCTAGAACTGTTTTAAAACTCTCCCACTCTTGTTCAACATCTATTCCTCCAACAATATCTTTCCAGATTATGTGGCTCGCTGCCTCTTTCATCTTCTTAACATTTGCCTTAGAGTAGTCGTATGTTCGCGTGTTTATGTTTACTTCTTTGCCTGCAATAAGATCCTAACGGATGATTTGATGGTCACTTGAGCCAAACAGTTCCCCAACGGTAACGTTTTCAATCATATTTTCTTCTGTAGTAAAAACTAAGTCGAGTATGTTTTTGCCTCTGGTGGCTGCTTCTACATGTTGAATAAAAGAAATTGTCAGTTATGCACTTAACAAAAGGTTTTGACTCCACAAGTGCTTCTGCGACATCCCATTTTATTTCTGGAAAGATGAAATCCCCCATTAATAATAATTTCACTGTACTTGCCTTTTCTATGCTACAAATCAGCTCCTCATCTTACTCTTTTTGATTTGATGGACATCTATAGCTTACTCCATTCACTGTTTTTATACCAACCCCCCCCCCCCCCCCCCGCCCTCTGTCTATTTCTCCCCATACACTTTCATGTTTTACAACATGATAAATCTAACAAAGATCCGTATAATAAAAGGCCACCTCCCATAGCCTTGTCTCCATCTAGCCTATCTGTCCCTCCCTTAGCCTTGTCTGCATCTACCCTATATGTCCCTCCCTTAGCCTTTTCTCCCTCTACCCTATCTGTCCCTCCCTTAGCCTTGTCTCGCTCTACCCTATCTGTCCCTCCCTTAGCCTTGTCTCCCTCTACCCTATCGATCATTCCCTTAGCCTTGTCTCCATCTACTCTATCTATCCCTCCCTTAGCCTTGTCTCCCTCTACCCAAATGTCTCTCCCTTAGCCTTGTCTCCATCTACCCTATATGTCTCTCCCTTAGCCTTGTCTCCATCTAGCCTCTTTCCCTATCTTAGCCTTGTCTCCATCTACCCTATCTTTCCTTAACATTGTACATACCTCTATTTCCAGTTCACTATCTGCAATGTCCACACACATACTTGCACACAACACACACACACACCCACACACGTACACACACGTACACACACACTACACACACGCGTTCACATATCCACACACGTGTACTCAGACACACACACACACACTTACACACACAAGTACACAGACACACACGTAGACAGACACACATTGTCACTCACACACACACACACACATTTATATATGCATCCATGCTAATGAAATCCGTGTTTGAGCAACAGGAAATGACCAGACCTAACTTACGTGTTCCTCCAATCTCCAAATAAAAGATGTGGACGTTCCGTCTCACCTGAGGTAACAGAGTTAGGGCAAGCCTTCAGTAGAGCCCGGCCCATGTGACCAAGAGATGGGATGTGCTCATTAGTTTAGCTGTCTGAGCTGGCTCTAGCTTGAGGTCACCGACATCTACAGTCATATTTCACGTCCCCATTAAAACAGTCACGAGGGAAGCACTGGGCGACAGGACATCGGTATATCTGTTGTTGGGATGTGTACGTCTGTGTGTGTAAGTGTAGGTGTGTATAAGTATGTGTTTGTGTCTGTGTTCGTGTGTGTGTACATGTGTGTAAGAATGTGTGTGTCTGTATGTGTGTCTGTATGTGTGTGTGTGTCTGTATGTGTGTCTGTGTGTGTGTCTGTCTGTATGTGTGTCTGTGTGTGTGTCTGTATGTGTGTCTGAATATGTGTCTGTGTGTGTGTGTCTGTATGTGTGTCTGGTTGTGTGTCTGTATGTGTGTGAGTGTCTGTATGTGTGTCTGTATGTGTGTCTGTCTGTGTGTGTGTCTGTATGTGTGTCTGTTTGTGTGTCTGTGTTTACTTCCATGGAGTTTTAACTCTAAAACATGACTGGCTTATGGCTATGCTTTCTCGGCCGTTTATCTGAGTGTTGTATGGCCATCTCCTCATCCACATCCAAAGGGCTTCCAATGAATGCAAGATAGTAGGTCTCGAGAAAGTAGGTTGTTTATTGGTTGTATGTTGGGTTGTTGGTTGTATGTGGGTTGTTGGTTGTTTGTGGGGGTTGTTGGTTGTTTGTGGGGGTTGTTGGTTGTTTGTGGGGTTGTTGGTTGTATGTGGTGTTGTTGGTTGTTTGTGGGGTTGTTGGTTGTATGTGGGGTTGTTGGTTGTTTGTGGGGTTGTTGGTTGTTTGTGGAGTTGTTGGTTGTATGTGGGGTTGTTGGTTGTTTGTGGGGTTGTTGGTTGTTTCTGGGGTTGTTGGTTGTTTGTTGGGTTGTTGATTGTATGTTGGGTTGATGGTTGTATGTGGGGTTGTTGGTTGTTTGTGGGGTTGTTGGTTGTATGTTGGGTTGTTGGTTGTATGTGGGGTTGTTGGTTGTTTGTGGGGTTGTTGGTTGTTTGTGGGGTTGTTTGTTGTATGTGGGGGAATTGGTTGTTAGTGGGATTGTTGGTTGTACGTGGGGTTGTTGGTTGTTTGTGGGGTTGTTTGTGGGGTTGTTGGTTGTATGTGGGGTTGTTGGTTGTTTGTGGGGTTGTTGGTTGTATGTGGGGTTGTTGGTTGTGTGTGGGGTTGTTGGTTGTTTGTAGGGTTGTTGGTTGTATGTCGGGTTGTTGGTTGTATGATGAGTTGTTGATTGTATGTGAGGTTGTTGGTTGTTTGTGGGGTTGTTGGTTGTATGTGCGGTTGTAGGTTGTATGTGAGGTTGTTGGTTGTATGATGAGTTGTTTGTTGTATGTGAGGTTGTTGGTTGTATGTGTGGTTGTCGGTTTTATGATGAGTTGTTGGTTATATGATGAGTTGTTGGTTGTATGGTGAGTTGTTGGTTGTTTGTGGGGTTGTTGGTTGTATGTTGGGTTGTTTGTTGAATGTTAGGTTGTTGGTTGTTAGTTGTATGTTGGGTTGTTAATTGTATGTTGGGTTGTTGGTTATATTTGGGGTTGTTGGTTGTATGTGAGGTTGTTGGTTGCATGTTGTATTGTTTGTTGTTGGTTGTATGTTAGGTTGTTGAATTTTGGTTGAGTTGTTTGTGACATTTCGTGGTGTTGGTTGTTTGTTGTTGGCTGGGTTTTGGGATGTTGGCTGGGTTATTAGATGTTGGTTGAGTTATTGGTTTAATGTGGGGTTGTTGGATGTATATGGGGTTGATGGTTGTTGATTAGGTTGTTGGTTAGAATGTTGGTTGTATTAGGGGTTGTTGGTTGTATGTTGGGTTGTTGGTTGGGTTTTTGGTTTTATGTGGAGTTGTACGTTGTATGTTGGGTTGTTGATTGTATATGGAGTTGTTGATTGTGTATGATGTTGTTGGTTGTATGTTGGGTTGTTGGTTGTATGTTATATTGTGGGTTGTATGTTGCGTTGTTGGTTGTATGTGGGGTTGTTGGTTGTATGTTGCGTTGTTGGTTGTATGATGAGTTGTGGTTTGTATGATTTGTTATTTGTTTGATGGGTTGTTTGTTTGTTGTATGTTGGATTATTTGTTGTATGTTGGGTTGTTGGTTGTATGTCGGGTTGTTGGTTGTGTGTTGAATTATTGGTTGTATGTTTCTTTGTTGGCTGTTCTTTTTAGTTGTTGGTTGTATGTGAGGTTGTTGGTTGTGTGTGGTGTTGTTGGTTGTATGATGAGTTGTTGTTTGTTGGCTTATGGTGTGTTAGTGTTGTTTGTTGGGTTGTTGATTGTATGTGAGGTTGTTGGTTGTATGTGTGGTTCTTGGTTGTTGGTTGTATGGGAGGTTGTTGGTTGTATGTGTGGTTGTTGGTTGTATGTTGTGTTGTTGGTTGTATGCTGTGTTTTTGGCTGTATGTGAGGTTGTTGGTTGTATGTGAGGTTGTTGCTTGTATGTTGAGTTGTTGGTTATATGAGGAGTTGTTGGTTGTATGAACAGTTGTTTGTTGTATGAGCAGTTGTTGGTTGTATGAGAAGGTTTGTGTGAACATTACATGGCTCTTGTGAGAACACCACGGTACTCATAGTGGATACGATGTTGGAGTTTCACACGACGCTTCAGATTTCCTGATAATTGTCCGTCATCTGGTCGTCAGATAATTTCTCTTCTCCCAGTCAGCATAGAATTGCTCTTCTTTCAGTCGGTAAATAATTGTCCTTCTACCAGTCGGTAGATAATTGTCCTTCTACCAGTCGGTAGATAATTGTCCTTCTAATAGTCGGTAGATAATTGTCCTTCTACCAGTCGGTTGATAATTGTCCTTCTGCAAGTCGGTAGATAATTGTCCTTCTAATAGTCGGTAGATAATTGTCCTTCTACCAGTCGGTAGATGATTGTCCTTCTACCAGTCGGTAGATAATTTTCCTTCTATCAGTCGGTAGATGATTGTCCTTCTGTCCGCTGATAGATAACAAATCATTAATGCGTCGCAGCTGCTCCCCTCTGATCTGAATATCTGGTCACTGTCTTCAGATACGAGAAATAGAAAACTCTCAACTGAAGTTCGCTGTTTCTTTGTTGCAGAGCTCGTGTGTACACGGCGACCTTTGGCACATAATAAATGAGGTCATCTACGAGAACATCTCGTCTTCCTGACATAGTGTCACTGTTAATGGGAGGTCCCATGTGGATGTTACATGGGGTTGTTACAAGTGGTTGTTACATGTGGTTGTTACATGTGCTCAGATCATCTCAACGCTGAATGGGCCGACGCTACAGCACGTACTCCTGAGCTCCGTTAGCGGTCGGAAAGTTTACCTTGACGTCATCAGGTTCCCATTAACAACTGGGTCGACTAGAAGAAGCGGTCATAGTATGACAAAACCCACGACTTGGCCAATTTGTGAAATTAGAGAGCTAATCATGTACACCACTAGAGATAAGCATGTACACCATGAGAGCTAATCATGTACACCATTAGAGCTAAACATGTACACCACTAGAGCTAATCACGTACACCACTAGAGCTAAGCATGTACACCACTAGAGCTAATCATGTACACCACTAGAGCTAATCATGTACACCACTAGAGCTAATCATGTACACCACTAGAGCTAATCATGTACACCACTGGAGCTAAGCATGTACACCACTAGAGCTAATCATGTACACCACTAGAGCTAAGCATGCACACCATGAGAGCTGAACATGTACACAAATAGAGCTAACTATGTACACAGTGAGAGCTAAGCATGTACACACTAGAGCTAAGCATGCACACCACTAGAGCTAAACATGTACACCATGAGAGCTAAGCATGTAAACCATGAGAGCTAACCATGTACACAGTGAGAGCTAAGCATGTACACACTAGAGCTAAGCATGCACACCACTAGAGCTAAGTATGTACACCATCAGAGCTAAGCATGTACACCATGAGAGCTAAGCATGTATACACTAGAGCTAATCATGTACACACTAGAGCTAAGCATGCACACCACTAAAGCTAAGCATGTACACACTAGAGCTAATCATGTACACACTAGAGCTAAGCATGCACACCACTAGAGCTAAGTATGTACACCATGAGAGCTAAGCATGTACACCATGAGAGCTACACCATTTCTTTCACACAAGTCAAGGCCGACTCGTGGATGACGCATTAGGGACAAGAATGGTGACTTCTTGATGGATAGTTCATTTGTCTTTCCAGGTCTGCCGCTGAGCCTGGCGAGAAACTTAATTGGTCTGTCTGCGACAAGTGCGTTGCGTCGGTCATTATATGCCCATTTAGTTTACATAGTCATTTTAATGTCATCTATCCACCTGCCTCGGTCTCGCCATCTTGCCGTGCAGCCAGATCTACCAGTGTTGTTAGTGGGAGGAAGACCAACATCTGGTCAGGTGGGGGAGGGAGGCTAACGTCTGGTCAGGTGGGGGAGGGAGGCTAACGTCTGGTCAGGTGGGGGAGGGAGGCTAACGTCTGGTCAGGTGGGGGAGGGAGGCTAACGTCTGGTCAGGTGGGGGAGGGAGGCTAACGTCTGGTCAGGTGGGGGAGGGAGGCTAACGTCTGGTCAGGTGGGGGAGGGAGGCTAACGTCTGGTCAGGTGGGGGAGGGAGGCTAACGTCTGGTCAGGTAGGGGAGGGAGGCTAACGTCTGGTCAGGTGGGGAAGGAAGGCTAACGTCTGGTCAGGTGGGGGAGGGAGGCTAACGTCTGGTCAGGTGGGGGAGGGAGGCTAACGTCTGGTCAGGTAGGGGAGGGAGGCTAACGTCTGGTCAGGTGGGGGAGGGAGGCTAACGTCTGGTCAGGTGGGGGAGGGAGGCTAACGTCTGGTCAGGTAGGGGAGGGAGGCTAACGTCTGGTCAGGTGGGGGAGGGAGGCTAACGTCTGGTCAGGTGGGGGAGGGAGGCTAATGTCTGGTCAGGTGGGGGAGGGAGGCTAACGTCTGGTCAGGTGGGGGAGGGAGGCTAACGTCTGGTCAGGTGGGGGAGGGAGGCTAACGTCTGGTCAGGTGGAGAAGGAAGGCTAACGTCTGGTCAGGTAGGGGAGGAAGACTAACATCTGGTCAGGTGGGGGAGGGAGGCTAACGTCTGGTCAGGTGGGGGAGGGAGGCTAACGTCTGGTCAGGTGGGGGAGGGAGGCTAACGTCTGGTCAGGTGGGGGAGGGAGGCTAACGTCTGGTCAGGTGGGGGAGGGAGGCTAACGTCTGGTCAGGTGGGGAAGGAAGGCTAACGTCTGGTCAGGTGGAGAAGGAAGGCTAACGTCTGGTCAGGTAGGGGAGGAAGACTAACATCTGGTCAGGTGGGGGAGGGAGGCTAACGTCTGGTCAGGTGGGGGAGGGAGGCTAACGTCTGGTCAGGTAGGGGAGGGAGGCTAACGTCTGGTCAGGTGGGGAAGGAAGGCTAACGTCTGGTCAGGTGGGGGAGGGAGGCTAACGTCTGGTCAGGTGGGGGAGGGAGGCTAACGTCTGGTCAGGTAGGGGAGGGAGGCTAACGTCTGGTCAGGTGGGGGAGGGAGGCTAACGTCTGGTCAGGTGGGGGAGGGAGGCTAACGTCTGGTCAGGTAGGGGAGGGAGGCTAACGTCTGGTCAGGTGGGGGAGGGAGGCTAACGTCTGGTCAGGTGGGGGAGGGAGGCTAATGTCTGGTCAGGTGGGGGAGGGAGGCTAACGTCTGGTCAGGTGGGGGAGGGAGGCTAACGTCTGGTCAGGTGGGGGAGGGAGGCTAACGTCTGGTCAGGTGGAGAAGGAAGGCTAACGTCTGGTCAGGTAGGGGAGGAAGACTAACATCTGGTCAGGTGGGGGAGGGAGGCTAACGTCTGGTCAGGTGGGGGAGGGAGGCTAACGTCTGGTCAGGTGGGGGAGGGAGGCTAACGTCTGGTCAGGTGGGGGAGGGAGGCTAACGTCTGGTCAGGTGGGGGAGGGAGGCTAACGTCTGGTCAGGTGGGGAAGGAAGGCTAACGTCTGGTCAGGTGGAGAAGGAAGGCTAACGTCTGGTCAGGTAGGGGAGGAAGACTAACATCTGGTCAGGTGGGGGAGGGAGGCTAACGTCTGGTCAGGTGGGGGAGGGAGGCTAACGTCTGGTCAGGTAGGGGAGGGAGGCTAACGTCTGGTCAGGTGGGGGAGGGAGGCTAACGTCTGGTCAGGTGGGGGAGGGAGGCTAACGTCTGGTCAGGTAGGGGAGGGAGGCTAACGTCTGGTCAGGTGGGGGAGGGAGGCTAACGTCTGGTCAGGTGGGGGAGGGAGGCTAACGTCTGGTCAGGTGGGGGATGGAGGCTAACGTCTGGTCAGGTGGGGGAGGGAGGCTAACGTCTGGTCAGGTGGGGAAGGAAGGCTAACGTCTGGTCAGGTGGAGAAGGAAGGCTAACGTCTGGTCAGGTAGGGGAGGAAGACTAACATCTGGTCAGGTGGGGGAGGGAGGCTAACGTCTGGTCAGGTGGGGGAGGGAGGCTAACGTATGGTCAGGTGAGGGAGGAAGACTAATGTCTGATCAGGTGAGGGAGGAAGGCTAACGTTTGGTCAGGAGAGGGAGGAAGACTAACGTCTGATCAGGTGAGGGAGGAAGGCAAACGTCTGGTCTGGTGGGGAGGAAAACTAACGTCTGATCAGGTGAGGGAGGAAGGCTAACGTCTGGTCAGGTGAGGGAGGAAGGCTAACGTCTGGTCAGGTGGCGGGGGGGGGGGGGGAAGACTAACGTCTGGTCAGGAGAGGGGGGGGAGGAAGACTAACGTCTGGTCAGGAGAGGGGAGGAGGAAGACTAACGTCTGGTCAGGAGAGGGGAGGAGGAAGACTTGAGGAATAAGTCGTCAGGATCAATGTCCCAGTTTCTCTTACATCCTTAGATCAATGTCCCAGTTTCTCTTACATCCTCAGATCAATGTCCCAGTTTCTTTTACATCCTCAGATCAACGTACCAGTTTCTCTTTCATCCTCAGATCAGTGTCCCAGTTTCTCTTACATCCTCAGCTCAATGTCCCAGTTTCTTTTACATCCTCAGATCAATGTCCCAGTTTCTTTTACATCTTCAAATCAATGTCCCAGTTTCTCTTACATCCTCAGATCAATGTCCCAGTTTCTTTTACATCCTCAGATCAATGTCCCAGTTTCTTTTACATCCTCAGATCAATGTCCCAGTTTCTCTTACATCCTCAGATCAATGTCTCAGTTTCTTTTACATCCTCAGATCAATGTCCCAGTTTCTCTTACATCCTCAGATCAATGTCCCAGTTTCTCTTACATCCTCAGATCAATGTCTCAGTTTCTTTTACATCCTCAGATCAATGTCACAGTTTCTCTTACATCCTCAGATCAATGTCCCAGTTTCTTTTACATCTTCAAATCAATATCCCAGTTTCTTTTACATCCTCAGATCAACGTCCGAGTTTCTATTGCAAAGGACACCATTGTTTATAAGGCTGATTTATCTCCATACAGCATGAAGAGGAATGACCACTTTGATAAAAATGAAGAATTCAAGTACAATTAAGTAATTAACACATCATCCCCCACGGTCGTGATATTATGGGACTGACCCCACCATATACGCACGTCACCATTGCCTTTTGCAAGATTGAGCGTGGTGGGGAGCCGAAGTTGCCTTTATTTGGCCAGGTGTGTTGGGTTTCTGAAGTTGTCTGTCGTGGGCCAGATGTGTTGAGTTGCTGAAGTTGTCTGTCGTGGGCCAGGTGTGTTGGGTTGCTGAAGTTGTCTGTCGTGGGCCAGGTGTGTTGGCGTGCTGAAGTTGTCTGTCGTGGGCCATGTGTGTTGGGGTGCTGAAGTTGTCTGTCGTGGGCCAGGTGTGTTGGGTTGCTGAAGTTGTCTGTCGTGGGCCAGGTGTGTTGGCGTGCTGAAGTTGTCTGTCGTGGGCCATGTGTGTTGGGGTGCTGAAGTTGTCTGTCGTGGGCCAGGTGTGTTGGGTTGCTGAAGTTGTCTTTCGTGGACCATGTGTTTTGGGGTGCTGAAGTTGTCTGTTTTGGGCCAGGTGTGTTGGGTGCTGAAGTTGTCTGTTTTGGGCCAGGTGTGTTGGGGTACTGAAGTTGTCTATCGTGGGCCAAGTGTGTTGGGGAGCTGAAGTTGCCTAAACATATCTGCCAACCTGATACCTCATGTCTGACTCCAGTCGAAGCACGGGAGCACGACTTGTCTGTGCTGTCTCACGAAAGACTGCTCCAAATTTGTTCTATTCTCTTCCTGAAAGTGTCTGTAAAATGTTGTTCTACATTATGAAATGGAGCAACGTTCAGCTCACCCGAACAACCATTTACAGTCTGTCTTGTAGGGGGAAATGACCTTCTTCGTTGCTCCTACAATAGTGAAAGGCACCTGCATCAGTGCAAGGAAGTGATATTCCATGGGCATAATGAGTTGAATCAAGCCAATAGTCGCTACCAACTACATTGTCAACATCATCATGTATCTTTTGTCACTACAGTGAGAGCATGTCTCACTACTACAGTCAGAGCATGTCTCAGTACTACAGTCAGAGCATGTCTCCCTACTAGTCAGAGCATGTCCCACTACTACAGTGAGAGCATGTCTCACTACTACAGTCAGAGCATGTCCCACTACTACAGTCAGAGCATCTTTTACCACTACAGTCAGAGCATGTGTCATTAGTCAGATGATGTTTCACCACTACAGTCAGAGCATGTCTCACTTCTACAGTCAGAGCATGTTTCATCACTACAGTCAGAGCATGTCTCACTACTACAGTCAGAGCATGTCTCACTACTACAGTCACAGCATGTCTCACTACTACAGTCAGAGAATGTCTCACTACTACAGTCAGAGCATGTCCCACTACTACAGTGAGAGCATGTCTCACTACTACAGTCAGAGCGTGTCTCAGTACTACAGTCAGAGCATGTCTCCCTACTAGTCAGAGCATGTCCCACTACTACAGTGAGAGCATGTCTCACTACTACAGTCAGAGCATGTCCCACTACTACAGTCAGAGCATCTTTTACCACTACAGTCAGAGCATGTGTCATTAGTCAGATCATGTTTCACCACTACAGTCAGAGCATGTCTCACTTCTACAGTCAGAGCATGTTTCATCACTACAGTCAGAGCATGTCTCATTACTACAGTTAGAGCATCTTTCACCACTACAGTCAGAGCATGTCTCACTACTACAGTCAGAGCATGTCTCACTACTACAGTCAGAGCATGTCTCACTACTAGTCAGAGCATGTCTCACTACTACAGTCAGAGAATGTCTTACTACTACAGTCAGAGCATGTCCCACTACTACAGTCAGAGAATGTCTCACTACTACAGTCAGAGCATGTCCCACTACTACAGTGAGACCATGTCTCACTTCTACAGTCAGAGCATGTCTCATTATTACAGTCAGAGCATGTCTCATTACTACAGTCAGAGCATCTTTCACCACTACAGTCAGAGCATGTATCACTACAACAGCTCTAGCATGGTATCACTACTACAGTTGGAGGATGGTATCACTACTACAGATGGAGCATGGTATCACTACTATAGATTGATGATTGGGCTACCCCAACAACTAACCCCCTAACACAAACCCCGCTTAGTTGCCACTGACAGGATGCTTGGCTGGCTGTAGTGGCCGAGAGCGTGCAAGCGTGTGTATACACGAGAAGATAGAGAATGGGAGAGAAAGAGAGAGAAATACAGAGAAAGGTCAGGTCAGGTCATCCCGTAACTAGGGAGGTCTTTTGGGCACACATGAAGACATCCACACAACCACACGCCATCCATCTCTGTCAGCGGCCGCTGTCTGTCCCTCTTCTGGTCCATTATGTTATGTTGCCCTTTTTTTGGGACGACCTCTTCGTCGACTGCCTTGCACCTTTCCGTGGAGGATTGTATTTGCAAGACCATTTGATCTCGATATGTGACCGTACCAAGTGAGTTTCTTTCTTTTGACAGTTGCCAAGAGGTCTTCAAAAGGCCCTACTGCTGTTGTAATTCTATCTCGTATTTCCTCATTTGTAACTCGATCTTTGTACGTGACGTTTAAGGGTCTTCAGAAACATCTCATCTCCAAGGCCTGTATCCTTCTCTACAGCTCAGCTGTAATTGTCCATGTGTCGCAAGCATAGAGGAATATTGACAAGGCCAATGTACGGATTAATCTGATCTTTGTGGATAGTGCTAACCGTTTATCTTGCCAGATTTTGTTCAGCCGTGCAAGTGCTGTTATTGTCTGTGCTATTGTTGTTGTTGTTGTTATTGTTGTTGTGGAATGCCCACAATGAGTAGGTTCACTCTTGTCTGCGCCCTGATAAGGACGTTAAGTGGCAGGTTACAGTAGTTTTCCTCACATCCCGAGCGTGCTGATGAAGATGAGCCGGGGTCCTCCATGCGATTGTGCAATGCTTGGCTCCACCTACTTGGCGCTCGCTACTACGGGGATAACATCGATCCACATCTAGTCAGCCGGGGAGGAAAACTAACGTCTGGTCAGGCAAAACATGCTGGTCAAGACCCTGACCTCCTCTTCCTAGTAGTCCTCTCTGTACACGGGATGTTTTCATGGCAGCCTGGCCAACGAGGTAGGGGATCGACGGGATCCCCGCAGTAGTGAGCGACACGAAGATGAGGACATGCGTAGCACAACTGCCTGGTGGACCCCGGCACACCTCCATCAGCACGCTCGGGATGTGAGGAAAACTACTGTAACCTGCCACTTAACGTGCTTATCAGGGCGCAGACAAGAGTGAACCTACTCTTTGTGGGCATTTGAAACAGACAGCAACAACAACAATATCAACAACAACAACATCAACAACAATATCAACATCAACAACAACAACAACATCTCGCCAGCCAAGCTGCCATGACAACAGCCCGTTTCCAGGGAACGCTACAGAGATGGTGGTCCTGGTCAGCGTATTGACCCTGACTGGACTAGCGTCTCAGTTTCCCCCATTGTCTGTGCTATTCTGGCCAAAATGGGAGACAAAGAGAGAGAGCGTGAGAGAGAGAATGAGATAGAAAGAGAGAGAAAGAGATGGAGAGCTAGGAAGAGAGAGAGAGAGAAAGAGACCGAGAAGAAGAGAGGGAGAGAGAGAAAAAGAGGGAGTGAAATATAAATATAAAGAGAAAGAGAGGGGGTGAGAGACAAAGGCACCTCGTGTAGTGTGATCACCTCGCGCCGCCACGCGCTGTATTATGAATGACAGGACGTGTCCTGGCAGCGCCGCGTGCCCGCGTGCTTAACCCGCCACCCACCGAACCAAAGCCAGGTAGTCTACCGATAGAGAGGACCTGTTTGTGTGAGCTCTCCATTTCTGACAGTGTTATTGCCCATTGAACAGGGCAGGCAAATTATATTCGTTATTGCTGGCAAGGATGAAGTGTTTTAATACATATTGCAGGCACTCTCTGCAGTTGTGAGGTGGGGTGATCAGTTGATCATTGGGTAGACTAACACAGAAAACTGGTCGGCTCTGATCTGCCGGTGTCCCTGATGTCACAAGCCATTCTCCTAGTGGCTATATGTCCATACTTTACCTCCACATTGTGATCTGACATCTGTCATCGAGCGATCAGAATGTTGACATCTGAACTGAGGAACTGATCCGACCGCAGACGTGTTGATCAGAATCAGACGTGTTGATCAGAATCAGACGTGTTGATCAGAATCAGACGTGTTGATCAGAATCAGACGTGTTGATCAGAATCAGACGTTTTGATCAGAATCAGACGTGTTGATCAGAGTTTCAAGTGAAATCAAAGTTTTATCTAATCAAGATTGTTTGGTGTTCCTGCAGGCGGCAGCAATAGAAGGTTGTGGCCTCACAGGACTCTTAGTGCTATCCACCTGTGGCCTCACAGGACTGTTAGTGCTATCCACCTGTGGCCTTACAGGACTGTTAATGCTATCCACCTGTGGCCTCACAGGACTGTTAGTGCTATCCACCTGTGGCCTCACAGGACTGTTAGTGCTATCCACCTGTGGCCTCACAGGACTGTAAGTGCTATCCACCCGTGGCCTCACAGGAGTGCTATCCACCTGTGGCTGTGTTCGTGTGTTTTAGGTTGTACATGCAGAGTTCTCCGCTGAACAGCTACAATGCGTCTCTACAACAAAAACGTTAACCCTGCTGCACACGGTAACTTGGCTAAGATGTTGGCTGTTGGAGCTGTTGCCCATTCTTGTAGACATGATCCAGGTAATATAAAGTCTCCAACTTTAACCGGTGGAACACGAGCAGCGCCATCATGGCATCACCACCATCAGCAGCACCAACAGCAGCATCATCAACAGCAGCAACATGTAGGTTCCAGGCACAGCCTAGAATGTGATGTTGATGGGTGTGTTTCAGGACGTGGGTCGTGTCTGGACAACCAGATGAGCTGTCAGTCAGTGCCAGGGAACAGCTGTCAGTCAGTGCCAGGGGACAGCTGTCAGTCAGCTCCACGGGACAGCTGTCAGTGTCCGAGGGATGTGGTCAGGGCTGGCAGCAAGCTCCTGGTACATCATCAAAGACACAGCTTCAAAAACAGGTTCCGTTTGCTGGGAGCATTAGGGCAGGGATCTTACGGCAAAGTCAGATTGGCAGTGGATAAAGGCACTGGCACACATGTAAGTACAGGGTTACCAAAATAACGGAACACATATTACATCAGATCATCTTTCTATCTCTCTCTCTCTCACTCTCTTTCTTTCACTCTCTCTTTCTCTCCCTCCTTTTATCTCTCTCTTTCTCTCTTTCTCTCTCTCATTTTCTCTCTCTCTCTTTCTTTCTCTCTTTCTCTCTCTCCTCTTTCTTTCACTCTCTCTTTCTATCTCTATCTCTTTCTCACACTCTCTCTCTTTCTCTCCTTTTCTCTCTCTTTCTCTCGTTCTCTCTCTCTTTCTCTCTCGTCTCTCTCTCTTTCTTTCACTCTCTCTTTCTATCTCTTTCTCTCTCTCTCTCTCTCTTTCTCTCTGTCTCTCTCTTTCTTTCACTCTCTTTCTATCTCTTTATCTCTTTCTCTCACTCTCTCTTTCTCTCTCTCCTTTTCTCTCTCTCTTTCTTTCTCTCTTTCTCTCTCTCCTGTCTCTCTCTTTCTTTCACTCTCTTTCTATCTCTATCTCTTTCTCACTTTCTCTCTCTCTTTCTCTCCTTTTCTCTCTCTTTCTCTCCATCTCTCTCGTCTCTCTCCCTTTCTTTCACTCTAAGACTCTCTCTCTCTCTCTCTCTCTCTCTCTCTCATTCTCAAGGACTGACATAATGCGTCAGTATTGTTTGAACATAATGTTGTATGCTCGCTAATTGTGTGTTGTTGACCGTGTAGTATCCTTGTTTGCTGGTGTACAATTCATACTTAAGGCTCAAGTCTTGTGGCTTGTAGATGGTAAATCTTATTTTGTTTGTTAGTGACATGTCCATGCTGTTTCTCTGTTTGACAACCATCCCATTCCTGGCCTGTTCTAGCTGTTTCTCTGTTTGACAACCATCCCATTCCTGACCTGTTCTAGCTGTTTCTCTGTTTGACAACCATCCCATTCCTGACATGTCCATGCTGTTTCTCTGTTTGACAACCATCCCATTCCTGACATGTCCATGCTGTTTCTCTGTTTGACAACCATCCCATTCCTGACATGTCCATGCTGTTTCTCTGTTTGACAACCATCCCATTCCTGACCTGTTCTAGCTGTTTCTCTGTTTGACAACCATCCCATTCCTGGCCTGTTCTAGCTGTTTTTCTGTTTGACAACCATCCCATTCCTGGCCTGTTCTAGCTGTTTCTCTGTTTGACAACCATCCCATTCCTGGCCTGTTCTTGCTGTTTCTCTGTTTGACAACCATCCCATTCCTGGCCTGTTCTAGCTGTTTCTCTGTTTGACAACCATCCCATTCCTGGCCTGTTCTAGCTGTTTCTCTGTTTGACAACCATCCCATTCCTGGCCTGTTCTAGCTGTTTCTCTGTTTGACAACCATCCCATTCCTGGCCTGTTCTAGCTGTTGACACATTAGTGGGCTACTTGTTATTGAGCCCAGGTTATCATCTGTTGGTCATTGCTCCTGTTCTTGGTGGCGTAGTGAGGGCATTTGTTCAAGCTGTGCTCCGTCCACTCCAGGTCCATCTTCTTAGTACAGCTGTCACGGATATACACTTACCACAGACATACACTTAGCACAGACATACACTTACCACAGACATACACTTACCACAGACATACACTCACAACAGACTTACACTCACCACAGACATACACTCACAACAGACATACACTTACGAACAGACATACACTTACCACAGACATACACTCACAACAGACTTACACTCACCACAGACATACACTCACCACAGACATACACTTACCACAGACATACACTTACTACAGACATACACTTATCACAGACATACACTTACCACAGACATACACTTACTACAGACATACACTTACTACAGACATACACTTACCACAGACATACACTCACAACAGACTTATACTCACCACAGACATACACTTACCACAGACTTACTCACAACAGACTTACACTCACCACAGACATACACTCACCACAGGCATACACTTACCACAGACATACACTTATTACAGACATACACTTATCACAGACATACACTTACCACATACATACACTTACTACAGACATACACTTACTACAGACATACACTTACCACAGACATACAGTCACAACAGACTTATACTCACCACAGACATACACTTACCACAGACTTACACTCACAACAGACTTACACTCACCACAGACATACACTTATCACAGACACACACTCACAACAGACTTACACTCACAACAGACTTACACTCACCACAGACATACACTCACCACAGACATACACTTATCACAGACACACACTCACAACAGACTTACACTCACAACAGACTTACACTCACAACAGACTTACACTCACCACAGACATACACTTATCACAGACACACACTCACAACAGACATACACTTATCACAGACACACACTCACAACAGACTTACACTCACCACAGACTTGTGTAATGGGTTAGCTAGCATCATGACACGCAGGAATAAGATTATCTGTCTTGTGTCATTAATAATACTAGTTTGTTGTCGTGGCAGAAAATAGCAGGGGCGGGAACTGACAACAGGGAACTGACAAGAGGACGGGAACTGACAAAAGGACGGGAACTGACAATCGGGAACTGACAAGAGGACAGAAACTCACAAGAGGGCGGGAACTGACTAGAGGACGGGAACTGACAAGAGGACGGAAACATTAGAGACACAACAGTGGACAGGGTCTGTCTATGGTCTATCACCTGATCTACTTGTGAACAATAGAATCTGATCCTACCCCCAGCGAATACGCCAGGAATGTCAGTCAGCTGGTATGATTGACACATTACGGTGTCTAACTGCTGCCTGGGGACATAGAGTTATAGGATAGTATGTGCAAGAAGGTCCTAGTGTGGCTGAACGGCTGGTTATCAAGCCTGCTGGTCAGGAAGACGAAGGTTCAAGCCCAAGTGATTATTTGCTAGTTTTACGATATGCTGGTGATATGGTATTGATAGGTCACGCTATAACAACAACTAGAAACAGTGGGTAATGCTAGCATCATCATGTGCCATGACCACTCGTGCTCACACAATCACTGACGTCACTACTATACTCGCCACTTCTCTCCATCCCACAGCCGTGTCAGCAGTTGGCATGACGCCTGGGCCACTCTCACAACACACAACATCATTGTCTGGACCTTTCTCTCCGTCCCTTTCTCTTTCCGTCTTTTCCTCTCTCCGCCCCCCTCTCTCTCCGTCCCTCTCTCTCCGCCCCTCTATCTCCTCTCTCTATTTCCCCCTCTCTGACTACCTCTCCCCCTCTCTCTCCTCTCTCTCCATATACCATCTCTCCTTTTCTCCATCTCGTCCTCGCCCTCTTCTCATTTCCATCTCCATCTTCCTCTCCCTATTCCCCCCATCTCTCTTCGTCCCTCTCTCTCCCTCACCCATTCTCTCTCTCCGTCCTCTGTCTTCCTCCCCCTCTACCCCCTCTCTCCATCTCTCTCTCTCTTTCTCTCCACCAACCACATGTCGTCTGTGATGTCACTCACCCTTGGATGACTTGTGACTGTCGACGAGGGAAGGTGCCACAAGTGTACACAACTTACGGGGCTGATGTACACCTACGGGGCTCATGTATACCTACGGGGCTCATGTACACCTATGGGGCTCATGTTCACCTATGGGGCTCATGTACACGACTTACGGGGCTCATGTACACCTATGGGGCTCATGTACACGACTTACGGGGCTCATGTACACCTATGGGGCTCATGTACACGACTTACTGGGCTCATGTACACCTATGGGGCTCATGTACACGACTTACTGGGCTCATGTACACCTATGGGGCTCATGTACACGTACGGGGCTCATGTACATCTACAGGGCTCATGTACACGTACGGGGCTCATGTACACCTACAGGGCTCATGTACACCTACGGGGCTCATGTACACCTATGGGGCTCATGTACACCTACGGGGCTCATGTGCACCTATGAGGCTCATGTACACGACTTACGGGGCTGTTGTACACCTACGGGGCTCATGTACACGACTTACGGAGCTGATGTACACCTACGGGGCTGATGTACACGTACGGGGCTGATGTACACATACGGGGCTGATGTACATGACTTACTGGGCTCATACAACTTATGATCAACCTTTCCTGTCAAATTCTACGCGAAGATAAGCCAAGTAGTCTACCACGTGGGCCACTCGGGACGGGGCCATGTGTGATCAGTTTGTTACAGCTCCTGTCAGTCGACAAATTGTTATACCTCCTATCAGTCGATGCATTGTTACACCTCCTATCAGTCGATACATTGTTACACCTCCTGTCAGTCGATACATTGTTACACCTCCTGTCAGTCGATACATTGTTACACCTCCTGTCAGTCGATACATTGTTACACCTCCTGTCAGTCGATACATTGTTACACCTCCTGTAAGTCCACACATTGTTACACCTCCTGTAAGTCGACACATTGTTACACCTCCTGTCAGTCCACACATTGTTACACCTCATGTCAGTCCACCCATTGTTACACCTCCTGTCAGTCCACCCATTGTTACACCTCCTGTCACTCCACCCATTGTTACACCTCCTGTCAGTCCACCCATTGTTACACCTCCTGTCAGTCCACCCATTGTTACACCTTCTGTCAGTCGATACATTGTTACACCTCCTGTAAGTCGTCACATTGTTACACCTCCTGTCAGTCGATACATTGTTGTAACCGACCATTTAATGGTGTCCATGACGTAGGTGACCTGCACTGGCTGTCTCAGATATGGCTCTCTCCTTTAGAGACGGAACCTCGATCAAATGAGTGTGAGGGATCAATGTGGTCTGTGGAGCCCTTAATCTTGGGGCTATTCTCTGGCTTGTGTTAGCTCGTTCGGTCTGGTGTTTAATGTTATGTTTACAATTATCTTATCGCTGCGTGCATGTTTGATCAGGTTACGGGAAGAAGTGAAACCAAATCCACTCACTGACAGGGCTAGAGGGGGTTCACGTAGGACAGGAAGTTGTCAGTCATGGACGCCCACGCCAGTGAATGGATATTAGAAGAGAAACTATGGATTTTCTCGTTTTAAGTTTGGCTGTCAGCACACAATGTGGGTCGTATTACGGTCCTATGTGGGTGTCAGCACACAATGTGGGTCGTATTTTGGTGCTGTGTGGGTGACAGTCCCCAATGTGGTTCGTATTATGGTCCTATGTGGGTGTCAGCACACAATGTGGGTCGTATTTTGGTGCTGTGTGGGTGTCAGCAAACAATGTGGGTCGTATTATGGTCCTGTGTCAAGTGCTGTCATTAGTTCGTATCTGGTTTCAATGGAGATGGGATCAGAGTTACCTACAGTGGTCTTGACTTATGTCTTGCTACTGGCCTTATGTAGTCCTGGACCAGAAAGTGAGGTCGATGACCAGCGCAGCCTAAGTTACATCACCAAGAGAGAACTGTGGCGACTACTTAGCTTAACACGAATAGGTTATCAGTGACCAACCAGGGCGGAGACGTCTAATAGGCACAGTGTGTGGGGCAGTTTGTGGGGCACAGTGTGTGGGGCAGTTTGTGGGGACAGTGTGTGGGGCAGTTTGTGGGGCACAGTGTGTGGGGCAGTTTGTAGGGCACATTGTGTGGAGCAGTTTGTGGGGCAGTTTGTAGGGCACATTGTGTGGGGCAGTTTGTAGGGCACAGTACCTAACCTACACGGGGCGTAATTTCAAAGGTGTCCGTTTTTTGACGTGTCCGTGAGTGTGTATGTGTGTGTTTGTGTGCGGGCGTGCGTGGGTGTGTGTATGAGTGTCCGTGTTCATCCTTGTCTGACTCGCAAATAGCCTGACACTTGTGCCTGGTCCAAGCTAAGTGCGTACTCGAACAGGTAACTGCCAGGTTTTGGTACACGTGGCCAGGTCCTGGTCCAAGCCAAGTGCAGACTCGAACAGGTAACTGCCAGGTTTTGGTTCACGTGGCCATGTGCTTGTGCCTGGTCCAAGCTAAGTACGGACTCACTACGACAGGTGCCTGCCAGGTTTTGGTACAAAAACATTCTGGGAGTCGGGGCTCTAGTTTCCCGCCATATTCAGCCAGACACTGGAAGTCCTATCAACCGGGAATACCCGGCACATCGATTTGACTTGGGTGATCCCAAGTTTTTGGTCTGTGTTTTCTCTGCTCGGTGCTGTGAGGTGGCATGCCACGTGATGATGGTGTAGCGGTCGTTCTTGACATTCTGGGTTAGCTGTGCTTACTGACGTCAGCCACGACGGGCTCTGGGCCCCTGGGCCACACGTGAGCCACGTCGGGCTCTGGGCCCTGGTCCACACGTGAGCCACGTCGGGCTCTGGGCCCCTGGGCCACACGTGAGCCACGTCAGACTTTGGGCCCCTTGGCCACACGTGAGCCACGTCGGGATCTGGGCCCCTGGTCCACACGTGAGCCACGACGAGTTCTGGGCCCTGGACCACACGTGAGCCCCTGCGGTGTCTAGGCCCCTGGACCATAAGTTAGCTCCGGCGGTCTCTATGCCCCTCGACCACAAGCTAGCCCCGGCGGTCTCTAGGCCCCTGAACAACAAGTTAGCCCCGGTGGTCTCTAGGCCCCTCGACCACAAGTTAGCCCCAGCGGCCTCTAGGCCCCTACATATCTCTTACGGATCACACGTGACAGATAATGGGGTTTGTGGGGTCTGGGACCATAGAGGCCAGTGGCACTTCAGAGAGAGACCATATCAGGTGTCAAAATGTAGGAAGGGACCAAATGTAGGAAGGGACCAAATGAACAGTAAATAGACATGAGGTTAGACTACCGGAGAGACGGAGATCGGCAATATGATAGAAAGAGAGATTGTATCAAGGAAAACAGAAAGAGAGACTGTACTAAGAACAGACAAAGAGAGACTGTACCAAGGAATGACAGAGAGAAAGACTGTACTAAGAACAGACAACGAGAGACTGTACCAAGGAATGACAGAGAGAGAGAGAGACTTCTAATAACAGACAAAGACAGACTGTACCTAGGAATGACAGAGAGAGAGACTGTACTAAGAACAGACAAAGAGAGACTGTACCAAGGAATGACAGAGAGAAAGACTGTACTAAGAACAGACAACGAGAGACTGTACCAAGGAATGACAGAGAGAGAGAGAGAGACTTCTAATAACAGACAAAGAGAGACTGTACCTAGGAATGACAGAGAGAGAGACTGTACTAAGAACAGACAAAGAGAGACTGTACCAAGGAATGAAGGAGAGAAAGACAGTACTAAGAACAGACAAAGAGAGACTGTAACAAGAACAGACAAAGAGAGACTGTAAAAAGGAATGAAAAAAAAGACCAAACTGAAACCATAAAGAAAATAATTAAAACTGGTTGAAAAAAGGAAAGAAAAAAACACTATTCAAAAAGAATGGAGAGTAACATGTAGAGAGACACAAAGGTATAAAGAGCTCATCAGACAAAGGTATAAAGAACTTCTATTTCTTCTGAGCTCGTTCTCCCGCCACCAAGCCCTGAACGTTCTCAATCTCCCGCTACCAAGCCCTGAACGTTCTCTCACTCCCGCTACCAAGCCCTGAACGTTCTCAATCTCCCGCTACCAAGCCCTGAACGTTCTCTCACTCCCGCTACCAAACCCTGAACGTTCTCTCACTCCCGCTACCAAACCCTGAACGTTCTCTCACTCCCGCTACCAAGCCCTGAACGTTCTCAATCTCCCACTACCAAACCCTGAACGTTCTCTCACTCCCGCTACCAAGCCCTGAACGTTCTCAATCTCCCGCTACCAAGCCCTAAACGTTCTCAATCTCCCGCTACCAAGCCCTGAACGTTTTCAATCTCCCACTACCAAGCCCTGAACGTTTTCAATCTTCCGCTACCAAGCCCTGAACGTTCTCAATCTCCCACTACCAAGCCCTGAACGTTCTCAATCTCCCGCTACCAAGCCCTGAACGTTTTCAATCTCCCACTACCAAGCCCTGAACGTTCTCAATCTCCCACTACCAAGCCCTGAACGTTCTCAATCTCCCGCTACCAAGCCCTGAACGTTTTCAATCTCCCACTACCAAGCCCTGAACGTTCTCAATCTCCCACTACCAAGCCCTAAACGTTCTCAATCTCCCACTACCAAGCCCTGAACAGAGCTATGCAAGTAATTGAATATAGTCCGGAGCGTTGTGTCGCTAGTTTACAGATTGACTGCGATATTTGCAACTTTCGGTCCGACACATCTGTCTTCGGCAGCATGCCTTTATTGAGTACCGATTGTAGATATGATGATTATAGATGTGACGCAGTTATACAAATAACGTCTATATACTGGTTTAGATGACTCGGTATAGTCTGTATACAACCAGTTTCATTTAGTTTTCCCAGCTCTCAAGGCTATGCGCATCCAGTCTATTCTTAAATGCATTTATTGTCCCTGCCTCTACTACTTCTTGTGGTAATGCATTCCAAGTATACACCACTCTCATTTAAAAGAAATATTTCCTGATATCTAATATCCTAATATATGGTCGAAACCATTTTGGACAAAATGTCAGCAAAATGGAAATTAGCAAGAAAATACTAGTTAGCGACAAGATTGGCATTTTACATGACATTTACATGACAATTACGTGGCACTTACCAAACATTGACATGACACTTACCAAACATTGACATGACACTTACCAAACATTGACATGACACTTACCAAACATTGACATGACACTTACCAAACATTGACATGACACTTACCAAACATTGACATGACACTTACCAAATATTGACATGACACTTACCAAACATTGATATGGCACTTACCAAACATTGACATGACACTTACCAAACATTGACATGACACTTACCAAACATTGACATGACACTTACCAAACATTGACATGACACTTACCAAACATTGACATGACACTTACCAAACATTGACATGGCACTTACCAAACATTGACATGACACTTACCAAACATTGACATGACACTTACCAAACATTGACATGGCACTTACCAAACATTGACATGACACTTACCAAACATTGACATGACACTTACCAAACATTGACATGACACTTACCAAACATTGACATGACACTTACCAAACATTGACATGACACTTACCAAACATTGACATGACACTTACCAACCATTGACATGACACTTACCAAACATTGATATGACACTTACCAAACATTGACATGACACTTACCAAACATTGACATGACACTTACCAAACATTGACATGACACTTACCAAACATTGACATGACACTTACCAAACATTGACATGACACTTACCAAACATTGACATGACACTTACCAAACATTGACGTGACACTTAACAAACATTGACGTGACACTTACCAAATATTGACATGACACTTACCAAACATTGACGTGACACTTACCAAACATTGACATGACAATTACTTGCCTAATAAACCTGTTACAATAAAACTAGCCGCAACTGAATGTGACTTACAACCTTGTGTCTCTCGGTGGAACCAAAGCACAATGTTAGCCAATAGACTTCATGCAGCAGGTGAATCTACAGACAGACATCATCGGAACATAGTGGAAAAACACATTTAGTCTATTTGATGGAGACATTAAGTCTATTTTATGGAGACCTTGAGTTTATTTGATTGAGTCATTTAGTCTATTTTTGAAGACCTTGAGTCTATTTGATGGTAACATTTAGTCTATTTGATGGAGACCTTGAGTCTATTTGATGGAGACATTTAGTCTATTTGATGGAGACATTGAGTCTATTTGATGGAGACATTTAGTCTATTTGATGGAGACATTTAGTCTATTTGATGGAGACTCAATATTTAATATTTGTTGTTTGAAGTTGGCGAGGACTGACTTTAGTTTTCTGTGTTACCCTGCCATGTTGGCGTGTGTAGCAGACCCCTGCTTTTTGCCCTGGCCGTTATTCTAACTTAGAACATTATCACACTCATCCACATCATCATGACCACACACTGCAAATAATATAGCACACAGTAGATGGCATATTTATTATATAATACTCATACCAGAAAAATGAGTAGTGAAATTACAAACACAATACAATACATATCATCTTAACTAAATATTTATATATTATATATATGTTAATATAAATATTAACTAAAGCGGAAATTTTAAACATTAGCTCTTGATGGAGTTCCCAACTATCAAAAACCCAGTTCTATTGCCACACACACCTCTCAGATCTGCTCCCTCAACACACACTCAAAAACTCTTTCTCACTCAAATCCCCTCAGGCGGGCGATCTGGACATAACTCGTTCACAATGTGTCCTGTTTACAACATGCGTTCAGATTATCTATTAATATAAAACACACAACAATTTGAGCGATCCTGTTCTATCACTAACATTCGTACAACAGTCTATCAATAGCTCCTCTATCTAAGTCCGTGAGTTAAACATACTATCTACATTCAGTCTCTCTCTCTCTCTCTCTCTCTCTCGCTCTCATCTCTCTATCCAGTCTCCTCTTCATCCAGTCTGTCTCATCCAGCCTCTCTCATCCAGCCTCTTCTTCATCCAGCCTCTCGAGCTAAACTTTGTCTCGAGTTATATACACTCAAGCAAAGTCAGAGCTTGACCAATGGATCTCAGGGGATGGCTCTATTCAGTCTCATTGGAACGAAATACTTTGCACACCTGTCACTTATCTATCACAGCAAGCCCCGCTGCCAATCCGTCTGTCAATCATTCTCCCCCAACCCAAATCGGAACGTCAGTGGTCAGCTCCTACCTGTCCACATTCTTTGCCCCAACTCTGTTCTCCTTTGCTGAGACGATGAGTGACCTTGACACGCATTCAGGTACCTTTGTTATCAGCAGCCACATCACCCCTGTCCTAAACTCTCTGCTCCGGCGGGAACTGTTACACTAGGACTGACTTTAGTTTTCTATTTTGCCTTGCCAGGTTGGTGTGGACTGACTTTAGTTTTTTATGTCGCCCTGCCAGGTTGGTGTGGACTGACTTTAGTTTTCTATGTTGCCCTGCCAGGTTGGTGTGGACTGACTTTAATTTTCTATGTTGCCCTGCCAGGTTGGTGTGGACTGACTTTAATTTTCAATGTTGCCCTGCCAGGTTGGTGTGGACTGACTTTAGTTTGCTATGTTGCCCTGCCAGGTTGGTGTGGACTGACTTTAGTTTTCTGTGTTGCCCTTCCAGGTTGGTGTGGACTGACTTTAGTTTTCTATGTTGCCCTGCCAGGTTGGTGTGGACTGACTTTAATTTTCTGTGTTGCCCTGCCAGGTTGGTGTGGACTGACTTTAGTTTTCTGTGTTGCCCTGCCGGGTTGGTGTGGACTGACTTTAGTTTTCTATGTTGCCCTGCCGGGTTGGTGTTTACTGACTTTAGTTTTCTATGTTGCCCTGCCGGGTTGATGTGGACTGACTTTAGTTTTCTGTGTTGCCCTGCCAGGTTGGTGTGGACTGACTTTAGTTTTCTATGTTGCCCTGCCAGGTTGATGTGGACTGACTTTAGTTTTCTATGTTGCCCTGCCAGGTTGGTGTGGACTGACTTTAATTTTCTATGTTGCCCTGCCAGGTTGGTGTGGACTGACTTTAATTTTCAATGTTGCCCTGCCAGGTTGGTGTGGACTGACTTTAGTTTGCTATGTTGCCCTGCCAGGTTGGTGTGGACTGACTTTAGTTTTCTGTGTTGCCCTTCCAGGTTGGTGTGGACTGACTTTAGTTTTCTATGTTGCCCTGCCAGGTTGGTGTGGACTGACTTTAATTTTCTGTGTTGCCCTGCCAGGTTGGTGTGGACTGACTTTAGTTTTCTGTGTTGCCCTGCCAGGTTGGTGTGGACTGACTTTAGTTTTCTGTGTTGCCCTGCCGGGTTGGTGTGGACTGACTTTAGTTTTCTATGTTGCCCTGCCGGGTTGGTGTTTACTGACTTTAGTTTTCTATGTTGCCCTGCCGGGTTGATGTGGACTGACTTTAGTTTTCTGTGTTGCCCTGCCAGGTTGGTGTGGACTGACTTTAGTTTTCTATGTTGCCCTGCCAGGTTGATGTGGACTGACTTTAGTTTTCTATGTTGCCCTGCCAGGTTGCCGTCAAGAACATCAAGAAGACAAAGATGGAGGACGATCAGACGAGGATTCGTCGGGAGATTCAGATCTTGTCCAGACTGAATCACAAACACATTGTCAACATCAGAGAAGGTGAGATAGATATAGAGGTTAACCTCATCACACAGAAATGGTAAGGTATACCGTTAGGTCATCGTAGTGAGATATACCGTTAGGTCACCGTAGTGAGATATACCGTTAGGTCACCTTAGTGAGATATACCGTTAGGTCACCTTAGTGATATATACCGTTACGTCACCTTAGTGAGATATACCGTTAGGTCACCTTAGTGAGATATACCGTTATGTCACCTTAGTGAGATATAAGGTTAGGTCACCTTAGTGAGATATACCGTTAGGTCACCTTAGTGAGGCAGGGTGAGAATAGAAGAATAATGATAGTGATGAAGAATATTGTTTATGTAGAAGATGTGTAGAGGTACTCCCTGCCTGCCACATCACCTCACACATCACCTCAGACATTTCTGTCACCTCCCTCGCTACACTCACTACCACACCTCCCTCCCCTCCCTACACTCACCACCACACGCCCCTCCCTCGCTACACTTACTACCACACCTCCCTCTCTCCCTACACTCACTACCACACCTCCCTCTCTCTACACCCACTACCACACCTCCCTCCCTCGCTACACCCACTACCACACCTCCCTCCCTCGCTACACCCACTACCACACCTCCCTCCCTCACTACACTCACTACCACACCTCCCTCCCTCGCTACACTCACTACCACACCTCCCTCCATCCACTCACTACCACACCTCCCTCCCTCGCTACACTCACTACCACACCTCCCTCCCTCGCAACACCCACTACCACACCTCCCTCCCTCCCTACACTCACTACCACCCCTCCCTCCATCCACTCACTACCACACCTCTCTCCCTCGCTACACTCACTAACACATCTCCCTCCCTCGCTACACCCACTACCACACCTCCCTCCCTCGCTACACCCACTACCACACCTCCCTTCCTCGCTACACCCACTACCACACCTCCCTCCCTCGCTACACTCACTACCACACCTCCCTCCCTCGCTACACTCACTAACACACCTCCCTCCCTCGCTACACCCACTACCACACTTCCCTCCCTCGCTACACCCACTACCACACCTCCCTCCCTCGTTACACTCACTACCACACCTCCCTCCCTCCCTACACTCACTACCACACCTCCCTCCCTACACCCACTACCACACCTCCCTCCCTCGCTACACTCACTACCACACCTCCCTCCATCCACTCACTACCACACCTCCCTCCATCCACTCACTACCACACCTCCCTCCCTACACTCACTACCACACCTCCCTCCATCCACTCACTACCACACCTCCCTCCCTCCCTACACTCACGACCACACCTCCCTCTCTCTCTACACTCACTACCACACCTCCCTCCCTCCACTCACTACCACACCTCCCTCCCTCCACTCACTACCACACCTCCCTTTCTCTCTACACTCACTACCACACCTCCCTCCATCCACTCACTACCACACCTCCCTCCCTCCCTACACTCACTACCACACCTCCCTCCATCCACTCACTACCACACCTCCCTCCCTACACTCACTTCCACACCTCCCTCCATCCACTCACTACCACACCTCCCTCCCTCCCTACACTCACTACCACACCTCCCTCCATCCACTCACTACCACACCTCCCTCCCTACACTCACTTCCACACCTCCCTCCATCCACTCACTACCACACCTCCCTCCCTCCCTACACTCACGACCACACCTCCCTCTCTCTCTACACTCACTACCACACCTCCCTCCCTCCACTCACTACCACACCTACCTCCCTCCACTCACTACCACACCTCCCTCCCTCCACTCACTACCACACCTCCCTCCCTCCACTCACTACCACACCTCCCTAACTCGCTACACTCACTACCACACCTCCCTCCCTCCCTGCACTCACTACCACACCTCCCTCCCTCCACTCACTACCACACCTCCCTCCCTCCACTCACTACCACACCTCCCTCCCTCCACTCACTACCACACCTCCCTATCTCGATACACTCACTACCACACCTCCCTCTCTCCCTCCACTCACTACCACACCTCCCTAACTCGATACACTCACTACCACACCTCCCTCCCTCCACTCACTACCACACCTCCCTAACTCGCTACACTCACTACCACACCTCCCTCCCTCCCTCCCTACAATCACTACCACACCTCCCTCCCTCTCTCCCTACAATCACTACCACACCTCCATCCCTCCACTCACTACCACACCTCCCTCCCTCCCTACACTCCCCAAATCACCCCCCTCCCGGGCCACTTTCTTCATGATACTCCCCCCCCCCATCAAGGGCCACACCTTAATTACACTCGCCTCCCAAGGGCCACACCTTCATGACACTCACCCCCCCCCCCCCAAGGGCCACACCTTGATGATACCCCCCCCACAAGGGCCACACCTTGATGATACCCCCCCCCCCCCAAGGGCCACACCTTCATGATACGCTCCATCCCCCAAGGGCTATACCTCCCTTACACTCCTTCCCTCACGATACGCTCCCTCCCTCAAGGGCTACACCTCCCTTACACCCCCCCCCCTCACAACACTCCCCACTCCCTCCATACCAGGTAGATGTAAAGTTGTTGCTACAGCCGTCACTTTTCTCGCGGACGGCCGGACAGAGACTTGTTTGTTCTATGTCTCGGTGTGACTTGACAGAGACTTGATTGTTCTATGTCTTGGTTTGACTTGAAAGAGACGATTGTTCTATATCTCGGTGTGTCTTGACAGAGACTTGATTGTTCTATGTCTTGACGTGACGCAACGGAGACTTGATTGTTCTATGTCTCGGTTTGACTTGACAGAGACTTTTTTGTTCTATGTCTCGGTGTGACTTGACAGAGACTTGATTGTTCTATGTCTCGGTGTAACGTGACAGCGACTTATTTGTTCTATGTCTTGACGTGACGTGAAAGATACTTGATTGTTCTATGTCTTGACGTGACATCAAAGAAACTTGATTGTCCTATGTTTTGACGTGACGTAACAGAGACTTGATTGTTCTATGTCTCAGTGTAACGTGACAGATACTTGATTGTTTTATGTCTCAGTGTAACGTGACAGAGACTTGATTGTTCTATGTCTCGGTGTAACGTGACAGAGACTTGATTGTTTTACGTCTCAGTGTAACGTGATAGAGACTTGATTGTTTTATGTCTCAGTGTAACGTGACAGAGACTTGATTGTTCTATGTCTCGTCGCTCAGTCTACGCTGCACTAAGTTCACTTCTTCTATGTATTGCTTTTCTTTGCTGCAAGTCATGCACCAATTTCCAGCAGGGTAGACTGTAACGTGACGAGATGTTGTTTAAAGGTACGTATTCTCAAGTTTGACTGATTTCGGTGGTAGACGTTTACAGCTGCTTATATTCCATTCAGAGGAACAGTGTGCAGCTGGCTGTAGTGCAAAGGGAGGTTCAGTAAGATCACCACTATGGAGATTAAACTTTCGATCCCCACCTAGCTGGCCAGACTGCTGCCTCGCAGACAGTTTCCATTAGCACAAGCTAAGACATGAGGTGGGATCTTGATCAGTATGTTTCACCTGACCCTGATTACTCTTCTCTCCCACCTAGATCAGTATGTTTCACCTGGCCCTGATTACTTTTCTCTCCCACCTAGATCAGTATGTTTCACCTGACCCTGATTACTCATGTCTCAGATCGTTTGTCGAAATCGAGAAACGAACCCCTTCGCTTTCTTACCGGCAATCAAACTCAACAACAAGGAACTGCCCTAACAACGAGACCGCTCTGGACCAGTAAAGCAAGACCCGGTGTGTGTCGCCATGTTCAAACGAGATGGCAGAAGATATTTTTTTCGGGTCAGTTTAACGTGCAGCATGGGAAGATAAGTACGTCAATTATTGGAAGTCTGGTCATACAAGTTGTGCTTGAGTTACACCCCCACTCATTTGTTTGTGCCTAGCCACTCTCCCACCCCTTGCCCCTTCTTTACCTTTTAACCACACACACACACCCCCCCCCCCCCCCCCACCCCATGAGAATGTTCCTGAAATCGTTAGCAGGTATTTTAGTAGCTGCTCCCAGGATCGCAACTTGAAAAGGGGGCGTATCTCTTTGCGAAAGGTTAGTAGGGGGGGGGGGGGGGTGCTGGGGATGGATTTGTTTGGGAAAGGCGGACGGGGAAGGCGGGGAGGGGGCAGGGGGTTGTTTGAGCTAAAACATTTCTTGTGTATCTGCAATTGTCGCCCCTGTTAGCTGACAATGAAGTGTGCGTTAACGTTGTCATGGAAACGTGGGGCTGGACCAGCCTCAATTTGGTTTGGTCTATGTCAGCCATTTTCATGATGCGCCTGTCTTGGTCCAGGTTGTGTGAGCTTGTGTGTGTGTACGTGTGTATGTGTTATGTTCGCTTGTGTGTGGGTTTGTGTGTATGTGTGCGTGTTTGTGTGTGCGTGTGCGTGTATGTGTGTGTATGTGTGTGCGTGTGTATGTATGCACGCGTCTATCCGCGCACGCGAGTGTGTGTATGTGTGTGTGTGAGTGTGTGAGTGTGTATGTGTGTGTGTGAGTGTATGTTGTGTGAGTGTATGTGTGTGTGTATGTGTGTGTATGTGTGTGTATGTGTGTGTATGTGTGAGTGTATGTGTGTGAGTGTATGTGTGTGTGTGTATGTGAGTGTATGTGTGTGTGTGCGAGTGTATGTATGCGTGTGTGAGTGTATGTGTGAGTGTGTGTGTGTGTGTATGGTTGTTGGTGTACGTGTTGATGCTGTCTACAAGTGAAGTGTAACAACTGATACTTGTCTTTCTCAATATTTGCGACATCGATGTTGTCACATGTTTGTTGTGTTTGGGAGTTCGCTGAGGTACTTGTCTGATCGGTCACATGTTTGTTGTGGTTGGGAGTTCGCTGAGGTACTTGTCTGATCGGTCACATGTTTGTTGTGGTTGGAAGTTCGCTGAGGTACTTGTCTGATCGGTCACATGTTTGTTGTGGTTGGAAGTTCGCTGAGGTACTTGTCTGATCGGTCACATGTTTGTTGTGGTTGGGAGTTCGCTGAGGTACTTGTCTGATCGGTCACATGTTTGTTGTGGTTGGAAGTTCGCTGAGGTACTTGTCTGATCGGTCACATGTTTGTTGTGGTTGGAAGTTCGCTGAGGTACTTGTCTGATCGGTCACATGTTTGTTGTGGTTGGAAGTTCGCTGAGGTACTTGTCTGATCGGTCACATGTTTGTTGTGTTTGGGAGTTCGCTGAGGTACTTGTCTGATCGGTCACATGTTTGTTGTGGTTTGGAGTTCGCTGAGGGACATATCTGATTGGTCACATGTGGTGCACAACCCCAACTCGTTCTGTGCCATGACGCCCAGTCTTCAGTCGTCAGAATTTCTTGCTAAAAAGTTATCGATGCGCAGGCAACAAAAATATCATGTGCTGAAATAATCCACCTCACAGAAGGACAACAAAATATCATGGCCTAAAATGAAAACTGACCAAAATACATCATCCGCATGCCGACACTTTGGGAAAGATGTCAAGGTCATTGGGCGTCGCAAACCGCCCAGAGAAAGGGACAAGTTATTTCCGTGTGGACACATCAAACAAGCTGGTCCATTCTTTCTTCATTTCCGTTTATTTCCGTTGATATTTTGGTTTCCTGCGTCTCCGTCTTATTCTTCTTCTACAAGCTATTCTGCGAAGCACCAATATTTGATGTTTGGCCGCTATGTGGGAGAGATCGCCTTTGGGAAGCAGGCCCATGACTGGTTGTATTGTTCTCAACTGAGAGGAGCCACTGTCAGGAGGACCATGAAACTGGGAGTGGATTAGAATGGGAGGAAGAAAGTAGCGGGCCATGTCACCACCGTACTAAAGGTGCTTGGGGGTGGGGGAGGGACTTCATAGTTTTTGTTTGTTGATGGAACAGAGAACCTTTTCGTTTGCAGACAGTCCTTTTGGATATATCACAGCGTACTGACCACCAACAAATATTCGGCTTCCAACAGTTAGCCCTGAAAAGAGCTGAGATCCAAGTGTGCGGTGGGCTCAACAATACTCAGAACAGCTCCGCTCCGATCTGTTATGCATGTTATAAATAGCGTTAAGGGAGGGTTGTGTGTATTTCTAGAAAAATTTCAGTATTGATCAAATTGCTACAGAAATCGTGAAAGGTGTGTGTGATGTAAAACCTGCATACGGTGTGTGGGTGGGTGTTTGTGGGTGTGTGTGTGGGTATTTGTGGGTGTGTGTGGGTGTGTCTGTGTGCACGCGCGCTGTCCAAGGAAAGGAGAACGAAAGGTAGATATAACATACAGATAATAGAAACTGATATAGACATCCTAGTCCTAGAGGTGGTTATGGAAGGCGTTCTGTGTCAAGATGTCATATAATGGCGGAGTGCATATCAAATACTCCTGGCTATACTAAATGTCAGAAAAGAAAAGTCTGCAGGCTGCAATTCCCAGGGTCGCTCGTTCCACGGGTATAGTGAGCCCCAAGAACGAAGCCACAGGCCTAGCGAGCGCTAAGAACGCAGCCACCCAGAAATGCGCCAGTAATAGCCAAATGGAAATCCCAAAGACAAACCAAGGAAGACTAAGGGCCGAAATGATGAAAGCTGAACAAAAAGAAAGCTATTGGCTAGCTGGCATCAGACCCAACTGAGTACCAGGCTTCCTGTAAACATCATCGGGTATTGGTCAGAAAGCAATCTGTGGAAGTGTCGTATATTGAGGTCAAGGTCAATTTCTGAAAATGAACCCTATTTCTGACCTTGTTCAAACCTCTATGTTCTTCATATTCTCACTTGCAGGTTTGCCATGTTGACTTGGTTACCATGTTGACAATTTGGTTGCCAAATTACAAAGATTTTGAAACTTTTCAAATCCCTTCAACTGTTTGTTTGTTTTCCTTTGGCAACTGGCATCGTTATAAAACATCTGACAATTTTTTAGGCAATTTTTTATTTTTTAAAAGTCAACATTTGCCTTAAACATGTCTAGTTTGATTTGAATCTGTTCGTTATGTTCGCCAGTCAAGTTGTGTTTGAAACCGGAAGTAGTCACAAGCTGTGTCAATAATCCATGAGTTAAGCAGTTTTTGTTTAGAACTGAACTTTCACTTTACTATTGGAAATGTTGGTACAAGACTTAGCATTACAAAGGAATTGAACCTCCAGCGTCTTATGGTATAGTAGTTGGCGCTTCGTCTCAACTATCATGTTCGCTCTCAGATCTATTTTGACATGAGCTTTCAGATCTGTACCAGAGATCTATTCAGGTATGAATTTTCAGATCTGCACCAGGGATCTATTCAGATATTTCCACTTCTTGGACGAAAAAGCAAAAAGCTATCTGGTGTGTGTCCAGACTGGAATGTTGATCTATCTAGTGTGTGTCCAGACTGGAATGTTGATGCAGCTAGTGTGTGTCCAGACTGGAATGTTGATCTATCTGGTGTGTGTCCACACTGGAATGTTGATCTATCTAGTGTGTGTCCAGACTGGAATGTTGATCTATCTAGTGTGTGTCCAGACTGGAATGTTCATGTATCTAGTGTGTGTCCTTACTGGAATGTTGATCTATCTAGTGTGTGTCCAGACTGGAATGTTGATCTATCTGGTGTGTGTCCAGACTGGAATGTTGATCTATCTAGTGTGTGTCCAGACTGGAATGTTGATCTATCTAGTGTGTGTCCAGACTGGAATGTTGATCTATCTGGTGTGTGTCCAGACTGGAATGTTGATCTATCTAGTGTGTGTCCAGACTGGAATGTTGATCTATCTAGTGTGTGTCCAGACTGGAATGTTCATGTATCTAGTGTGTGTCCTTACTGGAATGTTCATGTATCTAGTGTGTGTCCAGACTGGAATGTTGATCTATCTGGTGTGTGTCCAGACTGGAATGTTGATGTCTGAGACCAAGAGAAGTTTCTTAGGATGGCCCGTAAGATCCGAGTCGTGCCACCGGGCGCTTATCCCATGTGTGGTCATTTAGCTGTCCTTGTGTTGTCTTATGTGGTCATTGTGTTGTCTTATTTTCATTGGGTTGTCTTGTGTGGTAATTGGTTTGTCTTGTGTGATTTTGTGGAGCATTGTGGGGTAACTGGATTGTCTTTGGGGTGTCTTGTGTGGTCTTGTGGGGTCACTGAGATATCTTTAGGGGTCTTTGGTTTGTCTTGTGTGGTCGTTGGGTTGTTTTGTGTGGTCACTGAGTTGTCTTGTGTGGTCGTTGGGTTGTCTTGTGTGGTCACTGAGTTGTCTTGTGTGGTCGTTGGGTTGTCTTGTGGGGTCACTGAGTTGTCTTGTGTGGTCTTTGGGTTGTCTTGTGTGGTCGTTGGGTTGTTTTGTGTGGTTTTGGCCGGCCTGTCTGGTTTTGGCTGGCCTGTCTGGTTTTGGCTGGCCTGTCTGGTTTTGGCCGGCCTGTGACCGAGCTATCAAATTGTGCGTGTTTCACAAGCTGTATTGACCTTGAGAGCCAGACGGTTGTCGTTGGGCAGGTCATGATTCTCACGTCACAATCATTAGATGCACATGCAGCATATCTTTCTCTGATACGTTCTATTCTTCTCATTCTTCTATTCACATGCAGCATATCTTTCTCTGATACGTTCTATTCTTCTCATTCTTCTATTCACATGCAGCATATCTTTCTCTGATACGTTCTATTCTTCTCATTCTTCTATTCACCTGCAGCATATTTTTTTTGTTTTCCGTGTTACCTCTACCCACCTGACTTCCATGTTACCTCTACCCCCACACCTGACTTCCGTGTTACCACTACCCTCACACCCGACTTCCGTGTTACCACTACCCTCACACCCGACTTCCGTGTTACCTCTACCCACCTGACTTCCGTGTTACCTCTACCGACCTGAATTCCGTGTTACCTCAATCCCCATACCTGACTTCCGTGTTACCCCTACCCCCACATCTGACTTCCGTGTTACCGCTACCCCCACACCTGACTTCTGTGTTACCTCTACCCACCTGACTTCCATGTTACCTCTACCCGCACACCTGACTTCCATGTTACCTCTACCCCCACACCTGCCAACCGAATTATAATTACCTGAGATGGGACTGAGATTATCTGGACGTTCTTCTTTACTTTGATACACGTCATAGGCTCCTCATCACGTGATTACCTGTCCCTAGCTCCCCGTCACGTGACTAGCTTTTCCTGGCTCCCCGTCACGTGACTACCTTTCCCTGGCTCCCCGTCACGTGACTACCTTTCCCTGGCTCCCCGTCACGTGACTAGCTTTTCCTGGCTCCCCGTCACGTGACTACCTTTCCCTGGCTCCCCGTCACGTGACTACCTTTCCCTGGCTCTCCGTCACGTGATTAACTGTCCCTGGCTCCCCGTCACTTGACTACCTTTCCCTGGCTCCCCGTCATGTGATTACCTGTCACTGCCTCCCGCCACGTGACTACCTGTTCCTGGCTCACAGTCACGCGTTTAACCTGTAAGTTCTAAACACACTTCCGACATATCCTAATTTCCTTTTACTGTCCTGTTAATTTTTTCCGGCTACTGAGCCACGATTATTCTTCTTCGTCCTTCACCCTCATGTCAAGGTCACTGTCTCTCTTACGAAAACCGTCGTTGTCTGTTATCTCCATTCAACTTCCGTTTCTCTCCAGTCTCGCGAGGTCAGTGTTGTTCTCTCTTTTCCTGCGGCAGCGTGAGGTTTGATAGGGTTGTGTGACGGACCTCGTATGGACAATATTGATAGGGTTGTGTGACGGACCTCGTCTGGACAATCTTGATAGGGTTGTGTGACGGACCTCGTATGGACAATCTTGATAGGGTTGTGTGACGGACCTCGTATGAACAATCTTGATAGGGTTGTGTGACGGACTTCGTATGGACAATATTGATAGGGTTGTGTGACGGACCTCGTATGGACAATCTTGATAGGGTTGTGTGACGGACCTCGTATGAACAATTGTGAAAGGGTTGTGTGACGGACCTCGTATGGACAATCTTGATAGGGTATGTGACGGACCTCGTATGGACAATCTTGATAGGGCTGTGTGACGGACCTCGTATGAACAATCTTATTAGGGTTGTGTGACGGACCTCGTATGAACAATCTTGATAGGGTTGTCTGACTGACCTCGTATGGACAATCTTGATAGGGTATGACGGACCTCGTATGGACAATCTTGATAGGGTTGTGTGACGGACCTCGTATGGACAATCTTGATAGGGTATGTGACGGACCTCGTATGGACAATCGTTATCAGTTCCAAACCTCGTATTGTTGTACATGTGACCGTGTAGACTATTCTGCACAGTTGCCAGTCTAGCCATGACAACCTGCGGTGACTGTTGCTGTACCCGTCCTGGAACATGTTCCTCCTGACTGTTGCTGTACCCGTCCTGGAACATGTTCCTCCTGACTGTTGCTGTACCCGTCCTGGAACATGTTCCTGCTGACTGTTCCTGTTTCCTCCTGGAACATGTTCCACTTGATCGTCATCTCGATTTCTTTGTTTGTCCGCAGTGTTTGAGAGGAAGGAGAAGATAGTTCTGGTGCTGGACTACGCGTCAGGGGGAGAGCTCTATGACTACCTAGACAAGATAGGGCCGCTAACAGAATGTGAGGCCCGCAGAATATTCCGGCAGATTGTATCAGCTATACAATACTGTCATCAGGTAATCCATCCTTTGCAGCTCTGTTCGCTTGTTCTCATCGTATCATTCATCAGTGAGTGAGCTGCCAACAGTGAGAGAGTGAGCTGACAACAGTGAGGGAGTGAGCTGACAGCAGTGAGGGAGTGAGCTGGCAGTAGTAAGGGAGGGAGTGAGCTGACAGCAGTGAGGGAGTGAGTTGACAGCGGTAAGTGAGTGAGCTGACAGCAGTAAGAGAGTGAGCTGACAGTAGTGAGAGAGTGAGCTGACAGTAGGAAGGGAGTGAGCTGACAGCGGTAAGGGAGTGAGCTGACAGTAGTGAGGGAGTGAGCTAACAGCAGTGAGGGAATGAGCTAACAGTAGTGAGGGAGTGAGCTGACAGTAGTGAGGGAGTGAGCTGACAGTAGTGAGGGAGTGAGCTGACAGTAGTGAGGGTGGGAGCTGACAGTAGTGAGGGATTGAGCTGACAGTAGTGAGGGAGGGAGCTGACAGTAGTGAGGGAGGGAGCTGACAGCAGTGAGGGAGTGAGCTGACAGTAGTGAGGGAGTGAGCTGACAGCAGTGAGGGAGTGAGCTGACAGCAGTGAGGGAGTGAGCTGACAGCAGTGAGGGAGTGAGCTGACAGTAGTGAGGGAGGGAGCTAACAGTAGTGAGGGAATGAGCTGACAGTAGTGAGGGAGGGAGCTGACAGCAGTGAGGGAGTGAGCTGACAGCAGTGAGGGAGTGAGCTGACAGTAGTTAGGGAGTGAGCTGACAGTAGGAAGGGAGTGAGCTGAAAGTATTGAGGGAGTGAGCTGACAGTAGTGAGGGAGTGAGCTGACAGCAGTGAGGGAGGGAGCTGACAGCAGTGAATGCTGACAGCAGAACCACAACTGAGTAAGACCACATTAGCGAATCCCAGCTAATCATGAACATATTGCGCCTCCAAGTGGTGGCCCTCGACACAGGCTGAACACGTTTTGTCTGGCTAAGAGTATATGGATCGCATCGGGTAGGCCACCCCGCAAGACAAAAATGCCGTGCTAAAACCGAATGGCTCGGCCGGAAAAGCACAAATATTGCAGCCTCGCTGTAGACAACAATAGAACGCCAGACGTCATTTTGAGGACGAACGCTGCAACAGAAGACAAAAAAAAAGAAGATAACGAAGGAATAAACTCGAAAAAAGAAAAATAAGAGGAAGAAATCGAGGAGAAAAAAAAAGAAAACAAGAAGAAAACGATTGGGGCAGCGTAGGCTTTTAAGTTGGGGAAAAAAATTGAAGAAAGAAAATGGTAAAAGTTGATTAAGGTTAAGTTTAATCTAAATTTAAAACTGGGTATGGTAAGATACCACACCGAGACGAGAACACGAACAAAACCTTCGTTACGACCAATAGGCCTTCATCAGGGACAACAAATAACAACAATGCTGAACTAACAAATCAACATATACGGACAAAAAATGGTTTACTTTATCTGATAGTCGACCCAGTCTGTCTAAGTGACCGGTTGGGTCGGATGCTTGACTGAATATGAACGGGAGTGGTCAAATAAGGTGGCCAGAAGAGCGTAAGAAGTGAAGGGGAATGCGCTGGATAAACCAGTGGTGGCCAAATAGTGATCCAGGTGGAAGAACAACAAAAAGTTGATGTAAGCAGGGAGGGGTTCAGATTAATATAAGAAGGGGGAAAGAGGACTGATGGAAGAAAGGGGGGTGGGGGCAAAGGTAGACAAATAGATAGGGGTCAGTATGAGACTTTAAGAAAAGGTGTGGAAGATATTAATGCCATGCGGTTGGAGATAACCCATGCTGGAGATAAGTCTATTCTCAAGGGCGAATCGATGACGATCGTCAGAGAAGCAAGAAAATAGACCAGTGACACTAACGTCAGCCCTACACCGGTGCTCAGGACCATTGAAGTGGCTGGCAATTGGGGAACCAGTGCGTTTGTGGATGTCGTTGAGGTGTTGGTGGAAACGCTCCCGCAGTTCCATACCAGTTTCCCCAATGTATGTCATACCACACTGGCGGAAGATAATAGAATAGATGAGGTTACGAGAATTGCATGTGAATCCTTCTTTGATAAAGAATTCTGCTTTGGGAAAGATGATGGAGCAAGAAAGGCTTTTCATTTGAGCAGTTGACGTATGTTAAAAGTTACAACATATATCTCCACCACAATCAAACACAGTGAACATTATCCTGACCATACAACAAAACAATATTGTTTATTACAAGAATAATCCTTGCACAATATCAACAAAAAAGCAAAGAACATGTAAACTAAATAATCATAATATATATATTGAACTACCTAGGAGGTTGTAAGCACTAGCTTTTGATGTTTCCTCCAAAATCCATGATACCCAGAATTCTTAGTCTACTTTTGTCACAACAAAACTTTTCATAAACTCTAATACTAATTAATTACAACTTAATGACATCCGTTACCTCGCCGTACTTCTGTATCCTCAACACACAAACTCGTCTTCACGATTAGAACACATACTCAGTCGATCTGCACACTCACACATAATCAAATCACGTATATTTAGGCGACATGTGCATTCACATATAATCAGTTCCATGTCCTCTATCTGCACCCTCAACACACAATCACAAACTCGTACTCACGATCAGATTACGTACTTATGGCGATCTGTGCATTCATTTATAATGAGGTCACCACATACGCAGACGTATTTGTGCGTATACACATAATCAGAATAAACATCGTTCACAAGGTGTCCTGCACCCACAACATACATTCAGATCTCGTCCTTAGGCGATCTGTACACTCTTTTAACAATTCAGAACATGTATCCTTCACAAAGTGTCATGTACCTACAACACACAGTCAGATGGCTTACTGTTCACAAAGTGTCATGAACCTACAACACACAGTCAGCTCTCTTACTGTTCACAAAGCGTCATGTACCTACAACACACAGTCAGATCTCTTACTGTTCACAAAGTGTCATGTACCTACAACACACAGTCAGCTCTCTTACTGTTCACAAAGCGTCATGTACCTATAACACAGTCAGCTCTCTTACTGTTCACAAAGCGTCATGTACCTACAAGACACATTCCAATCTCTTACTGTTCACAAAGTCTCATATACCTACAACACACAGTCAGCTCTCTTACTGTTCACAAAGCGTCATGTACCTACAACACACAGTCAGCTCTCTGACTGTTCACAAAGTGTCATGTACCTACAACACACATTCCGATCTCTTACTGTTCACAAAGTGTCATGTACCTACAACACACATTCCGATCTCTTACTGTCCACAAAGTGTCATGTACCTACAACACACATTCAGATCTCTTACTGTTCACAAAGTGTCATGTACCTACAACACACATTCCGATCTCTTACTGTTCACAAAGTGTCATGTACCTACAACACACAGTCAGCTCTCTTACTGTTCACAAAGTGTCAAGTACCTACAACACACAGTCAGCTCTCTTAATGTTCACAAAGTGTCATGTACCTACAACACACATTCGGCTCTCTTACTGTTCACAAAGTGTCATGTATCTACAACACACATTCAGATCTCTTACTGTTCACAAGAGTGTCCATCATAAGCACCTATTGAGCGAGACTGGCCAAACTCGAGGTGTATGAAAGTACAAACACCCTGTAAATTCTCTCACTTCCTTCAGTCTGTCTCTGCGGTGTATTCCATAGTGACAAGCAACAACATAGCTGTCCAATGGTCTTCTGTGAGTTAGCTGATTTAGCTATCACTTCAATTTGGAACTACCCCATTTATAATGTTATTGGCTGTCTGTCCATTAGTCACTGTCGTTCTAAATGTGGCAGTCTGTCTGTCCACTAGTCATTGTCATTCTAAATGTGGCAGTCTGTCTGTCCACTAGTCATTGTCATTCTAAATGTGGCAGTCTGTCTGTCCACTAGTCTAGTTATTGTCATTCTAAATGTGGCAGTCTGTCGTAGAAATATTAGATTGACAACACCCCCCATCCCTGTCAAGTCTGACACCAGAGTGGTCAGCTCCGAACACCCACCCCTGTACCAGACAAAGTCTTCCACCTAACGTGTTCCTAACCCCTCGTTTATTTGTCGACCTAGTGTCCAAACGGTGATTGACCTTAGCGTGACCTGCGTCGTCCAACGGATACAGACAACCTTTGTTTCTTAGAGTCGCCAGTCCAATCTGCCCTGCCCTTAACGCACATTCTCTAGTAAAACTGTCATACGAAGAAGAAGAAGGAGAAGAAGAAGAAGAAGATAAAGAAGAAGGAAAAGAAGAAGGGGAACAAGAAGAAAAAGAAGAAGAAGAAAAAGAAGAAGAAGAAGAAGAAGAACGAGAAGGAGAAGTAGAAGGAGAAGAAGAAGAAGAAATAGATAAGATGACAGAAGGAGTCAGAGAGTTCAGACATGCTGGTTGTGCCATATAACAATAATCCTCTGTCACAACAAACTGGTCAGCGGCGCCACACAAGGCCTCAGGCTTGACAATCACACTGGTCGGTGGTGCCACACAAGGCCTCAGGCCTGACAATCACACTGTCCAGCGATACGAGAATCAGCTATTCACATTTCTACACGATAGACTAAGTGTCGGCTAGCACATCCAAAGCTAACAAGATAGACACGGTCTATGGTTGAACTGGACGTGCCTCGCCATACACGTTCCCAGAGCATCTGACCGGCATGCATTGCGTGTGAGGGTCTGCTCGCCAGGGTAACGGGTGGGGCTGTGATGGGGAGCGAACCCATCATCTTTGGGTTCTAAACAGTGTCACTTAATCATTAGCCCACGCCGCCTCCTATATCTTCTTATGACGACACATACGTATCTCACCTGTAAAACTACCTCACATTTGTATGTAAATACATACACCTGACTCACCTATAAAACTACCTCACATTTGTATGTAAATACATACACCTGACTCACCTGTAATATAGCGCTTACTGGACTTTCAAACCTATATATATGTGTCTCAATTGTAACACTTCCATTTCGATCCTAGAAGTGTGTGTCTTCTCTCCTTTAACACTCCCATTTCAATCCTAGAAGTGTGTGTCTTCTCTCCTTTAACACTCCCATTTCAATCCTAGAAGTGTGTGTCTTCTCTCCTTTAACACTCCCATTTCAATCCTAGAAGTGTGTGTCTTCTCTCCTTTAACACTCCCATTTCAATCCTATAAGTGTGTGTCTTCTCTCCTTTAACACTCCCATTTCAATCCTAGAAGTGTGTGTCTTCTCTCCTTTAACACTCCCATTTCAATCCTAGAAGTGTGTGTCTTCTCTCCTTTAACACTCCCATTTCAATCCTAGAGGTGTGTGTCTTCTCTCTTCTCAGAACGGTGTTGTTCACAGGGACCTCAAGTTGGAGAACATCATCCTGGACCACGAGGGGAATGTCAAGGTCAGACACGCATGTTGGTGTTTCATAATGGCTTAAGCTTGAGTATGGGTGTGTGTATAGGTGGGTGTATAGGTGTGTGTATGGGTGTGTGTATAGGTGGGTGTATAGGTGTGTGTATGGGTGTGTGTAAAGGTGTGTGTATACATTTGAGTAAAGGTGTGTTTATAGGTGTATGTGTATAGGTGTGTGTAAAGGTGTGTGTATAGGTGGATGTGTATAGGTGTGTGTGTATAGGTGTGTGTATAGGTGTGTGTATAGGTTGTGTGTGTGTGTGTGTGTGTGTGTGTGTCGGGTTCAAGATGGCGCCACAAATGTGCCCTAAGCTGTACCGTTTACGAGGCATTTTTAATTAAGAGCGATGATATGAGCATCTTGATAGCTTGCAACACTTTTCTGAACGTGTCGCTCGTCTTTTATGGCGCCATGCTTGTGTTAGTGTCTGGACTTGTTGAGATGACCAGCTGATGTCTTCATGAATGGCGGTAGCTGGGGAGTGCCGTGACATCACGATGTCTCCAGTATGATGTAGCGGATTATTACTTAGCGGTCACAGGGTACATACATGTCGACTAGCATCTACTGCCTTGCAGTTGGGCTGGGGACAGACATAGGCTATGGACGCATCCCCAGGATATGGTTGTAATTATCCACTTGTTACTGAGTTGACATGGATGATACAGTACTCGGCCAAAGTTAAAACGGCTTATTAGAGCTAGATACATGACCAAATGGGAAACCGAACATACTGGCTACACCAAAAACGATGCCTATTACCAGTTGAACAGAAGAGAGCAGGTCGTGGTCTTCAGACTTCGCACTGGCCACAATAGACTGAGGTACCACCTATTCAACAACTTGAAGATAGGTGGCACTGACGAATGCCCGTGTGGTACCGGGAAAAAGACCGCTTAGCATTTGCTGGAAAACTGCCCGACGTACGAGGATCAGAGAGAGCAGATGTGGCCATCACCAGTGGCAACACTAGACAAGCTCTATGGCAGTGTCGACGGCCTCAGGATGACGGCTGCTTTTTTCGAAAAAATAAAGGTTGATGTCTGACTGCGTACGATGAAGAAGTACCCGGCCATCATGGGGCGTCTTGTCGTTCTGTAACAAGCTCTGACCAGTTACAGCATGCCCAGCGAACACACTTTAGGAAACCGCTTTGACTAACGGGCTTAACAAGGTGTGCATAGCTGAAAGAGAATCCTGAGCAAGGGTCAAACAGGTGGGGCAACGGTCAGACAGGTGGGGGGGGGGGGCAACGGTCAGACCGATGGGGGGCAACGGTCAGACAGGTGGGGGCAACGGTCAGACAGGTAGGGGGCAACGGTCAGACAGGTGGGGCAACGGTCAGACAGGTGGGGAGACGGTCAGACAGGTGGGGGCAACGGTCAGGTAGGGAGGGGGGACGGTCAGACAGGGAGGGCAAGGGTCAAACAGGGGAGGGGGGCAACGTTCAGACAGGTGGGGCCAGCAGGCCTTGAACAATGCCACGAGCAGGGCGAGACACAAGCCCTGGTCATCTTCCGCATCAGGACCCTTCACTAGCCGCCTCGACACTCTTGCTGCTAAACCATGTCGGCCAGGACGAGAGACTTCAATCAAATTCAGGAGCCACATCACCCGCCTCAAGATATCACCCGCTTCATGACATCACCCGCCTCACGACGTCACACGACATCACCCGCATCACGACATCACACGACATCGCACGACATCACCCGCCTCACGACATCACCCGCTTAACGACATCGCCCGCCTCACGACATCACACGACATCACCCGCCTCATGACATCACCCGCCTCACTACATCACACGACATCACCCGCCTCACGACATCACCCGCCTCCACCCGCCTCACGACATCACCAGCATCTCATATATCATGCACACGTCCTGTAGCGATGGGCGAGCGGCGAAGCTGCCGGTGAGGATACACTGGAAGTTGTAGTCGCAGACCTGCACGCACGCAGCCCCCTGAACGACTGAGCAGCTCTCTCTAAAACAGCTCCACTCACCTCTGTAGTCTGAGGAAGGGGCTAGAAATGGTGCCCTAAACATTGCCTGCTTCACTACACCCTGACCAGCACGCCGTGGCTGGAGGGTCTCCCACTATATTATAAGAACAAGTTAGTGAAATTACCCTTGCCACATGGAGTGCGCGCCCACTCATGGACAATAGTAGGACTAGCAGGCCAGAACGGAGGGCCGCCCTGGTCAAAAGACAACTGGCAGCAGAGCCGCCCTGGGCGAGACGCGATTGGCGGAGGAGGGACAACTCTCAGAGGATGGTGCTGGCTTCACTTTTTTTCAGGGGCGGCCGCAGCAATCAGGAACGATGCAAGCCTGGTTTTGGCTGAGCCATAAAGTCTACATTCTGGAACGACACGAGCCTGGTTTTGGCTGAGCCATAAAGTCCACATTCTGGAACGACACGAGCCCGGTTTTGGCTGAGCCATAAAGTCCACCTTCTAGAACGACGCGATCCTGGTTTTGGCTGAGCCATAAAGTCCACATTCTGGAACGACGCGAGTCTGGTTTTGGCTGAGCCATAAGGTCCACATTTTGGAACGACACGAGCCTGGTTTTGGCTGATCCATAAAGTCCACATTCTGGAACGACGCGAGCCTGGTTTTGGCTGAGCCATAAAGTCCACATTCGTACAACAATTAAAATGTCTACCTGAGGGAATCAGCGATCGCCTCAAGATTATGCGGCTTCCCCAGACAGGGAAACGTCAGCCCACAAGTGCCTAGGCACCAACTCTGACAGGGAAACGTCAGATCACAAGTGCCTAGGCACCAACTCTGACAGGGAAACGTCAGGTCACAAGTGCCTAGGCACCAACTCTGACAAACCCGGACTCAGCCAAAGGTAGGTTGTATAAGGATCTCGAGTCGTTTATAGCTACGGTCCCAAAATTTGACAAATTGATTCTGCTAGGAGATTTGAACGCTAGAGTTGGCGCAGACTACACTGGGTGGGATGGCATCATTGGTCGAAATGGCATAGGTCAATGTAACGACAGATGCTTACTGTTACTGAGGACATGTGCCACAAATGGGTTTACCAACACCATGTTCCGACTTCCAACTAGACAAAGAAGAACGTGGATTCATCCCAGGTCTCGCCACTGGCATCTTGTCGACTACATCATTGTCTGACGTCGGAACCGAAGTAATGTCACAATAACTAAGAGTGTGTGTGGTGCGGAATGTTGGACTGACCATCGTCTCATCATAACCAAGTTAATTCTAAAGGTCCAACCTAAGAGAAGTCCCCAGGGGACACAGGCACAGGGAGACTAACTGTTGAGAAACTGAATTGGGAACTTACTAGAAACAGTTTCGCTGCTGAGCTAGAAACCAGATAGGGTTGGATTCAGCTTGCAGACAGCATCATCACTCTTTACAGCGCCAAAAAAACCTTGGTCCATCCACACGAAAGCACAGAGACTGGTTCAACGAACATGATGGCCACATTCAGATTCTTCTCCACACAAATCATCAAGCACACAGGACTTCAAGATGGCACATCGTCCTCGTCCAAGACAATGGCCTTCACTAGCGCTCAAAGAGCAGTTGGAAAGAAACAAGGAGTTACAAGATTTCTGTCTAAGTAAACTGGCAGATGAAATGAGGCGTTCTACGCGGCGCAGAAATCACTTTATGTTCCACAACCCTCTGTTAACAGTTCACAACGCCAATGGATTGCTGATAGAGAAGGCTCAGACCCTCGACAGGTGGGCAGAACATTCCGGCAACGTTCTTGACGGACCATCGTCCATAAAGGAAGAGACCATCCAACGCGTGCCCCAGGTAGAAATGAACATGGCCATGAATGATATCATAGCTGAGCATGAAGTAGACAAAGCCATCACATTTCTTTCTCCTGGAAACCCCCAGGAGCTAACGCAATACCAGCGGAGAGGAAGATGTCTCACCAGGCGGCTCACTGAACTTGTCTGCTTCATGTGGGCTGAAGGAGTAGTCTCACGGGAAATGAAAAATGCGTCGATAGTACATTGAAACGAGAGAAAAGGCAATCGCCAGGAGTGAGACAATCACCGCGAGGGGGACAATCACCGCGAGTGGGACAATCACCGCGAGTTGGACAATCACCGCGAGTGGGACAATCACTGCGAGTGGGACAATCACCGCGAGTGGGACAATCACCGCGAGTGGGACAATCACCGCGAGTGAGACAATCACCGCGAGTGGGACAATCACCGCGAGGGGGACAATCACCGCGAGTGGGACAATCACCGCGAGTGGGACAATCACCGCGAGTGGGACAATCACCGCGAATGGGACAATCACCGCGAGTGGGACAATCACCGCGAGTGGGACAATCACCGCGAGTGGGACAATCACCGCGAGTTGGACAATCACCGCGAGTGGGACAATCACCGCGAGTGGGACAATCACCGCGAATGGGACAATCACCGCGAGTGGGACAATCACCGCGAGTGGGACAATCACCGCGGAATGTCACTGCTATCTATTGCCGGAAAGATTCTCGCGCGCGTTCTACTCAACCACCTGAACAACCATCTTGAGCTAGACCATCACCTCACGGGAGGTCAGTATGGATTTAGAGTTGATCGAGGTACTTGAGCTAGACCATCACCTCCCAGAAGGTCAGTGTGGATTTAGAGTTGATCGAGGTACTTGAATTAGACCATCACCTCCCAGAAGGTCAGTGTGGATTTAGAGTTGGTCGAGGTACTTGAGTTAGACCATCACCTCCCAGAAGGTCAGTGTGGATTTAAAGTTGGTCGAAGTACTTGAGTTAGACCATCACCTCCCAGAAGATCAGTGTGGATTCAGAGTTGGTCGAGGTACTTGATTTAGACCATCATCTCCCAGAAAGTCAGTGTGGATTTAGAGTTGGTCGAAGTACTTGAGTTAGACCATCACCTCCCAGAAGGTCAGTGTGGATGTAGAGTTGGTCGAGGTACTTGATTTAGACCATCACCTCCCAGAAGGTCAGTGTGGATTTAGAGTTGGTCTAGGTACTTGAGTTAGACCATCACCTCCCAGAAGGTCAGTGTGGATTTAGAGTTAGTCGAGGTACTTGAGTTAGACGTCAGTGTGGATTTAGAGTTGGTCGGGGTACTTGAGCTAGACCATCACCTCCAGGAAGGTCAGTGTGGATTTAGAGTTGGTCGAGGTACTTGAGTTAGACGTCAGTGTGGATTTAGAGTTGGTGGAGGTACTGTGGACATGATATTTGCAGCGCGTGACGTGCAGGAGAAATGGGGAGAACACAACGGCGAGCTCTATTTTACGTTCATTGACCTCAGAGACATTTGGGATGGTGGGCGACAGCAGATCATGTCTAAATTTGGCTTTCCTAACAAATTTGTAACTGTTGTGAAACAGCACCACGTGTGCATGCGTGCACGTGACTTGACATCGGCGAGACCTCTCCACCATTCGAGGTCAACAGCGGTGTGAAACAGGGATGTGTACTTGCTCCGACACGGCTCAGTATGATGTTTTCAGCCATGCTGACGGACGCCTTCAAAAATATCAAGTTTGGCATACCAATAAAGTACCGCATGGATGGTGGTCTATTCAATCCACGCAGACTGAAGGCGAAGACCAAGGTGAAACGCGACACGATATGCGAACTCTTGTTTGCGGAAAATACAGGAGGGGCTGGTTCTATGCTGCTTGTGAGAACTTTAACTCATCAATTAACATAAAGAAAACAGGTCATGTATCAACCGGTACCAGGCACATAGTATAAACAGCCAGTGGCTACAGGGAAGGGACAGACATTACAAGCGGTTGAAAAATGTGTCTACCTCGGAAGCACGCTGTCGAGATTAGAAGCTATTGCTGATGAGCTGGCTTATAAAAAAGAAAAGGCCAGCTCAGCTGTTGGTCGAATGCGCTCGGTGTGGAAACGTCGAGGAACCAGTATAATGACTAAGCTCAAGGTCTACAGTGCCACCATTGTCCGCACCATTCTCTATGCGAGTGTTAGCTGGACTGTCTACGCTGTCTAGAGGCGAAATCATTTTCACATAAACTGTCTGAGACGCATATTGCATATACGGTGGCAGGACCATTCACAGATACTGAAGTGCTGTCCAGAGCCAACATGCAACGTATTCACGCTCTTCTGGAAAGATCTCAATTGAGATGTGCTGACCACGTTGCCTGAATGTCAGACGAAATGCTTCCAAAGAGGCTCCGGTAAAGCAAACTGAGTGACGGAGAACGATCACAAGGACGTCCTAAAAAGCGATTCAAGGACAGTCTGAAAGAGTCCCTTAAGTGCTGTCAAATAGACATGAACCCCTGGGAGAACCTGGCTCACAACCGCTCAACATGGAAGAGCAAGGTCACAGACGGCGTTGAACTCAGCGACGGTCTCCGTATCCAGGCAGCTCAGGATAGACGTGCAATCAGGTCTGCGTATCCAGACAACTCAGGATAGACGTGCAATCAGGTCTCCGTATCCAGGCAGCTCAGGATAGACGTGCAATCAGGTCTCCGTATCCAGGCAGCTCAGGATAGACGTCCAATCAGGTCTCCGTATCCAGGCAGCTCAGGATAGACGTGCAATCAGGTCTCCGTATCCAGGCAGCTCAGGATAGACGTGCAATCAGGTCTCCGTATCCAGGCAGCTCAGGATAGACGTGCAATCAGGTCTCCGTATCCAGGCAGCTCAGGATAGACGTGCAATCAGAAAGTCAAGAGCAGAGAACATTTCAGAGACAACCGCTGACTACGTTTGCCAATCGTACCATTGACTTTTCCAGGCTCGAATTGACTTGATCAGTCCCGAGCGCACACACAAACTCAAGGTTGTATTATGACACGTGATGATGTTCGTGGTCGTCATCGACCAGGATGGACGAAATTATTAGTGTGTGTGTGTGTGTCTCTATGTGTGTGTATGTCTCTGTGTATGTGTGTTTGTGTATGTGTATGTCTGTGTATGTGTGTGCCTGTGTGTGTGTGTGTGTATGTCTCTGTGTATGTGTGTTTGTGTATGTATATGTCTGTGTATGTGTATGTGTATATGTGTATGTGTATATGTGTCTGTGTATATCTGTGTATGTATGACTGTATGTATGTATGTCTGTGTATGTGTGTATGTGTATGTGTATGTCTGTATATGTATGACTGTATGTATGTATGTATATGTATGTATGTGTGTATGTGTATGTGTGTGGGTATGTGTGTGTGTGTGTACATGTGTGTATGTATGTATGTGTGTGTGGGTATATTTGTGTGTATGCACGAAGGGGTATGTGTGTTTTAATGTGTGTATATATGTGTGAATGTGTGTGTTCTCACGTGTGTATACGTGCATGTATCTGTATTTGCGTATATATCTGTATGTGTATGTCTGTGTGTGTACATGTATGTGTGAACGTGTGTGCTGTGTGTATGTACGGGTGTATGTATGGGTACATGTATGTGTGTATGTATGTTGTATGTATGTATGTGTGTATGTAAATGTGTGCATATATGTATGTATGTTGTATGTATGAATGTATGTATGTATGTATGTATGTATGTTGTATGTATGTATGTGTGTATGTAAATGTGTGCATATATGTATGTATGTTGTATGTATGAATGTATGTATGTATGTGTGTATGTATGTATGTATGTATGTATGTATGTATGTATGTATGTATGTATGTATGTATGTGTGTATGTATGTATGTATGTATGTATGTGTGTATGTTGTATGTATGTATGTGTGTATGTAAATGTGTGCATATATGTATGTATGTTGTATGTATGAATGTATGTATGTATGTATGTATGTATGTATGTATGTGTATATGTATACATGTATTTTTTCTCCCCCCCCCTCCCCTCTGCCTCCCCCTGCTGTGTCTGATCTCCCATTGCTCATTCATCCTCAGGTGGCCGACTTTGGTCTGTCCAACTTCTACAGTAACAACCGAACTCTGTCCACGTTCTGTGGCAGTCCTCTCTACGCCTCCCCAGAAATTGTCAATGGAACCCCTTATCATGGACCTGAGGTGAGTTGTGCTGGAGTCTGTCATAGCAATCTTCTAGTAACCCAGTTGGATCTGCCTCAAAGCCAGAAGGTTCATTTGTCTTTCAGGCGGAAATTGGGATCCTGTGAAATATCAGAATGATTTATCTAGGGCGTGTTTGCATGAATATGATTATCAAAATTTGTGTCCAGCACAGACAAGTCCTCCATATTGGAAGCAGGCCGGAGGGCTAAGGACGGACTAGGGTAGACATAAAGACTTACTTATAGAAGAAGCTATTGCATGGTGATGGCAGAATCTGTGAACAGCTGAATTCAGGGTGGTCCTCTGGTCGATGAGAGCTGTGAACAGCTGAATTCAGTCCTCTGATCGGTGAGAGATGTGAACAGCTGAATTCAGTCTTCTGGTCGGTGAGAGCTGTGAACAGCTGAATTCAGTCCTCTGGTTGGTGAGAGCTGTGAACAGCTGAATTCAGTCCTCTGGTCGGTGAGAGCTGTGAACAGCTGAATTCAGTCCTCTGGTCGGTGAGAGCTGTGGACAGCTGAATTCAGTCCTCTGGTCGGTCGGTGAGAGCTGTGAACAGCTGAATTCAGTCCTCTGGTCTGTCGGTGAGAGCTGTGAGCAGCTGAATTCAGTCCTCTGGTTGGTGAGAGCTGTGAACAGCTGAATTCAGTCCTCTGATCGGTGAGAGCTGTGAACAGCTTAATTTAGTCCTCTGGTCGGTGAGAGCTGTGAACAGCTGAATTCAGTCCTCTGGTCGGTCGGTGAGAGCTGTGAGCAGCTGAATTCAGTCCTCTGGTCGGTGAGAGCTGATTCACAGAACACTTCCACAACATTGAAAACGTCACCGTACCACGTGACACACCAGACAGAGTGGGAGCACAGCCACGAGCTGTGGTCAAGATTCTTTCTCACCACTGGGCCTTCACAGGATACTCTCACGTTCTATGGCAATGTTGGGGGCTACTAGTTAGGGGCTACTAGTTGGGGGCTATTAGTTGGGGGCTAATAGTTGGGGCTGCTAGCACACAATGGTGGGGGCTACTAGCACACAATGGTGGGGGCTACTAGTTATGGGCTACTAGCACACAATGGTAGGGGCTACATGTTGTGGGCTACTATCACACAATGGTGGGGGCTACTAGTTGTGGGCTACTAGCACACAATGGTGGGGGCTACTAGTTGTGGGCTACTAGCACACAATGGTGGGGGCTATTAGTTGTGGGCTACTAGCACACAATGGTGGGGGCTACTAGTTGTGGGCTACTAGCACACAATGATGGGGGCTACTAGGTGTTGGCTACTAGCACACAATGGTGGTTGCTACTAGTTGTGGGCGACTAGCACACAATGTTGGGGGCTACTAGTTGGGGGCTACTATTTTGGGGCTACTAGTTGGGGGCTACTAGTTGTGGGCTACTTACACACAATGTTTGGGGCTACTAGTTGGGGTCTGCTAGTTGGGGGCTATTAGTTGGGGGCTAGTAACATACAATGGCTTTGCCGTTTGTTTGTACATCCCTCATTGGTAACCAGTGACGTCATTGTTCGGTATGGGGAAGGGTTACGGTCTCTGCTTCTTCAACGTCGGGCCCCGGGAAATGTATGGGGGCATTACTTGAGGTTTGGGGCATGACTTGAGATCAAGGGTATGACTTTTCATTTGGGGCATGACTTTAGATCTGGGGTATGACTTTGAATCTAGGGCATGACTTGACATATGGGTCATGCCTTAAGATCTGACTTGAGATCTGTGGCATGACTTGATCAGAGGAAACTTATGTGTCACTCTAGCCCTAGCCATCCTGCAATTTTGTAACAATGTTGTGGGTTAAGCCTGCCATGTCCAGGACACGTCTGTCCACCTCGTCTTACGTCTGTCCACCTCGCCTCACGTCTGTCCACCTCGTCTCCACCTCGCCTCACCTCGCCTTACGTCTGTCAACTTCGCCTCACGTCTGTCCACCTCGCCTCACGACTCTTCACCTCGCCTCACGACTGTCCACCTCGCCTCACGTCTGTCCACTCCGCCTCCACCTCGCCTCACGTCTGTCCACCTCGCCTCACGTCTGTCCATCTCGCCTCCACCTCACCTCACGTCTGTGCACCTCGTCTCCATCTCGCTTCCACCTCGCCTCACGTCTGTCCACCTCGCCTCACGTCTGTCCACCTCGCCTCACGTCTGTCCCCCTCGCCTCCACCTAGCCTCACGTCTGTCCACCTCGTCTCAACCTCGCCTCCACATCGCCTCACGTCTGTCCACCTCGCCTCACGTCTGTCCTCCTCGCCTCACGTCTGTCCACCTCGTCTCCATCTCGTCTCCACATCGCCTCACGTCTGTCCACCTCGTCTCCTGAGTGTAGTATCTTTCGTCGTCCGGCACCTGTCCGTACCATTTTTTTCAAGTGTTTTGTATTATTGACCTACTGACCCGCACTACTTATTCTAGGTGGATGTCTGGTCCCTGGGAATTATCCTCTTCACGCTTGTCTACGGCTCCATGCCCTTCGAGTCCAACAACGTGGCTATTCTCAAACAGCTGATCTCGCACGGACTCTACAGCCAACCAGCCCAACTATCTGGTAAGTGACTCTCAGCTCATCGCGCATATGGTGTATCTTCGGAAATCGTTGAACAACTGCTGACGTATGATTTCAGGTTCTTGGCCAAACTGGGTGTAGCAATCTAGACTGGATGATTTCATGTTCTTGGCCAAAATCGGTGTAGCAATCTAGACTGGATGATTTCATGTTCTTGGCCAAACTGGGTGTAGCAATCTAGACTGGATGATTTCATGTTCTTGGCCAAACTGGGTGTAGCAATCCAGACTGGATGATTTCAGGTTCTTGGCCAAACTGGGTGTAGCAATCTAGACTGGATGATTTCATGTTCTTGGCCAAACTGGGTGTAGCAATCTAGACTGGATGATTTCATGTTCTTGGCTAAACTCGGTGTAGCAATCTAGACAGGATGATTTCATGTTCTTGGCCAAACTGGGTGTAGCAATCTAGACTGGACGATTTCATGTTCTTGGCCAAACTCGGTGTAGCAATCTAGACAGGATGATTTCATGTTCTTGGCCAAACTCGGTGTAGTAATCTAGAGTGGATGATTGTCTGATGGTACCGGGTCCTTGCTAGTATACCAAACTTTTCTAACTGACCACTGTAACGTACATTTGGGAGGGAAGTGAGGGGGGGGAGGTTGCGCGAGGGCTACATGTCAGGTACGACAGAAATGGTTTAAATTGTGGTTTGGAATGGCAGAAATGAAATCAAGGGTTCTTCTTCTTCTTCTTCATCGTACGCAGTCAGACAGTAACATTTATTTTTTCGAAAAAAGCAGCCGTCATCCTGAGGCTGTCGACGCTGCCATAGGGCTTGTCTAGTGTTGCCACTGGTGATGGTCACATGTGCTTTCTCTGATCCTCCTATGTCGGGCAGTTTTGCAGAAAATACTCAGCGGTCATTTTCCCGGTACCGCACGGGCATTCGTCGGTGCCACCTATATTCAATTTGTTGAATAGGTGGTACCTCAGTCTATTGTGGCCAGTGCGAAGTCTGAAGACCACGACCTGCTCTCTTCTGTTCAACTGGTAATAGGCATCGTTTTTGGTGTAGCCAGTATGTTCGGTTTCCCATTTGGTCATGTATCTAGCTCTAATAAGCCGTTTTGACTCTTCGTAGTAAGGGTTCAATTTGTGGTTTGGCATGATGGAATAGTCATTGGAAACAGTGGGCAGTGGAGTGGTGATGCAGGAACCACTTAAAATTCAGTTTCAAAATATACAAAAGCCGGAGAGCTTTCCTTGTAGCCTGCAGTACGTTTTGTATGGAGAAACCGGATGTTTATTTCCTGTCAATTGATTCAATGACCTGGCAACTAACAAGGTCACCTGATATCAGTCACACATTGACTGCTTCAAGGGCCCTCGTCTACAGTTGGAGACGCGAGACTGTTTGGTTCTAATCAAAAAGGAAACAGTTCTTGTCGTGTCTGTAGGTCCAGGATATGACCTCATTCTGACCTGGCAGGCTTATTTGTATTATGTTGTGAATGTGTTATTTTGAGGCTTGGTCAGTGACTGGTACTTTGAGGCTTGGTCAGTGACTAGTACTTTGAGGCTTGGTCAATGAATAGTACTTTGAGGCTTGGTCAGTGGTACTTTGAGGCTTGGTCAGTGACTTGTACTTTGAGGCTTGGTCAGTGACTGGTACTTTGAGGCTTGGTCATTGAGAAGTATTTTGAGGCTTGGTCAGTGACTAGTACTTTGAGGCTTGGTCAGTGGTACTTTGAGGCATGGTCAGTGACTAGTACTTTGAGGCTTAGTCGTGACTAGTACTTTGAGGCTTGGTCAGTGACTAGTACTTTGAGGCTTGGTCATTGAGTAGTACTTTGAGGCTTGATCGGTGCTTAGTACTTTGAGGCTTGTTCAGTGACCAGTACTTTGAGGCTTGGTCGGTGCCTAGTACTTTGAGGCTTGATCATTGACTAGTACTTTGAGGCTTTGTCAGTGGCTAGTACTTTGAGGCTTGGTCAGTGGTACTTTGAGGCTTGGTCAGTGACTTGTACTTTGAGGCTTGGTCAGTGACTGGTACTTTGAGGCTTGGTCATTGAGAAGTATTTTGAGGCTTGGTCAGTGACTAGTACTTTGAGGCTTGGTCAGTGGTACTTTGAGGCATGGTCAGTGACTAGTACTTTGAGGCTTAGTCGTGACTAGTACTTTGAGGCTTGGTCAGTGACTAGTACTTTGAGGCTTGGTCATTGAGTAGTACTTTGAGGCTTGATCGGTGCTTAGTACTTTGAGGCTTGTTCAGTGACCAGTACTTTGAGGCTTGGTCGGTGCCTAGTACTTTGAGGCTTGATCATTGAGTAGTACTTTGAGGCTTTGTCAGTGGCTAGTACTTTGAGGCTTGGTCAGTGGTACTTTGAGGCTTGGTCAGTGACTTGTACTTTGAGGCTTGGTCAGTGAATAGTACTTTGAGGCTTTGTCAGTGGTACTTTGAGGCTTGGTCAGTGACTAGTACTTTGAGGCTTGGTCAATGAATAGTACTTTGAGGCTTGGTCAGTGGTACTTTGAGGCTTGGTCAGTGACTTGTACTTTGAGGCTTGGTCAATGAATGGTACTTTGAGGCTTGGTCAGTGACTGGTACTTTGAGGCTTGGTCATTGAGTAGTATTTTGAGGCTTGGTCAGTGACTAGTACTTTGAGGCTTGGTCAGTGGTACTTTGAGGCGTGGTCAGTGACTAGTACTTTGAGGCTTAGTCGGTGACTAGTACTTTGAGGCTTGGTCGGTGCCTAGTACTTTGAGGCTTGATCATTGAATAGTACTTTGAGGCTTGGTCAGTGGCTAGTACATTGAGGCTTGGCCAGTGGTACTTTCAGGCGTGATCAGTGGCTAGTACTTTGAGGCTTGGTCAGTGACTAGTACATTGAGACTTGGTCAGTGGTACTTTGAGGCGTGGTCAGTGACTAGTACTTTGAGGCTTGGTCATTGAGTAGTACTTTGAGGTTTGATCGGTGCTTAGTACTTTGAGGCTTGTTCAGTGTCTAGTACTTTGAGGCTTGGTCGGTGCCTACTACTTTGAGGCTTGATCATTGAGTAGTACTTTGAGGCTTGGTCGGTGGCTAGTACTTTGAGGCTTGGTCAGTGGTACTTTGAGGCGTGATCAGTGGCTAGTACTTTAAGGCGGAAACATTAAATTGTAATTGTTTTTGGTGTTCCGGGTTTTTCTTTCCACTGCAATTCATATTATCTTAGCCAGACTGCACTTGTGCAACCTGTTTCCAGGGCCACCGTTTGGAGATGAATAGGGTTTGTGGCAGCTCTAGCTTGCTGACTCTGATGCAAGGAGCCAGCTACGAGTCGCTGACTCATGTCAGCTCATTCACTATTGGGACTAGTGGATCACTCGACAGTTGGGACTCCTGCGTCACTCAGCTGTTCGGACAGCGTGCCAGGGACGTTCACCCAGCCGTCTATTGAGAATTTGACAGCTGCACGTGGACAGAAATTATTGGATCCACATATGTCACGTGACTGATGTGAGTGTCAGTCGCACAACGTGCCACGTGACTGATGTGAGTGCCAGTCACACAATGTGCCATGTGACTGATGTGAGTGGCAGTCGCACGTGCCACGTGACTCGGCGGACTTGAAACATTGCCTATATATATTCTTCTTCAAGGCCAACTTAACGAGCAAACAATTTCACCTTTTCAAGGTTAACAATGTTGTGCGCATATTTTAATGACTGGACTTCTCATTGGTGGTCATGACCTTCATCTGTAGTCTCCATGGCACGACCCTCATACGGTAGGATAGGGTCCCATACGATAGGACAGGCTTCATCGTGAGACTATGTGCCGTTCCTGGTACACTGACAGAGGAAGCAGTTCTGAAGCTAAAACCAGAACTTATCAAGCAGCGACATGGCTTACTGAAGCTAAGACCAGAACTTATCAAGCAGCGACATGGCTTACTGGAGCTAAGACTAGAACTTATCAAGCAGCGACATGGCTTACTGAACATGACAGGTGATCAAACCTCGAGACGAAACGTGACAAAAATAAAGAGCCGACAAAGCTGATAGTGGGATTCCAGAATTACAGTTATAAGGAAAAACTCAGAGAAGCCGAACTACAGTGTCTAGAATAGAGAAGAATTTGAGGTTACTTAATACGGGTTTATAAAATGATCATTACGAGGGACTGAAAGCTCTCTACGGCCCGTAGTCCTCTAGTAATACTCCAGTTCGCAGTACTGCTAACAGATAAGGTTCAGTTTCTAGACAGATGGGCAGACCACTTCTGCAAAATACTAAACCACCCATCGTCCATAAATGAAGAGGCCATCCGGCGAATGCCGCAGGTGGAACTGAACCTGGCGTTGGATGAAGTCATTACTGAGGAGGAAGTCGACAGGGCAATCAGTTCACTATCTATAGGAAAAGCTCCAGGAGCTGATGCAATACCAGCAGAGGTATATAAGACAGCTGGCCCATCCCTCACCAGAAGGATCACTGAAATCTTCTGTCACATGTGGGCTGAAGGAAAAATTCCGCAGGAGCTAAAGGACGCCTCAATCGCTCACCTGTACAAAAGAAAAGGCAACCGTCAGGAATGCGACAATCATCGTGGAATATCGCTACTCTCCGTAGCAGGCAAGATCCTAGCGCGCTTACTGCTAAACAGGCTCAACAAACACCTTGAACAAAGTCACCACCTCCCAGAAAGCCAACGTGGATTCAGAACCGGAAGAGGAACAGTGGACATGATTTTTGCCGCTCGCCAAGTACAAGAGAAGTGTCGAGAACAAAATCAGGCCTTGTACACCACATTTATTGATTTGACAAAGGCATTTGATACAGTAAACAGAGGAGGGCTGTGGATGATAATGTCTAAGTTTGGCTGCCCCAACAAGTTCATAACAATGGTGAAACAGCTAAACGAAGACATGTGTGCTCGTGTACTGGACAGCGGTGCAATCTCTAAAACGATTCTAGTATCAAACGGAGTAAAACAAGGATGTGTACTCGCCCCGACTTTGTTCAGCATGATGTTCGCGGCCACGATGACAGACGCCTTCAGATCATTGGAGCTTGGAATATCCATAAAGTACCGCACAGATGGCAAATTACTAAATTCCAGAAGAATGAAGGCCAAAACCAAAGTGGCTGGCGACATAATCAGGGAACTTGTATTTGCTGACGACTGCGCTCTAATGAGCAACTCAGAACTGAACATGCAGGTTGGAATGGACCAGTTCTCTGCCGCATGCAACAATTTTGGACTGACCATAAATGCCAAAAAACAGAGGTCATGTACCAACCAGCACCAGGCATGCCGTACACAAAACCAGAGACTACAGTCAGCGGGCAGACGTTAAATGCCGTAGACAAATTCACATATCTGGGCAGCACGCTGTCGAGATCTGTCAGCCTAGACGATGAGGTGGCAAGCAGAATAGCAAAACCCAGCACAGCCTTTGGTAGAATGCGCTCGATGGTCTGGGCACGTCGTGGCATCAGCGTCAAGACCAAACTCAGAGTCTACCGTGTAACTATCATTCCAACCCTACTATATGCTTGCGAAAGCTGGACTGTTTACTCTGGACATGCAAGGAGGTTAAACCACTTCCACACAGGTTGCCTGAGGCGAATATTCCACATCCGATGACAAGATCGTGTCACTGACATCGAGGGTCTCTCGAGGGCTAATATGCCCAGCATCCATGCACTGCTAGAAAAAGCACGACTAGGATGGGCCGGACACCTCGTCCGTATGTCAGACGAGCGGCTCCCAAAGAAGCTTCTCTACGGCGAGCTGAGAGAGGGATGGCGCGAGAGAGGGCGCCCAAAGAAACGTTTTAAAGATGGTCTGAAGGACTCACTAAAAAGTTGCCAGATAGACATCGACACCTGGGAAGGTCTTGCACAAAACAGATCTGACTGGAGAAGCGCAGTCAAATCGGGTGTAGCTGCCGGTGAAGACGACCGTGTTGTGAAAGCCCAGAGCATACGCAAGACGCGGAAATCCCGAGCAGCGGGAACACCGTCCCCTTCTACAAACCTCGTGTGCCCGATATGTAGCAGATGTTTTCGTGCTCGCATTGGCCTGTTCAGCCACATGGGAAATCTGTGACAAGGATGATGTCGGCGGTCCTCATCGACAACGATGGACAGCTATTATAAGATGATCAAAGGAATGGATAAATTAGACTATAACAGGTTTTTTTAAATACAGCCACCCACAATAACACGAGGGCATAGCTACACATTAACTAAAGAGAGGTCCAGATTAGATATTAGGAAATATTTTTTTTTAGTCAGAGAATGGTGAATGCTTGGAATGTATTGCCACAGGAAGTAGTCAAGGCGGGGACAATTAATGCATTTAAGAATAGATTGGATGCGCATAGCTTTTAGAGCAGGGTAATGTAAATGAAACTGGTTGTATACAGACTGCAGAGTCTTCTAAACCAGTATAAAGATGTTAAGTAATGAGACTTCAGCCTGTGAGGCTATAGTGAAGATGCAAAATACAGGCTTAAATGGAGTGTGGGGTAGTTGATAGACACTGCGGTCTGGGGCTGGGGGCTAGGGTTCCAGTCTGGGGCCGACGGCTAGGGCTGCTGTCTGGAGCTAAGGCTGGGGTTGGGAGCTAGAGCTCTGTGCTGGGGCTAGGGTTCCAGTCTGGGGCCGAGGGCTAGGGCTGCTGTCTGGAGCTAAGGCTGGGGCCTAGGGCTATGGTATGGGGCTGGGTGCTATTGCTGAGGTTGGGGGCTAAAGCTGCAGTCTGGGACTGAAGGCTAGGGCTGCTGTCTGGGCTTGGGGGCTAGGGCTACGGTCTAGGGCTAGGGCTACGGTCTGGGGCTGGGTGCTATGGCAGAGGTTGGGGGCTACGGCTGCAGTCTGGGGCTGTAGGCTAGGGCTGCGGTCTGGGCTGGGGGCTAGGACTGCGGTCTGGGGCTGGGTGCTATGGCTGAGGTTGGGGGGCTAAGGCTGCAGTCTGGGACTGAAGACAAGGGCTGCAGTCTGCGGCTGAGGGCTAGGGCTGCTGTCTGGAGCTAGGGCTGGGGCCTAGGGCTAAGGTCTGGGCTGGGGGCTAGGGCTACGGTCTGGGGCTAAGGTCTGGGCTGGGGGCCGGAGCTACGGTCTGGGACTGAGGGCTAGGGTTACGGTCTGGGCTGGGGGCTAGGGCTAAGGTCTGGGGCTGAGGGCTAAGGCTACAGTTTGGGGCTGAGGGCTAGGGCTGCAGTCTGGGGCTGAGGGCTACAGTTTGGGACTGAGGGTTAGGGCTGTGGTCTTGGGCTGAGAACTGGAACTGAAGTTGGGGGCGCGGTCTGGGGCTAGATGCTAGAGTTGCAGTCTGGGGCCGGGGACTGCGGTTGGAAGTTTGGGCTGCGGTCAGGTTGTCAGCTTTTCCGACCTATGTCATGTGAGCCCACGATGAAGTGGGTCTCCACAATATGTTACAAATGTCCATGATTTCTTAGTAGCATGAAAATATAATTGTCCCCTGGCAACCAATACGTTTCGATCCAGTCCGTCACAGTATCTAAGTATTTGAGAATGCAAATGTTATCAAATATATGTGTGGGGCGCGTGCATTCTTTAAAATAAAAGGCTCCTTCATAAATATAACGTGATCTTCTATAACTGAGGCACTACTTGGCATGGCCGCTTCTATAACTGAGACACCACTTGGCATGAACACTTCTATAACTGAGACACCACCGATGTGAGAGCATATAGCGTTTCTGACGATATGATTCTGTCGCAGACCAACTACAGCTGTGAACCCCATGCTCTGACAGGATGACCACAGAAAATGACCACAAATCTGCGGCCAGGAACTGTCACTTTGCATGTAGCACGCGGGTGGGCGCACGCGGGCAGGCATGTTCTGGTTGGGAGCCAATCACTTTCACGAGAAGCACTTCTATCCCGAGGAATGTGTGAAAGTTGTTTCTGTTTATTAGCTGGTTGTAGGTCGCCACCCAGGACCTGGTGCACGAGCTGAACTCTCAGGAATGGCCGCTAATGGCTGACACACGTTTTTAGTGTCTGAGATCACCGGCAGGATTATTTCCTAAGAATTTGAATATCCACCCGCGTGTCAGATATTTGACTCCCGGGTTAGTGAGGGCGTGCATATGGGCGGCCTGGTAGTGATTGGTTGAGATAGTCTGGGATAGATTTTGCTAAAATAGATTAGTAAGGTGGTTGAGATAGACTGGGATAGATTCTTTTAAAATAAATTAGTAAGGTGGTTGAGATAGTCTGGGATAATAATAATCTGCAGCCATGGATTTTGTTTTTAAGTAGTGGGCTGGTCTCGATCAGAACAAATATATTAATCAACTAGAACAATGGCTCTTTAATGTATTTACCGCAGGTCCCTACACGATGATTTATCTGTCAGTATGTCTGTCTGTCTATGTGTCTGTATGCGTGTCTGTCTGTGTTTCTGTGTGTCTGTCTATGTGTCTGTCTGTGTCTGTCTGTCTGTGTGTCTGTCTGTCTGTGTGCGTGTCTGTATGTCTGTGTTTCTGTGTGTCTGTCTGTGTGCGTGTCTGTCTGTCTGTGTTTCTGTGTGTCTGTCTGTGTGCGTATCTGTCTGTGTATCTGTCTTTCTGTGTGCGTGTATGTCTGTCTGTCTGTGTGTCTGTCTATGTGTCTGTCTGTCTGTGTGCGTGTCTGTCTGTCTGTGTGTCTGTCTGTGTGTATGTCTTTCTGTGTGCGTGTCTGTCTGTGTTTCTGTGTGTCTGTCTATGTGTCTTTCTGTGTGCGTGTCTGTCTTTATGTGTGTATGTCTGTGTGCGTGTCTGTCTGTGTGTCTGTCTATCTGTGTGTCTGTCTGTGTGCGTGTCTGTCTTTCTGTGTTTTTCTGTGTGCGTGTCTGTCTGTGTACGTGTCTGTATGTGTGCGTGTTTGTATGTGTGTGTGTCTGTGTGTTTGTCTGTGTATCTGTCTGGTTGTCTGTCTGTCTGTGTGTGTCTGTGTGTATTTCTGTGTGTCTGTCTGTGTGTGTGTCTGACTGTGTGTGCGTGTCTGTCTGTCTGTGCATCTGTGTGTGTGTCTGTCTGTCTGGTATTATTGTCAATAGCTGTTTCCTGGTCACGTGTCCTCATTTGTTAGCTGTTTCCTGGTCACGTGTCCTCATTTGTTAGCTGTTTCCTGGTCACGTGTCCTCATTTGTTAGCTGTTTCCTGGTCACGTGTCCTCATTTGTTAGCTGCTTCCTGGTCACGTGTCCTCATTTGTTAGCTGTTTCCTGGTCTCGTGTCCTCATTTGTTAGCTGTTTCCTGGTCACGTGTCCTCATTTGTTAGCTGCTTCCTGGTCACGTGTCCTCCTTTCTTAGCTGTTTCCTGGTCACGTGTCCTCATTTGTTAGCTGTTTACCGGTGACGCGTCCTCATATGTTAGCTGTTTCCTGGCCAGATCCCTAACCATCAGATGTACTGACAGACGGCAGGACAGCAAGCCTGTCACGAGGAAACCTGTCAAGCTCTAGCGGAGGGTGTAGACAAGGCGCGACGGGGAGGGAGTGAGGCGCGGCGGGGAGGGAGTGAGACGAGGAGCGGAGGGGAGGGAGTGAGACGAGGCGCGGCGGGGAGGGAGTGAAACGAGGAGCGGCGGGGAGGGAGTGAGACGAGGTGTACGGGGATGGAGTAAGACGAGGCTCGGCGGGGAGGGAGTGAGACGAGGCGCGACGGAGCTGTTTCCGGCCCACCAATTGAGAAAAATGATCCCGAAAGAATTGCATCCAGGCCCAGCGGAACAATTGTGGATCGTAGCGTTCGTGTCACATTGTAACAGAAGGAGGTTTCTTATACTAGATCTAGAACAGAGATGGAATGTGAGAGGAGGTTTCTTATACTAGAACAGAGATGGAATCTGAGAGGAGGTTTCTTATACTAGAACAGAGATGGAATGTGAGATATGACTAGTGATATCCCGGTTTTATTTGTGTTGTTTCTGGTTTTAGAAGCCTCGGTGTAGCGGATCTGAAACTTTGGCAGTCTGTGGACACCACGACGTTTTGTGTGCTCATTCTAGTTGTTTTCATAGTAATATTTTGAGAACCATTGATGCAATGTGCTGCTCTACCGTATGATGACAGTTTTCAAGTGACTGCTCACACTTCGTACATTCGATTTATTGAACATCAAACGAATGCGAATGAATGCGGACGCAGAAGTTGGCAGCCATGTTGGTTTCTAGTTTATAATGACGTTACTTTTCTGGTCAGTTGATTTGGTCAGGTTTTTCACAATCTCAATCTCAAGTTTTGTTTGCACAGGGTGTAAATAATGGCAGCCAATTTGATATTATTCATGTTCAGAAACTAACTTCAATCGTGGACTATTGACTAATGTGTAGCTAATAATGATTAACATCGCTGGTTGACCGTTCTCTTTGTGTTTTCTCTCCAGATGCGGCTGGACTCATACGTCACATGCTGACAGTGACAACCACGCGACGGGCTAGCATGGCGGAAGTTCTTCGACACTGGTGGGTTAACTTCGGTTACAGTCATATGCCAGATGACATGCCATACAACCTTGAACAGGAACCCCCTATAACAGCCCCTAGAAGATCACCGACCTCGTCATCTCCTCGTGTCGCCAACCACCGTAACTATGACAGCATATCCTCAGACTCTGATGTGGAGCTGGACTTCCGGTCCGACTCGTGGAGACAGACACGAGAGGCATGTAAAATTTCAGGCCTCAACAGCGTTTCCGTTTCCGCATCCGGCAGTCATACGTCACTAAATTGTCCCCGTGACTGCGCTGACCAGACTACAGACACAATTATGGCCTTGAACTTGCCACCAGATGTTCTGGACACCCTTCAATGCTGTAGCAGAAAGACTCTAGCAGACTTGATCACCTCTCATCAAATGTCATCTGCTTTTGACGAAACCATTAATGATAATAATGATAAGAGAAATGGAACAAAGAGCGGTGTGGAACCTTCAAACTTGGGCCTAGTCTCGCTTTCTATTTGTGCCACGGACAAGAAGCCCAAACGAGGAATCCTAAAACGGAAAGGAAAGTTTTCTGGAGGAGACAGTGGTTGTGTCATGCCAGAAGACATGACTTCAAAGTTTGAGAGTATGACTGTACCAGAATACAGTCATCCACCGCACATGACGTCTTCCGGGGAAACTAATGTCCACGAAACAGAGCATCAAGCTTGCCAGTTGGTGGAGAATGACACGTACTGTCGGAACCATGGTCATTGTAGCGCTGCCACCTTCGGCTCCGTTGGGTCCAAACAGTCCGATGAGTCACTCGGACAACCACATCACCACCAACATCTCCACCACCAACATCTCCACCAACCAGCGATAACACGAAACCTTCAGGATGTTGAATATGTGCATGAGTGCAGCAAAAATGATACATCTTTTCACAACCAACATTTGAACTTGAAACATAAATCGGTTTTAACAAAACATGAACTTGTACCAGCAAAACAAAACTTTGAATCGTATGCTAGAAACCCTGCCACATTGACAACAGCAGGTCTGTCCTTGAACAGTTTGTCCAGAGACGATCCAGCAGAACGCGAGGATGGGCCAAGAAGGTTCCCCAAGAATCCTACAACAACTTCAGCAATAGAAAGACTGAAGGCGCTGGCTGTGAGTTATGCTATTTTAGATGAGACCTGTGATGATGACAAAACTTGCCCGTTTTATCAAACAAGGACCACATCTGTCTCCAAATTACGAGGACAGGACAAGTGAATGTTGGTGAAGCTCAAATAACTTCCTTGAACAAAGATGTGAGTGAGAGCATAGCTCGTTGTCAGCTTCAGCTTCCTGGTAACCATCTTGTACTGTGGCAATTAATTCTCAAAGCGGCATTAGAGATACCCGCACCAGCACTTGATTGCTGTACAAACTACGTCGCTCCATAACTTGATGTAGCTGTTCTCTTCGTAGAGACTACATGAGCTCAAGACGTATAGTAGCTGTTCTCTTCGTACAGACTACATGAGCTCAAGACGTATAGTAGCTGTTCTCTTCGTAGAGACTACATGAGCTCAAGACGTATAGTAGCTGTTCTCTTCGTACAGACTACATGAGCTCAAGACGTATAGTATCTGTTCTCTTCGTAGAGACTACATGAGCTCAAGACGTATAACAGCAACGTCACCAGAAACCTGACATGGTGAACTCTGCATGTTGGTGTAGGAACACAATTGAATTGTTAAGTTCAAACGGAGCATAATGTGCGTGTTTTGTGACGTTCTATTTTCTAGCTTTGCTACAACCGTTTGTTAAGTCAATTGCGTGCTGATGTTTATGGTTCAGATGGGGTGTGTAAGGTTATGTCATTCTGTCTCATGAACAGGCGATCATGGCTGAGACCACCTGTCTCATGAACAGGCGGTCATGGCTGAGACCAGCTAACTGTCTCATGAACAGGCGATTATGGCTGAGACCAGCTAACTGTCTCATGAACAGGCGATCATGGCTGAGACCAGCTGTCTCATGAACAGGCGATCATGGCTGAGACCAGCTGTCTCATGAACAGGCAATCATGGCTGAGACCAGCTAACTGTCTCATGAACAGGCGATCATGGCTGAGACCAGCTAACTGTCTCATGAACAGGCGATCATGGCTGAGACCAGCTGGCTCATGAACAGGCGATCATGGCTGAGACCAGCTAACTGTCTCATGAACAGGCGATCATGGCTGAGACCAGCTAACTGTCTCATGAACAGGCGATCATGGCTGAGACCAGCTAACTGTCTCATGAACAGGCGATCATGGCTGAGACCAGCTAACTGTCTCATGAACAGGCGATCATGGCTGAGACCAGCTGGCTCATGAATAGGCGATCATGGCTGAGACCAGCTAACTGTACAGATACTAAACACTGACCTACAAGATCGTTCCCAGCCGTCGGTGAACCAACAAACGGATCTGATCTAAAACGAGTATTCTTGCAAGGTAGATGTTTTAGACGTGTGATGGTCGTCGTCCATTGCCATGTTCCAATTGGAGCACGAGACCACTACAGCAGATGACTTCCTGGCAAGGAGCCAGAACTTAGTAGACTTGCAATTGTAGTTTTGTTTAACTGATGTAGTTGCCATTCACTAGAACAACCGTCTTTATCTACCTTAAGGAAATTCATTGTATGAGGCAGTGGTGCTATTCTTTGCTCCCCAATAGGATTCCCCGAGATCCACAGGTGCTTTGCGATGGTTGGCTACTTGCTGCAGTTATTTTTGATTAAAACACATATAAGCAGGTATGACAGAGTTTGTAACAGTTCCCGCCGGAGCAAGGGGAGTTCAGGATGCCTGAACATGTTAAAGCTTAAGGCTACCTGAATGCATGTCAAGGTCACTCACCGTCTCAGCAAAGGAGAACAGAGTTGGGTTAAGGAATGTGGACAGGTAGAAGCTGACCACTGGCCTTCCGATTTTGGTAAGGGGAGATTGATTGACAGACGAAATTGGCAGCGGGGCTTGCTGTAAGAGAATGAGTGACAGGTGTGCAAAGTGTTTCGTTCTAATTGCGATTGAAGATGACCATCACCTGAGATCGATTGGTCAAGCTCTGGCCTTGCTTGAGGATATATAACTCGAGACAAAGTTTAGCTCGGCAGGCTGGATAGAGGGATGGAGACAGGCTGGAGAGAGAGAGGCTGTATGGAGGAGAGTGAGAGAGAGAGAGACTGAATGTGGATAGTATGTTTAACTCACCGACTTAGGTAGAGGAGCGATTGATAGACTGTTGGACGAATGTTTAGTGATAGAACAGGATCGCTCAAATAGGTGTGTGAGTTTTGCATTAATAGATAATCTGAACGTGTGTTTGTAAGCAAGGACACATTGTGAACGAGCATGTCGAGATCGCCCGCCTGAGGGGATTTCAGTGAGGAAGAGTATTTTATAAGGTGTGTTGAAGACACAGTTTAGGCGATGTGTGTGTGATGTAATTGCAAGGCAATAGAACTGGGTTTTTAGATAGTTGGGAATTCCATCAATAGCTAATGCTTACAATTCCCGTTTTAGTAGAATGTTAAGTTAAGATATGTATTATATTGTGTTTGTAATTTCTCTACTCATTGTATGATATGAGTATGATATAATAAATATGCCACCTGCTGTGTGATATGTCATTTACTGAGTATGGTCATGATGATGTGGATGAGTGTGAGAATGTTCTAAGTTAGAATAACGGCCAGGGAAAACAGTGGGATCTGCTACATGTTACCTGTTAGTCTTGTCTGTGTTACAATATTTTGATGCTTATTGAATTGAGAACCTGCATAATGTGATATTATAGTGCCTTTGCTTGTACAGACCTATGTCTGTTTTTCTTTGAATAGTGCCTTTGCTTGTACATACCTATGTCTGTTTTTCTTTGAATAGTGCCTTTGCTTTTACAGACCTATATCTGTATTCCTTTAAAAAGTGCCTTTGCTTGTACAGACCTATGTCTGTATTTCTTTGAATAGTGCCTTTGCTTGTACAGACCAATGTCTGTATTTCTTTCAATAGTGCCTTTGCTTGTACAGACCTATGTCTGTATTTCTTTGAATAGTGCCTTTGCTTGTACAGACCAATGTCTGTATTTCTTTCAATAGTGCCTTTGCTTGTACAGACCTATGTCTGTATTTCTTTGAATAGTACCTTTGCTTGGACAGACCTATGTCTGTATTTCTTTGAATAGTGCCTTTGCTTGTACAGACCAATGTCTGCATTTCTTTGAAAAGTGCCTTTGCTTGTACAGACCTATGTCTGTATTTCTTTGAATAGTGCCTTTGCTTGTACATACCTATGTCTGTATTTCTTTGAATAGTGCCTTTGCTTGTACAGATCTATGTCTGTATTTCTTTGAATAGTGCCATTGCTTGTACATACCTAAATCTGTATTCCTTTGAATAGTGCCTTTGCTTGTACATACCTATGTCTGTATTTCTTTGAATAGTTACTTTGCTTGTACATACCTATGTCTGTATTTCTTTGAATAGTGCCTTTGCTTGTACATACCTATGTCTGTATTTCTTTGAATAGTGCCTTTGCTTGTACAGACCTATGTCTGTATTTCTTTGAATAGTGCCATTGCTTGTACATACCTAAATCTGTATTCCTTTGAATAGTGCCTTTGCTTGTACAGACCTATGTCTGTATTTCTTTGAATAGTGCCTTTGCTTGTACAGACCTATGTCTGTATTTCTTTGAATCGTGCCTTTGCTTGTACAGACCTATGTTTGTAATTCTTTGAAAAGTGCCTTTGCTTGTACAGACCTATATCTGTATTCCTTTGAAAAGTGCCTTTGCTTGTACAGACCTATGTCTGTATTTCTTTGAATAGTGCCTTTGCTTGTACAGACCTATGTCTGTATTTCTTTGAATAGTGCCTTTGCTTGTACAGACCTATGTCTGTATTTCTTTGAATAGTGCCTTTGCTTGTACATACCTATGTCTGTATTTCTTTGAATAGTGCCTTTGCTTGTACAGACCTATGTCTGTATTTCTTTGAATAGTGCCATTGCTTGTACATACCTAAATCTGTATTCCTTTGAATAGTGCCTTTGCTTGTACAGACCTATGTCTGTATTTCTTTGAATAGTGCCTTTGCTTGTACAGACCTATATCTGTATTCCTTTCAATAGTGCCTTTGCTTGTACAGACCTATGTCTGTATTTCTTTGAATAGTGCCTCTGCTTGTACAGACCTATTTCTGTATTCCTTTGAATAGTGCCTTTGCTTGTACAGACCTAAATCTGTATTCCTTTGAATAGTGCCTTTGCTTGTACATACCTATGTCTGTAATTCTTTGAAAAGTGCCTTTGCTTGTACAGACCTATATCTGTATTCCTTTGAAAAGTGCCTTTGCTTGTACAGACCTATGTTTGTAATTCTTTGAAAAGTGCCTTTGCTTGTACAGACCTATATCTGTATTCCTTTGAAAAGTGCCTTTGCTTGTACATACCTATGTCTGTATTCCTTTGAAAAGTGCCTTTGCTTGTACAGACCTATGTCTGTAATTCTTTGAAAAGTGCCTTTGCTTGTACAGACCTATATCTGTATTCCTTTGAAAAGTGCCTTTGCTTGTACAGACCTATGTCTGTATTTCTTTGAATAGTGCCTTTGCTTGTACAGACCTATGTCTGTATTTCTTTGAATAGTGCCTTTGCTTGTACAGACCTATGTCTGTATTTCTTTGAATAGTGCCATTGCTTGTACATACCTAAATGTGTATTCCTTTGAATAGTGCCTTTGCTTGTACAGACCTATGTCTGTATTTCTTTGAATAGTGCCTTTGCTTGTACAGACCTATATCTGTATTCCTTTGAAAAGTGCCTTTGCTTGTATAGACCTATGTCTGTATTTCTTTGAAAAGTGGCTTTTGTTTCTAATGCACGAATCTGAACTATGTTGCAGGTTAAGCACGGACTGGATACGATAATGGTAACATGTTTTTCTTGGCTAGGCGTGTCCACTTCTCGATCAAACACGTCTGTGTTTTGCAGCGTGACACGTTCATGACCTGATCGAACAGGGTTTCGAGTCTCTTAAGTGCCTGTTACCGTTCTCCTGGTGTTAGCGACATCTGTAATACAATGGCATGTGAGTTATGTGTGCTGTCGATACGCTACACTATCCACTGGCACATGATCACAGTTCTCACAAGCTGATCGGGCAATAGTTTCCTTCTTCTGAAAGTCATGGACGCTCAGCAACAAGATGAGTGGCATGTCTTCTAGACAAGAACAGTTTAACCAGGGGCGTATATTACGGGTGTGCTAGGTGTGCAGTGCACAAGCGAACGATAAAACGGTAACATAAACGTTGAATTAAATGATATAATAAATATTGATAAAATAAAGAGTAGAAACAGAATCAAATCAAATCTTGTTAACGCGAAGTTCCATTTTATTTTGTTAGTTATATTTGTTAACTCAATTTGCTGTTTGCTGTGTGTAAAAAGTGTACGGTAAATATTTACTAATTCAATCATTATAAAATGGAAAATAGTGTAGATAATTGACTAAGGTAGTCATTTTCGTCGAGAAGTTACGTGAACAAATAAACATTTTGAATTCCGGTAAAGCTAGGCCTGGTCTTGACAGTTTAGTATCCAGACCTTGTCCAGACACTCACATTGTCTAAGGCCAGTCACCAGTAGCCGCTCACCTTGTCTAATGCCAGATACCCTGTCTAATGCCAGTCACCAGTAGCCGCTCACCTTGTCTAAGGCCAGTCACCTTGTTTAATGCCAGTCTCCCTGTCTAATGCCAGTCACTAGTAGCCACTCGCCTTGTCTAAGGCCAATACCCGGTAGCCACTGACCCTGTCTAATCCCAGTCACCAGTAGCCGCTCACCTTGTCTAAGGCCAATCGCCAGTAGCCACTCACCTTGTCTAAGGCCAGTCACCAGTAGCCGCTCACCTTGTCTAATGCCAGTCACCCTGTCTAATGCCAGTCACCAGTAGCCGCTCACCTTGTCTAAGGCCAGTCCCCAGTAGCCACTCACCCTGTCTAATCCCAGTCACCAGTAGCCGCTCACCTTGTCTAAGGCCAGTCACCAGTAGCCGCTCACCTTGTCTAAGGCCAGTCATCAGTAGCCGCTCACCTTGTCTAAGGCCAATCACCAGTAGCCACTCACCCTGTCTAATCCCAGTCACCAGTAGCCGCTCACCTTGTCTAATGCCAGTCACTAGTAGCCGCTCACCTTGTCTAAGGCCAATCACCAGTAGCCCAGTAGTGGATGTTTGCCTTGACTTCTGGCAGTGACACTGGGGGGATGAATGGTTCTCTTTGTCTTCCCTCCCAGGCTAGCCTGTCCGCCCATTCATTCCCAGGTATGCCGCAGTGAGCTGGAATCCACTGGAGGGTGATTTTATTGTGGTCTGAGAGTTTATACTAAGATGGCATATCAGTTCCCTTTCCATAATATCTCGTGGTTCTCTTTGTGTGGCCTGCAAAATTTCCATGCAGTCGCAAAAAAACACTATTCTGTTATCATTTAACCCCTTTTCATCCAAATAGTTTGACTGCTTCAATTTTTGCCTGTTGCTCTGTTCTTAATCTGTCGAGGGCTCCTCGGCATCACTTGCTTTTTCTATAACGGTTCCATCCTGTTGAAATATGACGAGTCCTGTCCCTCCTTTCCTCAATGCCTCCTCTGATGATCCATCTGTGTAGAAGTGCGTCCACATGGTTTGAGGATAGGTGTCTCCAATATGCTTTAGGGTTTTTTCTCTCAATGCATGGTCTGATTCTTCCATCTTTCTATCGATACCTGGTATTTTCGCTTCCACCGTCAAGTTTAGCTGTTGGTTTGTATTTTCATATACTTGTATCATTTCCCATGTCGTTGGACATTTTAACTTAACTTAACTTAACGTCTTTATACTGGTTTAGAAGACCCTGCAGAGTCTGTATACAACCAGTTACATTTACATCACCTTGCTCTAAAATCTATGCGCATCCAGTTTATTCTTAAACGCATTAACTGTCCCTGCCTCCACCACCTCCCCTGGCAATGCATTCCAAGCAGACACCACTCTCTGACTAAAAAAATATTTCCTAATATCTAACCTGGACCTCTCTTTAATCAGCTTGTAGCTATGCCCTCGTGTTATTGTAGGTGGCTGTATTTTAAAAAACTTGTTATAGTCTAATTTATCAATTCCTCTGATCATCTTATAAACCTGTATTAAGTCACCACGAATTCTTCTCTCTTCGAGACACTGTAGGCCTGTTTTTCTGAGTCGTTCCTCATAACTGTAATTCTGGAATCCAACTATCATCTTTGTCGCTCTTTTTTGTATTCTTTCTAGCATGTTTATGTCCCCTCTATGATAAGGACTCCACACCTGTACACAGTACTCCAATCTAGGTCTAACTAAAGCTTTATACAGTTTGACGATCACTTCCTTGCTCCTATGTTTAATATTTCTTTTTATCATACCTAACATTGCATTTGCCTTTTTCACTGCTACCTTAACTTGCTCACTCACCTTTCCTGTATGATCTATTATAACCCCTAGGTCCCTTTCCTTATCTATCTTTCTAATATTGTTTTCTCCCATTCTGTATTTATGTTCCATATTGGATCTACCCATGTGGATGACTGTACATTTATCTACATTAAACTCCATTTGCCAGCTTACAGACCATTCTCGAATTTTATCTAAATCCGACATCAATATATCCACTTCCGCTTTAGATGAGACACTACTGCATAGTTTTGTGTCATCAGCAAATTTTGCAATCATGGATCTCATATCAATGTCCAAATCATTTATATATATCAAGAACAAAATTGGTCCCAAAACCGAGCCCTGTGGCACACCACTTTTCACTTCACTCCACTCAGAGTACTCCTTATTTATGCCCACCCTCTGCCTTCTTCCTGTTAACCAATTTTCAATCCATTTGGCAACTTCGCCACCTATTCCATGTGATTTTAACTTTCGAAATAATCTTTGATGAGGTACTCTATCAAAGGCCTTTGCAAAGTCTAGATAAATAACATCCACTGGCTCCCCTTTATCAATGATTTTAGTAACCTCCTCCATGAATTCTAATAGATTTGTTAAGCATGATCTCCCTCTAGTAAACCCATGCTGACTATTTCTAATTAGATTAAATTTTTCTAAATGCATTACAATGTTTTCTTTGATTATTGACTCTAACAATTTACAGACTATGCTCGTTAAACTCACCGGTCTATAATTTGCCGGATCTGATTTTTTGCCTTTTTTGAATAAGGGGATCACTCCTGCATCTTTCCAATCCCGTGGAACAATCCCTTTTGTAAGTGATTGAGAACATAATATAGCCAATGGTTTTGCTAGTTGGTTTCTAATTTCATACAGCAATTTTGGGTGAATACCATCTTGACCTGGACATTTATTCACTTTCAACCCCTCCAATTTTTTAAAAACCATTTCCTCTGTAATACAGATTGATCTTAATCCCGCTGTATCCATGTCTCTTTGAAAAATATCTATAGGCTCTGGGATCTCGGAGCAGTCCTCCTTTGTGAAGACTGTGCCAAAGTACTGATTAAGCAGATTAGCAGCCTCCCTATTCTCACTTATTATTTTCCCTGTACTGTCTATGAGAGGGCCTACTTTGTCTTTCGTTCTTTGTTTATTTCTAACATAAGAAAAGAAGCTTTTACTGTCAGTCTTGATCCTCTGAGCAAGTTTTTTTTCAAAGTCTATTTTTGCTGTTTTATTCGCTTTCTGAGATATGTTCTGCTTGTCCAAATATTTTACATATGTTTCTTTTGATTTACCTGCCTCTATATATTTTTGCCATGCTTTATTTTTTGCTCTTCTACATTTCCCTACAAATCTAGTTATCCACTTTTTACGCTTGGGGTTTACCTCCCTACATGGAACACATTCCTCTTTTAGCGTTTCTAGAACTGTTTTAAAACTTTCCCACTCCTGTTCAACATCTGTTCCTACAATAATATCTTTCCAGATTATGTGGTTCGCTGCCTCTTTCATCCTCTTAACATCTGTCTTAGAGTAGTCGTATGTTCGCGTGTTTATGTTTACTTCTTTCCCTGCAATAAGATATGATGTCACTGTTCCTGGCTGTAAGGGATTTTGATAGATGATTGAAGCTTGTTCTTTTTATGCGGTCTTTTGTTAAATTCATTGACTTTTCCTGGCATTGGATGTTTATTCATAAGCTTGTATTTTTCTGTCAGGTTTAGTATTTTTCCTTCTCTGCGCTCACCGATCCTCTGGAGGCCTGCTACCGCTTCGAGTTCTCTAATTGGGGTGCTTCTCAGACCTCCGGTAATAATTCTGAGTCCGGTATTCTGTGCTTTGTCTAGTTTCTGTAGGTTGGTCTTTGCCGCTGTTGCATAGGCACCCATGCCATATTCCAGTGTTGGCCGAACGTATCCAGTGTAGACCTGTCTGACTGTGTTTGCATCTGCGCCCCAGTTTGTCCCTGCCAGTTTTTTCATCAGCCTTAGTCTGAGTGTGGCCTTCTTTTGAGTATCCTCTATGTGTGGGCCCCATGTTAATCTTTTGTCATATCTCATTCCTAGGTTAGCAGTGGTTAGCGCGCTGGCTTCGCATCTGAGTGGTCCTGGGTTCATTCCCCAGTTGAGGCGGTAATGTTTTTTTCAGACCGCAATGGCTCCCGGGTCTGCCCAGCCTTAAATGGGTACCGGTTCAGTCCGGGAAGTAAAAGCGGCGAGGGAGAGGAGATGGCTACCGCCCTCATATAGCTGAGCCTTTGAAATGTGAGATCGCTAACACCTCACACCACTACGGCAGTAATGCTATGGGATACTTTACTTTACTTTTTACTCTATGAAGTGGACTGTTTTCTAAAAATAGGTCGACCTGCTCTGGCTTTGTAGAGAGCGAGAAGAGTGTTGAGAGGGTCTTGCTTTTATTTATTGAGACACCCCATGAGTCTGCCCATTTCTTTACAGTATTAATTGCTTCCTGCATTCTTGCTTTTGTGGTTATAATGTTTTCTGCCTGGGTCCATATGGCCAGCTCATCCGCATGGAGTGCCTTGTGGATATGTGGTCTGAACTGGTTTGGCAGATCATTAACGAAGAGGATAAATAAGGTAGGAGACAGTGATCCTCCCTGCGGAACCCCCTCATGCAGTTTGACCATTTTGCTCCTGTGTTCTTCCAGCCTGACTCTCGCACATCGCGAGTGGAGGTAGTCTTTGATCCAGCCTGACTCTCACATCGTGAGTGGAGGTAGTCTTTGATCCAGCCTGACTCTCGCACATCGTGAGTGGAGGTAGTCTTTGATCCAGCCTGGCTCTCGCACATCGTGAGTGGAGGTAGTCTTTGATCCAGCCTGGCTCTCGCATATTGTGAGTGGAGGTAGTCTTTGATCCAGCCTGGCTCTCGCACATCGTGAGTGGAGGTAGTCTTTGATCCAGCCTGGCCCTCGCACATCGTGAGTGGAGATAGTCTTTGATCCAGTCTGGCTCTCGCTCATCGTGAGTGGAGGTAGTCTTTGATCCAGTCTGGCTCTCGCTCATCGTGAGTGGAGGTAGTCTTTGATCCAGCCTGACTCTCGCACATCGTGAGTGGAGGTAGTCTTTGATCCAGCCTGACTCTCCTGAGTGGAGGTAGTCTTTGATCCAGCCTGACTCTCGCACATCGTGAGTGGAGGTAGTCTTTGATCCAGCCTGGCTCTCGCACATCGTGAGTGGAGGTAGTCTTTGATCCAGCCTGGCTCTCGCACATCGTGAGTGGCGGTAGTCTTTGATCCAGCCTGGCTCTTGCACATCGTGAGTGGATGTAGTCTTTGATCCAGCCTGGCTCTTGCACATCGTGAGTGGAGGTAGTCTTTGATCCAGCCTGGCTCTTGCACATCGTGAGTGGAGGTAGTCTTTGATCCAGCCTGGCTCTTGCACATCGTGAGTGGAGGTAGTCTTTGATCCAGCCTGGCTCTTGCACATCGTGAGTGGAGGTAGTCTTTGATCAAGCCTGGCTCTTGCACATCGTGAGTGGAGGTAGTCTTTGATCCAGTCAAGCATTTTCTCTCTTATTCAGCAGCCCGCTAATTTTTAGTCCTTTCTTCCAGACTTTATCAAAAGCTTTAGTCAGGTCAAAGAAGGTGGCCAATATTTTGCATTTTCTCTGAAAGGCATCTTGCATTTCTTGGTTCAGATAAGTGGTTTGGTCGTCGGTGCTCCTGTATTTTCTATAACCAGACTGGCACTCATCCAGGATTTTGTTTTTCTCAAGGAAAGCTAGCATACTATTGTTCACTAGCCTTTCCATTGTTTTCCTCAAGGAAAGTTAGCATCCTATTGTTCACTAGCCTTTCCATTGTTATCCTCAAGGAAATTAGCATCCTATTGTTCACTAGCCTTTCTATTGTTTTCCTCAAGGAAAGTTAGCATCTTATTGTTCACTAGCCTTTCCATTGTTATCCTCAAGGAAATTAGCATCCTATTGTTCACTAGCCTTTCTATTGTTTTTCTCAAGGAAATTAGCATCCTATTGTTCACTAGCCTTTCTATTGTTTTTCTCAAGGAAATTAGCATCCTATTGTTCACCAGCCTTTCCATTGTTTTTCTCAAGACAACTAAGGAGGCTGATTGGGCGGTAGCGTGTTTTGTTTTCTTTAGTTTTCGTTTCTTGAGGATTTGGATTATTTCTGCCTCCTTCCATTCTTTTGGGAACAATCCCTGAGTCCACGATTGGTTTATCAGGTCCAGGAAACGCTGAATGCCTATTGGTCGCAAGTGTGTTATCATTTCATTTATTATCGCGTCGGGTCCAGGTGACTTTTTCATCTCAAGTTCTCCCATTGCCAAATTCAAATCTTGGATGCTGAAAAGCTTGTTTATTTCATCCTCATTGTTTTCTTTCCTTTTCCTTGTCTTTTTTAGTTCATTTTACACCTCTCTAACTCTTACCTTGGGCATGTTTATTTTGGTGTCTTCTGCAAAACTCGAGGCTAGGAGATTGGCTGCTTGTTTTCCTGTATATGTCTCATCACTCTCTTCAAGTTTTCCTGTATATGTCTCGCCACTCTCTTCAAGTTTTCCTGTATATGTCTCGCCACTCTCTTCAAGTACCGTATTTGCATGGCTGATGGTGTTCTCATTTAGGCTCCTCACCAGACTCCAAAGTTGTGTCGTGTCTTTCTCCATGTTGAGAGATGCGGTTTTTTTCTCCTGCCAACCTTTTCTGACACAACGTGAGTTTTTCCTTCCTGTATATAGCTTGCTGTTTGTTGTGATGTTAAAGTCTGATGGATCTTGCTCCATGATAGTTCTTGCTTTGGTAGCCCTGTCATGTAGTTCTTGTAGCTTCCTGATTCAGAAAGGTTTATTATAATTCTGTTTTCTGCCTCGTTGTATTGATTTTTCCGCTGCCTCTGTGATATGTGTAAGTGTTGTGTCTGACCTTGGTTGATGTGAATGGTGTTGTTAATTTGTCTTCAGTTAAGTGCTTGTAGAGGTCCCAGTCTGCTCTTTTATAATTCCAACTGGCTGTCTTCTTTCTGTTTAATGGTAGTTTTAAATCCGTTATTGTGATCACTTCTTCCAAGCTGCCTCTTTACCTCTCTTTTTGTGCGCCTCTTGACTTTCTCAGTTGCCATTGCCAGGTCAGGCGTGCTCTGTGTTCTCCAGCATTTTGAGTAAAAGGTTGGCTCTGTGTCTGGTTCGTTTATTAGAATGAGAAGATTTTCTACCATAAATTCCTCCACCTCTGCTCCTCTTGTATTCATGGTGTTATAGCCCCAACCTGGAGAGTGGATGTTGTAGCCCAAACCTGGAAGTGGCTGTTGTAGCCCCAACCTGGAGAGTGGATGTTGTAGCCTCAACCAGGAAAGTGGCTGTTGTAGCCCCAACCTGGAAGTGGCTGTTGTAGCTCCAACCTGTAAGTGGCTGTTGTAGCCCCAACCTGGAGAGTGGATGTTGTAGCCCCAACCAGGAAAGTCGCTGTTGTAGCCACAACAAGGAAAGTGGCTGTTGTAGCCCCAACCTGGAGAGTGACTGTTGTAGCCCCAACCAGGAAAGTGGCTGTTGTAGCCCCAACCTGGAGAGTGACTGTTGTAGCCCCAACCTGGAAGTGGCTGTTGTAGCCCCAACCTGGAGAGTGACTGTTGTAGCCCCAACAAGGAAAGTGGCTGTTGTAGCTCCAACCTGTAAGTGGCTGTTGTAGCCCCAACCTGGAGAGTGGATGTTGTAGCCCCAACAAGGAAAGTGGCTGTTGTAGCCCCAACCTGGAGAGTGACTGTTGTAGCCCCAACCAGGAAAGTGGCTGTTGTAGCCTCAACCTGGAGAGTGACTGTTGTAGCCCCAACCAGGAAAGTGGCTGTTCTAGCCCCAACCAGGAAAGTGGCTGTTGTAGCCCCAACCTGGAGAGTGACTGTTGTAGCCCCAACCTGGAAGTGGCTGTTGTAGCTCCAACCTGTAAGTGGCTGTTGTAGCCCCAACCTGGAGAGTGGATGTTGTAGCCCCAACAAGGAAAGTGGCTGTTGTAGCCCCAACCTGGAGAGTGACTGTTGTAGCCCCAACCAGGAAAGTGGCTGTTGTAGCCCCAACCTGGAGAGTGACTGTTGTAGCCCCAACCAGGAAAGTGGCTGTTGTAGCCACAACAAGGAAAGTGGCTGTTGTAGCCCCAACCTGGAGAGTGTTGTAGCCCCAACCAGGAAAGTGGCTGTTGTAGCCCCAACCTGGAGAGTGACTGTTGTAGCCCCAACCAGGAAAGTGGCTGTTGTAGCCACAACAAGGAAAGTGGCTGTTGTAGCCCCAACCTGGAGAGTGACTGTTGTAGCCCCAACCAGCAAAGTGGCTGTTGTAGCCCCAACCTGGAGAGTGACTGTTGTAGCCTCAACCAGGAAAGTGGCTGTTGTAGCCCCAATCTGGAGACTGACTGTTGTAGCCCCAACCAGGAACGTGGCTGTTGTAGCCACAACAAGGAAAGTGACTTGTAGCCCCAACCTGGAAAGTGGCTGTTGTAGCCCCAACCTGGAAGTGACTGTTGTAGCCCCAACCTAGACAGTGGCTGCTGTAGCCCCAACCTGGAGAGTTGCTGTTGTAGACCCCGAGAACTATATGCTTTTTATCGGCTAGTGGAATTCTATTCCAGGTTTTTGCTATTGGGACAGAAATAGTTAGCCATTTGTAGTGGTTCTGGGAGGATAGGTATTTTGTAGTGGTTCTGGGAGGATAGGTATTTTGTAGTGGTTCTGGGAGGATAGGTATTTTGTAGTGGTTCTGGGAGGATAGGTATTTTGTAGTGGTTCTGGGAGGATAGGTATTTTGTAGTGGTTCTGGGAGGATAGGTATTTTGTAGTGGTTCTGGGAGGATAGGTATTTTGTAGTGGTTCTGGGAGGATAGGTATTTTGTAGTGGTTCTGGGAGGATAGGTATTTTGTAGTGGTTCTGGGAGGATAGGTATTTTGTAGTGGTTCTGGGAGAATAGGTATTTTGTAGTAGTTCTGGGAGAATAGGTATTTTGTAGTGGTTCTGGGAGAATAGGTATTTTGTAGTGGTTCTGGGAGAATAGGTATTTTGTAGTGGTTCTGGGAGAATAGGTATTTTGTAGTGGTTCTGGGAGGATAGGTATTTTGTAGTGGTTCTGGGAGAATAGGTATTTTGTAGTGGTTCTGGGAGGATAGGTATTTTGTAGTGGTTCTGGGAGGATAGGTATTTTGTAGTGGTTCTGGGAGAATAGGTATTTTGTAATGGTTCTGGGAGGATAGGTATTTTGACTGTCAGATGTTCAGGCCCATTGATGCTGCTTGAGGTTTCTGTGGCTTCTATGGACTTTTTTACTAATGTGATGATACCTCCTTTGTGAGCCTCTCTGTCCAACCTGAGTGTTTCATTTTCCCTAATACCAAATCGTCGACCTACATTTAGATGTGTTTCCTGTATGCACATGACATCTATCTTGTGCTCATACAGAAAGTTGTGCAGTTCTAGCTTCTTTCCCATCACCCCCTATGCGTTCGCTTGTGCAATCTTTAGAGTATTGTGTAGTCCAGTTATCTTTACTCTGCTTAATCCTGGTACACCGATACGCAGAGCTGTCATCAGTAGCTTGGGGTGGATCCCTTCGAGGCTTGGGATCTGGCGCTGCCTCCGCCTGGTGGCAGTCCTCGGATGCAGCCCCATATCCTGTGATATATCTGAGCATACTCATTAACCGTATATGCGTACATGTCCTTTTCTATTTCTGGGTACCCACGCCATTCTGGCCGGCATGTTCCGTCTTCAGTGGGGGAAGTTTTGGAGTCTTCCTATCCATGTCCCGGATCATCCAAACACTGTCTGCCGGGCTTCAGTTGCTTTTCCTTTAACCATGGTAGCTCCCTGTGTGTGACCTTGGTGGGGATCGGGTCATGTCCACGCGCCGGTGAGCCCAGCATCTGCCGCACCTGACAGAGGGGGTCACACTCCCCCGATGGTTTCTGTTTGGGTTATCCCACCAATAGCCTGCTATTTTATCCCTTCAGGCATCGGGAGTCCGGTTTTTCAGCGCCGGATACTCGCTGTTCGCCATTGCCGTGTTAGTTTAAACGGGGAGCGCCGGGCCTAGCTAGTGGACCACTCCAGACCCAGCTAGTGGACCACACCGGGCCCAGCTAGTGGACCACACCGGGCCTAGCTAGTGGACTACACCGGACTCAGCTAGTGGACCACTTGAGAAGGTACAGTTGGCTTGCACGACCCAGCTAGTGGACCGCTTGAGATGGTACGGTTGGCTTGCACGACCCAGCTAGTGGGCAGCTTGAGATGGTACGGTTGGCTTGCACGACCCAGCTAGTGGACCGCTTGAGAAGGTACGGTTGGCTTGCACGACCCAGCTAGTGGGCAGCTTGAGATGGTACGGTTGGCTTGCACGACCCAGCTAGTGGACCGCTTGAGAAGGTACGGTTGGCTTGCACGACCCAGCTAGTGGACCGCTTGAGAAGGTACGGTTGGCTTGCACGACCCAGCTAGTGGACCGCTTGAGAAGGTACGGTTGGCTTGATTGGCTGAGGCTGTACTTCAGCATAGGCATTTCTCATTTTTTAGTGAGACCTATACCAATCCTTACTCCCCGTTTTGCATGCTAAGGTTGATAGTGCCATGCATAGCTCTCTTTAGTTTTCCCTAACGACAGGCAGTGGGCATTCTCCTTCCTCCCCAGTAAAGGGTCCATAACAACTCGGTTTGAGGAGCTAATTCAGTGAAGCTAGTTTATTTCTGAATGGATCATGTTACAGATAACACGTTGGTAGAGCATTCATAACAGGTGAGGTAGAGTATTCATGACATGTGAGAGAGTATTCATGACAGGTGAGGTAGAGCATTCATAACAGGTGAGGTAAAGTATTCATAACAGGTGAGGTAGAGCATTCATGACACATCAAGTAGAACATTAATAACACGTGAGGTAGAGCATTCATGACTCAGCAAGTAGAACATTCATGACTCAGCAAGTATAACATTCATGACTCAGCAAGTAGAACATTCATGACTCAGCAAATAGAACATTCATGACTCAGCAAGCAGAACATTCATGACTCAGCAAGTTTGTAATTTTACCAGCTGTTGTAATTCCCTTGCGCACTTGTTTTGAAGCACATGTTGTGGTATCTACATGTAGGTTGGTCAATTTATTTGAGTCATACCTGCTCCTAGTTTTGTTACCATGTCTGCTTTTTTATGTATTGTTATTGTGTGTATTGGAATCTACTGGTGGGGAATGATATTGCCCATAACTTGTCAATGTCTTAACAAACTATTATTTCTTTGTTTTACTGCTGAATATACTACGCACACCTACACAGGTTTTTGCCGGTTAAAATATTATATGTTCGATTACAAATGAATTATGAACGATTTATCTTCTTCTTCTTCTTCTTCATCGTACGCAGTCAGACATCAACCTTTATTTTTTCGAAAAAAGCAGCGGTCATCCTGAGGCTGTCGACACTGTCATAGAGCTTGTCTAGTGTTGCCACTGGTGATGGCCACATCTGCTGTCTCTGATCCTCGTATGTCGGGCAGTTTTGCAGCAGATGCTCAGCTGTCATTTTCCTGGTACCACACGGGCATTGAACGATTTATCTTCTAATTACGCAGCTTTAGGGCCAGCCAATTGTTTGGAAAGGGGGAAGTAGGTTGTTGTAAAAGAATTTGTAAAGTAGATCTGTTTATTTTGATGTAATAAATACGTTTGAATTGGATACTAATAGTTGTGTATATATTTTAAACACAGTACTGATATGGTGTGTTTTGCGCTCGGCATCGCAACCCAGCGATGTCGGGGTCGGCTAGTCCTTCTTCTGAGGGGCAAAAAGTGAAATGAGTAGCCTGCCGATAAAGCGAACACACAAGTCAACCTCACCTCCAAGTGGTGCACACTGGGAAACTATGGCCGCGAGGCTGTAGGCAAACGAGGCAATGGCTCATCTGGGGAGATGGGCTCCTCCAGGTCAGATGCAGATGTTGGCCCGCACCGGCTTGGAGAGGAGATGGGCTACGCCAAGAGAAAACCGCCCAAGATTCACACATGAGGACACAACCACAATCAAACATACCGGCTCGGTCGCAGCCCGGGTTAATAATGACCGCGCCTGCCGTCCCACGGCAGGTCAGAGGCGATAAGTGTGCTACTGGTGGAACCATCAAACTGAGGAAAGACAAGCTCACAATAGGTGCGTGGAATGTTAGAACACTGAACCCATGTGGCAAAATCAATGAGCTAACGCACGAGATGGAGAACTATCGGTGGAACATCCTTGGTAAATACGAGGCTCGATGGAAAAGCTTTGGAGATTTTACCACGGAGGAGGGCCACAAGTGCTACTTCAGTGGCAGGGAGGACATCTACATGGAGTGGGGATACTGGTGCATAAAGACACAGCCAGATGCATATTGGGTTGCCGCCCAATATCTAGCCGTTTTATCATCTTACGGCTAAAGGCGGCACCGTTTAATATTACCAAAATACAGTGCTGCTCACCCACTGCAGTCTACGAAGATTGTGATATAGAGGCATTCTATGATCAATTTCAAAGTCTGATACACTAAACGCCAAAAAAAAGACATATTGGTAGTCCAGGGTGATTGGAATGCAAAAATTGGAGAAGATGCAGTCCACGACTGGAGGGGAACATGTGGACCATACGGAAATAAAGAAACCAATGACCGGGGCCTCAGACTCCTAGAATTTGCAAAATGCAACCAGCTGTTGGTGGCAAATACGTTTGGGTTAAACAAGCCGTCCAGACGCTGGACATGGCATAACCCAAGCAATGAAGGACATAGCCAGATTGACTATATACTGATCCAGAGGAGGTTCCGATCGAGCATCAACACCGACAAAACGAGAAGTTTCCCCGGAGCTGATATAGGAAGCGACCAGGATCTGGTTATGATGACCATGCGTCTGCGATTGAAGGGAGTCGCAAAGAAGGATGTGACCAGGCTAAAGTTTGCCCTGGACAAACTAATGGACTCAACAATCACCGAAGTGTTCCAAGCAAGGGTAGGAGGGAGATTTGCGCCACTGTTGGCTCTCAGAGAGGAACTGGATACAGATACAGTTACAGAGTCTCTTAACGCAGCTTTCATAGATACTGAAACAGAGATCCTGGGATGCCACCAAACAAAAAGGAAGCCATGGGTTACCAAAGACATTCTAGACCTTTGTGATAAAAGAAGGTCACTGAAAAAACACAATCACCCACCGGAAGAGGTCGGCAGTTATAAAGAAGTCAAGAAAGCCATTCAACAAAAGATGAGAGAGGCGAAAGAAGCGTGGATATGTGAGCAATGCACAAACATCGAAGAGAGACTAAACAGAAATGATGCTAAAGGACCATACAAGGTTGTCAAAGAACTGGTAACACCAAGACAAGGCAGGAACCTTATGATCCATGATAAAAGCGGCAAGTGCCTTATTGAGGACAATGACGTACTGGCACGATGGACAGAGTACTGTTCCGAGCTTTATAACTATGAAGGGCGAAACGAACCTGAGAAAACATTCCCCCCAACACCAACAAATAAAGAGGATAACCAGCTGATAACGAAGGAAGAGGTATTTGCAGCGGTAAAGACATTGAGAAGAGGGAAGGCGGCCGGCGTGGACAATATTCCAGCAGAGCTCTTACAAGCAGGTGGAGAGGTAGTGGTGGAAGGCCTGACACACATCTGCAACAAAATATGGGCGACAGGAAACTGGCCGGACTTATGGACAAAATCAATAGTTATACCGTTACATAAGTCTGGAAACCTAAAGCTGTGCCAAAATTACAGAACAATAAGCCTCATCAGCCACCCTAGCAAGGTCATGCTTAGATTAATCCTCGACCGATTAAAACCCCAAGCAGAGAACATCATTGCCGAGGTGCAAGCAGGGTTCAGACAGGAAAGAAGCACTACAGAACAGATATTTAATTTAATGCTGCTAAGCGAGAAATATCTAGAACAGCAGCAAACACTGTATCATGTCTTTATGGATTTTAAGAAGGCGTTTGATAGGGTATGGCATAAAGCGCTTTGGGAAACCATGAGGATGTATAATATCAACGGAAATATTATAACGGTCCTTGAACACCTGTATAACAAGGCGTCTAGCGCAGTTCTTGTGAATGGGAGGCGAGGGGACTGGTTTCGCACATCAGTTGGTGTGAGACAGGGGTGTACACTCTCTCCAACTCTTTTCAAAATATTCCTTGAAGGAATTATGAGTGAGGCACTTGGAGGTCACGTTGGTACTGTCAAGATAGGGGGCCGAACGATTACCAACCTTCGTTTTGCAGATGATATCGACGGGTTGGCGGGTTTCGAAGCAGAACTCCAGGAATGGGTCAGAAGGCTCGATGAAACAGCTCTTGACTATGGTATGGAGATAAACGCTGGGAAGACAAAATTAATTACCAACAACGCCACGGGCTTCAACAGCAGGATAAAAGCTAACGGTCAGGAACTCGAAGTGGTTGACCGTTTTAAATATCTTGGGTCGATTGTCAGTGATGAAGGATCAAAATGTGAAGTATTGGCCAGAATAGCACAGACAATAACAAAATCTGGCAAGATAAACGGTTAGCACTATGTACGAAAATCAGATTAATGCGTACACTGGTCCTGTCAATATTCCTCTATGCATGTAAGACATGGACAGTTACAGCTGACCTTCAGCGAAAGATACAGGCTTTGGAGATGAGATGTTTCCGAAAACTTTTAAACGTCACGTATACAGATCGAATTACAAATGAGGAAATACGAGACAGAATTACAACAGCAATAGGGCCTTTTGAAGACCTCGTGGCAACTGTCAAAAGAAGGAAACTCTCTTGGTACGGTCACATATCGAGATCAAATGGTCTTGCAAATACAATCCTCCACGGAAAGGTACATGGCAGACGACGAAGAGGCCGGCCCAAAAAGAGGTGGGAGGACAACATAAAAGAGTGGATCAAACTCCGACCAGAAGAGGCACAGGCAATGGCCGCTGACAGAGATGGGGGGTGTGGAGTTGTGAAGATTTCTTCATGTGTGCCCCAACGACCTCACCGGTAACGGGATGACCTGACCTGACCTGACCTGACTGATATGTTGTTGTGGTTTCCATGGATTTCTATCGGAGCGACTAGACCTAACTGTCGAGTCCAAATGTGTTTTTTTAAATATACATTTTCACCTCCATCTTCTTGTATCTCAGAAACTAACAAACACACAACAAAAGCAAACACACTTTATTCAGTTGTGTCTCTACACACAACAGTTGTGTCTCTACACTCTCTACACACAACAGTTGTGTCTCTACACTCTCTACACTCAACAGTTGTGTCTCTACACGCTCTACACACAACAGTTGTGTCTCTACACACTCTACACACAACAGTTGTGTCTCTACACTCTCTACACACAACAGTTGTCTCTACACACTCTACACACAACAGTTGTGTCTCTGCACTCTCTACACACAACAGTTGTGTCTCTACACTCAACAGTGGTGTCTCTACACTCTCTACACACAACAGTTGTGTCTCTACACTCAACAGTGGTGTCTCTACACACTCTACACACAACAGTTGTGTCTCTACACTCAACAGTGGTGTCTCTACACTCTCTACACACAACAGTTGTGTCTCTACACTCTCTACACTCAACAGTTGTGTCTCTACACTCTCTACACACAACAGTTGTGTCTCTACACTCTCTACACACAACAGTTGTGTCTCTACACTCTCTACACACAACAGTTGTGTCTCTACACTCTACACACAACAGTTGTGTCTCTACACACTCTACACACAACAGTTGTGTCTCTACACTCTCTACACACAACAGTTGTGTCTCTACACTCTCTACACTCTCTAAACACAACAGTTGTGTCTCTACACTCTCTACACACAACAGTTGTGTCTCTACACTCTCTACACACAACAGTTGTGTCTCTACACTCTCTACACACAACAGTTGTGTCTCTACACTCTCTACACACAACAGTTGTGTCTCTACACTCTCCACATAACAGTTGTGTCTCTACACACTCTACACACACCAGTTGTGTCTCTACACTATCTACACACGCCAGTTGTGTCTCTACACTATCTACACACAACAGTTGTGTCTCTACACTATCTACACACACCAGTTGTGTCTCTACACTCTCTACACAACAGTTGTGTCTCTACACTCTCTACACACAACAGTTGTGTCTCTACACTTTCTACACACAACAGTTGTGTCTCTACACTCTCTACACTCTCTACACACAACAGTTGTGTCTCTACACTTTCTACACACAACAGTTGTGTCTCTACACTCTCTACACTCTCTACACACAACAGTTGTGTCTCTACACTCTCTACACACAACAGTTGTGTCTCTACACTCGCTACACTATCTACACACACCAGTTGTGTCTCTTCACACAACAAAATCATATTTAATGATAAACAAATAGAAAGGTTACAGGTTCTCAAAGTGAACAACCAAAGGAAAATTTTAAATTTTTGAAAAAATAATGCGGTGTGGTAAATGATGCTGTAGAGTTGATCTTCAATGAGCCAGGACTATAATCTAAGGTGTGGTATATTCCTGGACACACCTGGGTAAGGTTTGATCTTCAATGAGCCAGGACTATAATCTAAGGTGTGTTATATTCCTGGACACACCTGGGTAAGGTTTGATCTTAAATAAGCCAGGACTATAATCTAAGGTGTGTTATATTCCTGGACATACCTGGGTAAGGTTTGATCTTAAATGAGCCAGGACTATAATCTAAGGTGTGTTATATTCCTGGACATACCTGGGTAAGGTTTGATCTTAAATGAGCCAGGACTATAATCTAAGGTGTGTTATATTCCTGGACACACCTGGATAAGGTTGATATCAGTTACCAGCTTCATCTCTTAGACCTCTAATGATGGACACCAGCTTGAGAATCAGGTGAGATCTTCCTTATGGGATGGGATGGCTTCAACACATTCCACAATTTTGTGTTTCCTCTAACTTTTTCTCTTCCATCTCTCTTTTATTATTATGTTTATATGTCCACACCTGTGTCTATTTTCTCCATACGTGTCTGCACATGAATGGTTTTTAAAAATTTAACACACACCTGGAGAAAAAAATGAGGGTAAGATATATAACTTTACTAGGACTGACAGAGCAAGGGGGTAGGGGAGGGGGAGACGGAAAGATAGAGGCAGAGAGAAAGAGGAGTGGAGAGATGGGACAGAGGGTAGAGAGAGAGAAGAGGAAGAGGAAAGATAGAGTGAGAAAGGGGAGTGGCGAGATGAGAGAGAGGATAGACAGAGGGGGAGGGGGAAAGAGAGAGGGGGAGAGCAAAGACTGAGAGAGAGGGAGAGATAAAAGGGAGCGGAGAGAGATGATACTACAAAACTGCCCAAAATAAGATATACAGAGAAAATCTCACTGGCCCATGGAAACAACACTGGAAGAGAAACTTGATGGACCTGTATGTGATCAACAAAAAACCTGAAGTTTATACAAGAGACAAGAGATATAGACAATGTTTTAAAGTGAAGTTTATACAAGAGACAACAGATATAGACAATGTTTTAAAGTGAAGTTTATACAAGAGACAACAGATATAGACAATGTTTTAAAGTGAAGTTCATACAAGAGACAACAGATATAGACAATGTTTTAAAGTGAAGTTTATACAAGAGACAACAGATATAGACAATGTTTTAAAGTGAAGTTTATACAAGAGACAACAGATATAGACAATGTTTTAAAGTGAAGTTTATACAAGAGACAACAGATATAGACAATGTTTTAAAGTGAAGTTTATACAAGAGACAACAGATATAGACAATGTTTTAAAGTGAACGAAAGAAGAAGAAGAATAGAGAGATGAGAAAAGAGGGTTATGAAGGGATAAAGTCATGTGTACAACAATATTGATGATCAAGTCCTGTCTATATAAAGAAGATGGAGTTTAGAGATGAGCGGATATCCACATATTTCAACTGCTGCTATTTTCACACCATCATCCACATCCACTGCCATCTGTGTAATACTACCATTATCCTCGCTGATGGGGATCTTAAATGGAGAATGCAGGTTTCTGACCAGGCAGTCATGGTCCAGTGACTGGAAGTGACTGAGCAGAACTTCACCTGCAAGTTAACACATTTCTTGGTATTCACTCAATGGTATATCATAAGAACTGAATTTGTCTCATACAGCAACTGACTTTGTCTCATACAGAAACTGAATTTGTCTCATACAGCAACTGACTTTGTCTCATACAGCAACTGAATTTGTCTCATACAGCAACTGACTTTGTCTCATACAGCAACTGAATTTGTCTCATACAACAACTGAATTTGTCTCATACAGAAACTGAATTTGTCTCATACAACAACTGAATTTGTCTCCTACAACAACTGAATTTGTCTCATACAACAACTGACTTTGTCTCATACAGCAACTGAATTTGTCTCATACAACAACTGAATTTGTCTCATACAACAACTGAATTTGTCTGATACAACAACTGAATTTGTCTCATACAGAAACTGAATTTGTCTCATACAACAACTGAATTTGTCTCATACAGCAACTGACTTTGTCTCATACAGCAACTGAATTTTTCTCATACAGCAACTGAATTTGTCTCATACAACAACTGAATTTGTCTCATACAACAACTGACTTTGTCTCATACAGCAACTGAATTTGTCTCATACAACAACTGAATTTGTCTCATACAACAACTGAATTTGTCTCATACAGCAACTGAAATTGTCTCATACAACGACAGAAATTGCCTCATACAACAACAGAAATTGCCTCATACAACAACAGAAATTGCCTCATACAACAAAAGTAGAGTAGAGGGTTTGGTATTAAATGAGAAGGATCTGCAAGTAAAGAGACAAAGTTATTAAAAAGGGAGAACATGCTGGTGTGGGTGAGAACATGCTGGTATGGGTGAGATCATGCTGGTATGGGTGAGATCATGCTGGTATGGGTGAGATCATGCTGGTATGGGTGAGAACATGCTGGTATGGGTGAGATCATGCTGGTATGGGTGAGATCATGCTGGTATGGGTGAGATCATGCTGGTATGGGTGAGATCATGCTGGTATGGGTGAGATCATGCTGGTATGGGTGAGATCATGCTGGTATGGGTGAGATCATGCTGGTATGGGTGAGAACATGCTGGTATGGGTGAGAACATGCTGGTATGGGTGAGAACATGCTGGTATGGGTGAGAGTCAACAGCACTAGGGTTGGTCACAGCAAGTGCCCCTATTACAGTAATCCAATCCCAACCTACATGGCTGAGTGGTGTTCGTGTGTGTAGCCTGGCCAACCATCTTTAGTCAATCACAGTAAGGCAACCCGTGTAGCCTGGCCAACCATCTTTAGTCAATCACAGTAAGGCAACCCACATAGCCTGGCCAACCATCTTTAGTCAATCACAGTAAGGCAACCTGTGCAGCCTGGCCAACCATCTTTAGTCAATCACAGTAAGGCAACCCGTGTAGCCTGGCCAACCATCTTTAGTCAATCACAGTGAGACAACCCGTGTAGCCTGGCCAACCATCTTTAGTCAATCACAGTAAGGCAGCCCATGTTGCCTGGCCAACCATCTTTAGTCAATCACAGTAAGCCAACCCGTGTAGCCTGGCCAACCATCTTTAGTCAATCACAGTAAGGCAACCCGTTGCCTGGCCAACCATCTTTAGTCAATCACAGTAAGGCAACGCTTGTAGCCTGGCCAACCATCTTTAGTCAATCACAGTAAGGCAACTCGTGTAGCCTGGCCAACCATCTTTAGTCAATCACAGTAAGGCAATCCGTGTAGCCTGGCCAACCATCTTTAGTCAATCACAGTAAGGCAACCCGTGTAGCCTGGCCAACCATCTTTAGTCAATCACAGTAAGGCAACCCGTGTAACCTGGCCAACCATCTTTAGTCAATCACAGTAAGGCAACCCGTGTAGCCTGGCCAACCATCTTTAGTCAATCACAGTAAGGCAACCCGTGTAGCCTGGCCAACCATCTTTAGTCAATCACAGTAAGGCAACCCGTGTAGCCTGGCCAACCATCTTTAGTCAATCACAGTAAGGCAGCCCATGTAGCCTGGCCAACCATCTTTAGTCAATCACAGTAAGCCAACCCGTGTAGCCTGGTCAACCATCTTTAGTCAATCACAGTAAGCCAACCCGTGTAGCCTGGCCAACCATCTTTAGTCAATCACAGTAAGGCAACCCATGTAGCCTGGCCAAGCATCTTTAGTCAATCACAGTAAGGCAACCTGTTTAGCCTGGCCAACCATCTTTAGTCAATCACAGTAAGGCAACCCGTGTAGCCTGGCCAACCATCTTTAGTCAATCACAGTAAGGCAACCCATGTAGCCTGGCCAAGCATCTTTAGTCAATCACAGTAAGGCAACCCATGTAGCCTGGCCAAGCATCTTTAGTCAATCACAGTAAGGCAACCTGTGTAGCCTGGCCAAGCATCTTTAGTCAATCACAGTAAGGCAACCTGTGTAGCCTGGCCAACTATCTTTAGTCAATCACAGTAAGGCAACCCATGTAGCCTGGCCAAGCATCTTTAGTCAATCACAGTAAGGCAACCTGTGTAGCCTGGCCAACCATCTTTAGTCAATCACAGTTACCCAATCCAACCATCTTTAGTCAACCACAGTAAGCCAACCCAACCATCTTTAGTCAACCACAGTAAGCCAACCCAACCATCTTTAGTCAATCACAGTAACCCAATCCAACCACCTTTAGTCAACCACAGTAAGCCAACCCAACCATCTTTAGTCAACCACAGTAAGCCAACCCAACCATCTTTAGTCAATTACAGTAAGCCAACCCGTGTAGCCTGGCCAACCATCGTTAGTCAATCACAGTAACCCAACCCAACCATCTTTAGTCAACCACAGTAAGCCAACCCAACCATCTTTAGTCAACCACAGTAAGCCAACCACAACCTACATGGCTGAGTGGTGTACGTGTGTGTAGCCTGGCCAGCCTCCAGCACTAGAGAGCCTACATTCCATTCATTCCCTTTAAGTTGTTAGACAGCAGACATCTTGTTCTAACCTCTATACAAACATTAATTATCTGAATGGATGGAGCAGCAGTGTGTATCACCAGCAAGCTACAGAGACCGTTAGCATTCACATCCTACAACCTGTGTTGGGACGATGGGGCTAACGTCTGGTCAGGCAAAACACACTGATCAGACAATGATAGTCAGGGTCCGAAGAAATATACTGGCCAAGACCCTCACCTGACTGGTTGACCTGGTAACGGGCTGTTGTCGAGGACAACAGTCTGGATAACAAGGTGAGCTTCAAAGTGATCCCCGTAGTAGTGAGCGACACGCAGAAGAAGCCAAGCATATCACAACCGCCTGGAGGACCCAGGTCCACCTTCAACAGCCGGCTCGGGATGTAAGGAAAGCTACTGCAACCCATCACTTAACGTCCTTTTCAGGGCACACAAAAGAGTAACCTACTTATTGTGGGCATCCGAAACAACAAGAATACAACTTGCCCTGAAAGAGTGACCCTGAGCACCTATGTCTACCTTGAAAGAGTGACCCTGAGCACCTATGTCTACCTTGAAAGAGTGACCCTGAGCACCTATGTCTACCTTGAAAGAGTGACCCTGAGCACCTATGTCTACCTTGAAAGAGTGACCCTGAGCACCTATGTCTACCTTGAAAGAGTGACCCTGACCTGAGCACCTATGAGTCTACCGTGAGCTGTGACCCTGAGCACCTATGAGTCTGCCCTGAAAGAAGCAGTGCTGCGCCTGTATAACTTGACATAATATAGTCTGTAGCAGTAAAGTTGTCCTACCATCAGTGCGGATGGCAGCAAACAGCTGTCCCTTGATGACAAAGTCTGAGACACCAGTAGAGCAGAGAGAGCGACAGTTCTTGTCCACCAGCAACCTCCAGTCCGACAGAGTCAGCTGTTTAGTCTTGTCTGTCACAACCTCAGTGGTTTCCACAGCTCCATCACCTTCGCACAACAAAAACAACTACAATTTCATGTCATTATTGTTACCATAAAAACGAGAGCAGAGCAAGGTGAGAGGACTAACACTGGCAGACATGTATACATTCTCACACACACATACAAGCACACACACATGTGCCCACACACACACGCAGGAGCATAAAGAATGTTAACATTTGGACCCTTTGTGTGGGTCTGAGTGTCAGGTGAGTTATTTGAGTTGTTGGTACTGGGCCTATGTAAGTTAGCCAAATCATGCTCTAATCCAGCGGCTCTTGGCCTTCTCTTTACCGCGGACCCCCTTTAAATATCTTTTGTTGCCGCGGACCCCCAAAATATTCAACATATGAAAATGTTCATGAATGAATTATCTGTGTGCTTTCTATAGTAAACAATGTCGGCAAATTGAAAATGTTGACGGAAATGGCTTGTGAATTAACAATAAAACATCATGAGTCAATAAGATTTGCTGTTATCAGTTTGAATGAATCCTCCACAACCTCGACTCTCACTATTCATCTACTCTCATCATGCTTACACAACCCAGGAAAGTGTCATCTATTAGTGAGCACAGAGGTGATGGTCACAGCGGGAGGGGGAAGTGATGGTCACAGTGGGAGAGGGAGGTGATGGTCACAGCGGGAGGGGGAGGTGATGGTCACAGCGGGAGGGGGAAGTGATGGTCACAGCGGGAGGGGGAAGTGATGGTCACAGCGGGAGGGGGAAGTGATGGTCACAGCGGGAGGGGGAAGTGATGGTCACAGCGGGAGGGGGAAGTGATGGTCACAGCGGGAGGGGGAAGTGATGGTCACAGCGGGAGGGGTAGGTGATGGTCACAGCCGGGAGGGGGAGGTGATGGTCACAGCGGGAGGGGATGGTGATGGTCACAGCGGGAGGGGGAAGTGATGGTCACAGTGGGAGGGGATGGTGATGGTCACAGTGGGAAGGGGTAGGTGATGGTCACAGTGGGAGGGGTAGGTGATGGTCACAGCGGGAGGGGGAGGTGATAGTCACAGTGGGAGGGGATGGTGATAGTCACAGCGGGAGGGGGAGGTGATGGTCACAGTGGGAGGGGATGGTGATGGTCACAGCGGGAGGTGATGGTCACAGTGGGAGGGGATGGTGATGGTCACAGCGGGAGGTGATGGTCACAGTGGGAGGGGATGGTGATGGTCACAGCGGGAGGTGATGGTCACAGCGGGAGGGGGAGGTGATGGTCACAGTGGGAGGGGATGGTGATGGTCACAGTGGGAGGGGATGGTCACAGTGGGAGGGGGAGGTGATGGTCACAGTGGGAGGGGATGGTGATGGTCACTAATGTTCAGTGTCAGGGTGAGTGAAACACAAAAGGACATGTTCTTACAACTGTACAACTTACAGAATAGGACCAGGACAATGTCTCCCAATATTTTGATCTTAGTTGCCTCACACCTCAAGGTGTACGTGAAAACATCCACAGGCAGCTCTGACGCTATATTGGGAATGATATACATGGTTCTACTGTCCCCCAGGGCCGCAATCTGTGGACAATACGTGGTTATCCTACAACATTGGCTGTAAACCCAACAACTAATGTAAACACTTCAACTAATGTAAACCCAGCAACTAATGTAAACACTACAACAACTAATGTAAACCCAACAACTAATGTAAGCCCAACAGCTAATGTAAACCCAACAACTAATGTAAACACTACAACAACTAATGTAAAGACTACAACAACTAATGTAAACCCAACAACTAATGTAAAACCTACAACAACTAATGTAAACACTACAACAACTAAAGTAAACACTACAACAACTAATGTAAAACCTACAACAACTAATGTAAACACTACAACAACTAATGTAAACCCAACAACTAATGTAAACCCAACAACTAATGTAAACCCAACAACTAATGTAAACCCAACAACTAATGTAAACCCAACAACTAATGTAAACCCAACTACTAATGTTAACCCTACAACTAATGTAAACCCTACAACTACTAATGTAAACCCTACAACAACTAATGTAAACACTACAATGGCTACTCTTACCCTTTTCTCATTAAAATCCAAACTCTTGAAACCATTAACTGATTTTCTTAACTGAATTTTCCTTGAAGAGTTATCTCTGGAGTTGTTGATGTGGAGGCTCCACACTCTCTCTCCAACATTGTACACGGTGGGATAACATATTGTGGAGGTGGTCCAAGTGCTGAGAAACACAAGTACCTTCAGTTACTCTCCTGTAACATATTGTGGAGGTGGTCCAAGTGCTGAGAAACACAAGTACCTTCAGTTACTGTCCTGAAACATATTGTGGAGGTGGTCCAAGTGCTGAGAAACACAAGTACCTTCGGTTACTGTCCTGTAACATATCGTGAAGGTGGTCCAAGTGCTGATAAACACAAGTAATTTCAGTTATTTTCCCGCACCACATTGTTATAAACCGCTGGCTATTTACATCCAGTATCACTTATCCAACCCTTGTGAATACTGGAACAAAGAATGGACTTATCGTACCCTTTCAGGCATGACTGAAAATGTAACTAAAGAAGGTTGTCCATGGGGTAAGCGAAATTATCTAGTGAAATGAATGACTACAGACACCACTACAGCAAGAGATGTGTTTTAGTACACGCTTCTGGCAAAAAGATCAGCTCCAGTGACTACCCTGATACTACAACTGAAGCTATGCAAAGATGAATGATACAAAGATGAATGATACAAAGATGAATGATACACAGATTAATGATATAAAGATGAATGATACACAGATGGGTGATATAAAGATGAATGATACAAAGATGAATGATATACAGATGGATGATATAAAGATGGATTATACAAAAATGTATGATACACATATGAATGATATAAAGATGAATGATACACAGATGAATGATACAAAGATGAATGATATAAAGATGAATGATACAAAGATGAATGATACACAGATGAATGATACAAAGATGAATGATATAAAGATGAATGATACAAAGATGAATGATACACATATGAATGATATAAAGATGAATGATACAAAGATGAATGATACACAGATGAATGATACAAAGATGAATGATATAAAGATGAATGATACAAAGATGAATGATACACAAATGGATGATATAAAGATGAATGATACAAAGATGAATGATACACAGATGATTGATATAAAGATGAATGATACACAGATGAATGATATAAAGATGAATGATACAAAGATGAATGATACACAGATGATTGATTTAAAGATGAATGATACACAGATGAATGATATAAAGATGAATGATACAAAGATGAATGATACACAAATGGATGATATAAAGATGAATGATACAAAGATGAATGATACACAGATGATTGATATAAAGATGAATGATATACAGATGAATGATATAAAGATGAATGATACAAAGATGAATGATACACAGATGATTGATATAAAGATGAATGATACACAGATGAATGATATAAAGATGAATGATACAAAGATGAATGATATACAGATGAATGACTCTACACAGCCCACACCAGATTGATATACTATATATTCAGCAATTAACAAATACTTATCAGTTTACATACAGCACAGATAGAATGGTGGCAGTAAAACTGTATAACACATCAGCAACAACAAAAAACATGTCTGGTAGATGTTAGACAGAGAAAACATGTCTGGTAGATGTTAGACAGAGAAAACATGTCTGGTAGATCTTAGAGAAATAAAACATGTCTGGTAGATGTTAGACAGAGAAAACATGTCTGGAAGATGTTAGAGAAATAAAACATGTCTCGTATATCTTAGACAAAGAATACATGTCTGGTAGATGTTAGACAGAGAAAATATGTCTAGCAGGCCCTCTCATAGACAGTACAGGGAAAATAATAAGTGAGAATAGGGTGGCGGCTAATCTACTCAATCAGTACTTTGGCACAGTCTACACAAAAGAGACTGCTCCAAGATCCCAGAGCCTATAGATATTTTTCAAAGAGACATGGATACAGCGGGATTAAGATCAATCTGTATTACAGAGGAAATGGTTTTTAAAAAATTGGAGGGGTTGAAAGTGAATAAATGTCCAGGTCAAGATGGTATTCATCCAAAATTGCTGTTTGAAATTAGAGACCAACTAGCAAAACCATTGGCTATATTATGTTCTCAATCACTTGCAAAAGGGATTGTTCCACAGGATTGGAAAGATGCAGGAGTGATCCCCTTATTCAAAAAAGGCAAAAAATCAGATCCAGCAAATTATAGACCGGTGAGTTTAACGAGAATAGTCTGTAAATTGTTAGAGTCAATAATCAAAGAAAACATTGTAATGCATTTAGACAAATTTAATCTAATAAGAAATAGTCAGCATGGGTTAACTAGAGGGAGATCATGCTTAACAAATCTATTAGAATTCATGGAGGAGGTTACTAAAATGATAGATAAAGGGGAGCCAGTAGACATTATTTATCTAGATTTTGCAAAGGCCTTTGATAGAGTACCTCATCAAAGATTATTTCAAAAGTTAAAATCACATGAAATAGGTGGTGAAGTTGCCAAATGGATTGAAAATTGGTTAATGGGAAGAAGGCAGAGGGTGGGCATAAATAAGGAGTACTCTGAGTGGTGTGCAGTAAACAGTGGAGTGCTAAAGGGCTCGGTTTTGGGACCAATTTTGTTCTTGATATATATAAATGATTTGGACATTGATATGAGATCCATGATTGCAAAATTTGCTGATGACACAAAACTATGCAGTAGTGTCTCATCTAAAGTGGAAGTGGATATATTGAGGTCGGATTTAGATAAAATTCGAGAATGGTCTGTAAGCTGGCAAATGGAGTTTAATGTAGATAAATGTACAGTCATCCACATGGGTAGATCCAATATGAAACATAGTTACAGAATGGGAGAAAACAATATTAGAAAGATAGATAAGGGAAGGGACCTAGGGGTTATAATAGATCATACAGGTAAAGTGAGTGAGCAAGTTCAGGTAGCAGTGAAAAAGGCAAATGCTATGTTAGGTATGATAAAAAGAAATATTAAACATAGGAGCAAGGAAGTGATAGTCAAACTGTATAAAGCTTTAGTTATACCTAGATTGGAGTAATGTGTACAGGTGTGGAGTCCTTATTATAGAAAGGGATATAAACATGCTGGAAAGAATACAAAAAAAGAGCTACAAAGATGATAGTGGGATTCCAGAATTACAGTTATGAGGAAAGACTCAGAAAAACTGGCCTACAGTGTCTAGAAGAAAGAAGAATTCGTGGTGACTTAATACAGGTTTATAAGATGATCAGAGAAATGGACAAATTAGACTATAACAAGTTTTTAAAAATTCAGCCACTTACAATAACACGAGGGCATAGCTACAAGCTGACTAAAATGAGGTCGAGATTAGATATTAGGAAATATTTTTTTAGTCAGAGAGTGGTGTCTGTTTGGAATGCATTGCCATGGGAGGTAGTGGAGGCAGGGACAGTTAATGCATTTAAGTATAAACTGGATGCACATAGCTTTTAGAGCAAGGTGATGTAAATGTAACTGGTTGTATACAGACTCTGCAGGGTCTTCTAAACCAATATAAAGACGTTAAGTTGAGTTAAGATCCTGGACAGAGAAAAAAAATGTCTGCTAAATCCTGAACCAATTCTATTTATACACTAATTACCCGTCACTCGTTCCGGTTTGTTCTGATAAATTGAAACTGATGTCTGAGAATCTACTACAAAATTAAACGTCACAATTAACAACCTTATTAGATACCATCTACTGCCATCCCTCAGAGAGTCAATGATCCTTCCACAAACATCTGCTCTATGAACTAACACATCAGATGTTCTATGTTCTCTCATGAAGTTTGTCAAGTCTTCCCAGATCTTCTTCTCTTCTTCTGTGGTGTTCGTTCTCTCACTCCTGCTACCAAGTCCTGAACAGGGCTTTGCAAGTAGCAGGATGTAGTCCGGAGTACGAGATGCGTTGTGTCGCTAGTTTACAGCTTGACTGCAATATTTGCACCTTTTGGTCCGACACATCCGTCTTCGGCAGGATTCCCAGATCTATTTTCTCTGTCTTCCTGCGTATCTCTTACCCAGCATCTCTGTGGGTGTTGTTAGAGTACAGATTTCCCAGTGTACAGGTCCCAGTCTTTGGTCTTGTGAGAGCCCAATCAACCATGAAATACTGCTAGTCTGGGTTAGTTATATATCAAGCACAAGAATGGAAACTGCAACTCCCATCCACTCTCACTCATCCTGTACAAGCAAAAGTAAAATTAAAACAAAAGTTATTGGTTCCTGGAAAACATGAGAAACTTTGGTCAAGAATAGACAATTGAAGGCAAGAAACATAAACTGTTTTAGACAGTACCTGAGGCAACTAATGCTGGTTCCGTCATGATAAAACTGTGGCAGAATGGAGACAGTCCACAACAGATTGACTGTCCCCACTTCCTTCAGCTTTCCTTGAACTATCAGTTCAGGTAGTGAGTACTGGCCTAAATCAATTTAAAAAATACAAGTTTGTATCATAATCATCAGTGTCAAACAAGAAGATATTTCTATCATCAAGTTTATCATTCTAATGTATACAACTCTGTATTAAAGCTCTATTCTATCTTTGTTACAAGTTTGTTCTCCCTGACAGTTACACATCTAATAGGTGATATTTGGTCAAAGAACACCAGTACATATACAACAGAACCACTTGACCAAACTCATCTTGCTTTCATGCTTCAGACTCAGCACCTTTGTTTACAAGCTTAAGCGCAGCACTGTTCTCTAACAACTCTGCCACCGGTCTTGAGAACAGTATATCTTTGCTCACACCATCCCTGCCTTTCAGGAGGTTCCTCCCAGCAGACAGTGCCACAGGCCACTTCCAGAGGATGTCATCAAGTCCGATCAGCCTGACTAGCCCTGACACCTCAATGAGAAACAAGTACCTGTCTTGGATGGAATACAGAAATCATGGTAATCAATATAGGCTAGTCAAGACAATTCATTCATCATTGATAAATATCTATGGAATATTGTATAATGCTTTTTTGTATACTTCTATGGGCAACCATGAGGATGTATAAAATCAACGGAAATATTATAACGGTACTTGAACAGCTGTATGACAAGGTGTCTAGCGCAGTTCTTGTGAATGGGAGGCAAAGGGACTGGTTTCACACATCAGTTGGTGTGAGACAGGGGTGTACACTCTCTCCAACTCTTTTCAATGTATTCCTTGAAGGAATTATGAGTGAGGCACATGGACAGTTACAGCTGACATTCAACGAAAGATACAGGTCTTCGAAATGAGATGTTTCTGAAGACTTTTAAACGTCACATGCAAAGATCGAGTTACAAATGAGGAAATACGAGATAGAATTACAACAGCAATAGGGCCTTCTGAAGACCTCGTGGCAACTGTCAAAAGAAGGAAACTCTCTTGGTACGGTCACATATCGAGATCAAATGGTCTTGCAAATACGATCCTCCCCGGAAAGGTACAAGGCAGACGACGAAGAGGCCGGCCCAAAAAGAGGTGGGAGGACAACATAAAAGAGTGGACCAAACTCCGACCAGAAGAGGCACAGGCAGCAGACGCTGACAAAGAAGGGGGGCGTGGAGTTGTGAAGATTTCTTCACGTGTGCCCCAAACGACCTCACCGGATACAGGATGACCTAACCTGACCTGTATACTGGAATGTGTTTAGCTTAGTTGACTGTGTCCATTTTTCTGGCTGTGTCCTTTTGTTTGGCAGTGTCCATTTTTCTGACTGTCCATTTTTTTTGGTTGTGTCCATTTGTCTGGCTGGTCCAATCCAGGACATTTAGCTTAGTTGAATGTGTCCATTTGTCTGGCTGTGTCCATTTGTCTGGCGTTGTCCATTTGTCTGGCTGGTCCAATCCATGACATTTAGCTTAGTTGGCTGTGTACATTTGTCTGGCTGTGTCTATTTGTTTGGCTGTGTACATTTGTCTGGCCATGTCCATTTGTCTGGATGTGTCCATTTCTTTGGCTTGCCCAATCCTTGACATTTAGCTTAGTTGGCTGTATCTATTTGTTTGGCTGTGTCCATTTGTCTGGCTGGTCCAATCCATGAAATTTAGCTTAGTTGGATGTGTCCATTTGTCTGGCTGTGTCCATTTGTCTGGCTGTGTCCATTTGTCTGGCTGTGTCCATTTGTCTGGCTGGTCCAATCCATGACATTTAGCTTAGTTGGCTGTGTACATTTGTCTGGCTGTGTCCATTTGTCTGGATGTGTCCATTTGTCTGGCTATGTCCATTTGTCTGGATGTGTCCATTTCTTTGGATGTAGCCATTTCTTTGGCTTGCCCAATCCCTGACATTTAGCTTAGTTAGCTGTGTCCATTTGTTTGGCTGTGTCAATTTGTTTGGCTGTGTCCAATCCATGACATTTAGCTTAGTTGGCTGTGTCCATTTGTTTGGCTGTGTCCAATCCTTGACATTTAGCTTAGTTGTCTCAATCCATTTCTATGGTTGGTCCAGTCCTTGACAAAAGGTCTATTTAGTTCAAACCGTCAGTCATCATCTTTTTCTGTTCTCATGTAAACTGATTTGTAACTTTCAATTTCAGTCATTTCTTGTATTGAAACATAATGTGTCTACATTATATATCAACTGCCACCACCACCGATTAAATAACAGAACTCATATTGCGTCAAGGTTATTATCAATCTTTGCTCCACAAAGAGAAATAAACAAATTTACGGACACAACCCAATAAATCACTGGAGGGGCAGGGAATCAAGGAAGAGCTACACTGGCCAAGCATGTCGTACAACTTGGCTAAGGACGGCTGGGCATGGGGTCAGCCATCTCATGTAATACTGGCCAAGCATGTCGTACAACTTGGCTAAGGATGCTGGGCATGGGGTTAGCCATATCATGTAACACTGGCCAAGCATGTCGTACAACTTGGCTAAGGATGGCTGGGCATGGGGTCAGCTATCTCATGTAACACTGGCCAAGCATGTCGTACAAGAATACCAAAAAATGGCTGGGCATGGGGTCAGCCATCTCATGTACCACTGGCCAAGCATGTCGTACAAGTAGACCAAGGATGGCTGGGCATGGGGTCAGCCATTTCATCCTACTGATATTTGAAGCCACAAAAACCTCAAATAAATATACAACTCAACTTTCCAAGACAAAAGGTGGTCCCATCAAGATGGTTGATGGTGCACAGACAGCCACAAGGAAGACTCAAGGCCAGAGAAGTAGAGGGACACCAAAACACACATGGAGATGAGAGCTGGAGGCAAGAGAAGTAGAGAAGACCAAAACACACATGGAGATGAGAGCTGGAGGCAAGAGAAGTAGAGGGACACCAAAACACACATGGAGATGAGAGCTGGAGGCAAGAGAAGTAGAGGGACACCAAAACACACATGGAGATGAGAGCTGGAGGCAAGAGAAGTAGAGAGACACCAAAACACACATGGAGATGAGAGCTGGAGGCAAGAGAAGTAGAGGGACACCAAAACACACATGGAGATGAGAGCTGGAGGCAAGAGAAGTAGAGAAGACCAAAACACACATGGAGAAGACAGCTGGAGGCAAAAGAAGTAGATGGAGACCAAAACACACATGGAGATGAGAGCTGGAGGCAAGAGAAGTAGAGAAGACCAAAACACACATGGAGAAGACAGCTGGAGGCAAAAGAAGTAGATGGAGACCAAAACACACATGGAGATGAGAGCTGGAGGGAAAAGAAGTAGATGGAGACCAAAACACACATGGAGAAGACAGCTGGAGGGAAAAGAAGTAGATGGAGACCAAAACACACATGGAGAAGACAGCTGGGCCCAAAAGAAGTAAAGAAAGACCAACACACACATGGAGATAAGAGCTGGAGGCAAACATAAAGGACACGGAAGACATGAACAAAGCTGGAACAAATGACTCAAAACTGAAGGAATTAGTGAAGACCTGTGCTCCAAAGTGAGCAGAAAAGTTTTAAATGATTGAATCATATCAATACACTTTGACCTGTGGAAATTTGTCACAGTGGGAAGATCAAGAGCAAAGGAGGCAGAGGAAGCCAGAACAAAGATCTGGATTGGCATGACAAAATAGGGAAACTTATTCTTCTTCTTTGTTCGTTCCTTCTCAATCTCCGGCTACCAAACCCTAAAAAGAGCTTTACAAGTAGCAGGATGCAGTCTGGAGAACGGAATGCTTTGTGTCATAGTTTACAGCTGAACTGCGATATTTGCACCTTTCGGTCCGACACATCCAACTTTAGCAGGCACTTTTTGGGTACCAGGTTAGCCTTCCCTCTTCGATCCCTTCTCCTTAGCCAGTCTGCCTGTTGCAGCCTGTTATCCAGGATCACCGCATGGAGGTGGAGAAGGGTTCTGGCAGCTCTGCTTTGCTAGCCCTGACGCTATCAATCAGCTTTGGGTCATTGATCTCTGCAGCTCGTTGCCATGCTCAGCATCTTGATCCCTAGGGATCAAATATGGAAACAGAGAGCATGAGAATTGCTGAGTAATTAAAGGTGAGATGGTTGTGGAGAGAATTGAAAGGTGAGATGGTTGTGGAGAGAATTGAAAGGTGAGATGGTTGTGGAGAGAATTGAAAGGTGAGATGGTTGTGGAGAGAATTGAAAGGTGAGATGGTTGTGGAGAGAATTGAAAGGTGAGATGGTTGTGGAGAGAATTGAAAGGTGAGATGGTTGTGGAGAGAATTGAAAGGTGAGATGGTTGTGGAGAGAATTGAAAGGTGAGATGGTTGTGGAGAGAATTGAAAGGTGAGATGGTTGTGGAGAGAATTGAAAGGTGAGATGGTTGTGGAGAGAATTGAAAGGTGAGATGGTTGTGGAGAGAATTGAAAGGTGAGATGGTTGTGGAGAGAATTGAAAGGTGAGATGGTTGTGGAGAGAATTGAAAGGTGAGATGGTTGTGGAGAGAATTGAAAGGTGAGATGGTTGTGGAGAGAATTGAAAGGTGAGATGGTTGTGGAGAGAATTGAAAGGTGAGATGGTTGTGGAGAGAATTGAAAGGTGAGATGGTTGTGGAGAGAATTGAAAGGTGAGATGGTTGTGGAGAGAATTGAAAGGTGAGATGGTTGTGGAGAGAATTGAAAGGTGAGATGGTTGTGGAGAGAATTGAAAGGTGAGATGATTGTGGAGAGAATTGAAAGGTGAGATGGTTGTGGGAAGAATTAAAAGGTGAGATGGTTGTGGGAAGAATTAAAAGGTGAGAAGGTTGTGGAGAGAATTGACTGTCAATGTCCAGTACAACTGGGTAGACTGTTACATGACACATCGTAGACTGTTACATGACACATCGTAGACTGTTACATGACACATCGTAGACTGTTACATGACACATCGTAGACTGTTACATGACACATCGTAGACTGTTACATGACACATCATAGACTGTTACATGACACATCGTAGACTGTTACATGACACATCGTAGACTGTTACATGACACATCGTAGACTGTTACATGACACATCATTTGGCCTTGCTACGTGACACATCGTAGACTGTTACATGACACATCATAGACTGCTACATGACACATCATAGACTGTTACATGACACATCGTAGACTGTTACATGACACATCGTAGACTTTTACATGACACATCATAGACTGTTACATGACACATCATTTGGCCTTGCTACATGACACATCATTTGGCCTTGCTACATGACACATCGTAGACTGTTACATGACACATCGTAGACTGTTACATGACACATCGTAGACTGTTACATGACACATCGTAGACTGTTACATGACACATCGTAGACTGTTACATGACACATCGTAGACTGTTACATGACACATCGTAGACTGTTACATGACACATCGTAGACTGTTACATGACACATCGTAGACTGTTACATGACACATCGTAGACTGTTACATGACACATCGTAGACTGTTACATGACACATCGTAGACTGTTACATGACACATCGTAGACTGTTACATGACACATCGTAGACTGTTACATGACACATCGTAGACTGTTACATGACACATCGTAGACTGTTACATGACACATCGTAGACTGTTACATCACACATCGTAGACTGTTACATGACACATCGTAGACTGTTACATGACACATCGCAGACTGTTACATGACACATCGTAGACTGTTACATGACACATCGTAGACTGTTACATGACACTTCGTAGACTGTTACATGACACATCGTAGACTGTTACATGACACATCGTAGACTGTTACATGACACATCGTAGACTGTTACATGACACATCGTAGACTGTTACATGACACATCGTAGACTGTTACATGACACATCGTAGACTGTTACATGACACATCGTAGACTGTTACATGAAACATCGTAGACTGTTACATGACACATCGTAGACTGTTACATGAAACATTGTAGACTGTTACATGACACATCGTAGACTGTTACATGACACATCGTAGACTGTTACATGACACATCACAGACTGCTACATGACATATCGTAGACTGCTACATGACACATCATAGACTGTTACATGACACATCATAGTCTGTTACATGACACATCATAGACTGTTACATGACACATCGTAGACTGTTACATGACACATCATAGAATGTAGCATGACACATCGTAAACTGTTACATGACACATCGTAGGCTGTTACATGACACATCGTAGACTGTTACATGACACATCGTAGACTGTTACATGACACATCATAGACTGTTACATGACACATCGTAAACTGTTACATGACACATCATTTGGCCTTGCTACATGACACATCATTTGGCCTTGCTACATGACACATCGTAGACTGTTACATGACACATCATTTGGCCTTGCTACATGACACATCGTAGACCGTTACATGACACATCATAGACTGTTACATGACACATCATAGACTGTTACATGACACATCATAGGCTGTTACATGACACATCATAGACTGTTACATGACACATCATAGACTGTTACATGACACATCATAGACTGCTACATGACACATCATAGACTGTTACATGACACATCGTAGACTGTTACATGACACATCATAGACTGTTACATGACACATCATAGACTGTTACATGACACATCGTAGACTGTTACATGACACATCATAGACTGTTACATGACACATCATAGACTGTTACATGACACATCATAGACTGTTACATGACACATCATAGACTGTTACATGACACATCATTTGGCCTTGCTACATGACACATCATAGACTGTTACATGACACATCATAGACTGTTACATGACACATCATTTGGCCTTGCTACAATGAAAAAGTTGCTCCAGCTACTCTAGCACTTGGACATACTCAATATTTGCTACATACAAAACTCACCAATAAATTTGACATCTTTTGTTAAATGCACATCTCTATCATCAAACCGTAAGTGAGTACATCTAAGTGGGACGGTCCTCAAAGACGCAATCTGTTTGAGCCTCTTGTACAACATCTTCCAGAGGAATGGATCATTCTTGTCCACCTCTAAGTACAGCCAGGGAGCGACAGACTCCACACACGGACCAGGGAAATCACACAAAACATACCTAGGTGGAATCACAAGTAGCTTTCTAAGTAACTTAAGACATATCTTCTTTATACAACCTGTATACAACCAATGTCTTTATCTTCACTTGATCTAACAACTATGCTCATCCAATCTATTCTTGAATGCATTAATTGACTCTGCCTCCACTATTTCCTGTGGCAATGGATTCCAGGAATTGACCACTCTCTGAGTAAATAAATATTTTCTAGTATCTGGACCTTCCTATTAATTTATAGCTGTGCCCTCCTATTTGTGTAGGCAGCTGAACTTTAAAAACTTGTTATAGTCTAATTTATACTTTCCTTTGATTATCTTATAAACCTGTATTAAATCCCCTTGAATACTTCTTTAATCTAGACAATGTTGGCCAGTTTTTCTGAGCCTTTCCTCATAACTGTTATTCTGGAATTCCACTTTCAGTTTTATCCCTCTTCTTTGTATCCTTTCCAGCCTGTTTATATCTCCTCTATGATAAGGACTCCACACCTGTACACAGTACCCCAATCTAGGTCTAACTAAAGCTTTATACAGTTTGACTACCACTTCCTTACTCCCATGTTTAATATTTCTTTTTATCATACCTAACATTGCATTTGCCTTTTTCACTGCTACCTGGACTTGTTCACTCACTTTACCTGTATGATCTATTATAACCCCTAGGTTCCTTTTCTATCTTTCTAATATTGTTCTCACCCATTCTGTAATTATGTTCCATATTTGATTTACCTATGTGGATGACTGTACATTTATCTACATTAAACTCCATTTGCCAGTTCACAGACCATTCTTGAATTTTATCTAAATCCTACCTCAAATATATCCACTTCTACTTTAGATGAGACACCTCTGCATAATTTTGTGTCATTCGTGAATTTTGCAATCATGGATCCTATATCAATGTCCAAATCGTTTAAGTATGTCAAGAACCAAATTGGACCCAAAACCAAACCCTGTGCACTCCACTTTTTACTTCACACCACTCAGAGTACTCATTTTTTATGCCCACTCTCTTCCCCACTCTCTGCCTTCTTACCGTTAAGAAATGCTCTATCCATTTGGCAACTTCCCCACCTATTCTATGTTGTTTGCAAATGTCCACAATGAGTAGGTTACTCTTTTGTGCGCCCTGAAAAGGACATTAAGTGGCGGGTTACAGAAGCTTTCCTCACATCCCAAACATGCTGATGAAGGTGGACCGGGGTCCTCCAGGCGGTTGTGCTATGCTTGGCTTCATCTATGTGTTCTTCACTACTACAGGGATCATGTCGAACCTCACCTTGTTAGCCAGACTGTTATCCTCGACTGTTGTTTCCAGGACGACCAGCGAAGAGGTCAGGTGACGGTCTTGGCCAGTATATTTCTCCTGACCCTAGCTAACATTGTCTGATCAGTGTATTTTGCCTGACAAGACGTTAGCATCATTGTCCCTCATCCTATTCCATGTGATTTTAACTTCCTAAATAATCTTTGATGAGGTACACTATCAAAGGCCTTTACAAAATCTAAATAAATAACATCCACTGGCACCCTTTATCTATCATTTTCGTAACCTACTCCATGAATTCTAATAGACCTCCCTCTAGTAAACACATGCTGACTATTTCTGATTAGATTAAACCTGTCTAGATGCATTACAATGTTTTCTTTGATTATTGACTCTAACAATTTACAGACTATGCTCGTTAAATACACCGGTCTATAATTTGCTGGGTCTGATTTCTTGTCCTTTTTGAATTAGGGGATCACTCCTGCATCTTTCCAATCCTGTGGAACAATCCCATTTGCAAGTGATTGAGAACATAATATAGCCAATGGTTTTGCTAACAGGTTCAGCCAGGGAGCGACAGACTACATACATAGACCCGGGAATATCCCACAAAACACACTTAAGTGGAATCTGATGTAGTTTTCTAAACATTCTGTTTTTGTTATAAAAGAAGAAAGATTTTCAGTGTAGGGCGACACTCCTCTTTGCTGGTTCCTGTCCAGGACATTCAGAGACATTCAGTGTAGGGTGACACTCCTCTTCGCTGGTTCCTGTCCAGGACATTCAGAGACATTCAGTGTAGGGCGACACTCCTCTTTGCTGGTTCCTGTCCAGGACATTCAGAGACTCCCCATCGTTATGTGAGGCTGACTAACGAATAGCAGCTAAAACATGACTTTGTTACACCACCCGCCTGTTACATGGGCTTGACATCGCAGCATATAATAGCTACACTCTTACCTACCAGGTGTGCCACAAGAGGTTGTTAAGGAAGGATCAGCTTGGGGCCGGCTATCACATCCTGTACAAACTACAAGCCACAAGAAAAACTCAAGAGACCCTCTACACCAGCGAGGTAGGAGAGCAGCGACTAAGCTCTCTACACCAGCCCAGGTAGGAGAGCAGCGACTAAGCTCTCTACACCAGCCCAGGTAGGAGAGCAGCGACTAAGCTCTCTACACCAGCCCAGGTAGGAGAGCAGCGACTAAGCTCTCTACACCAGCGAGGTAGGAGAGCAGCGATTAAGCTCTCTACACCAGCCCAGGTAGGAGAGCAGCGACTAAGCTCTCTACACCAGCCCAGGTAGGAGAGCAGCGACTAAGCTCTCTACACCAGCGAGGTAGGAGAGCAGCAATTAAGCTCTCTACATCAGCCCAGGTAGGAGAGCAGCGACTAAACTCTCTACACCAGCCCAGGTAGGAGAGCAGCGACTAAGCTCTCTACACCAGCCCAGGTAGGAGAGCAGCGACTAAGCTCTCAACACCAGCCCAGGTAGGAGAGCAGTGACTAAGCTCTCTACACCAGCGAGGTAGGAGAGCAGCGACTAAGCTCTCTACACCAGCCCAGGTAGGAAAGCAGCGACTAAGCTCTCTACACCAGCGAAGGTAGGAGAGCAGCGACTAAGCTCTCTACACCAGCCCAGGTAGGAGAGCAGCGACTAAGCTCTCTACACCAGTGAGGTAGGAGAGCAGCGACTAAGCTCTCTACACCAGCCCAGGTAGGAGAGCAGCGACTAAGCTCTCTACACCAGTCCAGGTAGGAGAGCAGCGACTAAGCTCTCTACACCAGCCCAGGTAGGAGAGCAGCGACTAAGCTCTCTACACCAGCGAGGTAGGAGAGCAGCGACTAAGCTCTCTACACCAGCGAGGTAGGAGAGCAGCGACTAAGCTCTCTACACCAGCGAGGTAGGAGAGCAGCGACTAAGCTCTATACCCACCCCAGGTAGGAGAGCAGTGACTAAGCTCTCTACACCAGCCCAGGTAGGAGAGCAGCGACTAAACCCTCTACACCAGCCAGGTGGGAGAGCAGCGACTAAGCTCTCTACACCAGCCCAGGTAGGAGAGCAGCGACTAAACCCTCTACACCAGCCAGGTGGGAGAGCAGCGACTAAGCTCTCTACACCAGCCCAGGTAGGAGAGCAGCGACTAAACCCTCTACACCAGCCAGGTGGGAGAGCAGCGACTAAGCCCTCTACCCACCTTAGGTGGGAGAGCAGCGACTAAACCCTCTACACCAGCCAGGTGGGAGAGCAGCGACTAAGCTCTCTGCACCAGCCAGGTGGGAGAGCAGCAACTAAGCCCTCTACACCAGCCAGATAGGAGAGCAGTGACTAAGCCCTCTACACCAGCCCAGGTAGGAGAGCAGCGACTAAGAAACTTTATAACAGAATATAATGTTCATGGTTTCACATCTTCTACCTCTATAAAATCTATAATCTATGTGTCTCACAATTTTCCTTTGTGCCTAATGCTGTCAGAAAATAGTCTTCAGTGGACTCATTAGGGCCTCAACTTGTGTATTAAACACTGAATTTGAAGACACGATTGGTCGGACTTCACTCTTACCTGTACAATTATGTGACACAGCAAGAGGAGAGAGAGAAAAAAAAGAGCTGGAAAGAGAAAATGTCGAAGAAAGTCAGATAGACAGGTTAAAAAATGTCCGTATAGGCTACTGGAATTAGCAGTGCCACCCAACGAAAAGTAATTCTCCAAAAATTGGTGTACAGTTTCGACATCTTCATGATCCAGGAGACCTGCTTGAAGGAGAATGTTGCCATCAAGTGCCCAGGATACAGGTGCTACAGTAATCCATGTGGGCCCGGCAAGCAGGGACTGGCGATGTACGTGAAGCAAGAACTTCCCATACATGGATAGATACTAGCAACTGTAAAATTGAGGATGTCGAGCTACAAGGGATTGTAGTGACAATCAACCACCAAGAATAGAGAATCTACAACGTATACGCTCACGTAGATCACCTCTTCGAGGACGTAAAGTGGGAGTTTTTACCGGACTTGTCAGAGTCGCAGAGCAAAAAGTGTCTCATTGCAGGTGACTTTAATGCTTGGTCAAAGGAGTGGGGAAACGCCACTTAAAATAGACAAGGGGTCGCCTTGAGCCAGGCCTTAGTCCACACAAACTTCACTGTTGTGAATGACGGACATCCAACAAGACTAGCATCTCAACCAGGGGATACGGATGAAGTTATCAACCTGGCATTTATATCCAGTGATGTTGCTCCATCCACACGCTGGGACATATTAGGGACACAAGAGAGCAACCACCTGCCATGTGTCGTACTTATACCCAAGAGAAAATACACCAGACACCGGAAAGCCAAACAGGTGTTCAGATACACGTACGAACAGGATAATGTAGTGAACAAGCTGCGCCAAACAATCGGACACAGGACCACTAGATCCCCATTTGTCCAACCACCCTGCTGGACTCAAGATGTTGATATGTCCTGGAGAGAAAAGGAGGCGGCAACAAAGGAATGGCGTAAAGCCTAAAAGAGAGCTGGTAATAATGTTGACGCGTTGAACGAGAAGAAGGAGGTCAAACTCTAAGCTACAATTCCTTTAAAGCATTAGCTAGGGAGTACAAAAGGAAGCGATGGGAGGAGTTCATTACAGGAGTGGGTAATGATAATACCCTCCAGAAGTTCTGGCACATGCATCGGAAGATGAATGGAAAGACAAGCCAGCTTATCTCCAACATTCAAGACACCACAGGAAGCCTCCTGAAGACAGACAAAGAGAAGGGTCTGAGTTTTTTTCAGTCGATATGTTGCCCAGACTGACAAAGGCGACAGAGATGCCCGTCAGGAAATTCGGAAAGGAATCTTAGACGCAGCCGTCAGGAGAGGGGCTTATGTAGACCTTATCACCGAGGCGGAGGTCGCAAAGAGCCTATGTACAAGCAAAAACACCGCCCCAGGTCCTGATGGAGTACAGTATTGCCACATCAAGCAGTTGGTTGAGACAGATATAAGAAATATGGTGAAGGAGTTCAACCACACTATAGAGAAGGCATATGTGCCTGAGGACTGGCTTCATAGCTATCTGTACTCACTGCCTAAGCCTGGTAAGGAATCTACGCTTCTCCGTAGCTATCGAATAATCACCATTCAGAATGCAGATGGCAAATTACACGAGAAGATAGTGGCCAGGAAAATAATGGCTTACCTTGAATGGGAGCACATCGTACCTGATATGCTGGGCAGCTATAGAACAGCCAAGGTACCTGGAGTAACGCTGGAACTTTCACATATGATGTGTATGAGGGTTTTCAGTCAAAGCAAGAAACAGCAGCAATGGCACTCGATTTGGCAGACACATACAACCGTGTTGATTTTCGAACGTTAATGACATGTCTGAAAAAGTGTGGTTTAAGCCTGTGGCTGGTTAGTTGGATATCAGCTGCCCTGATGGAAAGAACAGGTGTGCTACGCGTGGGATCATGGACATCAGAACCGAGGCGAATATGTTCAGGACTGCCTAAAGGGTCTCCGCTCTCACCGGTGCTGTTCAACATCTGCACAGTAAAAGTGGCCAATATTCAACCCACAGGGACAGGGCGAACGTTGACATTTGCCGATGACATCCTAATGTACAGGACTGGCTCAGACTGGCAAGAGTTGGTCAAAGACATCCAGGAAACCTTGCAAGCAATCTCACAGTGGTGCAGCGACTCAAGCTCCAAGATCAATTCGAACAAGGCCTGCATGATGTGGTGCTCTTTGAATAATTCCATGGTAAAGGCTGAACTCCCGGGCATCACTTTTGATGGTTGTACCATTGACAGGTGTGACAGGTTGTAATACCTCGAAGTGACATTTGATCGAAGTCTCTCCTATAATTGCCATATTGACCCACACCATACAAAGATGTAAGCGAGGGTTAGGAGCACTCAAGACCATGTCTGCTGCCGACTTGGAACAACGCCTCCTGTTCATCCTATTTCATCAGGTCATGTTGTCTGTTATCGATTATGAACTGGGCATCCTCACACTATCAAGAACACAGTGTGAAAGGTTGGACCGCATCCAGAATGAAGGTATGCGTCTGGTTCTGAGCTGCACTAGAGATACCCCGATTGTGATGAAGCAGTACATGTTGGGATTGTTATCGGTGACATCCAGACATAAACTGGCACAAGTCAAAGCCTTTATGCGTGTCACCACAGACGCACAGCACCCTCTGTACAGTAGTATCTCAGACATCAAGGGATCAAGAATCAAGAGAGGCGCTTCATGAATGGCATAGGCAGAGACAACAATCGGACACGTCACTCCAGCTGAGACGATAGCCAAAGGGGAAAAATGGGTCCACACTGGTGATAGAATGATAGAGTACCAGAGAGTCATCATAACCTTACACAAGGAATGCAGAGAACGGAGCAGCGGGAGAGCAGAGCACGAGGTGAATCAGCTGATAACTGAGAACATGCAGGAGAGTGATGATGTCATAAACACCGACGGATCAGTCGTGCGCAGTGGGACATCAGGCTGGGGTTTCTCGGCTAGAGTGAAAGGACAAGTCGTTGCTGATCACAGTAGGTCATACATGTCAACAACCTCCTGTATGAGAACGGAGACGGAAGCAGTGACCTGAGCACTGAAATGGATATCTAAGACTTCTATAACAAGGGCAGTCATCGTGACAGACGCGCAAGCAGTACTTCTGAAGGTACAGAAGGGATGGCTTAGGTACAAGTGGATAGCAGCTGTTGAGGCCTCAAACCTCTAGGCGTTGACATGGACCTACTGCCCTGGTCATGCTGGGGTTCAGGACAATGAAAGAGCTGACATCTTGGCTTCACAAGCTCCCATCATGGGTACATTAGTGATGGATAGAAGTGACATTTTGAAATGAATCAATGACCGCCTGCTAGATGAAAACACTGCAATTGATGAAGCAGCAATCCATAGACTACAGAGTTTCGACATTAAACGAGGTTCGAGCAGAGTGGGGCGCATGAGTGGACAGAGCAGGAGAGCGTATAACCAGTGATCTAGATGGACCATCAGCATCCATACCCTGCGCCATTTGCTGAGAGAGACTGAGCATTTATGGGGATGCCCGGATGCAGTGACGTCGATTCTTAGAAACAGAAACGTACCAATCTTAGAGCTTCCTATGAGCCTTCCCATGACATTTCTCTACAAGACCAATCTCATCAGCTTGACAGCCTGTACCATTTAACAGGCAGGACATATTAAGCTCAACGTAACACAAATTGTTTTCTTATCTCGTATGTCTTTCCGTCATGCTATATTTTCATAGCACTGCTCTTCTGCATATCTGATCTGAAACTCCTAAAACGTGTCACTCTTGTGTAACTTTAAATGGCAGTGACAGACACTAATAACATAATTCTCCAGAATGCCACAACATAAAATATGATACATTTGTGATAAGACTTTTATACCAGAAAACATTAGTTTATGTTGTGGCACTCTGGAGAATTATGTTATTAGTGTCTGTCACTGCCATACAAAGTTACACAAGCTTATGTCTACTTCTGTCACTACCATACAAAGTTATATAACATTATGTCTACTTCTGTCACTACCATACAAAGTTATAAAACATTATGTCTACTTCTGTCACTACCATACAAAGGTAGGCAACTAGTATTACTATTTCGGTCACTACCATACAAAGGTAGACAATCATTGTTACTACTTTCTGTAACTATCATATAAAACTTGCCATCTCCATAAAGCTGGACTGGAACTGATTTCTAATTCATCAGCGATGTCCTTCAAACGTTTACATGTTCTCCTGACATTGATAAAGTCTGCCCCTCCAAGATGAGGTAATATCATTACCACAAGCTCTGCAGGAAGCTGAAACAAACAAACATATTGAACAAACAAACAACATTGTTCAGATATTGACAATTGCGTTATCTAAGATACACTTCAACCACACAAATCGTTATCTTTATAAGTCATGTATGCAAACATAGCGAATCAACAATCTTGACAACTTTCTGTACCCTAGTCTTTTTCTTCTTCGCTGTTTGTTCTCAAACTCCCATTACCAAGCCCCAAGGGCTTTGCAAGTAGCAGGATGCAGCCCAGAGAACATAATGCATTGTGTCGTAGTTTACAGCTTGGCTGCGAATATGCCAGCTTTAATTGAAACTAAAACTCAGCATTATTAGCTAAAAACATATGGCGTGAACATGTTTACATTAGATCACAATGAGTCACTTCTATGATTGTCTAGCTTTTGAATACTGATCTCATAATTTCTAAGTTAGGACATTCAGTTTATAAAGACTAGCCAACATACTTCACAGATCCAGATTAGGATTAAAGACAACATGGGAGGACAAAAGTGCCAACAATAAAAATCATCATTTATGGAGAATTGTTCGAGATTGAATAGTGTATATAGGATCAAGACGCTGAGCAGCGCATGAGCTGCAGTCAGAGCCAGCGAACCAGAGCTGCCAAGACCCTTCTACACCTCCACGCGGTGATCCTGGATAACAGGCTGCAGCAGGGCAGACTGGCTAAGGAGAAGGGATCGAAGAGGGAATGCTAACCCGGTACTCAAAAAATGCTTGCTGAAGTCGGATGTGTTGGACAGAAAGGTGCAAATATTGCATTCAAACTGTAAACTACGGCACAACGCATTCCGTTCTCTGGACTATATTCTGCTACTTAAGCCCTTTCAGGGTTTGGTAGCGGGAGATTGAGAGCGAACGCAGAAGAAGAAGAAGAAAAAGAAGAAGAATAGTGTATATTATAGTGTATTATAGTATATTATAGTGTATATTATAGTTTATTATAATGTATTATAAAATGATATGCACCATCCAAACCAATGGTAAAGACGACTCGGTAAAATCAGAATTTGACAGCAGACTTCAAAATATCCAGGACAAAAGGAGAAAGAAAGACATGACTATTATCATGGATGACATCTATGCTAAGGTTGGTAATAGTAATATATGTTCTGACAAGATCATGGGCAAACATGGAATCAGGACCACCAACACAAATGAAGAGTTATTTATTGCCTTTTATGCTTTAAACCAGCTGGTGGCAGCATGTCTCCCCATACAAGACTACAGGAAGCAACATGTGCGTCACCAGACCTCAGGACAGAATTGACCATTTAAGTGGGACATAGATTACCATTAAAAAATGTAAAAGTATGTCAATACAGTCAAAATAAATGTGAAACTTAAAAATGTATACAACAACATATAACCACAGACAACAGTTCAATGTATGATTCATTAGGAACAAGGACATTCAAGAGAAGATGACAGAGGCATTGGATAGGACACACATTTACTAAATTACCTAACAGCACTGCAAGACAGTCACTGTTACCCAAAGCAACTAGTAGCAGACTAAAGCACAGATCGATAAAAGTGTTTGAGACAAACCTGAATATGTGGATAGAGCTGGAACTGCTGATCCAGGACAGCAGGATTTGCTGTGCTCCATTCAGAGCTGAATGGTTTTGATTGTTGATAATAAAGCTGACATAAGAGACGTCATCTTATCTTCCTTTAGGAGGCCTGATCCAAAGAACTTTTTGTTTGCAGTGATGGTTTCTGGCATTTTGTTTTTACATGATAAGGTCGCTAGACCAATGCACAACTCTCTTTAGTCACCTTTTACGACATGCATGAAGGTGCAGTCAGACTATTCTGTCCTCCCCTTAAAGAGGCCCTGAGATCAATTCTATTTTGTGGCGCCTTACAGGTGAATAATTACAAGTTACAAGTCTGTAACAAAGGAGAAATTAAAATTGGAAACAAAGAAGAGATGACAGAGAGATAGAGTTGGAGAGACGGAGAGAGAAACAGAGAGTGGGAGAGGGAGAGTGAGATGAAGAGACGGAGAGAGACACAGAGAGGGAGGAAGTGAGAGAGACTGAGGCAGAGAGATGACAGAGAAATAGAGTGAGATGGAGAGACAGGGAGAGAGAAACAGAAACAAAGAGGGAGAGAGAGGGAGGGAGGGAGAGAGACCAAGGGAGAGACAGAGAGAGAGAAATATTATAAAATGACAATACATCACATAAAGACAGATTATGCCATACATTATTTGCTTTATAGAGTACAAGAAGGCTTTTGACAGAGTCCAACGTGGGACATTAATTAAATGTCTCCAAGAAACAGGTCCAGATGGTCAGGACATAAGACTGCTCTGTAATCTGAACTGGGAACAAACTGCTACAGTAAAATCAGGAAAGTTATGCTCTCCAAGTATAGATGTAAAAATAGGAGTGAAACAGGGATGTGTATTACCACTCTGTCTTTTTAATATCTACACAGAACAAATATTCAAACAGATAGAGGGGATGCCAGGGCTTATCATTTGAGGAGTGGCAATAAATAACCTAAGATATGTGGATGATACAGTTTTTATGGCAAAAAGTGAGCAAGAATTACAGGAGCTTGTGACAACAATATACACAATAAGTCAAGAGTTTGGATTAGACATAAACATCAAATATTAGGAAACATTTAGTCAGAGATCGGTGAATGCTTGGAATGCATTGCCACAGGAAGTAGTGGAGACAGAGATAATTAATGCATTTCCTATGTAATACAGATTGATCTTAATCCCACTGTATCCATATTTCTTCGGAAAATATTTATGGTCTCTGGTATCTTGGAGCAGTCTTCTTTTGTGTAGACTGTGCCAAAGTACTGATTGAGTAGATTAGCTGCCTCCCTATTCTCACTTATTATTTTCCCTGTCCTGTCTATGAGAGGGCCTACTTTGTCTTTCGTTTTTTGTTTATTTCTAACATAAGAAAAGAAGCTTTTACTACCAGTCTTGATCCTATGAGCAAGTTCTTTTCGAAGAATATTTTTGCTGTTTTATTCACTTTCTGAGATATGTTTTGCTTGTCCAAATATTTTAATAGGTTTCTTCTTTTTTTTTTTTTGTTCACCTTATTTATCTATTCCCCAAGGCGTGTGTGCGTTACACTGTGGTTTTTATTTTGCGCCTGTCGGCCCAGTGCATCCGACTTCAGCATGCATTTTATGTAAGGGTCTGCTTCCTCCTGCATTTTCTAAGGGTTTGCTTCCCCGGGGTAACGGCCGGTGCTGTGATGGGGATCAAACGCAGCACCTTCTGGTTGTGAGCCGTGCCACTTACCCACTAGGCCACGCCGTCCCCCAGGTTTCTTTTGATTTACCTGCCTCTATATATTTTTTTCCATGCTTTATTTTTAGCTCTTCTACATTTAACTACAAATCTAGTTATCCACTTTTTACGCTTGGTGTTTACCTCCCTACATAGAACACATCTCTCTTTTAGTTTTTCTAAAACTGTTTTGAAACTTTCCCACTCTTGTTCAACATCTTTTTCTCCTACAATATCTTTCCAGATTATGTGGCTCGCTGCCTTTTTCCTTTTTTTTTTAACTACTCCTTAGAGTAGTCATATGTCTGTGTGTTTTTTGTTTACTTCTTTCCCTTCTATACGATCCCAATGGAGGATCTGATGGTCACTTGAGCCAAAAAGTTCCCCAAACGGTAACATTTTCAATTATTTAATCCTTCTGTAGTGAATACTAGTTCAATTGCTTTTGTCTCTGGTAGGTGCTTCTACATGTTGAATAAAAAAAAAATGTATGCACTTACAAATAGTTTTGACTCAACGTGCTTCTGCCATTTCCCTATCCATATCATATTTTATTTCTGGAAAGTTTAAATCCCCCATTAATAATGATTTCTCTTCACTTGCCTTTGCTGTGCTACTAATCAGCTCCTCATCTTCCTCCTTTTGACTTGATGGACATCTGTGGCATGCTCTAACCACAGTTTTTTTCACACCACTTTCTATTTCTCCCCATACACTTTAATTTTATTTGCCAGATGATAAATCATCTTTGATAGTTAATATTAACTGAATTTGCACAGTATAATAAAACGCCACCTCCCATAGCCTTGTCTCAGACTACCCTATCTTTCCTTAACATTGTAAACCCCTCTATTTCAAGTTCACTATCTGCAATGTCTTCATGTATCCATGATTCTGTTAACCCTGTTATATCTCGTTTTCCTTCTTCTACATATACTTTCAATTCTTCTCTTTTATTTACTATGCTTCTCACATTTGCATAAAAAAATGCTAGTTTGCTATTTTGTTGTTTTTCCAATTTTTGCTTTTGCTTCATCATTTTTATTTTTTCAACTACTGATTTAACACTTCCCTAACCTCAACTCTCCCCTTTGACTACATCCTCTATAGCACCCTATTTTAGGTCTATCTTTGGTCTCATACTTCATAGGCCTTACTAATTAAAATTGTTAACAGTGATGAAACATATACTCCACTACCGCATGCTGTCTTACTTTTAACTCTCACCAATATTTCTTTCTCCGACCCATACTTAACTGATGACAGTGGTTTTAACTTGTCAACGCGACTACCCAACTGCAGCTTCTTTAAAACTTCCTCAATTTTATTTTGTTTCTCTTCTGTTTTGTTCTGCCCCTATTCTATCTCTCCCTATCTTTTCTCATTCGTCCAAATATCACACTCCATTTGATCCTGCTTTCTTCTACTCTACACAAACTACATATAACTTTTACTTCATCTTCCAAAGTTGTATCTATTCCTACACTGACACCACTACCATACAACTCACACACTCTATTCTCGCTATTCCTCTTCCTAGTGTTTCGCCTGGTCTTAGCCATACTAATTATGCTATAACCATTACACTTCCTAGCCAATAAGTTACACTAATACAATATATATTTGATCAAGTAAACACCAAAATATCAACTGTCTGTATTAACCTTACAGCAACTCTCACTAAATATTAGGCCTACACAACAGTTACAGTACAGACAGTTACTACCGGTCACTATATCCCGCTATTTAATTCTGTCAAGAACACTGCTACAAGAAGACAACTATATTTGAAAATATGTATTCTCCAATAAACTACAATTACAACTATGTTATATTTTCACAAATTCTCAACACAAATACTTATCCGAATATCTTTGGAGCTCTGTTCTGTCAAACCTAACCTACTACCATGAAGAAATCACAAGAAACCATGTATGCAGATAAAAATAAAAGATCAACTACTTGAACAGGTAGGCCTACAGAGTTTCTCCTATCTAGGTCATATAAAACGATAGAAGGCAGCTATGAACAAGAAATGAGAAAGAGAATAGGTATCTTCTTCTTTTTCTTCTTCTTCTTCGTTCGTTCTCAATCTCCCACTACCAAACCCTGCAGGGTAAGTAGCAGTATGTAGTCAAGAGAACGGATGCGTTGTATCGTAGATTACAGCTTGGCTGCGATATTTGCACCTTTCGGTCCAACACTCCGACTTCAGCAAGCATTTTTTGAGTACCGGGTTAGCATTCCCTCTTCGATCCCTTCTCCTTAGCCAGTCTGCCCTGCTGCAGCCTGTTATCCAGGATCACCGCGTGGAGGTGTAGAAGGGTCTTGGCAGCTATGGTTCGCTGGCCCTGACGCTAGCAGTCAGCTATGAGTCACTGACCACTGCAGCTCATGCGCTGCTCAGCATCGTGATCCCGAGAATAGGTATGGAATAAAACAAATGTGAAAGTATTTTAAAAAATTGGGGTGAAAAGAGATTTAATGACCGAAATCAAGGTTAGACAGTTACGTTATTTTGGTCATATAACGTGACAAACCTCTTTGTTGAAAACCATACTGGAGGGTATGGTGGAAGGCAGTCGTTCAAGAAGAAGACAACGTATTAAGTGGGTGGATAACATCAGGTGATGGACTGGACAAAGCACAATTATGGCAAGAGATAGAGTACAGTGGAGATCTATGGCAGCCAAATTTCGATGTGGTGATGGCACTTGAACTGAGCTTAAGACAGATTTATAATTTAAAAAAAGGTTAAAGTGTCCATAACAGACACTCAAACTGCGTCTGAGTGAAGTGTCAGGGCCTTCATTTTACTTGGGCTGCTATTTGAAGGTGTCAGTTTAAAACTATGAAATATCTGATGTTCTCTGAATTATAAAATTGTTATGCCCAAATACTATCATTATCTTATCGATGGAGACAATAAGGCAAGTCTTTATTTCTTTTTTCTGTGTACCACTGTGTACACATTCTGTGTACTTACTCTGAGTACTCACAGTCAGTCTGTGTACCACTGTGTACTCACTCTGTGTACTCACAGTCAGTCTGTGTACCACTGTGTACTCACAGTCAGTCTGTGTACCACTGTGTACTCACCCTGTGTACTCAGTCAGTCTGTGTACCACTGTGTACTTTGAGTACTCACAGTCAGTCTGTGTACCACCGTGTACTCACTCTGTGTACTTACTCTGTGAACTCACAGTCAGTCTGTGTACCACCGTGTACTCACTCTGTGTACTTACTCTGAGTACTCACAGTCAGTCTGTGTACCACCGTGTACTCACTCTGTGTACCTACTCTGAGTACTCACAGTCAGTCTGTGTACCACTGTGTACTCACTCTGTGTACCTACTCTGAGTACTCACAGCCAGTGCCCAGTCTGTGTACCACTGTGTTCAGTGACTGTCAGCTCGCTATGTACTGTTACACAAGTGTGACTGTGATACTGTGTGTCTGTGTTCAGTTTTCTCAAGTTTTTTGTTTTGATATTTTGACAATCATTTTTGTTTAAAAAAACAGATATCCATAAACTGAATGGAGGGAAATGTCTACGTAATAACATACAAACCATTTCCATGCTTGAGTTCTGTAACTACTCGCCGCGCCGTTATGACTATGAAGATGCTAGAGAAGTCGACGACATGGACAGGAAGCCACAGCAAGCAGACGCCGACATTTTAGTCCCAGCGAGTTACGGTTCCTGTCAGGGCTGCCAAATAACAGTTCGGTAAACATGCTAAATAAACGAATAAAAAAAGCCAAAATAACGCCAATCCCGGTTTAAATGTATTTACTTATCTAGGATTACATAAGAAGCTCGGCATTATATTCATTAATGGTATCTCCATAACAACTAGCAGTACCTATGACATATACGCTGTCTAATGCGAGGTCTTTTAGCATTCTTGCAACAACTTTTGTTTAAAGATTCTAAGAAGATGCAGCCGCATTAAATTTCGTGCTCTGGTTTTCATTAATCTCATCAAACGATCAATGAGGACGGAATAGAGAAACCAGTACAAAGAATGCAAATCAGAAAGTTACATAGGCAAACTTGGCAGAGATGGGTAGACAAAGATCTTTAGACTCGGAACAGGACACTGTAGGCCCACCTCCACTGAATGGGTCTCGGAGACACTGCCACGTACGATTGTGGTGCACCCAAGCAACCAGAACATATATACTGCCCCACTTATGCAGACCAAAGAAGGACAGTCTGGCCTGGGGAAGCGAACTTGTTTGAAAAGCTGAGCGACAGCGGCGAAGACTGAAACGTTCTTCTTGGTGAACCTCGCCGGACTAGAAGCATAGCATCAGTTGGTCAAAGAAGAAGAAGAAGAAGAAGAAGAAGAAGAAGAAGAAGAAGAAGAAGAAGAAGAAGAAGAAGACTGGGGATACAATAGAGAATATCATCGCCTCTACTACATTATTGCAAACTGGGGTATTAGACAAGCTGTTAGAGCAAAGGTGTCCAGCTCTTTAAATGTCTGATGTTGAAGTATTGTCCAGGACATTAAATAAAGTGTCGTATCAGGACATTAGATAAAGTGTCGTATAAGGATATTAGATAAAGTGTCGTATAAGGACATTAGATAAAGTGTCGTACCAGGACATTAGATAAAGTGTCGTATAAGGAAATTAGATAAAGTGTCGTGCCGTATATTGGATACAGTTCTGGACTTAGATATTAGACAAAGTTCTGGACTTAGATATTAGACAAAGTTCTGGGCTTAGATATTAGACAAAGTTCTGGGCTTAGATATTAGACAAAGTTCTGGACTTAGATATTAGACAAAGTTCTGGGCTTAGATATTAGACAAAGTTCTGGGCTTAGGCATTAGACAAAGTTCTTGACTTAGATATTAGACAAAGTTCTGGGCTTAGATATTAGACAAAGTTCTGGGCTTAGATATTAGACAAAGTTCTGGGCTTAGATATTATACAAAGTTCTGGGCTTAGATATTAGACAAAGTTCTGGGCTTAGATATTAGACAAAGTTCTGGAATGGACAAGCTCATTGTGTCACAGAGGTCATGTGACGGCATATCAGTCGGGTGCATGTGAGGGAGCTTAACATTTTCAACTTTCAGAGTGGGTCACATGCAGAGAGTTTTACTTGTGTCATGGATAGACTTGGGTAATGGAGAAACTTGAGTACTGGATAGACTTGGGTCATGGATAGATTTGGGCCATAGATAAACTTGGGTCATGGATAGACTTGGGCCATGGATAGACTTGGGTCATGGATAGACTTGGGTCATGAATATACGCGTCATGGATAGACTTGGATCATGGAAAGACTTGGGTCATGGATAGACGTTGGTCATGGATAGACTTGGATCATGTATATACTTGGGCCAGGGATAGACTTGGATCATGGATAGACTTGGGCCATGGATAGACTTGGGTCATGGATAGACTTGGGTCATGGATAGACTTGGGTCATGGATATACTTGGGTATGTCCATAACTCGAACCTGTCCGTAACAAATGTATATCTACGACCAACGTCTTTTGGTGGTGTTACTAGCATTGGTGGTGGTGTTACTAGAATTGGTGGTGATGTTACTAGGATTGGTGGTGGTGTTACTAGAATTGGTGGTGGTGTTACTAGGATTGGTGGTGGTGTTACTGGGATTGGTGGTAGTGTTACTAGAATTGGAGGTAGTGGTGTTACTAGGATTGGTGGTGGTGTTACTATGATTGGTGGTGGTGTTACTAGGATTGGTGGTGGTGGTATTACTAGTGTTGGTGGTGGTGTTACTAGGATTGGTGGTGGTGTTACTAGGATTGGTGGTAGTGGTATTACTAGTGTTGGTGGTGGTGTTACTAGGATTGGTGGTGGTGTTACTAGGATTGGTGGTGGTGGTGTTACTAGGATTGGTGGTGGTGGTATTACTAGTGTTGGTGGTGGTGTTACTAGGATTGGTGGGGGTGTTACTAGGATTGGTGGTGGTGTTACTAGGATTGGTGGTAGTGTTACTAGAATTGGAGGTAGTGGTGTTACTAGGATTGGTGGTGGTGTTACTAGAATTGGTGGTGGGGTTACTAGGATTGGTGGTGGTGGTGTTACTAAGATTGGTGGTGGTGTTATTAGGATTGGTGGTAGTGGTATTAGGATTGGTGGGGGTGTTACTAGGATTGGTGGTGGTGTTACTAGGATTGGTGGTGGTGTTACAAGGATTGGGGGTGGTGTTACTATTATTGGTGGTGGTGTTACTAGGATTGGTGGTGGTGTTATTAGGATTGGAGGTGGTGATGTTACTAGGATTGGTGGTGGTACTGGTGTTACTAGGATTGGTGGTGGTGTTACTAAGATTGGTGGTAGTGGTGTTACTAGGATTGGTGGTACTGGTGTTACTAGGATTGGTGGTGGTACTGGTGTTACTAGGATTGGTGGTAGTGGTGTTACTAGGATTGGTGGTACTGGTGTTACTAGGATTGGTGGTGATACTGGTGTTACTAGGATTGGTGGTGGTGTTACTTGGATTGGTGGTGGTGGTGTTACTGGGATTTTTGGTGGTGTTACTAGGATTGGTGGTGGTGTTACAAGGATTGATGGTGGTGGTACTATGATTGGTGGTGGTTTTACTAGGATTGGTGGTATTGGTTTTACTAGGATTAGTGGTAGTGGTGTTACTAGGATTGGTGGTGGTGTTACTATGATTGGTGGTGGTGTTATTATGATTGGAGGTGGTGGTGTTACTAGGATTGGTGGGGGTGTTATTGGGATTGGTGGTGGTGTTACTATGATTGGTGGTGGTGTTATTAGGATTGGTGGTGGTGTTACTAGGATTGGTGGTGGTGTTATTAGGATTGGTGGTGGTGTTACTATGATTGGTGGTGGTGTTACTAGGAGTGGTGGTGGTGGTATTACTAGTGTTGGTGGTGGTGTTACTAGGATTGGTGGTGGTGTTACTAGGATTGGTGGTGGTGGTATTACTAGTGTTGGTGGTGGTGTTACTAGGATTGGTGGTGGTGTTACTAGGATTGATGGTGGTGTTACTAGGATTTGTGGTGGTGTTACTATGATTGATGGTGGTGGTGTTATTAGTATTGGTGGTGGTGTTACTATGATTGGTGGTGATGGTGTTACTAGGATTTTTGGTGGTGTTACTAGGATTGGTGGTGGTGTTACAAAGATTGGTGGTGGTGTTATAATGATTGATGGTGGTGGTGTTACTAGGATTGGTTGTGGTGTTACTAGGATTTGTGGTGGTGTTACTATGATTGATGGTGGTGGTGTTGCTAGGATTGGTGGTGGTGTTACTATGATTGGTGGTGGTTATACTAGGATTAGTTGTGGTGTTACTAGGATCGGTGGTGGTGTTACTAGGATTGGTGATTGTGTTATTAACAATATTGGAGCGCAGCATATACTTTTGTTGGTGTTGATAATAATGTTGCTGTTGTAGTTATATTGGTCCGCTTTCTTTGAGCGCCAGCTTTGTCTCATAGGACTACTATACCTATGTCCTTTCCGTATGTGTGTGTTACCATTCCCTTGTATGTTGTTTTGTTCACATTGGTCGATGTGTCTTCCTTCCCTTTATCCTCGTGTAAGATGATGTTTCATTTCCCTACTGCCATAATTCGTCTATTCTTCAGCCATCCTTATCCATACGATTCAGTGTTAATTGCAATAATTGTATAATGTTACGTCACGGCGCCCACTGACTACAGGTGAGAGTTCCACAAGGATTTGACGCATATTATCACCTCGAGGTAGGACCTGATGGTCAGCCAGGGAGTGACCCCAAAGCTGTATCCAATCAGGTTGCACACGAGGACTAGCTTGTTTGTCCCCCGATGTCAATGTCAGCCCCATTCCTACCAAAGTCCAGCCCAGATATCTGTCCAGCCATATTTACCAAGCCATCGACACTAGCGGACAATTATCTGATACCAAATTTTAGTGCGCGTACTCTTGAACGTCTGAGCCCTTATAAATGTTTCACGTGAACTCCCGCAGCGGGTTTGTCGAGACGAGAGCAGAGGACCTTAGACTAAGTGTAACCAAAATGATTACCAGTGCTTATACCCGACGATATTTGTTCAACGATGACTAGCCAGTGATAGCAGCTGTGTTGTTATCATACCTTATATCAAGGCTAGCCTGGACGTAGTCCGTGCAATAGATAACAACTGGTCTATGCTGTCCCACTTAATCGCCTGTCGCCATGTACGATCCATGTAAGTACAAGACGCTAGTAGCCGACCTGTCTGGGCTAGCTTCTATGATTTCAGTTCATCTTATTTTCCTGTTACGGAGTTTCTTGGTTTATCAACTGTTAGTTCTTGTAAACGTGTTGGATGATACCTTTGACTGGAGTTCTCTCTGCTTATATTGGCTGCTTGCGATTAGCGATAGTTTTAATGTGTTTTAGTGGAGTTCGGTCAAAGCAGCTACTTTGTCGCTGATAGGCTGCTCCAATCATCACTAAGCTTTAGGCAGTGTTCCAATCCTGGACTTGTCGATTTGTCCGGACAATTTCGCACGCCAGTTAAGCGCTGCGTGATCCCTGGCCAGCAGGTCCCGCCACATTGGACAGGTGACGTAACCTCCCTGCCGCCTGGCACACACCTATTACGTCAAGGTGACGAGCTGTAGGGCGGATACTGTCCAGAGAAAGACTAAACAAAGAAAGCGAGGACAAACAAGGGTAGAATGGGTTAGTTATATCTTGCATGCTGGTTTTTATGGCCCACCTTTTGTGAACTAGCAGCTTACGTACCCAAAGCTCCGTCAATTGCCGAAAAGGAACACTGCTTCAAGTGAGTGTACCCACGAGTCAAGTGTGTGATATTCCAACTGAGTTGTTGTCCAGGATAATCTGTCGTCCTCTGGTTTCTTCTTGATGTTGGTGAGCATTTCTTATATAAATCATTCAATCCATAATTATCCTGCATGATTCTAGTAACGTACACATCCGTTAACGAAAACCAATGGGAGACATGTTATTTATGAACAAGATCTTTATGATTCTAGCAACTTACAAATCCTAGAACAAAAACAGTTTAGACATTTCATTTATAAAACATTCAATCCATTCACTGAACAGCCTTCTAACGATTTACTAATCCGCTAATTAAACAATGTATACATTTAGTTTGTAACAGCGATTCGGCAAAGTAAAAGTGCTAAAACGAAGTGACCGATACAATGACAAACGAACATATTATGGTGAACTTGAATCTGTGAGAAATCGAATCTCAAGGCTTTTTTAAACATCAAATTACTGAAACATTATAATATCTTGTTGCTGTTTGCTGCAAATGTTAGCTCACCTGTACTGACTATATGAGAGATCTCAATGTTGGCTCACCTGGCTGTATGAGAGACATCAATGTTAGGTCACCTGTACTGACTGTATGAGAGACCTCAATGTTGGCTCACCTGACTGAATGAGAGACCTCAATTTTGGCTTACCTGGCTGCATGAGAAACTTCAATGTTAGCTCATCTGGCTGTATGAGAGACCTCAATGTTTGCTCACCTGACTGAATGAAAGACCTCAATTTTGGCTTACCTGGCTGCATGAGAAACTTCAATGTTGGCTCACCTGGCTGTATGAGATACCTCAATGTTAGCTCACCTGGCTGTATGAGAGACCTCAATGTTAGCTCACCTGGCTGTATGAGAGACCTCAATGTTGGCTCACCTGACTGAATGAGAGACCTCAATGTTAGCTCACATGACTGTATGAGAGACCTCAATGTTAGCTCACCTGGCTGTATGAGAGACCTCAACACCTCCAAATTCTCGTCCTCCCTGTACAGAATGCCAAAACCGTGTTTATCCCCGACTTGTTCCTTCCCTGTTGCCACGTTCGCGCCATCTTTAGGCTCGTGGTAGCCGCCGGTCTCATCAGAAATATTCACATGAAGCTGTGTACGCTGGAGCGCCTGTCCCAATGTTCACATGAAGTTGTGTACGCTAGAGCGTCCCAATGTCCACATGAAGCTGTGTACGCTGGAGCGTCCCAATGTCCACATGAAGCTGTGTACGCTGGAGCGCCTGTCCCAATATTCACATGAAGCTGTATATGCTGGAACGCCTGTCCCAATATTCACATGAAGCTGTGTACGATGGAGCGACCTAATGTTCACTTGAAGCTTTACGCTGGAGCGCCCCAATGTCCATCTGAAGCTGTGTACGCTGGAGCGCCCATATATTCACCTGAAGCTGTACGCTGGAGCGCCCTTATATTCATCTGAAGCTTTACGCTGGAGCGCCCCAATGTCCACCTGAAGCTGTACGCTGGAGCGCCCCTATATTCATCTGAAGCTGTACGCTTGGGCGCCCAATGAACTAACTCACTTTGCTGCTTTTGAAGTGTTATATAATAATGATGTCAGACAAATCGTACGGGCTACAGAGGAGTGGTGTACATGGAACTGGCTACCCCATTCTATACAAACGTTGCCACAAGAAAATTAAAAGAAGACGTAGAGGAGCGACTAAGCTAGAAGTGCCGAGTAACAACCTGCTGTTGACCCCGCACGCTAATAAGCTCCATCTTAGACGACACACGCCCGGGCCGTTTGAATGGATGACATTTCTGTGATCACCTCGTATTTTGTTGCTTGTTTTTTCTGTGATCACCTAGTGTTTTGTTGCTTGTTTTTTCTGTGATCACCTCGTGTTTTGTTGCTTGTTTTTTCTGTGATCACCTCGTGTTTTGTTGCTTGTTTTTTCTGTAACCAACGAATGAAGCCACCAAGCCTTATCTTTCAGAAACTATGAAATGTTTACACAGACTAGACAAGTTACACACAGACTAGACAAGTTACACACAGACTAGACATGTTACTCACAGACTAGACGTGTTACTCACAGACTAGACGTGTTACTCACAGACTAGACGTGTTATACACAGACTAGACGTGTTATACACAGACTACACGTGTTACACACAGATTAAACAAGTTACACATAGACTAGACATGTTACACACTGTCTAGACATGTTACACACAGACTAGACATGTTACACACAGACTAGACATGTTACACACAAACTCAACGTGTTTTACACACAGACTAGACATGTTACACGGTGACTGCCAACAAATGCCACCACTACAAATAATGAAGAATAAAAAGCTAAATTGATATTCAATGTAAAACCAAGATTTAAAAATATCCTATCCATAGAAATTAAAATGATTTTGTCAAAAAGAAGTGATCTAGAACTGACGGATCTTACTGACTTCAATCTCATGTCTGGCACTGACAGATCTTACTGACTTCAATCTCATGTCTGGCACTGACAGATCTTACTGACTTCAATCTCATGTCTGGCACTGACAGATCTTACTGACTTCAATCTCATGTCTGGCATTGGCGGATCTTACTGACTTCAATCTCATGTCTGGCAATGACAGATCTTACTGATTTCAATCTCATGTCTTGCTGTTCATAAGATAAATCTTAAACAGAAAACATAAGATACATTTTAAACAGACAACAAGATAATTCTTAAATAGAAAACATAAGATAAATCTTAAACAGAAAACATAAGATACATCTTAAACAGGAAAACATAAGATACATCTTAAACAGAAAACATAAGATACATCTTAAACAGAAAACATAAGATACATCTTAAACAGAAAACATAAGATACATCTTAAACAGAAAACCACAAATACGCCCTATGAAAGCAGTTCGTTTGTGATGCCCCATCCCATGGGATTGTACAGTCCATCAATGCTTATTTATATGCCAGACTTCACATACAGGACCGCTCATATTTGACTTCTCCTACCAGTCCTTCATCTGTCTCAAATCCGTGTGTGGGATCAAGATGCTGAGCAGCGCATGAGCTGCAGTGGTCAGCTACCCATAGCTGACCGCTAGCGTCAGGGCCAGCGAACCAAAGCTACCAAGACCCTTCTACACCTCTACGCGGTGATCCTGGATAACAGGCTGCAGCAGGGCAGACTGGCTAAGGAGAAGGGATCGAAGAGGAAATGCTAACCCAGTACTCAAATAATGCTTGCTGAAGTCGGATGTGTTGGACCGAAAGGTGCAAATATCGCAGTCAAGCTGTAAACTACTACACAACGCATTCCGTTCTCTGGACTACATTATGCTACTTAAGCCCTTTCAGGTTTTGGTAGCGGGAGATTGAGAACGAACGAAGCCAAGTCAAGTCAAATCCGTGTGTGAATAAAACCACTTAATCGCTGTTATTCATATATGACTGAAATATGGGTTTTTGTTTCTACACTTCTCTTTCATATTTGACTGAAATATCAGTTTTTCTTTCTACTCTTCACTTTCATATTTGACTGAAATATCAGTTTTTATTTTTACTTCTCTTTCAAACCCAACATGCTACTTCACACTTGGTGGCGGGGTGTGCAACCATTGAGTTGGAGAGTCTTCAACCATTGAGGGCTTATCTGACATTTTGTTGTGAGCTGGTCGTGTAACGTTGTTTTGGTGTCGTGTAACAGTGGCTCCTCTCACATCCCGAGGCGTAGTTAAGCATGTAGACGAAGGTCCAACTGGCTTTAGTGCAACAGAGGCTAATCTTAACCTCACCTTTTTGGGAATTTCAGTGTCGATCCCCGCCTCGTTGGCCAAACTGATGCAATACAATCTGTTTCCCGGAGCATGTCAGGTGGGCTCTTGATCAGTAGGTTTCACCAGGCCCTGATTAATCTTTACTCCCATTTTGATCTCTCTTGTCTCCCACCTTGGTGTCTCTTGTCTCCCACATTGGTGTCTCTTGTCTCCCACCTTGGTGTCTCTTGTCTCCCATTTTGATCTCTCTTGTCTCCCACCTTGGTGTCTCTTGTCTCCCATTTTGATCTCTCTTGTCTCCCATTTTGATCTCTCTTGTCTCCCACCTTGGTGTCTCTTGTCTCCCACCTTGGTGTCTCTTGTCTCCCACCTTGGTGTCTCTTGTCTCCCACCTTGGTGTCTCTTGTCTCCCACCTTGGTGTCTCTTGTCTCCCACCTTGGTGTCTCTTGTCTCCCACCTTGGTGTCTCTTGTCTCCCACCTTGGTGTCTCTTGTCTCCCACCTTTGTGTCTCTTGTCTCCCACCTTGGTGTCTCTTGTCTCCCACCTTGGTGTCTCTTGTCTCCCACCTTGGTGTCTCTTGTCTCCCACCTTGGTGTCTCTTGTCTCCCACCTTGGTGTCTCTTGTCTCCACCTTGGTGTCTCTTGTCTCTCACCTTGGTGTCTCTTGTCTCTCACCTTGGTGTCTATTCTCTCCCACCTGTCTCTTATTTCCTTTATCTAAGAAGACACAATTGCCTGCACGTATTGCCAATCAGAATCATACATATTGCGTCCCCTTTCAAAGGGGAACAACTTGGCTCAAACTCTTGTTTCATTTGACTCTGTCCTACAGTCACACACATGCACAACTTTCACACGCACCCTCAGGGAGAGACCCTTCCATTGCACTTTGGTTGGGCTGGCTTCTGGGAGCGCACACACCTAGCATAGATACATACAGACGCACGCATGCACCCAAGCACTGGTTTATTCGTCTTAATATCGCCCAATTAACTACGGTCTGGGGTGGAATAGGCGGGCCACCGCCAGTAGAAACTAATGAGGCAACACGTCAAATACAAACAAAATGTTAATGAGATGATGAGTCTGGTGACTTCCCTTTGTCTGGGGACGGCTGGCAATCGTCTGGACCATTGTTGTGGGGGCTTTGTTGTCGTGTCGTGACTAGCCATTAGACGGACTGGCTGTAGCCATTAGATGGACTAGGTGTAGCCATTAGATGGACTAGGTGTAGCCATTAGATGGACTGGCTGTAGCCATTTGATGGACTAGGTGTAACTATTAGATGGACTAGGTGTAGCCATTAGATGGACTAGGTGTAGCCATTAGATGGACTGGCTGTAGCCATTTAGATGGACTAGGTGTAGCCATTAGATGGACTGGGTGTAGCCATTAGATGGACTGGCTGTAGCCATTAGATCGACTAGGTGTAGCTATTAGATGGACTAGGTGTAGCCATTAGATGGACTGGCTGTAGCCATTAGATGGAATAGGTGTAGCCATTAGATGGACATGGTATAGCCATCCTTAGCCCTTAGGAGTGTTTGGAGCCCTTATAACTGTCGGCAGTTCTTGGAAGGACTGCGTGTAGCCACTAGAAGGACTGCATGTAGCATTTAGGATTTTCCGTAGCAACTGGAAGGACTGCGTGTAGCCACTAGAAGGACTGCCTGTAGCACTTAGGATTGTCTGTAGCAACTAGAAGGACTGCGTGTAGCCACTAGAAGGACTGCATGTAGCACTTAGGATTGTCTGTAGCAACTAGAAGGACTGCGTGTAGCCACTAGAAGGACTGCATGTAGCCCTTAGGATTGTCTGTAGCAACTAGAAGGACTGCGTGTAGCCACTAGAAGGACTGCATGTAGCACTTAGGACTGTCTGTAGTCCCATTGAGAGCAACCTCTTGATGTTTGCGTTATGCTGAAAAGGGTGGGGGGTGGGGGGAGGGACTATTGTCGCTGTGGGGTTATCTTCTCTAATTACCTCTCTCTCTGCCCCTCCCACTTTCTCTCTATCTCTCTTTCTCCCTGCACCTCCCAATCCCTCTCTCTCCCTCGTCCTCTCATACCATTTTCTAGATTGTGACTAAATTATAGAACTCTGGGGAAAGTCCGAACATCTGTGAAGGCCACACAATTCACAGCTGTTTGTTGGTGGGCTGGCGGTCCGTTGTTGACATGGCCCACTTGATAGACTTGCCGCCTGCCCTCGTGGGGCTGGGCAAAGTTCAGTATAGGACCTGGTCCTCTGATGACCGCTGTCAAATCTTGACTTCGTGAATAAATAATAGTGATGGTGTGCGGGTTGTGCAAGGTGGCCATTAGCAACATCATCAGGTCGAATCGGTTGTCAGTTTTCTCCACTCCGTCGTCATATCTGAAGTCTTGTCACTTCCGGGAATGGTTCAAGTCGGATAGAGGACTCCATTACAAGCAAAGATGGTACCATCATTGTAACATGCGCTGTGTTACATTACAATAATCGCCATTCATTGATTTCACTGAATGGGAGTGAAACATGGGCCCTAGCGTGCACTACAGCCTGGAAGAGTTTGAAATGTAGTACTACCTAAGAATGATAAAAGTGAGTTGGACAGAATGAAGATCCATTGTCTTCGCTGAGGATGGGGCACCAAGACAAATATTGAAAATGGTACCAACAATAAGATTTAGTCACGCTATGTAACATGGCAGTCTTTTACAGACGATACAGAAAGCAAGATTATGTGGAAAAGAGGAATGGGTCAACCAAGACTCACCTTCACACATAGGACACGCTAAGAAATGGGGCAACTAAGACCCACCTTTACATCTAGTGCACGCTAAGAAATGGGGCAACCAAGACTCATCTTCACACCTAGGGCACGCTAAGAAATGGGGCAACCAAGACTCATCTTCACACCTAGGGCACGCTAAGAAATGGGGCAACCAAGACTCACCTTCACACCTAGGGCACGCTAAGAAATGGGGCAATCAAGACTCATCTTCGCATCTAGGGCACGCTAAGAAATGGGGCAACCAAGACTCATCTTCACATCTAGGGCACCCTAAAAATGGGGCAACAAAGACTCATCTTCACACCTAGGGCACGCTAAGAAATGGGGCAACAAAGACTCACCTTCACACCTAGGGGACGCTAAGAAATGGGGCAATCAAGACTCATCTTCGCATCTAGGGCACGCTAAGAAATGGGGCAACCAAGACTCACCTTCACACCTAGGGCACGCTAAGAAATGGGGCAATCAAGACTCATCTTCACATCTAGGGCACGCTAAGAAATGGGGCAACTGAGACCCACCTTTACATCTAGTGCACACTAAGAAATGGGGCAACCAAGACTCATCTTCACACCTAGGGCACGCTAAGAAATGCGGCAACCAAGAATCATGTTCACATCTAGGGCACCCTAAAAAATGGGGCAACCAAGACTCACCTTCACATCTAGGGCACGCTAAGAAATGGGGCAACCAAGACTCATCTTCACATCTAGGGCACGCTAAGGAATGGGGCAACCAAGACTCACCTTCACACCTAGGGCACGCTAAGAAATGGGGCAACCAAGGCTCATCTTCACATCTAGGGCACGCTAAGGAATGGGGCAACCAAGGCTCATCTTCACATCTAGGGCACGCTAAGAAATGAAAGTACGGACCTATGCCGCAATGGAGAGAACTGTAAAGGATATGATGAGATTAAAAAACATGATCAGATATATTTACAACCAGTATTAGGTCTGACCAACCAGGCGATGATGTGCGGTAGTGCCGCTGTAACTGTCAACATTAACAGCCCTGTATCGCGTGGACATCCCGTTTAATTAAGGAGTGAAACAAAAAGGGTAAAGCCGGGATAAAACTGGACCCGTCAGCTTTTTATTATTAGATTTCCAGGGCAAGTGTCCCGTGTGAAGGCAGGGTTCCCCTGTTAGGGCTGAGGGTCCCGTGTAAGGGCTGAGCGTCCCGTGTTAGGGCTGGGGGTCCCGTGTTAGGGCTGAGGGTCCCGTGTTAGGGCTGGGGGTCCCGTGTAAGGGCTGGGGGTGCCGTATTAGGGCTGAGGTTCCCGTGTTAGGGCTGGGGCTCCCGTGTAAGGGCTGGGGTTCCGTGTTAGTGCTGGGGGTCCCGTGTCTTTCCTTCCCTCCTCAGACAGTGAGGGAGGGTCCTGTGGCAAAAACTAGAAATTTGTCTGGCTTCCTCCCTAGCTCAGGGTTGAACCTTGATCTTGGAGGAATAATGAAAAGGAACAAAAGGACATGTTACTTCCTACCTACCCGTACTACATTCTATTGCCACTGTTCGTCTCCTCCCCTTACCCGAACTACATTCTATTGCCACTGTTCGTCTCCTCCCCTTACCCGTACTACATTCGGTTTGTCCCCCCCCCTACTCGTACTACATTCTGTTTGTCACCCCCCCCCCCACGCTCGTGCTATATTATGTTTGCCCCTCCCCCTCGTGCTACGTTCTGTTTGTCCCCCCCCCCCCACTCGTGCTATATTATGTTTCCCCCCCCCCTCGTACTACATTCTGTTTGTCCCCCCCCCTGCCGTACTACATTCTGTTTGCCCCCCCCAACTCGTACTACATTCTGTGTGTCCCCCCCCCTACTCGTACTACATTCTGTTTGTCCCCCCTACCCGTACTACATTCTGTTTGTCCCCCCCCCCTACACGTACTACATTCTGTTTGCCCCCCACTCGTGCTATATTATGTTTGCCCCTCCCCCTCGTGCTACATTCTGTTTGTCCCCTACCCGTACGACATTCTGTTTGTCCCCCCCCCCTACCCGTACTACATTCTGTTTGCCCCCCACCCCCACTGGTGCTATATTCTGTTTGCCCCCCCCCCTTACCCATACTACATTCTGGCTGCTCCTGTTCCCTCCTCTACCGGTACTACATTCTGGCTGCTCCTGTTCCCTCCCCTATCGGTACTACATTCTGGCTGCTCCTGTTCCCTCCCCTACCCGTACTACATTTTGTTCCCTCCCCTACCCGTACTACATTCTGGCTGCTCCTGTTCCCTCCCCTATCGGTACTACATTCTGGCTGCTCCTGTTCCCTCCCCTACCCGTACTACATTTTGTTCCCTTCCCTACCCGTACTACATTCTGGCTGCTCCTGTTCCCTCCCCTACCGGTACTACATTCTAGCTGCTCCTGTTCCCGCCTCTACCAGTACTACATTCTGGCTGCTCCTGTTCCCTCCCCTACCGGTACTAGATTCTGGCTGCTCCTGTTCCCGCCTCTACCAGTACTACATTCTGGCTGCTCCTGTTCCCTCCCCTACCGGTACTACATTCTGGCTGCTCCTGTTCCCTTCCCTACCGGTACTACATTCTGGCTGCTCCTGTTCCCTCCCCTACCGGTACTACATTCTGGCTGCTCCTGTTCCCTCCCCTACCGGTACTACATTCTGGCTGCTCCTGTTCCCTCCCCTATCGGTACTACATTCTGGCTGCTCCTGTTCCCGCCTCTACCAGTACTACATTCTGGCTGCTCCTGTTCCCTCCCCTACCGGTACTACATTCTGGCTGCTCCTGTTCCCTCCCCTATCGGTACTACATTCTGACTGCTCCTGTTCCCTCCCCTACCCGTACTACATTTTGTTCCCTCCCCTACCCGTACTACATTCTGGCTGCTCCTGTTCCCTCCCCTACCGGTACTACATTCTAGCTGCTCCTGTTCCCGCCTCTACCAGTACTACATTCTGGCTGCTCCTGTTCCCTCCCCTACCGGTACTAGATTCTGGCTGCTCCTGTTCCCGCCTCTACCAGTACTACATTCTGGCTGCTCCTGTTCCCTCCCCTACCGGTACTACATTCTGGCTGCTCCTGTTCCCTTCCCTACCGGTACTACATTCTGGCTGCTCCTGTTCCCTCCCCTACCGGTACTACATTCTGGCTGCTCCTGTTCCCTCCCCTACCGGTACTACATTCTGGCTGCTCCTGTTCCCTCCTCTACCTGTACTACATTCTGGCTGCTCCTGTTCCCTCCTCTACCGGTACTACATTCTGTTTGCCCCTGTTCTCTCCCCTACCCACGTTAAATCTCGTTGCGTGTCCTGATTTGAAGTTGATCTGAAGATTTCGTTCAGCTCGTGACCTCTTGACCTTTGGGAGTTTTGTCCAGACATGTCTGTCAACACACGAATGGTTGCAGATCCCTAGTAGCGTTTGGTAACTAACTATAAATGTCCGCTTGTCATAATATCCGCCATCCTATACCGACCAGCAAATGTTTTGGACGGCTGTGAATGTGGTTCAATCAAAGATGAAGCAGTTTCACACAATCGAATGAGTCTACAGCAACCAGTGACTCACATTTTGCTGTCGGACATGAAAACAAGCTGAATTACATCATTCTAACTCTAGGGAACAAGCTGACCTACATCATTCTAACTCTAGGGAACAAGCTGACCTACATCATTCTAACTCTAGGGAACAAGCTGACCTACATCATTCTAGCCCTAGGGAACAAGCTGACCTACATCATTCTAACTCTAGGGAACAAGCTGACCTACATCATTCTAACCCTAGGGAACAAGCTGACCTACATCATTCTAACTCTAGGGAACAAGCTGACCTACATCATTCTAACTCTAGGGAACAAGCTGACCTACATCATTCTAACTCTAGGGAACAAGCTGACCTACCTCATTCTAACTCTAGGGAACAAGCTGACCTACATCATTCTAACTCTAAGAGAATAGAGATTGCAGTGGGAAGACAAAACGGGTTTCCAAACAAACAACTGCTGACTCCGGATGTTCCGTGATGAAATGAACATATGCCACAACTTGACAATAAACAACGACACAACATTACGTTTTTCTCAGGAAAAATGAAGAAAAAGAAAAAGGTCTGACGAAAGATGATCCTGTTTACAATCATTGGTAAGGTGAGCATGAAAGCAATACCATCTCTAGTAAAGAAAACACGTGCTCAAGCTAACCAGCACATACCAGGTCAAGCTAACCAGCACATACCAGGTCAAGCTAACCAGCACATACCAGGTCAAGCTAACCAGCACATACCAGGTCAAGCTCACCAGCACACACCAGGTCAAGCTAACCAGCACACACCAGGTCAAGCTAACCAGCACACACCAGGTCAAGCTAACCAGCACACACCAGCTCAAGCTAACCAGTTCACACCAGGTCAAGCTAACCAGCACACACCAGCTCAAGCTAACCAGTTCACACCAGGTCAAGCTAACCGGCACACACCAGGTCAAGTTAACCAGCACACGGCACACACCAGGTCAAGTTAACCAGCACACACCAGAACAAGGTAACCAGCACACACTAGAACAATCTAACCAGCACACACTAGAACACGCTAACCAGCACACACCAGGTCAAGCTAACCAGCACACACCAGAACAAGCTAACCAGAACAAGCTAACCAGCACGAATCAGGTCAACTAACCATGACTTGTGGACAGTTTCTGACAATGTTAGTAGACGATGACACTGGTTCCTTCTTCGAGAAGGCATTAGCCTAACGTCATTAAGAGATCTTATAGTAGACCAGAAATAGTGTGTCACTCCCCCCCCCCTTTCCCCAGTGTACCACATGATTATGATCGAGCTGACTGTACAATCATGTTCGACCTGACTGTACCATCATGATCGAGCTGACTGTACCACGCCATCATGATCGAGCTGACTGTACCACGCCTTCATGATCGAGCTGACTGTTCCACGCCATCATGATCGAGCTGACTGTACCACGTCATCATGATCGAGCTGACTGACATTTCAATCTAGACCAGACGAGCAGCCCTCTTTCAAAATAGTCAAACACATTGACCTAATGTCCAGGTTACAGAACTGAAGCAGGCATGGGAGAAGGTTCGCAACCAAAGTCCAAGCTGTAGAAGGTGGAACAATAGGTTTAGTGTCTGCCACCTGCTGAATCAGTTTGGTCTGATAGGACAGTCAATAACAAGAGCAGACAAAGACTTTTCATGGAAAGGCATCATGTTGACCGCGAGTGGAACAGTCACAACGACCAATCGAAGTCAGTTTATGTACAACTCAAACAGCCACAACGACCAATTCGAAGTCAGTTTATGTACAACTCAAACAGTCACAACGACCAATCGAAGTCAGTTTATGTACAACTCAAACAGCCACAACGACCAATTCGAAGTCAGTTTATGTACAACTCAAACAGCCACAACGACCAATCGAAGTCAGTTTATGTACAACTAAAATAGCCACTTTTGCTACCAACCTTAGCTAATCCAAGCGATAATCCAGTCTGGCAACCAACATTTCGTGTGGGTTTAATCCTTCAGTTTGGCAGGAAGATGGAGAAAAAACAAACCAAATCCGGTGGTTGGCACTTGAGAGTTTTGACCCATGTTACTGTTAAACCCCCTTCCCCCCCCCCCCCTTCCTGAAGAGTTCGCGGCGACTATATGGGCAATGGCGTTTATTTTGCAGCAATATTAACATTCCTCGTGAAACTTAACAATAAGAACGCACGCTGTAAAGGCACTGGTCCGATGTTCTGAACCGAAGTGTGAGTGTATTGTCGGCCTTTTCTCCTCTTGTCTCAGATTGTTTGTCTTGTCGGGAGGACGGCTGCAAGTTAGGACATTCACCAGGCGCGTGCTATAACGGACGTCACGCTAGAGGTAGCACGTTCCATCCTCTGTCACATCACGCACTGTGATTTGTCACGTCTGAGGTAGCACGCTCCGTGACTTGTCACGTCTGAGGTAGCACGTCCCATTCTCTGTAACATCACGCTCGTGACTTCTCACACCAGAGGTAGTACGTTCTATTCTGTCACACTACGTTCTGTGACTTGTCACGCCAGAGCTAGCACGTCTCGTGATTTGTCACGTCTGAGGTAGAACGTTCCATTCTCTGTCATAGCATGGTCAAATCTATCCAGACACGAAAGAGGTACTTGACTGACAGTTATGGAAGACCAGGAAAAGAGTAAGGGAAGATATCACTTCCGCTAATAAAAGCTCTGTCCTAGTAAAGTAAAGTTTAGGACGTCATCTACGACGCAGCGTCGGCTAGTTTCAGCTTTAGCTTTTGTTCGGCCTGATAACACGTAGTCCCCCATCTTCTGTGTGCCAAGTCTGATAACACGTAGCCCCCCACCCCATCTTCTGTGTGCCAAGTCTGATAACACGTAGTCCTCCATCTTCCTTGTGCCAAGTCTGATAACACGTAGTCCCCCATCTTCTGTGTGCCAAGTCTGATAACACGTAGCCCCCCACCCCATCTTCTGTGTGCCAAGTCTGATAACACGTAGTCCTCCATCTTCCTTGTGCCAAGTCTGATAACACGTAGTCTCCCATCTTCCTTGTGCCAAGTCTGATAACACGTAGTCTCCCATCTTCCTTGTGCCAAGTCGGATAACGCGTAGTCCCCCATATTCTGTGTGCCAAGCCTGATAACACTTGGTCCCCCCATCTTCTGTGTGCCAAGTCTGATAACACGTAGTCCCCCATCTTCTGTGTGCCAAGCCTGATAACACGTGGTCCCCCATCTTCTGTGTGCCAAGTCTGATAACACGTAGTCCCCATCTTCTGTGTGTCAAGCCTGATAACACGTCATCTATATACTCCAGTAGAAAATACATTATATACTTTTCCCACTGTGCTGGTTCTTCGTCTTCTTCTTCGTCTTCTTCTGCTCTCTGATTTTCTGATCATATGAAATATTGTCCTGTCGCCAGGATGAGGTTCACAGTCCTTTCTATGTCTTAGTGGTGGCGCCATAGTTTTTGTCTCAGTTCTGCTCAATCTGGCCAGGTCTGACATCTTAGTTCTTCATGGGCCAGGCATTCTTGAAGTAAGTGTTCAGGGGTCTGGACTCCTGTCACACATGGACATTCTTGAAGTACGTGTTCAGGGGTCTGGACTCCTGTCCCACATGGACATTCTTGAAGTACGTGTTCAGGGGTCTGGACTCCTGTCACACATGGACATTCTTGAAGTACGTGTTCAGGGATCTGGACTCCTGTCACACATGGACATTCTTGAAGTACGTGTTCAGAGGTCTGGACTCCTGTCCCACATGGACATTCTTGAAGTACGTGTTCAGGGGTCTGGACTCCTGTCCCACATGGACATTCTTGAAGTACGTGTTCAGGGGTCTGGACTCCTGTCACAGATGGACATTCTTGAAGTACGTGTTCAGGGGTCTGGACTCCTGTCACACATGGACATTCTTGAAGTACGTGTTCAGAGGTCTGGACTCCTGTCCCACATGGACATTCTTGAAGTACGTGTTCAGGGGTCTGGACTCCTGTCCCACATGGACATTCTTGAAGTTCGTGTTCAGGGGTCTGGACTCCTGTCCCACATGGACATTCTTGAAGTTCGTGTTCAGGGGTCTGGACTCCTGTCACACATGGACATTCTTGAAGTACGTATTCAGGGGTCTGGACTCCTGTCCCACATGGACATTCTTGAAGTACGTGTTCGGGGGTCTGGACTCCTGTCCCACATGGACATTCTTGAAGTACGTGTTCAGGGGTCTGGACTCCTGTCCCGCGTGGACATTCTTGAAGTACGTGTTCAGGGGTCTGGACTTCTGCCCCGCATGGACATTCTTGAAGTACGTGTTCAGGGGTCTGGACTCCTGTCACACATGGACATTCTTGAAGTACGTAATCAGGGGTCTGGACTCCTGTCCCACATGGACATTCTTGAAGTACGTGTTCGGGGGTCTGGACTCCTGTCCCACATGGACATTCTTGAAGTACGTGTTCAGGGGTCTGGACTCCTGTCCCGCATGGACATTCTTGAAGTACGTGTTCAGGGGTCTGGACTTCTGCCCCGCATGGACATTCTTGAAGTACGTGTTCAGGGGTCTGGACTTCTGCCCCGCATGGATATGCATTTGTTTGGGAATTTATAGCCGATATAGGTGGCCCAGTAGTCTGCAGTGGCCCGTTCTCATACGGAAGATTGCATTTTGCTGATGCCTTTGTAGCTGGTGGATTCAGTCTACATTCTATCCCATTATATTTGAGACTTCCTGCGCATGATAGTTTTAGCGTCCTTATATGGCACTTTATGGCTGTATTGTTCCATTTTTCCACCTACTTTGGGTAGAGCACGGGTTCTCACATTGCCTGTACTCGCACAAGGAAAGGAGAGCCACTGGAGTGAATGAGATCTTCTATTTGACATTTAGTTCTGTTCTGATTTGATGTGTTATGTCCTCATTTGTTGTGTTCTTTACCGATTCAAGTAGTGCTTTACAGTCTGGGAAGATTTCTACCGATTGGAGTAGTGCTTTACAGTCTGGGAAGATCTTTACCGATTGGAGTAGTGCTTTACAGTCTGGGAAGATCACTTTCCTCGCGTGTGTCTGAGCCTCCAATTTGGTGACAATTTTCAGTGCTTGGAGAAGTGGCATTGATTGTATCCTCTGGCTACATGAGGTTTTCCCTGTTGGAAAGGACTTATGGGTTATCTTTCTATTATTTTGTCTTTTAAAGATGCCTTCACTACCATTTTTTGTTGCCTCTTCTGCTGATCCATCTATGCACACATGTGTCTATTATTTGGGGTTGTATTTACCTTCAATCATCTCTTGTGTCTGGAGGTGGGGGGTGGTGGCCTGATGATCTTTTCGTTTTTCCTGGCACTTCTGCTAGATAGCTCGTCATGGCTCGCCTGCATCTCCATTCTCTGGGAGGAGGTCTCTGAGACAGCTATGTATTTTATTTTAGAGTATGAAGCTCATAGGATGGTGTGGTCTCCATGGGATGGTCTGGCCTCCATGGGATGGTTTGTCGTTCTACTTCTAGTTGTGGTTGGTACTCCATAAATAGTGTTTGGTAAAAGCGGTTAGACATTGGTAACATGTAGACGTTAACAAAAATAAGTATTTCAGTCACACAGTCCGTTTAGTTATACCATGTCGTATTAGCTGTAAGAATAATGGACAGCATGCATGCATTCTGAAAGAAGTATGTCAATCATTAAGATATTGTCCGGGCTGAACTCCAAGCAAACTGTGGATCAAGTAGTGATCGTTTGGACCAGGTGAATCACAAGTAGCTGACCCAGTTCTAAAAACCGGAGCAGGTGTTCTGGTAAAACGAATAGCCTGTTATAACATAATCGAGTCCTAAACATTGATGGACACCGTGTCCAGCAATTCTCCTTCTAATTGGCTGTAAAAATAGGGATCGATGCACCATTGAACTTTGGAACCGAAGTCGGTATGCTGACGTAAAAACTATTGTCCACTGGCCGCAAACCGTACACTTAGCGCACACTCGCCTTACAAGCCCTAGGGAAAGTTGAGTCAAGCCAGTGATAATTACTTGCCCACGTGTCTCTCCTGATAGAACTGACTTTCAGAGTTCCCTGGATCTTATGTAATCATGACCAAGCCAGTGATAATTACTTGCCCACGTGTCTCTCCTGATAGAACTGACTTTCAGATTTCCCTGGATCTTATCACGGTCAACAAAGAAGATATTCACTAATACATTTCTTGGTCGCGTCGGGGATCGTTTCATACTTGGGATACAGTCAACCAGAGGAATGGTAGGGGGGTGATAGTTGCAGCCATATGCTTCTACACAACCAAATTGTAGGTCAATAATGACAAACACATCATCAACATGAGCCTATGTGTTTATTTTACTAGATGGCTCGAGGGAAGGCAATATTTTGTTTCGTGTACCATCTGTATGGTCGTTCCTATTTTCAGTCCATGCCTCTGTGGGGTTTATGTGGCCCCGAAAATTCACTCTTTCTATAACAAACCAAGACTGTGGAAAGAGAAGAAGACACTATCATCAGCACAGCTGGGAATTAATTTGAGTAAAGTGACATCAATGCCAGATCAAAACCTGGCAGTTTGAAGTGAGCTGTCTGTCTAAGTATACACCACACTAACGCAATAAAACGGTGGCACAATCCGTCTGTAAGACTCATCATGATAGACAGGATGCACATATTTGTCCTGCGTCAAGTGCGTGCGTCGGTCAATGTGTGCCCTTGTCGCTGCACAATCACTCTAATGGCAGCTATCCACCTGCCTCACAACCACCCCCACGCCCTGTAGTAAGATCTACCAGCGCTGTAAAATATTAATGGAAGTTGATGAGGGTACATTCTCGTGAGTTGACCAAACCAACTTATTTTCTGCCTGGAAATGTATTCGACACAAGCCGTAGTGCCGACTATACTACGAATGTCTTCGTTCTGTAATTTGTTTTTCCTTTTAACACCGATGACCTTCCTCAAACACTTCATTTCACGTGTCGAAATTTTGATCTCATGCACCCTGAACAGAGCCATGTTTGGCACTGGTAGCACAGAACTAGCGTAAATAATATGTTTATCAGCTGTTGCTCTGTTGCCAAACTATTGCTCGGGTGTCTAAGCAGTGGGGACAGCTGATAAGATACTGCAGTTACATTCTGACACATAGTCTGCCGACAAAATACTGCCCAAATACTTGAATTCGTGGGCCTGTTAAAGTGCAATATCATTTAGACTTATGTTGAGTGGCCCAGGTATTCTACTGATCATAATAGTTTCTGTTTTGTTCTCGCTAATTCGCATATTGTATTTAGCACAGGAAGTCGCAAGCGCGTTCGTGTAGTTTTGCAGTTTGTTTTCATCGTCGTACAGCAAGCACTGATCATCTGCAAAGAGTTATTCGGGTATTGAGTTATGTTCTGCTTTAGATGTCTCAGTTTGACTGGTCTCTGGTGTCATTTTGTCTATATAGATATTAAACAGCAAAGGGGAAGCACACACCTTTGTCTCGAGCCGGTAGTGATTTCAAAAGCATCTGTGACTCCATCAGTCGTTCTGACGACGTTTGTACTCGAACGATACAGTGCTCTGACGTTACCATGAAGCTGGCCTTGTATACCATACTCTTCCAGTGTCTCCCAAAGTTGTATCATGTCTACCCTATCATACGATTTTTGTTGATCAATGAAAGCAATAAATGTAACATCATTGCTATGAAATTGCCACATTGCAAATATTTGAGTACTTGCTCCGTATAAATATGCAGGTGCAGTGATGGTCCAGTACTCCACCTGGATCTAAAAGCCGAATTATCATCACCACCATGATATAATGCATTGTAACGTTTTCTTGTAATTATTGACTTACCAGATACAAACAGCACCGTCTTGAGCCAAGACCTACAGCAGCTGAACACGCATCACCAGCATTATATCCCTCGCATACAACACCATCACGATCTAGAGCACATGCAGCAGTTGGAGCTGGCCGCACATCAATTCATGTCTGACACAAACCTCTGCCCAGAAGAAGATGAGCCCGATGATCTCACGTCCAGCGGTGGCCAGCGAAGAGCCAAGAGAGCTATCCCGGACACAGACAAAGATGAGAGATACTGGGAGAAACGGAAGCGGAATAACATGGCCGCCAAGAGGTCACGTGAGAATAAAAGATCCATTGAACACGACATACGACACAAGGTAAGAAGTGGTCAATTGAAAGCAAGTCTGATGTTCTGTGTTGTGTGACGTTATTATGGCTTTCTTGTGTAACGTTATTATGGCTTTCTTGTGTGATGTTGTCTTTGACGTCACTTACCACGACAGATCGCGTGAATGAAGTAGTAAACTACCTGAACTTCGTGTATTGGTCGCCTGGAATCAACTTAAGTAATCCTCGCTGGACGTCCACAGCCACGGTAGGAAGGTTACAGAGCAGATGAATTGGGGGCGATGTGCCACAACCAGGAAGCTGGCAGAGCAGATGAAGTGGAGGCGATGTGTCACAACCAGGAAGCTGGCAGAGCAGATGAAGTGGGGGCGATGTGATTCAACTAGGAGTTATGCAGGCGGTTCCGGAAACAACTTCATTAGGTATTTTCGCGCATCTGATTTACAGGAACGGGTGTAAAAGCTGTCAAGCTGAGACGTCCTGAGAGAATAGAACAACATGACTAAAGATAGAGAGAAAGAACCGATCCAGCGATGAGGAAATACTCTTCAGTTGTGTCTGCCGGAAGACCTCGGTGTTAGTGACTACAGATTGCCAGCGAACTTCAAGGACAGGTTCTTCGTTGCGCACGTGGAAGACATCCAGCCGTTTCTGATTTCCCTGTAAACCCGTCCAGGCCTCGGAGCCATATCAGATAATTGTGAAGACGCTGGATGTAAATAGCCGCTGCTTGGTTTTCAATCCGTTCTTCTGCTATGACCAGTTTCTGTGCATGGAGTTGATCAATGTTGCAGAGGTAGATCTTGAGAGTGATTTCCGGGTCACTGCGAGGGCACCAGAAGCCAGACTGCTGCCCAGGTAGAGGAAGTAATTGCTGGGATTAGCAGATTTGACAATGACTGCCGTGACTGCCGGACAACTGCGTCTTGGCTGTTGGACCATGGTCTCAGTCCAATTGTGAAGCTGACTGTTCCGAGTGCTCCAGGGGCCTGTCGAGGCCTGGTTGGGGTAAAGGGATGGGATATATTTTGATGTTTTAATTTATTGCTGATGAATGCGTCGTTCTCATTGTCAAGTGCAGAAAGTTTAGTAAGCTCCTGGCAGCCTGTCAATGTAGAAAAGCGTTAAGGCAAGTGGAAACGTCAACTGCTCATCCCATTAGGGGCAGTAGGCTGAAGCTTGGGGGAGGGGGGCATTTTATGGGCCCGGACAAAAGCTAAGCAATAATAATAATAATATAAATGTTGCACAAAAGGGACGTGTTTGCTCTTTGCAAGTTCTAAAATGGTGACAGTCTTTACGTCCGCCAGTCAATTGACACTGTCAGTTACAATGGCACGGGTGAGTCAGTTACAATGATAAGGGTGAGTCTGTTATAATGTTACAGGTGAGTCTGTTATAATGGTATGGGTGAGTCTGTTATAATGGTACATGTGAGTCTGTTATAATGGCACGGGTGAGTCTGTTACAATGGTACATGTGAGTCTTTTATAATGGCACAGGTGAGTCCGTTTTAATGGTACAGGTGAGTCTGTTATAATGGTACGGGTGAGTCTGTTATAATGGTACGGGTGAGTCTGTTATAATGGTACAGGTGAGTCTGTTATAATGGCACAGGTGAGTCTGTTATAATGGTACGGGTGAGTCTGTTATAATGGTACGGGTGAGTCACTCAAACATCATCTCATTTGGCAGACTCTGGTAACATCTTTTAGTTTTCAAGGCAAAAATCTGTTCCCAGGTAACTCAGTTGCATCAGTTGGTTTTTGTCATTTGAAGAAATGTAGATTAGCGTGTACGGTAGATCTAATAGGGATGCTAGCATCGCCCAACGACAAACGGCGCCAGACTGGTCGTGTGAATACACTTGCTATTGAAGGACAGTCAACTGAATGTGGTCGTGTAGAGATTTGCCAGATTGTCTGCTTACTAATGGAACATGTTCTTATTAGCTTCGACATCGAACGAGATTCCAGCAGACTGGGACGCAAGACAGGACGGTGCACAAGAGTGAACAGCGAACAAGCTGTAGAGAATATAAGTATCCACACCTGTCGAACTGAACACCTTTGGGTATGCCTGGAGTGCAGTGATGTCGATTCTTAAGAACCGAATAGAACAGATTTTGTTTTTCTTGTCGTTCGCCTTATTTCTATATTCCCCAAGGCGGTGTGCGTTGCACTGTGGGTTTTTATTTCGCCTGTCGGTCCAGTACATCCGACTTCAGCATGCATTTTATGTAAGGGTCTGCTTCCTTCTGCATTTTCTAAGGGTTTGCTTCCCCGGAGTAACGGTCGGTGCTGTGATAGGGATCGAACCCACCACCTTCGGATTGTGAGCCGTATCACTTAAACCACTAGGCATGCCGTTCCATACGAACAGAAAATACACACTAAAGTACAATTCTAAAATTGTTCAGTAGTTCAGAATAGGTGCACCTGGTCCAACCTTGGTAACATATACTAATATGTTGTTCTGGTTTTCTCATCAGGTCTCTCACTTAGAGGAAGAGAACGCCTTACTAAGAAAGGAAATATCCATGATCAAGAACCGGTTTGGACTGCCTGTTGACCAGAGCATAATGACAGCAGAGGAGCGCGACCAGTGCGCTCTGGAGATCGAAAACTCGTCCAAGACAGCCGAAGCAAGACAACGGAAAGATAGTGGTACGGATCACGTGTCGTCCACCTCGCCCAATGGGATGCTGCAGGAGATGAACGAGAGCATTGGAAGCCAAAGGGCAAGTCCTGACAACTTCAGCAGTAGTCCCATTGGGAAAGACGAATGTCCCAGGACTGATTCAGCATATGGACTATCCTCCTATGGACCGTTCAACCCATCTCCCAGCTGGTCTCCTCTGGGTCCAACAGCCCTTCAACCTTTGTATGGATACCATCCAGCTTCAAATTATTCTCCCAATATGTGTCAGCCAAAGCAGCCGCCATCAATTGGCCTGCAGTCCAACAAGAGCGGAAGTCCATACAGCAGCTTCATTAACCGAGGCTTGAGCGATTTCGCTCAATCTCCTTACAGTTACTATATGCAATACACTGGGCAGGGAAGTCAGGTACACCACAGTGACAACGGCCCTGCTGATCTCAGCATGGGTCGCAGCAAAGGGCGGAAGGAGCAGATTGACGTTTCCGGGGGAAACGGAAGTGGAGTCATGAATATGGGGCATTGCAATGCTGAAGGGATGTCCAGCTGCACAGCTCAGCCCAGCCGCACAGCTCAGCCAAGCCGAACGGCTCAGCTCAGGCCGATGCCTCCAGACCGAGGCGTGTGCTTTGGAGACTTTAATGTCAAGGTCTCGCCTTCGGCGCAAGGCCAAAACAGTCACAACCAGTTTTGTAGAGGGATAAAGCTACCCATAAGTTGCCCACCTGCCAATACCGGCCACAACCAGCGTCCACTAGCTGGACAGGCCAGTAATGTCGGCAAGTTTAAGTATCCGGACCAGGAGCATCTCAGACGTGAGAATGAAGCCTTGAAAGTCACTGTCCAGACACTATCAGCCCAAGTTGAACTCATGAAAGACCACGTCTAAACAAACTAATCAACTATTTCTTGTCCATACGATTTATGATTATTGCAAACCTGTAGCTCCCATGGTAGCAGTGATAGCAGAGAAGTCCAAGGAATACAAAAACAGACATACATATTGACTGAAATGATAGAAGGATGACGATAACATGGCAGATGAACAGATAAAGCTGTATAATCATAACATAGGCCCACAAAAGTGTCATGCGCATGATGTATATATTTACTCCAGCACTCCCAAACAAAAGATCTGCACGTCAAAGGAATTGTTCAATATGATTGAAACAAAAGTGTTTTCACAAATAAAGACTTCCCACATTCCTTTATCCATCTCCTACCTCACATCCAACTCATCTCTACCCATCATCACCCCACCCGCCCCTCCCAACTCATCTCTACCCATCCTCACCCCACCCGCCCCTCCCAACTCATCTCTACCCATCCTCACCCCACCCGCCCCTCCCAACTCATCTCTACCCATCCTCACCCCACCCGCCCCTCCCAACTCATCTCTACCCATCCTCACCCCATCTGCCCCTCCCAACTCATCTCTACCCATCCTCACCCCAGCCGCCCCTCCCAACTCATCTCTACCCATCCTCACCCCACCCGCCCCTCCCAACTCATCTCTACCCATCCTCACCCCACCCGCCCCTCCCAACTCATCTCTACCCATCCTCACCCCACCCGCCCCTCCCAACTCATCTCTACCCATCATCACCCCACCCGTCCCTCCCAACTCATCTCTACCCATCCTCACCCCACCCGCCCCTCCCAACTCATCTCTACCCATCCTCACCCCACTCGCCCCTCCCAACTCATCTCTACCCATCCTCACCCCACTCACCCCTCCCAACTCATCTCTACCCATCCTCACCCCACCCGCCCCTCCCAACTCATCTCTACCCATCCTCACCCAACCCGCCCCTCCCAACTCATCTCTACCCATCCTCACCCCACTCGCCCCTCCCAACTCATCTCTACCCATCCTCACCCCACTCGCCCCTCCCAACTCATCTCTACCCATCCTCACCCCACTCGCCCCTCCCAACTCATCTCTACCCATCCTCACCCCAGCCGCCCCTCCCAACTCATCTCTACCCATCCTCACCCCACTCGCCCCTCCCAACTCATCTCTACCCATCCTCACCCCAGCCGCCCCTCCCAACTCATCTCTACCCATCCTCACCCCACTCGCCCCTCCCAACTCATCTCTACCCATCCTCACCCCACCCGCCCCTCCCAACTCATCTCTACCCATCCTCACCCCACTCGCCCCTCCCAACTCATCTCTACCCATCATCACCCCAGCCGCCCCTCCCAACTCATCTCTACCCATCCTCACCCCACCCGCCCCTCCCAACTCATCTCTACCCATCATCACCCCAGCCGCCCCTCCCAACTCATCTCTACCCATCCTCACCCCATCCGCCAATCAGCCCACCATCCTTTCCTTGGAAGTGCTGGCTATCAAAGAGAGCTAACAATGATATATTGAACTTAATGCGTGTTGCTTATATTATGTCCCTTCTGATAACATATTTGGCGCGTCAGACAAATAATAAATAAATATATAGATGTGTTTTTTCTCTCCTGTTCTCTCTCTCATCGAAAGACATGCCACCGGAATGATGGTATGAATGTGAACAACAAGTTGTAGGCCTTGTTGACACCGGAACTAACGAGACTTGATTATCGTGTCATCGTTGCCTTGGCAACAAGCCAAACAGTAATCTGTGTCCACACTGAAACTAGAACATGGTCGCAACTGCGAACACCTGTCACGTAGCTCCTTCTAATACACCTTTTAAAATGGATTGTGTATTTATAAGTTAGTAAGTAGCGTGTCCTTTACAGAACCTCACTTCTTACAACCGTCACCTGTTTGGCTGTCATAAGTTTCTTGGCAAGTGTGCAGTACCGTAGGCTACCATTATTGAATTACTGTACGCTGGAAATAAACCCTCCGAAGACAGGCCAGCTTTACCCTACAAATGACAATGCTCTGCTACGGTAATCCTGCTAAGCCCGAGAGGAGCCGCAGACATTTTGGTTCACGTACTAGGCGGATAAGCCAACGGTTCGAGGTGAGGGATTACGGCCGAACGCCTCTAAGCCAAAAATCCCGCCTAAAAGCAGCCCAGCACAAATGCAAAGGGAGGCTTCGACATGGTGGGGACCTCGGGGTCACGCTCCAGCCCCGCCCGGTCAAGCCGCAGAATGAGGTCTCTGCCGTCCGCTGATAAAAGCGGGCGGGAAGCTGCTCGATATTCACCCCATACGGCGATGAGGAATGAAATCATTTGTAGAAGACTTAGTTCTCGGTCGGGTACCCTAAGCAGTAGATCAGCTACCTCACTGCGAACTGCTGAGACTCAATCCTTGACCATGTCCGCTCCCTAGGCGGACAACATCTCCGTGCAAGACTAGGCTTGTCACCTGGTCAAATGCACTATTTCGAGAGGAATCACAGGTTGCTGACATTTGGTTCACGTGCTTGGCTGATAAGCTACCATCTGAGGGATTACGGCCGAACGCCTCTAAGCCAGAATCCCGCCCAAAATCTCAGCACCGCTGAGATGGGAGGCTACGACATGGCTGGGGCTTGTGTCCCGGCCCGATCGAGCCGCAGGAATGCACCTGGAAAAATGCACTCCTTCCTCGCTCTTTGCATCTGTCTGCTATCAGTCATTCCAATGGACGCAGAAGAGATGCAGTCCAGCGGACACTGCACCTCCTGTCCTATTGTGGCAAGCTCCCGGGTGGCGGGGAATGCTAGGCGTACCATCACTGCAGATGAGCCGAGAAAATAGAGCGAGCAAAAAGATGCCTCACTCATATGCATATGCTACGTTTCTGGCAGGACGTGACGATCCTGGGAAAAAGTCACACTGGACTGCCTCTCTTCCGGGATAGTACAAACTAGTACATAGTCCATCATATCATTTCCAAACGCTATAGACACGAGTAGGGAAGACTCGTTAGTCCTGCAAGACAACTTCCCAAGAGAGACAACTCTGACCAAAAACAACTGCTGCCTTGCAGTTAGGCTGGGGACAGCCAAAGGCTAAGGAGGGCAACCCTACAGAAGCGCCTGTTGAAATCGGATGCACTGAGCCATTGGCTAACAAATTAAATCAGTGCAACGTAAATATCGCTGTAAACAGCGTACGAAGAAGAAGAAGAAGTACTGTACGTGGAGGAACAATCGTACGAGAAAAGAAAAAAAAAACCAGTATCTGCCAAACTGGTTACGGTTGGAATGGAACCTGGTGCGTTGAGATTGTGTAAACGGAGCGAGTTTCAATCCTATGCTATGCAGCCTCCTGCATATAGATAAACATAAATGAGGACAAGAATTTAGAGAGCAAAAAAAGATAAAAATAGATTTATATCTACGAGTATGCGTCATAGCCTATAGCAAGGCATTTCAACAGGGAGAAGCATACGGAAACGATCAATACGCTGGAAGAGCTGCATGCATATAGCAAGGACCTGAGTATTGTTCAGAACATGTACTGGGGACAGACTGCAGCTGCACGAATAGATAACACAGTAGGAAATTTCAGACAGAATTAAAAAAATGGGACGATTCAGGGATGTGTGCTGTCCCCTGATCTGTTCTCTCTGTACAGCCAATTTATCTTCTCATCTCTAGAGGCAATGTCTCAAATATCAATTAGTGGACAGAACATCAACAACTTACGTTAGGTTGATGAAACTGTGTTGATAGGACAGAACATCAACAACTTACGTCAGGTTGATGAAACTGTGTTGATAGGACAGAACATCAACAACTTACGTTAGGTTGATGAAACTGTGTTGATAGGACAGAACATCAAAAACTTACGTTAGGTTGATGAAACTGTGTTGATAATCCAAAATGAGCCAGATTTACAAGAACTGGTCAATATGGTAGTTCTTCCAAACGAGAATAAACATTTTTGTTGTTGTTGCTTAGATGTTTGCCTCACTAGTTTCTACTGGCGGAGGCGCACCCATTCCACCCCAGACCGTAGTCCATTGGGCGATATCATGGCGCATAAACCAGTGCCTGGATGCATGTGTGCGTCTGTATGTACCTATGCTAGGTTTGTGCGCTCTCAGAAGCCAACCCAACCAAAGTGCAATGGAAGGGCCTGAACCTGAGGGGGCGTGTGAAAGTTGTGCAAAAGTGTGACTGTAGGACTAAGTCAAATGAAACAAGAGTGTGATTGTTGGACAGAATCAAATGAAACAAAAGTGTGATTGTTGGACAGAGTCAAATGAAACAAAAGTGTGATTGTTGGACAGAGTCAAATGAAACAAAAGTGTGATTGTTGGACAGAGTCAAATGAAACAAAAGTGTGATTGTTGCACAGAGTCAAATGAAACAAGAGTGTTATTGTTGGACAGAGTCAAATGAAACAAGAGTGTTATTGTTGGACAGAGTCAAATGAAACAAGAGTGTTATTGTTGGACAGAGTCAAATGAAACAAGAGTGTTATTGTTGGACAGAGTCAAATGAAACAAAAGTGTGATTGTTGGACAGAGTCAAATGAAACAAGAGTGTTATTGTTGGACAGAGTCAAATGAAACAAAAGTGTGATTGTTGGACAGAGTCAAATGAAACAAGAGTGTTATTGTTGGACAGAGTCAAATGAAACAAGAGTGTTATTGTTGGACAGAGTCAAATGAAACAAGAGTGTTATTGTTGGACAGAGTCAAATGAAACAAAAGTGTGATTGTTGGACAGAGTCAAATGAAACAGCGTGAGGTAAGAAGAGAGGATTAGAGGTGTGTCCGGTCAGAATAAAGGTCACAGCTTCAATCACAAGACATTAGAAGTAATGGTTGTAGAAGAAACACAAAGCTCCAAATATTTGTATAAAAATGAACGAAGCGGAACTAAAATAAGTTCTGATAGGAGATTTTCTTAGGTAATGTGTTCTACCACGGGCGATAACATAATGTGTTTTACCAAGGGCGATAACATAATGTTTTTTACCAAGGGCGATAACATAATGTTTTCTACCAAGGACGATAACCTACTGCTTTCTTGCTATCAAGGACAATACTTTCGGTATTTTTTAAATAAAACAACTTTGTTTATTGGTGTGTCAAGCTTTGCGGTTTCATGGCTCAACCTATGTTTAAATAATTTCTTAACAAACAATATCACATATCATATTTTGTTATCTGTTATGTTAAATGCAATGTTTTGCATTATATATAATATTATATTTTATGTTAAATTGCTATGAACACAGCACTTTCACAACATATTCTTTTTGGATCCTACCTCACCCTGGGGGCAACTCTTCTCTCTCTTCTCACCTCACTCTGTTTCATTTGACTCTGTCCTACAGTCACAACTTTCACACGCGCCCTTATGGTAAAGCCCTTCCAATGCACTTTGGTTGGGCTAGCTTCTGAGGGCGCACAAACCTAGCATTGGTACATACAGATGCATACATGCATCCAAGATCTGGTTTATGCGTCCTGATATCGCCCAATTGACTACGGTCTGGGGTGGAAAATGGCGCGCCTCCGCCAGTAGAAACTAGTGAGGCAACCATCTAAGGAAAAAAAAAAACAACTTTCACAACACGAACACGCGTCCTCAGAGTGAGACCCCACCATTGCACTTTGGTTGCGGTTGATCACTCAGACGGCCCTAACTATCATAGGTACATACAGACGCACACACGTATTCAAGCACTGGTTAAAACTTCCTGATATCACCTAGAAGACTGCGACCCGAGGTGGATAGGCGCGTGTCTTCGCCAGTAAAATCCAGAGAGATAAACCTTTTCCCAAAAAAAATTGATTGTAGTTTGCTGACAATACATAATATACTGTCAGTGTGTACAAGTCGCTGTGTTTGTGTGTACACTTCTCTGTTTGTGTGTACACGTCTCTGTGTTTGTGTGTGTTAACGTCTCTATGGTTGTGTGTGTTCACGTCTATGTGTGTACACTTCTCTGTGTTTGTATGTTTCCACGTCTATGTCTGTGTATGTGTGTACACTTATCTGTGTGTGTCCATATATGTATGTATGTATATATGTCTCTCTATCCCACTATGTTATGTCTATCTCTCTCACAAAAATATACACCGTATTTGTAAGGACGTATGTCCCTCCCTACCATCACTATGTATGTGTGTGTATATATGTATGTATGTGTGTTTATGCACGTGTCGCAACACCATAGTGCTCACCTACAAGAAACACCGACCAGCACGCATACCATTCAGTCACGTGGCACACGACCAGCACGCAAACCATCCAGTCACGTGGCACACGACCAGCACGCAAACCATTCAGTCACGTGGCACACGACCAGCACGCAATCCATCCAGTCACGTGGCACACGACCAGCACGCAATCCATCCAGTCACGTGGCACACGACCAGCACGCAAACCATCCAGTCACGTGGCACATACAACTCATTTATATCTTCTTGCTTGAGCGATCATACGCAAGGGGAGTTCAATGAAATGTTTCCACCTGCCCTCCTTACATCCTCGGGGGCAATTCTAATTGGTCGGGAGCCTAGGGGATGACAAAAGGGATCAAGATGCTGAGCAGCGTATGAGCTGCAGTGGTCAGTGACCCATAGCTGACTGCTAGCGTCAGGGCCAGCGAACCAGAGCTGCCAAGATCCTGGATAACAGACTGTAGCAGGGCAGACTGGCTCAGGAATACTAACCCGGTACTAAAAAAAATACTTTGCTGAAGTCGGATGTATTGGACCTAAAGGTGTAAATATCGCAGTCAAGCTGTAAACTACGACACAACGCATTCCGTTCTCTGGACTACATTCTGTTACTTAAGCCCTTTCAGGGTTTGGTAGCGGGAGATTGAGAACGAACAAATCCAAGCCAAGATGACAGAAGAGGACAAGGTCTCTACAACAGACTTCCATATCAGAACGGATGGCTCAAATTTTCATTGACATTTCCTGTGAAATTCACAAGACAAAAGGTCATTGAGATTCGTCGAAAGAAGATGGGAACTGAGAGTTCAAGACCAGTAAATCAACATCGGGCTGCCCCTACGCTGTCCCTACATCAGTAAATCAACACCAGCCTGTACCTGCATCAGTAAATCAACATCAGTCTTTGCCTAGATCCCTAAATCAACAGCAGTCTGTCCCTACATCAGTAAATTAACATCCAACTGCCCCTACACCAGCAAATCAACATCAGTCTGTTCATACACTGTCCCTACATCAGTAAATCAACATCAGTCTGTTCATACACTGTCCCTATATCAGTAAATCAACATCAGTCTGTCCCTACATCAGTAAATCAACATCAGTCTGTTCATACACTGTCCCTATATCAGTAAATCAACATCAGTCTGTCCCTACATCAGTAAATCAACATCAGTCTGTTCATACACTGTCCCTACATCAGTATATCAACATCAGTATGTCCATACATTAGTAAATCAACATAAGTCTGTCTCTACATCAGGATGTCAACATAAGTTTGTCCCTACATCAGTCTATCCCTACATCAGTAAATCAACATCAGAATGTCCCTACATCAGTAAATCAACATCGGTCTGCCCCTACATCAGTAAATCAACATCAGTCTGTCCCTACATCCGTAAATCGACATTAGTATGTCCCTACATCAGTAAATCAACATCAGTCTGTCCCTACATCAGTAAATAAACATCATTCTGTCCCTACATCAGTAAATCATTTTATTTTGCCCCTACATCAGTAAATCAACATCAGTCTGACCCTACATCAGTAAATCAACATCAGTATGTCCCTACATCAGTAAATCAACATCAGTATGTCTCTACATGAGAAAATCAATATCAGAATGTCCTTACATCAGTAAATCAACATCAGTTTATCCCTACATCAGTAAATCAACATCAGCCTATCCCTACACTGTGCCTACATAAGTAAATCAACATCAGTATGTCCCTACATCAGTATATCAACATCAGTTTGTCCCTACATCAGCAAATCAACATTACTCTGTCTGTAGCAGATCTCACTGTTTGCCATGGCCGTTAGAATATTCTCACACTCATCCACATCATCCATGACCATACTCAGTAAATGACATATCACACAGCAGGTGGCATATTTATTACATAACACTCATATTATAAAAATGAGTAGTTAAATTACAAACACTATACAATACATATCATCTTAACTAAGCATTCTATTATTATATATATGTTTAATATTACTAAAACGGGAAGTTAGCATTAGCTCTTGATGGAATTCCCAACTATCTAAACCCAGTTCTATTGCCTTGCAATTACATCACACACACATCGCCTTAACTGCGTCCTCAACACACCTTATCAAATACTCTTCCTCACTCAAATCCCCTCAGGCGGGCGATCTCGACATAACTCGTTTACAATGTGTCCTTGCTTACAAACACACGTTCAGATTATCTATTAATGCAAAACTCACACACCTCACGATCTTCTTCCATCACTAACATTCGTCCAACAGTCTATCAATCGCTCCTCTACCTGTCGGTGAGTTAAACATACTATCTACATTCAGTCTCTCTCTCTCTCTCTCGCGCTCTCATTTCCCTATCCAGCCTCCTCTCCATCCAGCCTGTTGAGCCAAACTTTCTCTCGAGTTATATACACTCAAGCAAAGTCTGAGCTCGACCAATGGATTTCAGGGAATGACAATATTCAGTCTTATTGGAACGAAACACTTTGCACACCTGTCACTCATTCTCTCGCAGCAAGCCCCGCTGCCATTCCGTCTGTCAATCAATCTCTCCCTACCAAAATAGGAAGGCCAGTGTTCAGTTTTTACCTGTCCACATTCCTTACCCCAACTCTGTTCTCCTTTGTTGAGACGGTGAGTGACCTTGACACGCATTCGGGTAGCTTTAAGCTTTAACATGTTCAGGTATCAGCATCACCCCTGTCCTAAACTCCCCTTGCTCTGACGGGAACTGTTACATGTCCCTACATCGGTAAATCAACTTCAGAATGTCCCTACATCAGTAAATCAACATCAGATTGCCCTTACATCAGAAAATCAACATCAGTATGTCCCTACATCAGTAAATGAACATCAGTCTGCCACTACACCAGTAAATCAACACCAGTCTGCCCCTACATCTGTAAATCAACACCAGTCTGCCCCTACATCTGTAAATCAACACCAGTCTGCCCCTACACCAGTAAATCAACACCAGTCTGTCCCTACGTCTGTAAATCAACATCAGTTTATCCCTACATCAGTAAATCAACACCAGTGTGTCCCTACATCAGTAAATCAACATCAGCCTATCCCTACACTGTTCCTACATCAGTAAATCAACATCAGTCTGCCCCTACATCAGTAAAATAACATCTTTTGACCCTACATCAGTAAATCAACATCAGTGTGTCCCTACATAAGTAAATCTACATCAGTATGTCCCTACATCAGTAAATCAACATTAGCCTGTCCCTACATCGGTAAATCAACATCAGAATGTCCCTATATCAGTAAATCAACATCAGTCTGTCCCAACATTAGTAAATGAAGATCAGTCTGCCCCTACATCAGTAAATCAACACTAGTCTGTCCCTACACTGTCCCTACATCATTAAATCAACACCAATCTGTCCCTACATCAGTAAATCAACACCAGTCTGTCCCTACATCAATAAATCAACATCAGTATGTCTCTACATCAGTAAATCAACATCAGTATGTCCCTACACCAGTAAGTCAACATCAGTATGTCCCTACATCAGTAAATCAACACCAGTCTGTCCCTACACCAGGAAATCAACAGCAGTCTGTCCCTACATCAGTAAATCAACTACAGTCTGTCCTTACACCAGTAAATCAACACCAGTCTGTCCCTACACCAGTAAATCAACACCAGTCTGTCCCTACACCAGTAAATCAACACCAGTCTGTCCCTACACCATTAAATCAACACCAGTCTGTCCCTACACCAGTAAATCAACACCAGTCTGTCCCTACATCAGTAAATCAACACCAGTCTGTCCCTACACCAGTAAATCAATACCAGTCTGTCCCTACACCAGTAAATCAACACCAGTCTGTCCCTACATCAGTAAATCAACACCAGTATGTCCCTACACCAGTAAATCAACACCAGTCTGTCCCTACATCAATAAATCAACATCAGTATGTCTCTACATCAGTAAATCAACATCAGTATGTCCCTACACCAGTAAGTCAACATCAGTATGTCCCTACATCAGTAAATCAACACCAGTCTGTCCCTACACCAGGAAATCAACAGCAGTCTGTCCCTACATCAGTAAATCAACTACAGTCTGTCCTTACACCAGTAAATCAACACCAGTCTGTCCCTACACCAGTAAATCAACACCAGTCTGTCCCTACACCAGTAAATCAACACCAGTCTGTCCCTACACCATTAAATCAACACCAGTCTGTCCCTACACCAGTAAATCAACACCAGTCTGTCCCTACATTAGTAAATCAAAACCAGTCTGTCCCTACACCAGTAAATCAACACCAGTCTGTCCCTACACCAGTAAATCAACACCAGTCTGTCCCTACATCAGTAAATCAACACCAGTATGTCCCTACACCAGTAAATCAACATCAGTCTGTCCCTACACCAGTAAATGAACGACAGTCTTGCCCAAATAATTAGAAAAGCACCTCGAACACACATCCAGTACTGGTGTTTTCTTCGCTTCAAGTTGGTGGAATGGAATAGACACCGGCCTGGCAACTTTAAGCTTTTCACTCAATCCACATGTTATACAAGGGTCGGATGATGACACATGAGAGTCATTACGTAAGTGGACGCGCCTCCATTGTAAGGTGTCTCCTGAGAGTCATTATGTAAGTGGACACGCCTCTATTGTAAGGTGTCTCCTGAGAGGCATTACGTAAGCGGACACGCCTCTATTGTAAGGTGTCTCCTGAGAGTCATTACGTAAGTGGACACGCCTCTATTGTAAGGTGTCTCCTGGGAGTCATTATGTAAGCGGGCACGCCTCCATTGTAAGGTGTCTCCTGAGAGTCTTGACAGTAGAAGCCACGCCATCTCCCAGTTTAGGATGGCAAAGAGAGCTTCAACATAAGTGAACACGCACACCGCCATTGTAGGATGTCAAGAAAGAAAAAAATAGAACAGATCCAAATGGATACAGGCCTATCAGTCTACTGAGCTGTGTAGGAAAACTGATGGAGCGTATGATAAACACCAGACTGATGTGGCATCTGGAAGAAAAATACATACTAATTCCGCAGCAAGCAGGATTTAGACAGCACAGATCCACTGAGGACCAGATCACTCTCATAGCCCAGGAAATAGAAGATGCTTACCAGGAGAAAAAACACACAGTAGCGGTTTGGGTGGATTTAGAGAAGGTATTTGACAAGGTGTGGAAAGAGGGACTTAAAGTCAAGCTACGAAGAAGGGAAGTTTGTGGGAAAATGTACAGATGGATCAGCCAATACCTCGAAAACAGAACAGCCAGAGTTCAAGTACAAGGGCAGATGAGCAAAAAGGTGACACTTGAGCAGGGAGTACCCCAAGGGGGAGTACTGTCACCCGCACTTTTTCTGGTGTATATAAACAACATCTCAGAGAATATACCAAGAAGAGTCCACAGCTCCATGTTTGCTGACGATCTGGCTATGTGGACCTCTGAAAAAAATCTCACCATAGCAAGCAATCGGATGCAGCAGGCCCTAATATCGTTGGAGGAGTGAGCGAACTCATGGCTGGTCAAATTAAATGAGGAAAAAACAACATGTACGATATTCTCGCTTTCAAATAAAACCCAGAACACCAAAATAAGTCTTAACGGCAAATATCTGCGGCCAAACGACAACCCAAACTACCTGGGAGTCACATTTGATCGGCGCATGACATGGAAAAGTTAGATCGAGAGAAACCGAATGAGAGCCAGACTAAGAATGGCAATCATGAGGAAACTTGTTGGCACAAGCTGGGGAGAAGACGAAAATATACTAAAAAAACTGTACACTGGAAGAGTGAGACCAGTTCTAGAGTATGGCATTGCGGCATGGACAACAGCAGCAAAGGCGAACTTTGATAAAATTAGCAAACTTCAAAACCAAGCCATGAGAGTTATAACAGGAGGCATGAAGTCAACGCCAATTGTAGAACTTGAAAAGATTACAAATCTGCAATCCATGACCGACAGAAGAGACTGCAGAGCCCAGCAGCAAGCAGAGAAACTCAGAAGACTGACAGACCATCCAATGCATCAGAGACTAAATAGATTTGGAAATGGGAAACTAAAGCGGAGAAACTTTGCAGAAAAAGCCAAAGCAAAGATGAGCGACGACCCTATGAACACATTAACAACACCAAAGCCCATCCCTACTGTATGCAAACCTACCTGAAAGAAGCATATCATTCCGGATGTGGTAGAAAATATACCAGGTATTGGAAACAAGAACAGCCAGACTGAAAAAGAAAGAAGAGACATTACCTTGAGGTACGTAACGAAAAACTACCCAAGCATGGACTGGACCCATGCATACACCGACGGTTCTGTATCAAACATAACACAAAACGGAGGGGCAGGGGTATTCCTGGGCCTACTAAATGGTAGAAAAATAACACTGTCAGTGGCAACTGGAAAATACTAAATTAATTTCAGAGCGGAGGCAGAGGCACTGAGGGCTGCAGTAGAAGCAATGCTGACAGGCAAAAGAAATGAAAGCCATATAGTCCTGTTTACAAATGCCCTGGCCGTAGTCACAGCACTAAAAAGCCAGAAAAATACTGAACTTAATGACTTAAGAGCAGTACTCTGTCAACTATGCCAGCAGTCCGCACCAAAAAGAGTAGTGGTACAATGGGTTCCATCCCACTGTAACATCCAAGGCAACGGGGAGACAGGCAGACTGGCAAAAGAAGGTGCAAGACTACCACAACCAGATTCTAGTGTGACCTACGAAGAGTCCAAAAGGCTTATTAGAGCTAGATACATGGCCAAATGGGAAACAGAACATACTGGCTACACAAAAAATGATGCCTATTACCAGTTGAAAAGAAGAAAGCAGGTCGTGATCTTCAGACTCCGCACAGGCCACAACAGACTGAGGTACCACCTATTCAATAAACTGAAGATAGGTGGCACTGACGAATGCACTTGTGATACCGGGGAAATGACCGCTGAACATCTTCTGCAAAACTGCCCGACATACGAGGGCCAGAGAAAGCACATGTGGCCATCACCAGTGGCAACACTAGACAAGCTCTATGGCAGTGTCGACAGTCTCAGTATGACCGCTGCTTTTTTCGAAAAAATACAGGTTGACGGTTGACAGCGTACGAAGAAGAAGAAGAAGAAGAAGACGTAAGATGTCAGAGTCAACATCACTTGTCATAACAGAAGCGGACAGGTCTCTAATGTCAGTTGTCACTTTCTTGTCATGACAGAAGCGGACAGGTCCCTTATGTAAGTTGTCACTTGCTTGTCATGACAGAAGCAGACAGGTCCCTTATGTCCGTTGTCACTTGCTTGTCAGGACAGAAGCGGACAGGTCCCTAATGTCAGTTGTCACTTGCTTGTCATGACAGAAGCGGACAGGTCCCTAATGTCAGTTGTCACTTGCTTGTCATATCAGAAATGGACAAGTCCCTAATGTTAGTTGTCAATTGGTTGTCATGACCGAAGCAGACAGGTCCCCAATGTTAGTTGTCAATTGATTGTCATGACAAAAGCAGACAGGTCCTAATTTAAATTGTCATAACAGAAGCGGACAGACCTTTAATGTCAGTTGTCATTTGGTTGTATTTACAGAAGCCGATAGGGCCCTAATGTCTGTTGTCATGACAGAAGCAGACATGTCCTAATGTCACTTGTCATTTGGTTGTCACGACAGAAGCGAACAGTTTCCTAATGTCTGTTGTCATGACAGAAGCAGACATGTCCTAATGTCACTTGTCATTTGGTTGTCACGACAGAAGCGAACAGTTTCCTAATGTATGTTGTCATGACAGAAGCAAACTGGTCCTAATTGAAGTTGTTATAACAGAATCAAACAGGGCCCTAATATCAATTGTCATTTGGTTGTCCTGACAGAAGCCGACAGGGCCCTAATGTAAGTTGTCCTGACAGAAACCGATAGGTCTGTAATGTTGGTTGTCATGACAGAAGCGTACATGAATCTATTGTCAGTGGTCACTTGCTTGTCATTGTCATGACAGAAGCGTATAAGGCTCTAATGTCAGTTGTCACTTGCTTGTCATTGTCACGACAGAAGCGGATATGGCTCTAATGTCAGTTGTCACTTAGATCTGATTGTCAGAAGCGTACAGGATAGAGTTTGAACCCCTTGCTGCGAAACGAAGATAAGGGTGATTCGTTTCTTTTGCGCATAGTGGCAGGTGAACACGCGTGGGTCGACATCCTTCAGCCGTTAGGAACCGAATCACCGCTCGATTATCGACTCTGGACGGATTCTGTATCACACCCGCCATGTTTTCAACGGTGTGCTGAGGAAACTATGAGTCGGAGGATAATGCAATTTTGCAAACTTGACGGTTGGGATTGGCTGTATACACCAGAAGTGATGTTATCATGCGCATCGTACGTATGTTCACTTGGTGCAGTTAGGTCCGGTTTCATTTGAATACACCTCACACAACAAAGTGAAGTTCCCGGGTGACGTAGATTCAGCACCTTATACAGAAAAGTGACGTTTCCGGCTGATATACATTCAGCATATTATGCAACAAAGTGAAGTTCCTGGCTTACGTAGATTCCGCACATTATTCAACAAAGTGAAGTTCCCGATTCAGCAGATTATACAACAAAATGAACTTCTCGATTCAGCAGATTATACAACAAAGTGAAGTTCTCGATTCAGCAGATTGTACAACAAAGTGAAGTTCTCGATTCAGCAGATTATACAACAAAGGGAAGTTCTCGATTCAGCAGATTATACAACAAAGTAAGTTCTCGATTCAGCAGATTGTACAACAAAGTGAAGTTCTCGATTCAGCAGATTATACAACAAAGTGAAGTTCTCGATTCAGCAGATTATACAACAAAGTGAAGTTCTCGATTCAACAGATTATACAACAAAGTGAAGTTCCCGGATGACGTAGATTTAAACTTCTGACATTTAAATGTTGTTTTGTAGACGCAAACCTATTCATGTTTTGTCCTATTTTGTTTTCAAATTTCCTTAAAAAAGCAGGCCGGAGCAAGGTGCTAGTAGTGCGCATGCGCAGACCACTGATCCGGGCATCCGTTTGAAATGTTGTGGAGGAAGGAGAGCAGACGGGCGGGCGGTAGTCGCTGGTTGAGTTCTTGGTCGGGACAGTTGTACCCTCTTTCTGAATGATTACACATTTTGGCAGGAAGTTCTTATCAGATTCCTTTCGGATTTATCGTTATTACTACACATCTGCTTCAAAAATGGGGTGTGTCAACAGCCAGGAGGACAAGGCAGCAATGGAGCGGTCCAAACAAATCGACAAGTCTCTGCGGATGGATGGAGAAAAGGCAGCCCGGGAGGTGAAGCTACTCCTTCTTGGTAAGACCACACATGACACAACTATCATATAATTAGCAGTCGCATATTTCTTATTATAAACGCTAGCTATAAGTTAGCACTGAGCAACATTTCTATAGGACTGGATAGTGACTTAGTGCGTTCAGTTTAGGTTAACACTAACAGTAGTAACAAGTGAAACCAAGTCCAATCATGTGATTGATAATGATACTGATAGATATTCAATGTACTGTATAGTGTATAGAGTAGACTCAGTAGACTACCCGTACGATGGTCTGACTACACTACAGTGATGAATCTCTATCTGTCTGACTACACTACAGTAGTGATGAGTCTCAGTGCGTCTGTCTGACTGCACTACAGAAGTGATGAGTCTGTCTGTCTGACTACACTACATGCAGTGAATGAGTGATGTGTCTGTGACTCTGTCTGACTACACTTAGTGTAACACTACAACTACAATGATCAATCTTGCTCTGACAGACTACACTATCGTGATAAGTCTGGGTATGTCTGAAAGTATCATATCCAGTGCTGTCGTAATGATCACATTGGAATGACTTTCTCTATGGTTAATAAGTCGTTACAGGGTTAGTTCCCATCGCTGGGGTATGCCAGGAAGACTTACAGTGTCGAGATGCTAAGGACATTTAGAGCAAAACATTTAAAATAGTAAGCATGTTCCGTTTTCAAATGTCTTCTTCTCATGCGCGATCATTGCTCATTTAGATTTTCCATAATTCTTTTTGATGTTCGCCTAGATTGGAGTTGGCTTGGACCACATCCTCTTCCTAGGATTATCTTGGTGTAGTCTTAAACTACTTGTACTGCTGTCATGTTTGCCAGGGAGCAGTACCATATGTCTAAAGTTTGGTGTGCGGATGGTGTCTCATTTTATTCAGAGACGTAGTTTGGTAACTTGATCTTTTCTGCACAGTTGGTAGTATTTGGGGTGTTCTTCCTACCACTTTACATTGTATTGCTCTTTTATTATGGCTTTTGTTTCTTCATAGTAGTCAGGTCTGCTTGTGCCCATTGATGTCACAGTGCTATTGTATCCACTGCTTTCTGGAACATGTGAGACATTTTTGCCAAGGCTGCCTTTAATTCATTCAGTTCAGTGGGATTTGAGTGCTGTTATGCCTGGCTGTGCATCAGTTCAGTGTTCTTGTGGGATTTGAGTGCCATTATAGCTGACTGTGCATCATTTTAGTGTTCTTGTGGGATTTGAGTGCTGTTATGGCTGACTGCATCCGTTGGAAAAATGTTAATCTTGTGTTTGTTTAATAAGTTTCAAAGGATGTTTTCTGGTACATGAGATTTGTGGTGAAAACACTTCTGATGCTCTCTAGACATAATTGATATGTGCACTGATATGACAGAACATGTGTGGGGCTACAGTCAATGATCCATGTAATTTGTTCAGAACAGGTGTATGGCTAGTCAATAATCCATCCATGTTATGTCTTCAATTCCCAGGTGCTGGTGAATCAGGCAAGAGTACTATTGTTAAGCAGATGAAGTAAGTATACTGAAATCTGTATATCACTGTTTAGCAATGTTAATATGCATAGTGAAACACTCTGAGTCCATGTCTGATGATGGTAGATGTAGGATCCTTTTAGAGATGTTTGTATGGATGAGGAAAGAATAGATCACTGTACCCTACCACCATATATTTTGTCAATGGCCACAGAGTAGGGTTGTATGTGGGACTGGCTGAGCCTCATCATGTAAGTCTTGAGTACCACAGAAACCACTTGTATTATAGCTTATTAATTAATGCGTTGAAAGCTTCCTGCAAGGACACAACTAGTTGTATGCCCATGCTCCTTCTTATGCATGGAGTGTCTGTCAACTGTATCCATCAAGTCCAGTTGGGGCATGGACCCATTCTGTATTTGGTCTCCATGTAGGAAGCCTGTTTATGTCCTCACATCCAGGAGATAGGAGCCCATAACACATTGCGGTGGAGTTTGTAAGCAAAGATAGAGCAGAAGACTTGCCAAGCATGATGGGAAGGCTGGACATTTGTGGGCCCATAACTCCTGCTGACGGCATTCCCTCCATTTGTTATTGGATAGGTGAACCACTTCCCTCCATTTGTTTCTGGAGAGGTGAGCCCCTTCCCTCTCCGCTATAGCAACATTCCAAATTTAGGATGAACACGATACAAGATCAACCAGATGTTCACTGGACTGCATTCTGGGTGGTCAAGGTATTTCAGGGTTCTGCGCCATACTTTATCAGAAAGCTCATTATTAGTTCATTGTCTCTGTTTTGTCAGATCCTCTCTCCACAATGGCCTGCTTATTTGTGACACAATGTTAGCATGCACATTTCCATGAAATACTTGCTAGTTGTTTAGCATTACTGTCATTTTGTTCTGGTGTTGGTCCATCACCCTGGTGTATGAAGGTCGGTCGGACTAAGGGCCATAGATGTGCTTCCCTATGGGGTGCTTGAACAGAATGTGGTCAGGGACTGAAGGGCAGCTAAGGCAAGCTGACTACTTTCATTGGTTGTGTGATTTGAGATAAGGATAATCAGTAGACATGGTAGGCAACATAGGTAGCTGGTATGTCAAGGTTAGCAGATGGCTTCTCTCTGTGTATACGCCACTGATGGCATCTGACTAGCATACACAATCCAGGGCTACTCTTTCTGCCTCTCTCCATGTGCAACCATTTAATCATTGCGATCTATCACATTCTTTTCTCCTTGTATTTTTAGATCTGCCTGTTTCTCTTTCCCTGATTAGTATGTCAGTCAGAAGAAATTGTTGGAAACAGAGGTACTTGGTATGTCGTAGTCGGATAATATGCCTTGTGATGTCATCACTATACTTTAGAGAGTTTTGTCAGGAATACATTATTGATATTGGCACATGATGATTGTGCTGCCAGTGAGTCGCATGATATTTGTTTGTAACAGGGAGCCTTGCTACCATACTTATTTGCTGTCACAAGATATTACATCCAAACTGGCCAATTACATTTCTAGCAAGACATTTTGTCTGCTAAACTTCATCATTTGGAAACTAAATACTGAGTGTCTGTTAGTCTTAATGTTTCTCTTTCTTTGTCCTAGTCTTTTATCTTTGTCTAGCCCATTCTGTCTTTCTCTTAATGCATTTTTTCTTTGCTCTAATCTGTTGTCCCATTGTGTTTTCTGTTTGCCATAATAGGCATGAGTAGTAATAATGTCCAGTTTGGACAAGTGTTCATTGCTAAACAATAGCCACAAACTCCATCTGGTCTAACCGATAAGCTGATCTCACCTAGATCGTGCGCATCTTTTTTTATGTCCTCACATCCTAGACCTCTCACACCTTTCTCTTATCTCTACACATCCTAGACCTCACACACCTTTCTCTTATCTCTACACACCTTTCTCTCATCTCTACACATCCTAGACCTCTCACACCTTTCTCTTATCTCTACACACCTTTCTCTCATCTCTACACATCCTAGACCTCACACACCTTTCTCTCATCTCTACACATCCTAGACCTCTCACACCTTTCTCTTATCTCTACACACCTTTCTCTCATCTCTACACATCCTAGACCTCTCACACCTTTCTCTCATCTCTACACATCCTAGACCTCTCACACCTTTCTCTCATCTCTACACATCCTAGACCTCTCACACCTTTCTCTCATCTCTACACATCCTAGACCTCACACACCTTTCTCTTATCTCTACACATCCTAGACCTCACACACCTTTCTCTTATCTCTACACATCCTAGACCTCATCTCTACACATCCTAGACCTCTCACACCTTTCTCTTATCTCTACACATCCTAGACCTCTCACACCTTTCTCTCATCTCTACATATTAACTTAACGTCTTTATACTGGTTTAGAAGACCCTGCAGAGTCTGTATACAACCAGTTTAATTTACATCACCTTTCTCTAAAAGCTATGCGCATCCAATTTATTCTTAAATGCATTAACTGTCCCTGCCTCCACTACCTCCCCTGGCAATGCATTCCAATGATTCACAACTCTCTGACTAAAAAAATATTTCCTAATATCTAATCTGGACCTCTCTTTAGTCAACTTGTAGCTATGCCCTATTATTATTGTGGGTGGCTGTATTTTAAAAAACTTGTTATAGTCTAATTTATCTGATCATCTTATAAGCCTGTATTAAGTCACCGCGAATTCTTCCCTCTTCTAGACACTAGGCCAGTTTTTCTGAGTCTTTCCTCATAACTGGAATCCCACTATCAGCTTTGTCGCTCTTTTTTGTATTTCTTCCAGCATATCCCCTCTATGATAAGGACTCCACACCTGTACACAGTACTCCAATCTAGGTCTAACTAATACTTTATACAGTTTGACTATCACTTCCTTGCTCCTATGTTTAATATTTCTTTTTATCATACCTAACATTGCATTTGGCTTTTTCACTGCTACCTGAACTTGCTTGCTCACCTTACCTGTATGATCTATTATAACCCCTAGGTCCCTTTCCTAATCTATCTTTCTAATATTGTTCTCGTTCATTCTGTAATTATGTTCCATATTTGATTTACCCATGTGGATGACTGTAAATTTATCTACATTAAACTCCATTTGCCAGCTTACAGACCATTCTCAAATTTTATCTAAATCTGACTTCAATATATCCACTTCTGCTTTAGATGAGACACTACTGCATAATTTAGTGTCATCAGCAAATTTTTCAATCATGGATCCCATATCAATGTTCATATCATTTATATATACAAAGAACAAAATTGGTCCCAAAACCGAGCCCTGTGGCACTCCACTTTTCACTTCACACCACTCAGAGTACTCCTTATTTATGCCCTGTCTCTCACCTCTACACATCCTAGACCTCTCACACCTGTCTCTCACCTCTACACATCCTAGACATTGCACACCTGTCTCTCACCTCTACACATCCTAGACCTCTCACACCTGTCTCTCACCTCTACACATCCTAGACATTGCACACCTGTCTCTCACCTCTACACATCCTAGACCTCTCACACCTGTCTCTCACCTCTACACATCCTAGACATTGCACACCTGTCTCTCACCTCTACACATCCTAGACCTCTCACACCTGTCTCTCACCTCTACACATCCTAGACATTGCACACCTGTCTCTCACCTCTACACATCCTAGACCTCTCACACCTGTCTCTCACCTCTACACATCCTAGACATTGCACACCTGTCTCTCACCTCTACACATCCTAGACCTCTCACACCTGTCTCTCACCTCTACACATCCTAGACCTCTCACACCTGTCTCTCACCTCTACACATCCTAGACATTGCACACCTGTCTCTCACCTCTACACATCCTAGACATTGCACAGCTGTCTCTCACCTCTACACATCCTAGACCTCTCACACCTGTCTCTCACCTCTACACATCCTAGACCTCTCACACCTGTCTCTCACCTCTACACATCCTAGACCTCTCACACCTGTCTCTCACCTCTACACATCCTAGACCTCTCACACCTGTCTCTCACCTCTACACATCCTAGACCTCTCACACCTGTCTCTCACCTCTACACATCCTAGACATTGCACACCTGTCTCTCACCTCTACACATCCTAGACATTGCACACCTGTCTCTCACCTCTACACATCCTAGACATTGCACACCTGTCTCTCACCTCTACACATCCTAGACCTCTCACACCTGTCTCTCACCTCTACACATCCTAGACATTGCACACCTGTCTCTCACCTCTACACATCCTAGACATTGCACACCTGTCTCTCACCTCTACACATCCTAGACCTCTCACACCTGTCTCTCACCTCTACACATCCTAGATCTCTCACACCTGTCTCTCACCTCTACACATCCTAGATCTCTCACACCTGTCTCTCACCTCTACACATCCTAGACATTGCACACCTGTCTCTCACCTCTACACATCCTAGAACTCTCACACCTGTCTCTCACCTCTACACATCCTAGACATTGCACACCTGTCTCTCACCTCTACACAACCTAGACATTGCACACCTGTCTCTCATCTCTACACATCCTAGACCTCTCACACCTGTCTCTCATCTCTACACATCCTAGACCTCTCACACCTGTCTCTCACCTCTACACATCCTAGACATTGCACACCTGTCTCTCACCTCTACACATCCTAGACCTCTCACACCTGTCTCTCACCTCTACACATCCTAGACCTCTCACACCTGTCTCTCACCTCTACACATCCTAGACCTCTCACACCTGTCTCTCACCTCTACACATCCTAGACCTCTCACACCTGTCTCTCACCTCTACACATCCTAGACCTCTCACACCTGTCTCTCACCTCTACACATCCTAGACCTCTCACACCTGTCTTTCACCTCTACACATCCTAGACCTCTCACACCTGTCTCTCACCTCTACACATCCTAGACATTGCACACCTGTCTCTCACCTCTACACATCCTAGACATTGCACACCTGTCTCTCACCTCTACACATCCTAGACCTCTCACACCTGTCTCTCACCTCTACACATCCTAGACCTCTCACACCTGTCTCTCACCTCTACACATCCTAGACATTGCACACCTGTCTCTCACCTCTACACATCCTAGACATTGCACACCTGTCTCTCACCTCTACACATCCTAGACCTCTCACACCTGTCTCTCACCTCTACACATCCTAGACCTCTCACACCTGTCTCTCACCTCTACACATCCTAGACCTCTCACACCTGTCTCTCACCTCTACACATCCTAGACCTCTCACACCTGTCTCTCACCTCTACACATCCTAGACCTCTCACACCTGTCTCTCACCTCTACACATCCTAGACCTCTCACACCTGTCTCTCACCTCTACACATCCTAGACCTCTCACACCTGTCTCTCACCTCTACACATCCTAGACATTGCACACCTGTCTCTCACCTCTACACATCCTAGACATTGCACACCTGTCTCTCACCTCTACACATCCTAGACCTCTCACACCTGTCTCTCACCTCTACACATCCTAGACATTGCACACCTGTCTCTCACCTCTACACATCCTAGACCTCTCACACCTGTCTCTCACCTCTACACATCCTAGACCTCTCACACCTGTCTCTCACCTCTACACATCCTAGACATTGCACACCTGTCTCTCACCTCTACACATCCTAGACCTCTCACACCTGTCTCTCACCTCTACACATCCTAGACATTGCACACCTGTCTCTCACCTCTACACATCCTAGACCTCTCACACCTGTCTCTCACCTCTACACATCCTAGACATTGCACACCTGTCTCTCACCTCTACACATCCTAGACCTCTCACACCTGTCTCTCACCTCTACACATCCTAGACATTGCACACCTGTCTCTCACCTCTACACATCCTAGACCTCTCACACCTGTCTCTCACCTCTACACATCCTAGACATTGCACACCTGTCTCTCACCTCTACACATCCTAGACATCTCACACCTGTCTCTCACCTCTACACATCCTAGACCTCTCACACCTGTCTCTCACCTCTACACATCCTAGACCTCTCACACCTGTCTCTCACCTCTACACATCCTAGACCTCTCACACCTGTCTCTCACCTCTACACATCCTAGACCTCTCACACCTGTCTCTCACCTCTACACATCCTAGATCTCTCACACCTGTCTCTCACCTCTACACATCCTAGACCTCTCACACCTGTCTCTCGCCTCTACACATCCTAGACCTCTCACACCTGTCTCTCACCTCTACACATCCTAGACATTGCACACCTGTCTCTCACCTCTACACATCCTAGACATTGCACACCTGTCTCTCACCTCTACACATCCTAGACATTGCACACCTGTCTCTCACCTCTACACATCCTAGACCTCTCACACCTGTCTCTCACCTCTACACATCCTAGACATTGCACACCTGTCTCTCACCTCTACACATCCTAGACCTCTCACACCTGTCTCTCACCTCTACACATCCTAGACCTCTCACACCTGTCTCTCACCTCTACACATCCTAGACCTCTCACACCTGTCTCTCACCTCTACACATCCTAGACATTGCACACCTGTCTCTCACCTCTACACATCCTAGACCTCTCACACCTGTCTCTCACCTCTACACATCCTAGACATTGCACACCTGTCTCTCACCTCTACACATCCTAGACCTCTCACACCTGTCTCTCACCTCTACACATCCTAGACATTGCACACCTGTCTCTCACCTCTACACATCCTAGACATTGCACACCTGTCTCTCACCTCTACACATCCTAGACCTGTCTCTCACCTCTACACATCCTAGACATTGCACACCTGTCTCTCACCTCTACACATCCTAGACCTCTCACACCTGTCTCTCACCTCTACACATCCTAGACCTCTCACACCTGTCTCTCACCTCTACACATCCTAGACCTCTCACACCTGTCTCTCACCTCTACACATCCTAGACCTCTCACACCTGTCTCTCACCTCTACACATCCTAGACCTCTCACACCTGTCTCTCACCTCTACACATCCTAGACATTGCACACCTGTCTCTCACCTCTACACATCCTAGACATTGCACAGCTGTCTCTCACCTCTACACATCCTAGACCTCTCACACCTGTCTCTCACCTCTACACATCCTAGACCTCTCACACCTGTCTCTCACCTCTACACATCCTAGACCTCTCACACCTGTCTCTCACCTCTACACATCCTAGACCTCTCACACCTGTCTCTCACCTCTACACATCCTAGACATTGCACACCTGTCTCTCACCTCTACACATCCTAGACATTGCACACCTGTCTCTCACCTCTACACATCCTAGACATTGCACACCTGTCTCTCACCTCTACACATCCTAGACCTCTCACACCTGTCTCTCACCTCTACACATCCTAGACATTGCACACCTGTCTCTCACCTCTACACATCCTAGACATTGCACACCTGTCTCTCACCTCTACACATCCTAGACCTCTCACACCTGTCTCTCACCTCTACACATCCTAGATCTCTCACACCTGTCTCTCACCTCTACACATCCTAGATCTCTCACACCTGTCTCTCACCTCTACACATCCTAGACATTGCACACCTGTCTCTCACCTCTACACATCCTAGACCTCTCACACCTGTCTCTCACCTCTACACATCCTAGACATTGCACACCTGTCTCTCACCTCTACACATCCTAGACCTCTCACACCTGTCTCTCACCTCTACACATCCTAGACATTGCACACCTGTCTCTCACCTCTACACATCCTAGACCTCTCACACCTGTCTCTCACCTCTACACATCCTAGACATTGCACACCTGTCTCTCACCTCTACACATCCTAGACCTCTCACACCTGTCTCTCACCTCTACACATCCTAGACATTGCACACCTGTCTCTCACCTCTACACATCCTAGACCTCTCACACCTGTCTCTCACCTCTACACATCCTAGACCTCTCACACCTGTCTCTCACCTCTACACATCCTAGACCTCTCACACCTGTCTCTCACCTCTACACATCCTAGACCTCTCACACCTGTCTCTCACCTCTACACATCCTAGACCTCTCACACCTGTCTCTCACCTCTACACATCCTAGACCTCTCACACCTGTCTCTCACCTCTACACATCCTAGACCTCTCACACCTGTCTCTCACCTCTACACATCCTAGACATTGCACACCTGTCTCTCACCTCTACACATCCTAGACATTGCACACCTGTCTCTCACCTCTACACATCCTAGACCTCTCACACCTGTCTCTCACCTCTACACATCCTAGACATTGCACACCTGTCTCTCACCTCTACACATCCTAGACCTCTCACACCTGTCTCTCACCTCTACACATCCTAGACCTCTCACACCTGTCTCTCACCTCTACACATCCTAGACATTGCACACCTGTCTCTCACCTCTACACATCCTAGACCTCTCACACCTGTCTCTCACCTCTACACATCCTAGACATTGCACACCTGTCTCTCACCTCTACACATCCTAGACATTGCACACCTGTCTCTCACCTCTACACATCCTAGACCTCTCACACCTGTCTCTCACCTCTACACATCCTAGACCTCTCACACCTGTCTCTCACCTCTACACATCCTAGACATTGCACACCTGTCTCTCACCTCTACACATCCTAGACCTCTCACACCTGTCTCTCACCTCTACACATCCTAGACATTGCACACCTGTCTCTCACCTCTACACATCCTAGACATTGCACACCTGTCTCTCACCTCTACACATCCTAGACCTCTCACACCTGTCTCTCACCTCTACACATCCTAGACATTGCACACCTGTCTCTCACCTCTACACATCCTAGACCTCTCACACCTGTCTCTCACCTCTACACATCCTAGACCTCTCACACCTGTCTCTCACCTCTACACATCCTAGACATTGCACACCTGTCTCTCACCTCTACACATCCTAGACATTGCACACCTGTCTCTCACCTCTACACATCCTAGACCTCTCACACCTGTCTCTCGCCTCTACACATCCTAGACATTGCACACCTGTCTCTCACCTCTACACATCCTAGACCTCTCACACCTGTCTCTCACCTCTACACATCCTAGACATTGCACACCTGTCTCTCACCTCTACACATCCTAGACCTCTCACACCTGTCTCTCACCTCTACACATCCTAGACATTGCACACCTGTCTCTCACCTCTACACATCCTAGACCTCTCACACCTGTCTCTCACCTCTACACATCCTAGACATTGCACACCTGTCTCTCACCTCTACACATCCTAGACCTCTCACACCTGTCTCTCACCTCTACACATCCTAGACATTGCACACCTGTCTCTCACCTCTACACATCCTAGACCTCTCACACCTGTCTCTCACCTCTACACATCCTAGACATTGCACACCTGTCTCTCACCTCTACACATCCTAGACCTCTCACACCTGTCTCTCACCTCTACACATCCTAGACCTCTCACACCTGTCTCTCACCTCTACACATCCTAGACCTCTCACACCTGTCTCTCACCTCTACACATCCTAGACCTCTCACACCTGTCTCTCACCTCTACACATCCTAGACCTCTCACACCTGTCTCTCACCTCTACACATCCTAGACCTCTCACACCTGTCTCTCACCTCTACACATCCTAGACCTCTCACACCTGTCTCTCACCTCTACACATCCTAGACATTGCACACCTGTCTCTCACCTCTACACATCCTAGACATTGCACACCTGTCTCTCACCTCTACACATCCTAGACATTGCACACCTGTCTCTCACCTCTACACATCCTAGACCTCTCACACCTGTCTCTCACCTCTACACATCCTAGACATTGCACACCTGTCTCTCACCTCTACACATCCTAGACATTGCACACCTGTCTCTCACCTCTACACATCCTAGACCTCTCACACCTGTCTCTCACCTCTACACATCCTAGATCTCTCACACCTGTCTCTCACCTCTACACATCCTAGATCTCTCACACCTGTCTCTCACCTCTACACATCCTAGACATTGCACACCTGTCTCTCACCTCTACACATCCTAGACCTCTCACACCTGTCTCTCACCTCTACACATCCTAGACATTGCACACCTGTCTCTCACCTCTACACATCCTAGACCTCTCACACCTGTCTCTCACCTCTACACATCCTAGACATTGCACACCTGTCTCTCACCTCTACACATCCTAGACCTCTCACACCTGTCTCTCACCTCTACACATCCTAGACATTGCACACCTGTCTCTCACCTCTACACATCCTAGACCTCTCACACCTGTCTCTCACCTCTACACATCCTAGACATTGCACACCTGTCTCTCACCTCTACACATCCTAGACCTCTCACACCTGTCTCTCACCTCTACACATCCTAGACATTGCACACCTGTCTCTCACCTCTACACATCCTAGACCTCTCACACCTGTCTCTCACCTCTACACATCCTAGACCTCTCACACCTGTCTCTCACCTCTACACATCCTAGACATTGCACACCTGTCTCTCACCTCTACACATCCTAGACCTCTCACACCTGTCTCTCACCTCTACACATCCTAGACATTGCACACCTGTCTCTCACCTCTACACATCCTAGACATTGCACACCTGTCTCTCACCTCTACACATCCTAGACCTCTCACACCTGTCTCTCACCTCTACACATCCTAGACCTCTCACACCTGTCTCTCACCTCTACACATCCTAGACATTGCACACCTGTCTCTCACCTCTACACATCCTAGACCTCTCACACCTGTCTCTCACCTCTACACATCCTAGACATTGCACACCTGTCTCTCACCTCTACACATCCTAGACATTGCACACCTGTCTCTCACCTCTACACATCCTAGACCTCTCACACCTGTCTCTCACCTCTACACATCCTAGACATTGCACACCTGTCTCTCACCTCTACACATCCTAGACCTCTCACACCTGTCTCTCACCTCTACACATCCTAGACCTCTCACACCTGTCTCTCACCTCTACACATCCTAGACATTGCACACCTGTCTCTCACCTCTACACATCCTAGACATTGCACACCTGTCTCTCACCTCTACACATCCTAGACCTCTCACACCTGTCTCTCGCCTCTACACATCCTAGACATTGCACACCTGTCTCTCACCTCTACACATCCTAGACCTCTCACACCTGTCTCTCACCTCTACACATCCTAGACATTGCACACCTGTCTCTCACCTCTACACATCCTAGACCTCTCACACCTGTCTCTCACCTCTACACATCCTAGACATTGCACACCTGTCTCTCACCTCTACACATCCTAGACCTCTCACACCTGTCTCTCACCTCTACACATCCTAGACATTGCACACCTGTCTCTCACCTCTACACATCCTAGACCTCTCACACCTGTCTCTCACCTCTACACATCCTAGACATTGCACACCTGTCTCTCACCTCTACACATCCTAGACCTCTCACACCTGTCTCTCACCTCTACACATCCTAGACCTCTCACACCTGTCTCTCACCTCTACACATCCTAGACCTCTCACACCTGTCTCTCACCTCTACACATCCTAGACCTCTCACACCTGTCTCTCACCTCTACACATCCTAGACCTCTCACACCTGTCTCTCACCTCTACACATCCTAGACCTCTCACACCTGTCTCTCACCTCTACACATCCTAGACCTCTCACACCTGTCTCTCACCTCTACACATCCTAGACCTCTCACACCTGTCTCTCACCTCTACACATCCTAGACATTGCACACCTGTCTCTCACCTCTACACATCCTAGACCTCTCACACCTGTCTCTCACCTCTACACATCCTAGACATTGCACACCTGTCTCTCACCTCTACACATCCTAGACCTCTCACACCTGTCTCTCACCTCTACACATCCTAGACCTCTCACACCTGTCTCTCACCTCTACACATCCTAGACATTGCACACCTGTCTCTCACCTCTACACATCCTAGACCTCTCACACCTGTCTCTCACCTCTACACATCCTAGACATTGCACACCTGTCTCTCACCTCTACACATCCTAGACATTGCACACCTGTCTCTCACCTCTACACATCCTAGACCTCTCACACCTGTCTCTCACCTCTACACATCCTAGACCTCTCACACCTGTCTCTCACCTCTACACATCCTAGACATTGCACACCTGTCTCTCACCTCTACACATCCTAGACCTCTCACACCTGTCTCTCACCTCTACACATCCTAGACATTGCACACCTGTCTCTCACCTCTACACATCCTAGACATTGCACACCTGTCTCTCACCTCTACACATCCTAGACCTCTCACACCTGTCTCTCACCTCTACACATCCTAGACATTGCACACCTGTCTCTCACCTCTACACATCCTAGACCTCTCACACCTGTCTCTCACCTCTACACATCCTAGACCTCTCACACCTGTCTCTCACCTCTACACATCCTAGACATTGCACACCTGTCTCTCACCTCTACACATCCTAGACATTGCACACCTGTCTCTCACCTCTACACATCCTAGACCTCTCACACCTGTCTCTCGCCTCTACACATCCTAGACATTGCACACCTGTCTCTCACCTCTACACATCCTAGACCTCTCACACCTGTCTCTCACCTCTACACATCCTAGACATTGCACACCTGTCTCTCACCTCTACACATCCTAGACCTCTCACACCTGTCTCTCACCTCTACACATCCTAGACCTCTCACACCTGTCTCTCACCTCTACACATCCTAGACCTCTCACACCTGTCTCTCACCTCTCACACCTGTCTCTCACCTCTACACATCCTAGACCTCTCACACCTGTCTCTCACCTCTACACATCCTAGACCTCTCACACCTGTCTCTCACCTCTACACATCCTAGACCTCTCACACCTGTCTCTCACCTCTACACATCCTAGACCTCTCACACCTGTCTCTCACCTCTACACATCCTAGACCTCTCACACCTGTCTCTCACCTCTACACATCCTAGACCTCTCACACCTGTCTTTCACCTCTACACATCCTAGACCTCTCACACCTGTCTCTCACCTCTACACATCCTAGACCTCTCACACCTGTCTCTCACCTCTACACATCCTAGACCTCTCACACCTGTCTCTCACCTCTACACATCCTAGACCTCTCACACCTGTCTCTCACCTCTACACATCCTAGACCTCTCACACCTGTCTCTCACCTCTACACATCCTAGACCTCTCACACCTGTCTCTCACCTCTACACATCCTAGACCTCTCACACCTGTCTCTCACCTCTACACATCCTAGACCTCTCACACCTGTCTCTCACCTCTACACATCCTAGACCTCTCACACCTGTCTCTCACCTCTACACATCCTAGACCTCTCACACCTGTCTCTCACCTCTACACATCCTAGACCTCTCACACCTGTCTCTCACCTCTACACATCCTAGACCTCTCACACCTGTCTCTCACCTCTACACATCCTAGACCTCTCACACCTGTCTCTCACCTCTACACATCCTAGACCTCTCACACCTGTCTCTCACCTCTACACATCCTAGACCTCTCACACCTGTCTCTCACCTCTACACATCCTAGACCTCTCACACCTGTCTCTCACCTCTACACATCCTAGACCTCTCACACCTGTCTCTCACCTCTACACATCCTAGACCTCTCACACCTGTCTCTCACCTCTACACATCCTAGACCTCTCACACCTGTCTCTCACCTCTACACATCCTAGACCTCTCACACCTGTCTCTCACCTCTACACATCCTAGACCTCTCACACCTGTCTCTCACCTCTACACATCCTAGACCTCTCACACCTGTCTCTCACCTCTACACATCCTAGACCTCTCACACCTGTCTCTCGCCTCTACACATCCTAGACCTCTCACACCTGTCTCTCACCTCTACACATCCTAGACATTGCACACCTGTCTCTCACCTCTACACATCCTAGACCTCTCACACCTGTCTCTCACCTCTACACATCCTAGACCTCTCACACCTGTCTCTCACCTCTACACATCCTAGACCTCTCACACCTGTCTCTCACCTCTACACATCCTAGACCTCTCACACCTGTCTCTCACCTCTACACATCCTAGACCTCTCACACCTGTCTCTCACCTCTACACATCCTAGACCTCTCACACCTGTCTCTCACCTCTACACATCCTAGACCTCTCACACCTGTCTCTCACCTCTACACATCCTAGACATTGCACACCTTGCTCTATAATTATATTTGCTATTATGCTGCGAGCACATATTTAATGTGTTGTACTTTCTTCCTCTCCTCAGAATTATTCACGAAAAAGGATATTCACAAGAAGAATGTTTACAGTACAAACCAGTGGTTTATAGTAACACAATCCAATCCATGGTGGCCATTATCAAGGCCATGGGTCAGCTAAAAATTGACTTTGGAAATTCAGAGAGAGCTGTGAGTAACTGTTTCATGATTTGGTGTTAGTGTGATATGTTGTTCATAAAGTGGCCAATCAGATCATTTGGTTGTGCATCAAGCCAGGCACATTGTGACCTAGCTACTGATTTGTCACACCTATGTGTCACTTTGGTCTTCATGTGCGTATTTGTCCTTTAGCTGCCACATTATTTTTTCAGCACATCACATTTGACTATTGTTGTTGACTTTGAGAGCTTATAACCTTTTTTTGATGGTCTATAGATATGATTTTGTTGCACGAAGAGACATAAATTAATAAAGAACTTGTTGGTGTTATTGTTTTTGTTGTGTGTGTGAGTTTCTGAGATGCCAAAAAATGAAGGTGATAGTGTTGAAAAACAGCACAAACATTTAGACTCACCCGTTTTCGGGGTCCTTTGTTTTGGGAAAAAAATAGTTAAGAGCTCCACAGAATACGGATAATCAATGTTTACAAGATCAGCATATCTGTTAGTTCCTGCTACAAACATATTTATTATATCTACATAAACAAACTAAAACAGATATACCTCAGAAAAATTTGTTGCAAAAGCTTCTCCAATCTCAATAATGGGTGAATCTTCAAGTGAAAGTCAGAAGAAATCATTTCCAAATGTCTAAAACAAATTTCAAAATCACCATTGTTTATAACCGGACATGACAGATGTAGAACTCTCTACAATCGAAAGAGCAGTATTTTCAGCCAATTTTTACAGTAGCGTGCTTGTCTATGATAAAAACGTCAGCTGTGAAGAATACATTTGGTCATATAAAAGCGACAGACAATGCCCTGGCCAAATTTTTTTGTCTAAAGTTATGTAACAGTTAAACTCATGTGTTTTGGTGATTACTGATTTTTGGTTTTCATAAAGCAAACAGTTGCAGTGAATCATCCTGCCTGAGAAATCTCTTCTGGGCTTTGACAAACTGTTCTCTCAGCCCCATTGGATATCTTCACTGACAAATTGATATATACTTCTTTCTCATAAAGTTAGTGTGTATCTCAAATGTATGATGCAATAAATAAACACTTCCAAGATGCACATTGCAATATACGTTAGATTGTCTGTAACACACGTTACACATATCATTTGATATGACACGTGTTACACGTACCATTTGATATGTTACACCTACCATTTGATATGTTGCACATACTATTTGATATGGCGCATATAACATATACCATTTGATATTATGACAAATGTAGAACGTTGTGTGTCCGTCTGGTAGGCTGCGACTAAACTTGTCCTCTGTATCTGTTGCTATTCTCAGGCTTAAAAACTGTACTGTGCTCTTCTACCCTTGTTTATTGTCAGATATTTGCGCCTAACACCCCCTTTGTATACCCGAAAATTCCAATCCAGCGCATGTCTGGTTATATTGCTGGGCTTCTATCTGAGAGTGTGTCCTATCCATCTCTATTTTGTCTACGCAATTTCCATCTGTGTTGATTGCTGTCGTGTCCTGAGCCACAGATCTGTTTATGTCTAGTAGACGAAGAGATCAGTTGGTGATGGTCTGCACCCTCCATCAGGTGCTTTCAGTCAATGGTGTCTCAAGTCCTTCTCTTTGTTGGACAGTGCTTACCTTCTGATCAGTGTCGACTCTATCTCTATGCACACAACATTATCTCCTGGTCCAAAAATGGTAATTCCATCTCCTATGTCAGTACCACATGAGTACTTACTCTCACATGCAACCCAACCATAGGAGGCAACTACCTTCACCTATGTCGATCAAATTCAGGTGATCATTCCTCCAACCTGACCCTCAATTGTAGCAACAACTTTAATACTGCTCAAATGGGACACCCCTTTTCCCGTCTGTCTGACTACTTCAAGTTCCTTAGGGCATTCTTTCCTTCCCACGAATGTCACCAATATACTCCCCACATGTAATTATTTCTATATATGAAATACACTTAGCAATACATAAAAATAGCAATAACTAACGGAGGAAATAAGCTACAGCAACAAAAAATATTTTGCCTTCTCTGAACGAGAAATCAACCACAGCATACGGGGTTGCTGTGGGGCTGGGCACTATTTGCCTACAGTCTATTCACTGTAATGTCGACTGACAAACGCCTCTTTCAACAGGCTTCTCATTACTGTGGTCACACCTATTGTTCCATTCAGGACCGGAACGCTCAGTGACTTCCTTGGTGGCGATGGCGATATTATGCCATGCCAACACTTAAACTTAACGTCTTTATACTGGTTTAGAAGACCCTGCAGAGTCTGTATACAACCAGTTACATTTACATCACCTTGCTCTAAAAGCTATGCGCATCCAACCTTAATTAGTCTAAACAACATATATCTAACCTTAATTAATCTAAACAACACATATCTAACTTTAATTAATCTAAACAACACATATCTAACCTTAATTAATCTAAACAACACATATCTAACCTTAATTAATCTAAACAACACATATCTAACCTTAATTAGTCTAAACAACACATATCTAACCTTAATTAGTCTAAACAACATATATCTAACCTAAATTACTCTAACTTACATGTGTCCCTTCCTCCTTTGGATTCTAAAAATTCTACACTTCTTAATTAATTCTAAATTCTGTCCTCCTTGCCTACCACATGTTCCTTCTGCGACAACTTTGTGCTATTAGCGAGTCCCTGTTACCGTTGCATCACCATTTATCATACACGTGCTACACTACACTATACTTGAACAGGGCACCATTTATACTGCAATGTGTACCAGAGCTGATCAAATTGATGGATCTCTGCCACAGACAGTAAAGGTGTCTGCTCTATTCTATTGCACTCCACACTCACTCTTAAACAAATTCAAGTAACACTAAATATAAACACAATACAACAGATTATTTAATCCAAAAAAACTGCCAACTATAAACTCTCTAAATACTTAAAATTCTGTCTCTCACCATTTATACGTCTCGATAGCCTATTCTCCTAATCTGGTCTGCTCTCTCTGATCCTCGAATGTCGGGCAGTTCTGCAGCAGATGCTCAGCGGTCATTTTCCCGTTACCACGCGGGCATTCGTCGGTACCATCTATCTTCAATTTGTTGAATAGGTGGTACCTCAGTCTATTGTGGCAAGTGCGAAGTCTGAAGACAACGACCTGCTCTCTTCTGTTCAACTGGTAATAGGCATCGTTTTTGGTGTAGCCGGTATTGAACTCAGGTATGATGTCAGTGGACTTGTTCCTCTTTTTTGGCGGTAGATCATTTGGTCAGGATAGACTGCACGAAATCTGATCCATGGGATCACTGTAAAACTGCTTCTAGCTGCGACTGACGACTTACATTCACATGATCAAGGTGATGTCGACGTGATCAGTGGGACTGCGTCACTATGATGAATGGGATGACTGGAAGACTGCCCCTATAAGCTACTGGCGACTTGTAATCACGACCACTACATAATATGAGGGTAGTTACCTTACTTGCTGCATGTCTATCTCAACTGCAAATCTCCGTCGCCTGCCCTCCACTGAGCGTCTCTTTCCAAAGTACCTGCGTCTAATAGATATAATGGGACACAATTCGTCTAAGATGTTTGGGAGGATTAGTACAGCTGCAGAGTTTCTCGGCATTGAGGGAGGATCACTGCAAATTACAGATTGTTTGGTCTTGAAAGAGCGTGCAGGTAATCGACTTGATGACATTTTCTTGGCTAGATAATTACCTGGTGAATACTAGACTAGTGCTGGTTTGTGAAACACCATCTTCACATAGGGTGGGCGACCTTGATGGCACACTTGGACATGAGACATCTTTCTTCCGGCCGTCCCATCTGTTATATAAACAGTGATACATGGATGTATTATTACTAGTCTATTCCTGTGTCCACAAAACGTTAACCGCAGAATGAAAGACACGAGTCTGGTATGTCCCCGTTGATTTTTCTCCGCAATCATACATGCAATTACATCTCTTTTAATCTATCAAACCTTTGCTTGATAGTTCAAACCTTTGCTTGATAGTTCAAACCTTTGCTTGATAGTTCAAACCTTTGCTTGATAGTTCAAACCTTTTCTTGATAGTTCAAACCTTTGCTTGATAGTTCAAACCTTTGCTTGATAGTTCAAACCTTTGCTTGATAGTTCAAACCTTTGCTTGATAGTTTAAACCTTTGATTGATAGTTCAAACCTTTGATTGATAGTTCAAACCTTTGATTGATAGTTCAAACCTTTGATTGATAGTTCAAACCTTTACTTGATAGTTCACACCTTTGATTGATAGTTCAAACCTTTGATTGATAGTTCAAACCTTTGATTGATAGTTCAAACCTTTGATTGATAGTTCAAACCTTTGCTTGATAGTTCAAACCTTTGCTTGATAGTTCAAACCTTTGCTTGATAGTTTAAACCTTTGCTTGATAGTTTAAACCTTTGCTTGATAGTTCAAACCTTTGCTTGATAGTTCAAACCTTTTCTTGATAGTTCAAACCTTTTCTTGATAGTTCAAACTTTTGATTGGCCTTATCTTTACACTCAGTGAAAAGGCTCTTGAATATGATAAAGAGATGCATCTCTGCTTTTTGGATTTGGAGAAAGCATTTGGTAAAGTTCCTTGGGACAAACTCTGGGAGTGCCTGACAAGGAAGAACATCCCAGGATCCCTGATCTCTGACATACAGAGTTTCTATAAAACATGCACAAATTATGTGCGGACATCAAATCAAAAGTCAGGAGAGTTCAAGACTACTAGCGGGGTAAGACAGGCGGACATTCTATCACTGTACCTTTTCATACTCCTCGTGGATGAAGTCATCAAAGCCTGCAAGGAACGGACAAAAAAAGTATGAAGTAGGCTACTGGAAGATGAGACCAAGTTATATATCGGAACTAGGGTTTGCAGATGACGTGGCCCTGATCACAAAATCCGAGGCACATCTCCAGATGAACTTGCAGGTCTGGGAAGAAGAGAGGAATGCACATCAGCAGCTCCAAAACAAAAACCATGGTGATCGCCAGAGATGAAAAGAGACATCAGATAATCCTGGGAACACGAGCACTGGAGCAGGTCAGCAACTTTAAATATCTAGGAGTGGTAATAGACAGCAGGGGAGGAATAAAAGAGGAGTTAACTGCACGAATGGCAGCAGCTGGTATACTTTTCCATGCAATAAACAGAGGTTTCATCAGCAAAAGAGAAACAAGCAAGAAAACAAAGATGGATGTTTAACGCTCGACCTATCTGCCTGTCCTGACATATGGTTGTGAGTCATGGGCAATGACTACAGCCTAAGAAAGGCAGTTCAGGTGACGAAAAGGGACAAGATCCTTAACCGGACAATACGTAGCAATCTTGAAGTTCAACCCCTGCAGACACGAGTGGAGCAGTCCCAACTACAGTGGTTTGGCCATGTATGTAGAATGGAAGAAGATCAGATACCAAAGCGGTCATCGGAGATAAAAAAGTCAAGAACGCAGACCTTGAGGACGTCCCAAAGTACGTTGGGAAGACAACATACGACAGTCCCTAAGTGATAGAGGGCTGGATTGGAAAGAGGCCTGGAAAAAGACGGCGGATAGAGCAGTGTGGCCTTCTCTTTGGCAAACCTCTACACCTCACGGTAGAAGAGGAGCGACTAAGTAAGTACGTAAGATCTATAGCTAATGCAATTTGACTGTTAATGCAGTCTTTCATTTTTCATCTATTGTCACTGAAAATATAGAAGAGTAAAATGCTGAAACGTTTCTGCGACTGATTCCATACAAACAATGACACGGAGAACACTATTGCTAAAGTTTGCTATAGCTAGCACTGTGCTGAGTTACATATGGTGTGAAATGTGCCAGACAGCTAAAGTTTGCTATAGCTAGCTAGCACTGTGCCGAGTTAAATATTGTGCGAAGTGTGCCAGACAGCTAAAGTTTGCTATAGCTAGCTAGCACTGTGCCGAATTACATATTGTGCGAAGTGTGACAGACAGCTAAAGTTTGCTATAGCTAGCTAGCACTGTGCCGAGTTGTATATTGTGCGAAGTGTGACAGACAGCTAAAGTTTGCTATAGCTAGCTAGCACTGTGCCGAGTTACATATTGTGCGAAGTGTGACAAACAGCTAAAGTTTGCTATAGCTAGCTAGCACTGTGCCGAGTTGCATATTGTGCGAAGTGTCTCAAACAGACACGCCTGCACCAACGGGATGATAATCGTTTACCAGTATCTACTTTCACTTTGGTGTCAAGGCCTCATCAATGACTTCGTTGAATCGTGTATCCCCCAATAAGGAACATATAACGTACATAACGTTATGTCTCTCCTCCTTCCCCCGTGCTTCATTCGCTGTTATCATCCACTGATTTGTTTTGAACCGACAGTCTTAATCGATTATTTCCCTTTCTGTTGCTAACCTGAAAGAAAGAAATCGATAACTTGCGTCTGTCTACCAGAATTGAGGTCGCCGGAGATGACAATAGCCAGGGCTATGCTATCGTACTGAACACGGAGGGCATACTCAGTAGGACAGGTTAATAGACGGACAGGCATTGCTAACGATGAGCATCAGCTGTAAAACTGAGGAACACTTTCCAAGCAACAGACGGACCCATGTATGTACAGAGAATGGAGGCAAACCTTGCAACAGACGGACCCATGTATGTACAGAGAATGGAGGCAAACCTTACAACAGACGGACCCATGTATGTACAGAGAATGGAGGCAAACCTTGCAACAGACGGACCCATGTATTTACAGAGAATGGAGGCAAACCTTACAACAGACGGACCCATGTATTTACAAAGAATGGAGGCAGACCTTAAAACAGTGAGACAAGTACTACTCATCACAGAGGCAGTCCACGGAGCCAACAACAAAGAAAACCCACATACCTAACGGAAGACCCACACTCTGTTACCTGTTGCAGAAAGTAATGGCAACCTATCGTACTGTACACCTGTTGACAAGAAACTTAAAACAGTCAAGTAGGTGGCGGTTGTGAGAAGCCATGTTCCGGGCATGCTACTGACTTTATCATAGGTTTAGCAGGTGTAGTTAGAGCAACAAGTGGGAATAACACAGGTCATCAACCAAATGACCCATATTACCATCGCAACAGAGGTCAGCTGGTGGTCATCTTTAGACTCTGCGCAGGCCACAGCGGACTGAGATACCATCTGTTTAAAAAAAACCAAGAATAGGACATACATGTGGATGTGTTTGTGGCACTGACAAAATGATTGCTGAGCATCTGCTAGAGTGGTGTCCAACAGTCGAGGAACAGAGAACGCACTTGTCACAATCACACCACTCCTGGAGTTACCAATAGCCACAGGCTTACCACTAATTCCTTTAACTGCTGTAGTAGCATCTTGCCTTGTATTATCATCTATTGTAAAACCAAACAAAAATCATCGACTAGACCCAGCCTCACTGTGGAAACATGTTTAGTCTAGACTCTGTGACCTACTTTGGATCAGCCTGGTCCTTGTAACACGAGGCGATGTGTTTATGATGGCTGGTTTGTATAGTCCCGTCTTTTAATTCATGAACAAGATCCGAAGCAATTTTCTACAACACTGCGTGTCATATCCACATGATTGTTCTCATGCATCTTTCTAATATAACCAGAAGGCTGAAACATTGATATGTGAAGAGTCCATATATGTGAAGAGTTTTGCTCATCCTTGAATTCCTTTGATCTCGTCTTTCCCGTGACCCTGAGAAAGGTCGTAGGGGCATCCTTACACTTGTGGGTGATGTGTCTTGAACATGTTCCCGGGGGGGGGGGGGGGCAATCCTCTCATGGGCTGTGTGTGATTCATCGTTGGTCTGTATGAGGTCGTTTTGACATCGCATCATGCCACTGCCTCATGAACAAATTCACGCCATTTTTGTCTATCCAGCGACATAATTTCTGTGTCCTCTAGGGACTTCCGAATGTCATCATCTGTCCAGCGTTTCTTGGGGCGGCCTCTTTTTCTCTTGCCGGAGACTGCGTCTGAGTACTTTGTTTGGTAGCCCACTCGATCGCAGTACATGACCTTGCCATTGAAGCTCGCGTGTCTACCACTGATAGGTCTTGATACGGTCCAATAGACTGTGATTGTGTTTCGTATGTTGACGTTTGTCACCCTTACACCGACCATAGTTGGTAACCACTCTCCCTTACACCGACAATAGTTGGTAACCACTCTCCCTTTTTGCCGTTTATAAGTACTGCGCTCGTGCCGTTGTCACACAGACTCTGAAACGGGCTTCCATGTGGGCGACCGTGTCTGCATCGTCTGCGAAGAGCATAAATGACAGCCTCCCTTCTCTTACCATTTGCACGCAGTCTGGTTAGATTGAATAAACTCCCATCTGACATAGTGTACAAGAAGACGCCTTCTGTAGCATTTCCGAAGAAATGTGTTTCATCACGATGGCACAACAATAATAAAAATGTCGATGACAGGAGCATACCGAATGGAGTCGGTGTCAGAACATAACGTCCACTACTAATGTCAAGGGCTTCAGATTCCTGACCGTCGTTCATCACTGTACCTTGCGTGCCCACATGAAAGGACCTAATCATGCTTAGTAGGTCAATGAAGGCAAGAAAAAGTGGTTTGTGTTTTTCTCTGAGTGCAGTTGTTTCAGTGAGAAGACCATATCACGGTGGACTGTACTTCGCGAAACCCACACTGGGATACACCCTATCGGCTAGCTTCCGCAACCAGCCTGCTCAGAATGACACAAGTAGACACTTTCTTGTAGTCTACCCCGTCGCCATTATTTATTTACAGGGTAACTATGTTGACGCCTCAAGTCCTGTGATACGGCCCCCTCATCCCAACACTGGCAGATATGTTCGTGCAGATATCGAAGAAGGACGTTTCCCCCACATTTGATTTCTCCTGGAATACCATCCCTACCGGGTGCCTTTCCCACTGGCATGCCCTTGATAGCTTTTTCCAAATCGTGTATACTCCGTGTATCGTCAAGTTCCCGCAATACCTGCAGCAGATCATTTCAGTTGAGAGCAGAATCCGTCACTACGTTATTACAGATGCACAAGACTGAATAGTATTTGGCCCATCTCTTTATTTGCATATCCCTATCCAGAGTAATCTCACCTGTCGCAGATTTCAGTGGCACTCTAGACTTTTTTATAGATCAGGGAAGCCCTGAAAATGTCGTTCGTGGCACCCACACATAACTTGAGAACCCTGCCCGAGAAGTTCAGTTCATTGAATGCGGCATTGTCCTTAATTCTCAAACAATGCACTTTAAAACTGTCCAGACAAAATGGTTCTCTTTCCCACGATTCTAACTGTGAATTCCATGACCTATAGGTCATCCAGTAGTTTGAAAATACAAGGCAGCCTTTCTCTGGAACTTTCCAGTTCAAATAAAGTTTAAGGGAAACGAACTCAAGAAAGTAGAAGTCACTGACCAAACCGGGGGAGCTGAGCATATAAGTTGGGGGAGCCAGATCAGAAGGAGCAGAGAATGGTATTCTACCGTGCAGTTTAGTAGGTAGCATATTAGACAAGAACAAGTAGATAGATACAACTACAGAACTTAGCCAGTGAGTGACCAGAGTAGAGACTGCCACCGAAGCAGACCAACATTGAAAGGCAACGAGAGACCACACATGTAATAATCTGTCTGTGCGTGATGTGCTGTTCGAGTGGTCGCTAACACCTGTCTCTCGTGGCCCTACTTCATTCTCGTCAGACGGAGACGTGTTGCTTCAACACGAAGCGGTCATCCTGGACGACTCGTCGTGACAACCACAGTAACTGAACCACTGTCGGCTGTCATGGACACGAGCACAGCTGCAGTCGCCGACTTCCTGATGTTGAGACGAGACAAGAGGCCCAGTAGACATCTGCCTTACGTTGAGACGAGACAAGAGGCCCAGTAGACATCTGCCTTACGTTGAGACGAGACAAGAGGCCCAGTAGACATCTGCCTTACGTTGAGACGAGACAAGAGGCCCACTAGACATCTGCCTTACGTTGAGACGAGACAAGTCTTGGTTGACACCCACATTGTGTAAGCTGAGAGGTGGAACATAAGGCGAGCGAGGACAGATAGATGACCGAGAACAAAGTAGATATACAGCATTATATCAAGGCACAGGCAGACGATGACAAGAACAATCGCTAGATTCCGACCACGTGTTTAGAACCCTGGGTCAAGTTTAGTGCTAGAGTAAGTCATGTGCTAATTGCACAATGAGCAAAAATTGCTCTAATGAGCAACTCAGAACTGAACATGCAGGTTGGAATGGACCAGTTCTCTGCCGCATGCGCAAATTTTGGCCTGACCATAAATGCCAAAAAAACAGAGGTCATGTACCAACCAGCACCAGGCATGCCGTACACAAAACCAGAGACTACAGTCAGCGGGAGACGTTGAATGCCGTAGACAAATTCACATATCTGGGCAGCACGCTGTCGAGATCTGTCAGCCTAGACGATGAGGTGGCAAGCAGAATAACAAAGGCCAGCACAGCCTTTGGTAGAATGCGCTCGATGGTCTGGGCACGTCGTGGCATCAGCGTCAAGACCAAACTCAAAGTCTACCGTGCAACCATCATTCCAACCCTACTATACGCTTGCGAAAGCTGGACTGTATACTCTGGACATGCAAGGAGGTTAAACCACTTCCACACAGGTTGCCTGAGGCGAATATTCCACATCCGATGGCAAGATCGTGTCACTGACATCGAGGTTCTCTCGAGGGCTAACATGCCCAGCATACATGCACTGCTAGAAAAAGCACGACTAGGATGGGCCGGACACCTCGTCCGTATGTCAGACGAGCGGCTCCCAAAGAAGCTTCTCTACGGCGAGCTGAGAGACGGATGACGCGAGAGAGGGCGCCCAAAGAAACGTTTTAAAGATGGTCTGAAGGACTCACTAAAAAGTTGCCAGATAGACTTCGACACCTGGGAATGTCTTGCGAAAAACAGATCTGACTGGAGAAGTGTAGTCAAATCGGGTGTAGCTGCCGGTGAAGATGACCGTGTTGTGAAAGTCCAGAACAGACGCGAGACGCGGAAATCCCGAGCAGCGGGAACACCATCCCCTTCTACAAACCTCGTGTGCCCGATATGTAGCAGATGTTTTCGTGCTCGCATTGGCCTGTTCAGCCACATGCGCACCCACACCCAACAGGGAAATCTGTGACAAGGATGATGTCGGCGGTCCTCATCGACAACGATGGACAGCTATTATAGAATTGCACAAACCTGTACAAGTAGGCCTAGTCAGTTAGAGACGTGTTTTACTTTTGTTATAAGAATTGTTAGTGGTTAAATAAAAGTGTGAGTTAAGGAGTGATAGTGGTAAGGAAGAACGATAAGATAGTAAATAAAGTGATACAATAATATTAAAACTCTGTTATATGATAGATTGAATGGTGGCGTGACCTATGATACAATAACAGTAAAACCTAATATATGATAGATTGAATGATGGCGTGACCTAGGGTTGAAATATTAGAACTGCTACACTTTATCGCGGTTCTGAAACCCCTGGGTCCCGTAATGTGCGGGTCTGAGATTTGTTGCAATTGCTTGATCTAGTTGTTTGTATAGTCATCTGTGAAGGTCAAGGTTAGGCGCAACCTAGTATTGTTGTACATGTGAATAACCAGAAACACTCTTGAAGACAATGGTGCTTCAGTACAGTCGTTTGACTACTGCCTAGGCCGTGGGCCGATCCAAATGACCTATCTAAAAATGACTGGAAGGCCTTACTTAATGAAGCCTGAACACTTTCGTCCCCATTATCACGATCATGCAAACACTCTGGTCCACAATGCCTTTATTGACGTCCAACAGCTGACAAGATAAGCACCTGTTGGGTTCCACTAGCAGCCAGATAATTCTAGGCACAGGTAATCAATGGGCTTGAGCGTCACTCAATTCCAGTAAGTGAATAAAGTTGCTCTTTGAGAAGATCTTAGTGTGGTTATCTTTGAGTCGGTGTCTGGGTAGACGTCGCACCCCTCCCTCAAATCAGTCTTACAGACACTCATTTGACTCTTGTGGGCGGGGAGCTTACGATCAGGACACCCAAACATGAGAGCAGCTACCGGTCACCACACCCAAACAAAAGACCAGCGCCCGGTCACCACACCCCAACAAGAGAGCAGCGCCCGATCACCACACTAGACTAACGTGCGTATTGTTAAAGAGGATAAGAAAGGTTTGGCATGTGGCTTACAAGAGGGAGCTCTGTGTCCGATGGTTTCTTGGCTCAGATGTCATTATTCACTGCATGCTGTGAATGTGAGAGACGGCACCGTAGTCACCTCGACACTTTCTATCCAGCTGTTTTCGTGGACGTCTCTGCGCCGAGAGTAGCACGTTTGGGTGTTGTTTTCATAACGTGCACGGCAGTTGACAACTAGACAACATAACATGCACGGCAGTTGACAACTAGACAACATAACTTTCACGGCAGTTGACAACAAGACAACATAACGTGCACGGCAGTTGACAACTATACAACATAACGTGCACGGCAGTTGACAACTAGACAACATAACGTGCACGGCAGTTGACAACTAGACAACATAACGTGCACGGCAGATGACAACTAGACAACATAACATGCACGGCAGTTGACAACTAGACAACATAACATGCACGGCAGTTGACAGATCAGTACATCACGCAACAATGGAAACTGAACCGCTAGTCCAGTCACTCACAACACACTGACCAAAACCACAATCTCTCTTCCATGTAGCGTTCCCTGGCAACAGGCTGTGTTCAGACAGTCTGCCTGCGACGTGATTCACGTAGCAGTGATCTTCACGAAGATGAAACCAAGCATAGCACAGCAGCCTGAAGAACCTTGAATATGATGGAAGCTACTAAGGCACCCCACATAACGCTCTTTTCTGGCGCACAAAAGAGTACACTCACTCATTGTGGACATTAAACAACATAAAATGCCTCCTTGTTAAAAAAAAAAGCCAAACACTCGGTCAGATATACCCAAGTTCAAGGACAGTCTAACAACCGACCGGACTGAACCAGTACGTTTGTGTTTCTCCCCCATCCCGTCCTGATGGATGCACCGCTGAGAAGAGTCATTGAATGGCCTGACCAGCTGTGGCAGTTGTGTGGTATACCCAGTCTGCACATTATTCACAGTGTACGGCAGTAAACAGATAGGACCGGTAACAGCATGTTTCTGGGGGGGGGGGGGGGGCTGTCTTGTTGCGCCTGTTGTGAAATGGGATCATGAATCATCTTGTACATGACGTGAGGGTTTGGAACTTGTATCTGACGCGAGGGCTTGAAACTTGTACCTGACGTGAGGGGTTGGAACCTGATCACTTTGTACCTGACGTGAGGGGTTGGAACTTGTACCTGACGTGAGGGGTTGGAACTTCATCATCTTGTGTATGACGTGAGGGGTTGGAACCTGATCATCTTGTACATGACGTGAGGGGTTGGAACCTGATCATCTTGTACATGACGTGAGGGATTGAAACCTGATCAACTTGTACCTGACGTGAGGGGTTGGAACCTGATCATCTTGTACATGACGTGAGGGGTTGAAACCTGATCATCTTGTACCTGACGTGAGGGGTTGGAACATCATCATCTTGTACATGACGTAAGGGGTTGGAACTTGTACCTAACGTGAGGTGTTGGAACCTGATCATCTTGTACATGACGTGAGGGGTTGGAACTTGTACCTGACGTGAGGGGTTGGAACCTGATCATCTTGTACATGACGCGAGGGGTTGGAACCTGATCATCTTGTACATGACGCGAGGGGTTGGAACCTGATCATCTTGTACCTGACGTGAGGGATTGGAACTTGTACCTGACGTAAGGGGTTGGAACCTGATCATCTTGTACCTGACGTGAGGGGTTGGAACCTGATCATCTTGTACCGGACGTGAGGGGTTGGAACTTGTACCTGACGTGAGGGGTTGGAACTTGTACATGACGTGAGGGGTTGGAACCTGATCATCTTGTACATGACGTGAGGGGTTGGAACCTGATCATCTTGTACATGACGTGAGGGGTTAGAACTTCTACCTGACGTGAGGGGTTGGAACCTGTACCTGACGTGAGGGGTTGGAACTTGTACCTGGCGTGAGGGGTTGGAACTTTGTGTACCTGGCCCTAACGTGTTATGGAACCATGTTACACCTGAGCCTGACGTGAGATGGAATCAGGTTATACCTGACCCTGGCGTGAGATGTAATCATGTTACACCTGACGTGAGATAAAATCATGTTTCACCTGACGTGAGATGGGATCATGTTACACCTGACGTGAGATGGAATCATGTTACACCTGGCGTGAGATGGAATCATGTTACACCTGGCCTGAGATGGTATGTTACACATGACCTCAATGTGACGTCGGATCATGTTGCACCAGTCGTGACGTAGGATCATGTTATACCTGACCTCAATGTGACTTAGGATCATGTTATACCTGACCTCAATGTGACGTTGGATCATGTATCACCTGTCCCCAATGTGACGTGGGATCATGTATCACCTGTCCTCAATGTGACGTGGGATCATGTATCACCTGTCCTCAATGTGACGTGGGATCATGTATCACCTGTCCTCAATGTGACGTGGGATCATGTATCACCTGTCCCCAATGTGACGTGGGATCCTGTATCACCTGTCCCCAATGTGACGTGGGATCATGTATCACCTGTCCTCAATGTGACGTGGGATCATGTATCACCTGTCCTCAATGTGACGTGGGATCATGTATCACCTGTCCTCAATGTGACGTGGGATCATGTATCACCTGTCCTCAATGTGACGTGTGCTCATGTATCACCTGTCCCAAATGTGACGTGGGATTATGTTGCACCTGTATAGTGACTTGACTATATTATATCTCATTTGACGAGACATGCACTTTGTCTCAGGCAAGAATATTTCTAGTTAAATTAAGACATAAATAACCTAAATATATGACTTCGCTATATGATGACACAATCATGTGTCAAAATATGACTTCCCTAGGTGATAATTTCAGTCATCATCATGTAGCATGTCCTTTATAGAACCTCGCTCCCATCACAGTCTGCCTGAAAGAAACTCGTTCCCTTGCCAAAGCTCCAGCCTCCCCCACAGTCATACCCAGGCACTCCTGGATATCTTGGTGCCATCGTCTTCTTGGTCTACCCCTTCAAATTTTGCCTGGTACCATACCTTCCATCACTGTTCTCTCGAGACCGTTGTGTCTCTTGATGTGCCCAAAGTATTTGCATTTTCTAGCCAACATGAAATTGATAAATCAGTTCTCCTCTATGCTCAACTCTTGTCGAATGTCTATATTTGACTTTTTCTCTGTCCAGGCTATTCTGAGGATATTTCTGTAACATTTTGACTCGAAGGATTCGATTCTTTGTCTGTAAGTTTTGGTAATCGTCCATGATTCACAGCCATAAGCTGCTACAGGAAAAACACAGGCTCTCAAGACTTTTACTTTTATCATTTTGTTGGTGCTCTGTCATAATTTCCTCAGGCTGTTCAGTCTCTGCATTGCCATATCTAGTCTTCTGATTTCTTTCGAGCAGTCGCCATTTTTGTCATTGTGTGAGTGACCTGATCTATTTCCTCACCACCCACTGTAAATTTATGCTGACGTGTTTTGTCGGTGGTCATTATCTTTGTGTTATTTATGTTTATAAACAGGTTTTGATCTTTACTATGTCCACTTACGGCTTTCAGTCATGTGTCACAAATATGACTTTGTTAGCCCCTGTCCAAATAATCTACCAGAATATATGACCATGCTAGCTCCTGTCCCAATCATGTGACACACCAGCCAACAAAGACATGTTTATCAGCCACAAGACCAGGTATACACACCAACCAACGTAAGCATTTATCAGCCACAAGACCAGGTATACACACCAGGCAACGTAAGCATTTATCAGCCACAAGACCAGGTATACACTCCAGCCAACGTAAGCATTTATCAGCCACAAGATTAGGTATACACACCAGCCAACGTAAGCATTTATCAGCCACAAGACCAGGTATACACACCAGCCAACGTAAGCATTTATCAGCCACAAGACCAGGTATACACACCAGCCAACGTAAGCATTTATCAGCCACAAGACCAGGTATACACACACCAACCAACGTAAGCATTTATCAGCCACAAGACCAGGTATACACACCAACCAACGTAAGCATTTATCAGCCACAAGACCAGGTATACACACACCAACCAACGTAAGCATTTATCAGCCACAAGACCAGGTATGCACACACCAGCCAACGTAAGCATTTATCAGCCACAAGACCAGGTATGCACACACCAGCCAACGTAAGCATTTATCAGCCACAAGACCAGGTATGCACACACCAACCAACCTAAACATTTATCAGCCACAAGACCAGGTATGCACACACCAACCAACCTAAACATTTATCAGCCACAAGACCAGGTATGCATACAGCAACCAACCTAAACATTTATCAGCCACAAGATCAGGTATGCACACACCAATCAACCTAAACATTTATCAGCCACAAGACCAGGTATGCACACCTTTGTAACATCCTTTTATGGTGTGTAGTGCATGAGCTGCTATAGGTAACCATGTGAAACATCGCTGTCTTGTTTGATCCAGTGCACGTCAAATCATCGTTATAATAATTGACACCGCCCACCACACTGACTGGTGTAACGTTGCTGGCAGTGTGGCACAGAAAGCAGCACTCGTAGCTGCAGTGCACGTCACATCATCGTTATAATAATTGACACCGCCCACCACACTGACTGGTGTAACGTTGCTGGCAGTGTGGCACAGAAAGCAGCACTCGTAGCTGCAGGTCGCCTCACATCAAACCGCCAACGCTACTAGTCTGGAATGCCCGTTTGCTCATATCAAGACTAACACGTGTCTCAACCTGGGAACATAAGTGGGGGAGCTTTTATTTTGCTGGCGGGGGGGGGGGGGGGGGGGGGAAGATGCTGGGCGCCATGACAGCTATCAAGTATATTTTAACTCAAATGTCCGAACTGCGGCTGAACTTTGCTGCTTATTGGCTTGAAAATCAAAATAATGTCCAGATGTGTTGATGATAGTTCATGTTGCTAATCATGATAACAACTGATGAATGATTGTAACAGCTAGCTGGTCTTCTCTTTCATTAGCATCCTCATCTTTACCGTCAGGGGTTTGTGCTGTCGTTTTCTAGTCAACTCAAATAAGACCTTGCCTGCTGCATCGGAGTATTAAGTAGACTCGAGAGTACAACTCAAGGTCTCTCCTTCATTCCTGCTACATCACATTAGGAGGGGTAGGTAAACACATCTGGTGTCTCTCATTCCATCCATATGTGTTTTCTCAGACCTCTTTTGTGTGGTAGAGTTATAGAGATACTCGAGTCAAGCCTCTCTTGTGTGGTAGAGTTATAGAGATACTCGAGACAAGCCTCTCTTGTGTGGTAGAGTTATAGAGATACTCGAGACAAGCCTCTCTTGTGTGTTAGAGTTATAGAGATACTCGAGTCAGACCTCTCATGTGTGGTAGAGTTATAGAGATACTCGAGTCAAGCCTCTTTTGTGTGGTAGAGTTATAGAGATACTTGAGTCAGACCTCTCTTGTGTTGTATTCAGTTTGTCAGTTGATTGTATTTGATGAAATAGTTGAAGAACATGCCTACTGCTAATGATCAGGACATTAACCTGGTTCTGTCTCTCCAAGTATCAGCACTGACATTATTGTGTCTTGTCTGTCTGCAGGAAGATGCTGTCTAGGGACATTAACCTGGTTCTGTCTCTCCAAGTATCAGCACTGACATTATTGTGTCTTGTCTGTCTGCAGGAAGATGCTGTCTAGGGACATTAGCCTGGTTCTGTCTCTCCACATGTCAGCACTGACATTATTGTGTCTTGTCTGTCTGCAGGAAGATGCTGTCTAGGGACATTAGCCTGGTTCTGTCTCTCCACATGTCAGCACTGACATTATTGTGTCTTGTCTGTCTGCAGGAAGATGCTGTCTATGACATTAGCCTGGTTCTGTCTCTCCACATGTCAGCACTGACATTATTGTGTCTTGTCTGTCTGCAGGAAGATGCTGTCTAGGGACATCAGCCTGGTTCTGTCTCTCCACATGTCAGCACTGACATTATTGTGTCTTGTCTGTCTGTAGGAAGATGCTGTCTAGGGACATTAGCCTGGTTCTGTCTCTCCACATGTCAGCACTGACATTATTGTGTCTTGTCTGTCTGTAGGAAGATGCTCGTCACTTCTTCACACTGGCTGGCCATGCTGATGAAGGCGAGATGTCGTCAGAACTTTCTGGAATCATGAAACGGCTATGGAAAGATGTAGGAGTTCAGTCCTGCTTTGGTCGGTCTCGAGAGTATCAACTCAATGACTCTGCAGAATAGTGAGTAGTCAGTTTTCTTAGTCCAAGTGTCGATAGTCATGGATATCACAAACAAAACATTTACAAATATATGATTGAATATTATGTTATCTTTGACAACAAGACATTAAATGCAGTTTGATATCGGATAGTCCATGGTTCTCTGTGTGATCTTTACATAGTCTCTGCATTTGTTGTGTTGAATTGTCTGTTGTACCAGTTGTCTGTTGTATTAGTTGTCTTGTCTTGTACTAGTTGTCTGTTGTACTAGTTGACTGATGTACTAGTTGTCTGTTGTATTAGTAGTCTGTTGTACTAGTTGTCTGTTGTACTAGTTGTCTTGTACTATTGTCTTGTACTATTGTCTGTTTTATTAGTTGTCTGTTGTACTAGTTGTCTGTTAGTACTAGTTGTCTTGTACTAGTTGTCTGTTAGTACTAGTTGTGTATTAGTATTAGTTGTCTGTTAGTACTAGTTGTCTGTTAGTATTAGTTGTCTGTTAGTATTAGTTGTCTGTTGTATTAGTTGTCTGTTGTATTAGTTGTCTGTTAGTACTAGTTGTCTGTTAGTATTAGTTGTCTGTTAGTACTAGTTGTCTGTTAGTACTAGTTGTCTGTTAGTATTAGTTGTCTGTTAGTACTAGTTGTCTGTTAGTATTAGTTGTCTGTTAGTACTATTTGTCTGTTAGTATTAGTTGTCTGTTAGTATTAGTTGTCTGTTAGTATTAGTTGTCTGTTGTATTAGTTGTCTGTTGTATTAGTTGTCTGTTAGTACTAGTTGTCTGTTAGTATTAGTTGTCTGTTAGTATTAGTTGTCTATTAGTATTAGTTGTCTGTTAGTACTAGTTGTCTGTTAGTATTAGTTGTCTGTTGTATTAGTTGTCTGTTAGTACTAGTTGTCTGTTGTATTAGTTGTCTGTTAGTACTAGTTGTCTGTTGTATTAGTTGTCTGTTAGTATTAGTTGTCTGTTGTATTAGTTGTCTGTTAGTACTAGTTGTCTGTTGTATTAGTTGTCTGTTGTATTAGTTGTCTGTTAGTATTAGTTGTCTGTTAGTATTAGTTGTCTGTTGGTATTAGTTGTCTGTTAGTATTAGTTGTCTGTAGTATTAGTTGTCTGTTAGTATTAGTTGTCTGTTTGTATTAGTTGTCTGTTTGTATTAGTTGTCTGTTTGTATTAGTTGTCTGTTAGTACTAGTTGTCTGTAGTATTAGTTGTCTGTAGTATTAGTTGTCTGTTAGTATTAGTTGTCTGTAGAATTAGTTGTCTGTTGTATTAGTTGTCTGTTGTATTAGTTGTCTGTTGTATTAGTTGTCTGTTGTATTAGTTGTCTGTAGTATTAGTTGTCTGTTGTATTAGTTGTCTGTTGTATTAGTTGTCTGTAATATTAGTTGTCTGTAATATTAGTTGTCTGTAGTATTAGTTGTCTGTTGTATTAGTTGTCTGTAGTATTAGTTGTCTGTTGTATTAGTTGTCTGTTGTATTAGTTGTCTGTTAGTACTGGTTGTCTGTTGTATTAGTTGTCTGTAGTATTAGTTGTCTGTTGTATTAGTTGTCTGTTAGTACTAGTTGTCTGTTGTATTAGTTGTCTGTAGTATTAGTTGTCTGTAGTATTAGTTGTCTGTTGTATTAGTTGTCTGTTGTATTAGTTGTCTGTAGTACTAGTTGTCTGTAGTATTAGTTGTCTGTTAGTATTAGTTGTTTGTAGTATTAGTTGTCTGTTGTATTAGTTGTCTGTAGTATTAGTTGTCTGTTGTATTAGTTGTCTGTTGTATTAGTTGTCTGTAGTATTAGTTGTCTGTTGTATTAGTTGTCTGTAGTATTAGTTGTCTGTTGTATTAGTTGTCTGTAGTATTAGTTGTCTGTAGTATTAGTTGTCTGTTGTATTAGTTGTCTGTTGTATTAGTTGTCTGTTGTATTAGTTGTCTGTTGTATTAGTTGTCTGTTGTATTAGTTGTCTGTTGTATTAGTTGTCTGTTGTATTAGTTGTCTGTTAGTACTAGTTGTCTGTTAGTATTAGTTGTCTGTTAGTATTAGTTGTCTATTAGTATTAGTTGTCTGTTAGTACTAGTTGTCTGTTAGTATTAGTTGTCTGTTGTATTAGTTGTCTGTTAGTACTAGTTGTCTGTTGTATTAGTTGTCTGTTAGTACTAGTTGTCTGTTGTATTAGTTGTCTGTTGTATTAGTTGTCTGTCTGTTAGTACTAGTTGTCTGTTGTATTAGTTGTCTGTTGTATTAGTTGTCTGTTAGTATTAGTTGTCTGTTAGTATCAGTTGTCTGTTGTATTAGTTGTCTGTTGGTATTAGTTGTCTGTTGGTATTAGTTGTCTGTTAGTATTAGTTGTCTGTAGTATTAGTTGTCTGTTAGTATTAGTTGTCTGTTAGTATTAGTTGTCTGTTAGTACTAGTTGTCTGTAGTATTAGTTGTCTGTAGTATTAGTTGTCTGTTAGTATTAGTTGTCTGTTAGTATTAGTTGTCTGTAGTATTAGTTGTCTGTTGTATTAGTTGTCTGTTGTATTAGTTGTCTGTTGTATTAGTTGTCTGTAGTATTAGTTGTCTGTTGTATTAGTTGTCTGTAGTATTAGTTGTCTGTTGTATTAGTTGTCTGTTGTATTAGTTGTCTGTTGTATTAGTTGTCTGTTGTATTAGTTGTCTGTTGTATTAGTTGTCTGTTGTATTAGTTGTCTGTTAGTACTAGTTGTCTGTTGTATTAGTTGTCTGTTGTATTAGTTGTCTGTTGTATTAGTTGTCTGTAGTATTAGTTGTCTGTTGTATTAGTTGTCTGTTGTACTAGTTGTCTGTAGTACTAGTTGTCTGTAGTATTAGTTGTCTGTAGTATTAGTTGTCTGTAGTATTAGTTGTCTGTTGTATTAGTTGTCTGTAGTACTAGTTGTCTGTAGTATTAGTTGTCTGTTGTATTAGTTGTCTGTAGTATTAGTTGTCTGTTGTATTAGTTGTCTGTTGTATTAGTTGTCTGTTGTATTAGTTGTCTGTAGTATTAGTTGTCTGTTGTATTAGTTGTCTGTAGTATTAGTTGTCTGTTGTATTAGTTGTCTGTTGTATTAGTTGTCTGTAGTATTAGTTGTCTGTTGTATTAGTTGTCTGTAGTATTAGTTGTCTGTTGTATTAGTTGTCTGTTGTATTAGTTGTCTGTTGTATTAGTTGTCTGTTGTATTAGTTGTCTGTAGTATTAGTTGTCTGTTGTATTAGTTGTCTGTTAGTACTAGTTGTCTGTTGTATTAGTTGTCTGTAGTATTAGTTGTCTGTTGTATTAGTTGTCTGTTGTATTAGTTGTCTGTAGTATTAGTTGTCTGTTGTATTAGTTGTCTGTTGTATTAGTTGTCTGTTGTATTAGTTGTCTGTTGTATTAGTTGTCTGTTGTATTAGTTGTCTGTAGTATTAGTTGTCTGTTGTATTAGTTGTCTGTTAGTACTAGTTGTCTGTTGTATTAGTTGTCTGTAGTATTAGTTGTCTGTTGTATTAGTTGTCTGTTAGTATTAGTTGTCTGTAGTATTAGTTGTCTGTAGTATTAGTTGTCTATTGTATTAGTTGTCTGTAGTATTAGTTGTCTGTTGTATTAGTTGTCTGTAGTATTAGTTGTCTGTTGTATTAGTTGTCTGTTGTATTAGTTGTCTGTAGTATTAGTTGTCTGTTGTATTAGTTGTCTGTAGTATTAGTTGTCTGTTGTATTAGTTGTCTGTTGTATTAGTTGTCTGTAGTATTAGTTGTCTGTTGTATTAGTTGTCTGTTGTATTAGTTGTCTGTTGTATTAGTTGTCTGTTGTATTAGTTGTCTGTTGTATTAGTTGTCTGTTGTATTAGTTGTCTGTTGTATTAGTTGTCTGTTGTATTAGTTGTCTGTAGTATTAGTTGTCTGTTGTATTAGTTGTCTGTAGTATTAGTTGTCTGTTGTATTAGTTGTCTGTTGTATTAGTTGTCTGTTGTATTGGTTGTCTGTAGTATTAGTTGTCTGTTGTATTAGTTGTCTGTTGTATTAGTTGTCTGTTGTATTAGTTGTCTGTTGTATTAGTTGTCTGTTGTATTAGTTGTCTGTTGTATTAGTTGTCTGTTGTATTAGTTGTCTGTAGTATTAGTTGTCTGTTGTATTAGTTGTCTGTTGTATTAGTACAACAACCCTTTGAACAACGAACAACCCAGCTCTCTTCTCCTTCCACCACCAGCTATCTGAATGCTTTGGACAGAATATCAGCACCTGGCTATATCCCCACAGAACAGGATGTGCTGCGTACCAGAGTTAAAACAACGGGGATTGTGGAAACCCATTTCACATTCAAAGACCTACACTTCAAGTGAGAATCAGATATACGATTTGTTTCATGATCATCTATCCTGTATAGTGCCATTGTTGGTTGAGCTGACTAGAACGAGAATTCTATGGATACATTTTCATGTTTATTTCTTTATTTTGACATTTCAGGTTTAGATGTGGGACCACTTGTCGTGAAGTAGTCATGGGGGAAGAATCTACATTGCAGGCATTCAGCAAACACTATCTCAGCTATCTTATCAAAAGGCAAACTGCAGGTGTGGCCTACATGTTCAAAATGAAAGAATGGACCACAAAAGGCAAACTGCAGGTGTAGCCTACATGTTCAAAATGAAGGAATGGACCACAAAAGGCAAACTGCAGGTGTAGCCTACATGTTCAAAATGAAAGAATGGACCACAAAAGGCAAACTGCAGGTGTAGCCTACATGTTCAAAATGAAAGAACGGACAGAAAAAGGCAAACTGGACCAACTGAATATAATCCAATGTTTCATTAATCACAAGTTTAAATGTCTTCTTCTCCCCCAACCTCTCTCTTCCTCAAGCCCAAAGGCAAGTTTGTCATCCTCTGAGTCCCTCCTCCCCCACTCCCCAGTCCAGCAGCAAGTTTGTCATCCTCTCCTCCTCCCCCCAGCCCAGCAGAAGATGTGTCATCCTCTCCTCCTCCCCCCCAGTCCAGCAGTAAGTTTGTCATCCTCTAAGCCATAGTTAATGGTGTTTAATGTTGTTAATTGTTTTTATGTGGACTGCATACCCAATTGAGGCAGATGGTAAACAGTTGTTTTTTATGTGGACTGCATATCCAATTGAGGCAGATGGTAAACAGTTGCCATAATGCATCAGACACACTATATCAGCGCAGGTGATGAGGTTATCTGGAAGCACAAGACACAGAAACATGCACATTGTCTTCTAGAAGGTTCCATCACTGCAGTCTGGAACCCAGCAGCTCTGCTTGATTTTTGTGGAAATTCCAGATCTTGACCTAGATCATTCAGTTCACTCTAGGCATGTGGCTGTGCAGACTCGTCATTAGTCACCAGATCAGGATCTCTTGATGTAGATGCTTTCACGTGGGATGGCTGTCCACTGGCATTATCTTCTTCATCATCCAGGGTATAAAATGGGTCTGGAGCAGGAAGTCCTTCCCGTGAGGCACTGGCCATGTAGCAGAGGGAATATTCAGATAGGTCATACACCACTAAGACACATGTCCAAAAGGAGGAGTTATGCCACAGTAACAATCAGTCAAATGGTTTTTTGATATCCTCCCCACACATTGGAACTGCAAAACACATCGATCGTTCTGTTTGGTCATCCAGCAACACAGATTCATTGCACATTATTGACAAAATACATGTGGGACCCAGTCCAGTCACATGATTGACAAAATATGTGTGGATCCCGGTCCTGTCATAGGATTGACAAAATATGCGTGGGACCCAGTCCTGTCACAGGATTGACAACGTATGTGTGGGACCCAGTCCTGTCACAGGATTGACAACATGTGTGGGACGCAGTACTGGTACAGGATTGACAACATGTGCGGGACCCAGTACTGGTCCTGTCACAGAATTGACAACATATTTCAATATCATCAGTGTAATGAGTCACCTTTGTGGAGCAAAGTTATTTGTCCTCAATATATACATAAATAATGGCCACTGTTGGTACATTCATGAGGATTCTTGAATTGTCTAAACTCACAGGGTCCACAGCACAAATGATGACTGGTAGATCTGGTTGCAATAACTGCTACAGAATGAGCAATCCAATTTTGATGTTCAAGGATATCTGTGGGAAATCCAGTTCTGGGGATATAGAGAACTGGGTCATTTGTGTTGGGAAGATGGAGCCACCAACCTGTTGGACCCTCCCCCTCCCCATCTTGAGTCCATTTGTGATTTAAAGTTCATATTCCCGACCAGCACTCCAAATTAGTTCTTTTCTCAGCATCTACTTTTGTCTACGTTACATTTTTTATGTCCGTGATCATAAATGAAATAATGAAAGACATGTGTTGAGATTATTCTAGAAGGCAGAGAAACATGAAGTTGTCCATGAATTCCCCCAAAGCGAGAACATTAAGTTGCCTGCCAACTGGTTGCAGTGAGATTGATAAATGCCATTTGCTGACAACAATCAAGAATGAATTTTCACTGTGAAAACCATATTAGAGGAAATAGAGACAAAACTTGTTGTGGTTGTTAAAGACAAAACTGGTTGTGGGTGTTAGAGACAAAACTGGTTGTGGTTGTTAGAGACATCTGGTTGTGGGTGTTAGAGACAAAACTGGTTGTGGGTGTTAGAGACAAAACTGGTTGTGGGTGTGAGAGACAAAACTTGTTGTGGTTGTTAAAGACAAAACTGGTTGTGGGTGTTAGAGACAAAACTGGTTGTGGGTGTTAGAGACAAAACTGGTTGTGTGTGTTAGAGACATCTGGTTGTGGGTGTGAGACACATCTGGTTGTGGGTGTGAGAGACATCTGGTTGTGGGTGTGAGAGACATCTGGTAGTGGGTGTGAGAGACAATACTGGTTGTGGGTATTAGAGACATCTGGTTGTGGGTGTTAGAGACAATACTGGTTGTGGGTGTTAGAGACATCTGGTTGTGGGTGTGAGACACATCTGGTTGTGGGTGTGAGACACATCTGGTTGTGGGTGTGAGAGACATCTGGTTGGGGGTGTGAGAGACAAAACTGGTTGTGGGTGTTAGAGACAAAACTGGTTGTGGGTGTTAGAGACATCTGGTTGTGGGTGTGAGAGACATCTGGTTGTAGGTGTGAGAGACATCTGGTTGTGGGTGTGAGAGACATCTGGTTGTAGGTGTGAGAGACATCTGGTTGTGGGTGTGAGAGACAAAACTGGTTGTAGGGAGGTTAGAGACAAAACTGTTCAACCTTACTAGTCTATTTATACATGCTTAGAATCCGTTTGTAATTGCAGAATGTTTGACGTGGGAGGTCAGAGGTCAGAGAGGAAGAAATGGATTCATTGTTTTGAGGGCGTGACTGCTATTATCTTCATCGTGGCCATGAGTGAATACGACCTGACGCTGGCCGAGGACCAGGAGATGGTGGGTCTGGCGTGTGGGTTTGGGTCCAGGCATCGGCGGTATGGGGTTCGGGTCAGGTGTCAGTGGTGTGTGGGTTTAGGGTCCAGTCATTAGTGGTGTGTGGGTCTGGGTCCAGGCATCCACTTGTCTATGTTTGTTTCTCACCTCTTGTCCATGTTTTCTTCTCACCTCTTGTCTCTGTTTCCTTCTCTTCTCATGTCTATGTATCAGGTGTCAGTGGTGTGTGGGTTTGAATCAAGTGTCAGTTGTGTGTGGGTTCGGATCTGACACCGGTCTGTCTTCATGTCAGGCACTACATCAATTACACCTTATTCCTTCTGGGCCTGTCTAGAATTGAGATGATTGACAGTCTCTCTTTTCCCATTCTCAATTTTGGACAGTTCTTGAACTGATTAGACTTGACACACCTTGGTTGCCATTCAAGCATTGTTTTCACATTCCACAGACTCCCATTATAGGCTAGTGCTATGGGATGTCTTATTTATATCTAGTGGGATGTCTTATTTATATTTAGCGGGATGTCTTATTTATGTCTCATGGGATGTCTTATTTATATCTAGTGAGATGTCTTATTTATATTTAGCGGGATGTCTTATTTATGTCTCATGGGATGTCTTATTTATATCTAGCAGGATGTCTTATTTATATTTGGTTTTTATCTAGTGGCACATGTGACACATAAGCAGAGATAATTGATCTATAAAGATGTTTAAAGACTTGCTGAAAGAAATGATGAATCTATTTATTGATCTATAAAGCTATTTAAAGACTTGCTAAGGAAATGATGAATCTATTTATTGATCTATAAAGCTATTTAAAGACTTGCTAAGGAAATGATGAATCTATTTATTCAGAACCGTATGATGGAGAGTATGAAGCTGTTTGACTCTATCTGCAACAACAAGTGGTTCACAGAGACCTCTATCATCCTCTTCTTGAACAAGAAAGACCTTTTTGAGGAGAAGATTAAGAAGTCACCACTCAAAATCTGTTTCCCAGAGTACACAGGTGAGGTTTAGGGCTGCTCAGATCCCAGAGTACACAGGTGATTTTGTTCAGATCCCAGAGTACACGAGAGGTTGTTCAGATCCCAGAGTACACAGGTGAGGTTGCTCAGATCCCAGAGTACACAGGTGAGATTGTTCAGATACCAGAGTACACATGTGAGGTTGCTCAGATCCCAGAGTACACATGTAAGATTGTTCAGATCCCAGAGTACACAGGTGAGGTTGTTCAGATCCCAGAGTACACAGGTGAGGCTGCTTAGATCCCAGAGTACACAAGTGAGGTTTAGGGCTGCTCAGATCCCAGAGTACACAGGTGAGGTTGCTCAGATAACAGAGTACACAGGTGAGGCTGTTCAGATCCCAGAGTACACAGGTGAAGTTTAGGGTTGCTCAGATCCCAGAGTACACAAGTGAGGTTGCTCAGATCACAGAGTACACAGGTGAGGTTTTTCAGATCCTAGAGTACAAATGTGAGGTTATTCAGATACCATAGTACACAGGTGAGCTTATTCAGATACCACAGTACACAGGTGAGGTTATTCAGATACCACAGTACACATGTGAGGTTATTCAGATACCACAGTACACATGTGAGGTTGTTCAGATACCACAGTACACATGTGAGGTTGTTCAGATACCACAGTACACATGTTAGGTTATTCAGATACCACAGTACACATGTGAGGTTATTCAGATACCACAGTACACATGTGAGGTTGTTCAGATACAACAGTATGAGGTTCAGTAAAATAAACAAAAAAAGTAAAGTAACCCATAGCAATACTGCCGTAGGGGTGTAAGGTATTAGAGATCCCCACGTTTCAAAGGCTTGGCTATTTGAGGGCGGTAGCCATCTCTTCTCTTTCGTTGCTTTTACTTCCTGGACTGAACCGGTACTCATTTAAGGCTGGATCGACCTGGGTATCGTTGCAGTCTGGAAAAAAAATTTCCTCCTTAACTGGGGAAAGAACCCAGGACCACTCAGATGCGAAGCTCCAATAGCCATTTTTCAGCCAGACGCGTTTCTTGGAGGGTGACGATGTCAACATGAAGCCTTTTGAGCACCTCGTTTATGATTGGGGAACATGGTTGGTCACCTGGCAGAGTTCCCTCTGGTCGTGGAGCACACGTTCCAGCAGCCAAACTGCTTCTTTGCTATGGGTTGATTTCTGACGTGATCTCTTTAACGCCTGCCTGGGCATATTGATACGAGGACAGCTGTTGCCCAGTCAGCAGATTCCCCATCTCCAGCAGTCGGTGTATCAAAGGGAATGACAAGTCGACACAACTTGGCACCGCAGGAGTTGTCAGACTGGCATGGACTAAGGGACTTTGGCGACTGATTTGTTCTGTGGGCTAACTCCCAAGGCCTTTTCCACAAGTGGATATAACCGCAAGGCAGCAAATGTAAAGTGCTGAGGTTGCTGAAAATACAAGCAGAGATAACAAAGTTGACAGTGAAGACACTAGCGCAAGCCAGGACACCAATTGGAACTGATGTGCCTTCTAAGATAGGCACAGTGTCAGTGAACACAGAAATAAGACAATTCCAAGTAATCCATGTTTCTATCATTGACAACAAGCTGATCGTTTAGTCCTACAACGCAGATCTGGTTAAACAGACAGCAGCTAGAAATACCCTGCTTCCAGCAACCCTAAATACCCTGCTTCCAACAACCCTATTATACCCTGCTTCCAGCAACCCTATTATACCCTGCTTCCAGCAACCCTATTATATCCTGCTTCCAGCAACCCTATTATACCCTGCTTCCAGCAACCCTATTATATCCTGCTTCCAGCAACCCTATTATACCCTGCTTCCAGCAACCCTATTATACCCTGCTTCCAGCAACCCTAAATACCCTGCTTCCAGCAACCCTATTATACCCTGCTTCCAGCAACCCTATTATACCCTGCTTCCAGCAACCCTATTATACCCTGCTTCCAGCAACCCTATTATACCCTGCTTCCAGCAACCCTATTATATCCTGCTTCCAGCAACCCTATTATACCCTGCTTCCAGCAACCCTATTATACCCTGCTTCCAGCAACCCTATTATACCCTGCTTCCAGCAACCCTATTATACCCTGCTTCCAGCAACCCTATTATATCCTGCTTCCAGCAACCCTATTATACCCTGCTTCCAGCAACCCTATTATATCCTGCTTCCAGCAACCCTATTATACCCTGCTTCCAGCAACCCTATTATACCCTGCTTCCAGCAACCCTATTATACCCTGCTTCCAGCAACCCTATTATACCCTGCTTCCAGCAACCCTATTATACCCTGCTTCCAGCAACCCTATTATATCCTGCTTCCAGCAACCCTATTATACCCTGCTTCCAGCAACCCTATTATACCCTGCTTCCAGCAACCCTATTATACCCTGCTTCCAGCAACCCTATTATACCCTGCTTCCAGCAACCCTATTATATCCTGCTTCCAGCAACCCTATTATATCCTGCTTCCAGCAACCCTATTATACCCTGCTTCCAGCAACCCTATTATACCCTGCTTCCAGCAACCCTATTATACCCTGCTTCCAGCAACCCTATTATACCCTGCTTCCAGCAACCCTATTATATCCTGCTTCCAGCAACCCTATTATATCCTGCTTCCAGCAACCCTATTATATCCTGCTTCCAGCAACCCTAAATACCCTGCTTCCAGCAACCCTATTATATCCTGCTTCCAGCAACCCTATTATATCCTGCTTCCAGCAACCCTATTATATCCTGCTTCCAGCAACCCTAAATACCCTGCTTCCAGCAACCCTATTATATCCTGCTTCCAGCAACCCTATTATACCCTGCTTCCAGCAACCCTATTATATCCTGCTTCCAGCAACCCTATTATACCCTGCTTCCAGCAACCCTATTATACCCTGCTTCCAGCAACCCTATTATACCCTGCTTCCAGCAACCCTATTATATCCTGCTTCCAGCAACCCTATTATACCCTGCTTCCAGCAACCCTATTATACCCTGCTTCCAGCAACCCTATTATACCCTGCTTCCAGCAACCCTATTATATCCTGCTTCCAGCAACCCTATTATACCCTGCTTCCAGCAACCCTATTATATCCTGCTTCCAGCAACCCTATTATACCCTCCTTCAGCAACCCTAAATACCACACTTCCAGGAACCCTAAATACCCTGCTTCCAACAACCGTAAATACCAGTAGTGGGTATCCGGACTCTCTATTTGAAGGTCGATGTAAATCTAGTTTATAGCTATGGACGAACCAAATAAATGTTTTCAGTCTGTTGCAGAGTACACAAAAAGGCACCACCATCTTGGTTTCTATATATGACATCAACAAACTATACTACCACACTTTTACATACTGACACCCACTAACAGACCCCCCCACCCCTTACTGACACCCACTAACAGACCACTCACTGACACCCACTAACAGAACCCCCACCCCTCACTGACACCCCCAACTGACCCCCCATAACAGGACACCTCCCACTGACACCCACTATCAGACGCCACTGACACCCACTAACAGGACCCCACCCCTCACTGACACCCACTAACAGACCCTGCACCCCCCAGTGACACCCATTAACAGACACACCCCCCCCCCCCCCCCCCCCCCTCACTGACACTTACTAACAGACCCCTCACTGACACCCACTAACAGAACCTGCACCCCCCAGTGACACCCATTAACAGATCCCCCACTGACACCCATTAACAGGACCCATCTCCCACTGACACCCACTATCAGACCTCCCACTGACACCACTAAAAGACACACAACCCCCCCCCCCCCCCCCCCCCCCCCTCTCACTGACCCTCACTAACAGGACACACCATCTCCCACTGACACCCACAAAAAGACACCCCCCCCCCCCCTTCTCTCGCTGACACTCACTAACAGACGCCCACCTCCCACTGACACTCACTAACAGGGAACCCCCCCCCCCCCCTCCTTCCACTGACACCCACTAACAGGACACACCCCTCCCACTGACACCCCCCTCCCACTTACACCCACTAACACGTGTCCTTCTCTGTTTACCAGGTGCCAACACCTATGAGGAGGCTGCAGCCTACATACAGCTGCAGTTTGAGAACCTCAACAAGAAGAAAGACACTAAGGAGATTTACTCACACTTCACCTGTGCCACGGACACCAACAACGTTCAGTTTGTGTTTGACGCTGTCACCGACGTCATCATCAAGAACAACCTCAAGGACTGTGGCCTGTTCTAGTGTGGTCAGTTTCTGCATCTACTTCACTGTTCACACATGACACACGGTCTTGGTAGTCTTTCCTAGTGTAGTGTCCCCCATCTACAGTAATTCTATCCTAGCGCACGCCCTCCCGCATCTACAGGAAGTCTATCCTAGCACCCCATATCTAGAGGAAATCTCCTAGGGTAGTGTTCCCCATCTACAGGAAGTCTGTCCTAGCCCTAATCTACGAGAAGTGTTTCCTAGCCCCGGGGGAACTGAGACGCTAGTCTAGTCAGGCACATAATACTGACCAGGACGTCGTGTCAGGGTCAATACACTGACCAAGACCACAATCTCTTTTCCATGTAACGTTCTCTGGAAACGGGCTATTTTTAAGGCAGCCTGGCTGACGAAATGTGGATTGGTGTGATCCCTGTAGTAGTGAGCGCCACACAGATGAAGCCAAGCATAGCACAACCGCCTGAGGGACCACGGTCCACTTTCCTCACATCCCGAGCATGCTGATAAAGGTGGACCGTGGTCCCTCAGGCGGTTGTGCTATGCTTGGCTTCATCTGCGTGGCGGTCACTACTACAGGGATCACGTCGATCCACATTCATCAACATGCTCAGGATGTGAGGAAAGTTACTACAACCTGCCACTTAACGTCATCTTCAGGGCGCACAAAACAGTTACACTCATTGTGGGCATTAAACAACAAACATCACCATCCTAGCACCCATCTACAGGAAGTCTGTCCTAACCCCCATCTACAGGAACTCTATCCTAGCCCCCATCTACAGGAACTCTATCCTAGCCCCCATCTACAGGAACTCTATCCTAGCACCCATCTACAGGAACTCTATCCTAGCACCCAGCTACAGGAAATCTATCCTAGCCCCCAGCTACAGGAAGTCTATCCTAGCACCCATCTACAGAAAGTTTTGCTGGGGTTTCATTTGAGGTGATTTGTTTTTGGTAATATAACTTAACTTAACTTAATGTCTTTATACTGGTTTAGAAGATTGCAGAGTCTGTATACAACCAGTTACATTTGCATTACCCTACTCTAAAAGCAATGCACATCCAATTTATTCTTAAATGCATGAATTGTCTCTGCCTACACTACTTCCTGTGCCAATGCATTCTAAGCATTCACCACTCTCTGACTAAAAAAATATTTCCTAATATCTAATCTGGACCTTTCTTTAGTTAATTTGTAGCTATGCCCTCTTGTTCTTGTAGGTGATTGTATTTTGAAAAAACTTGTTATAGTCTAATTAATCCGTTACTTTGATTATCTTATAAACCTGTATTGTCATCTCAAATTCCTCTCTTTTCTAGACACTAGGCCGGTTTTTCTGAGTCTTTCCTCATAACTGTAATTCTGGAATCTCAATATCAGCTTTGTCGCTCTTTTTTGTATTCTTTCCAGCATGTTTATATCTCCTCTACAATAAGGACTCCACACCTGTACACAGTACTCCAATCTAGGTATAACTAATGCTTTATACAGTTTGACGATCACTTCCTTGCTTCTATGTTTGTTTCATTTTGTCATACCTAACATTACATTTACCTTTTTCACTGCTACCTTAACTTGCTACCTTAACTTGCTCACTCACTTTACCTGTATGATCTATTATAACCCCTAGGTCCCTTTCCTTATCTATCTTTCTAATATTGTTCTCTCCCATTCTGTAATTATGTTCCATATTGGATCTACCCATGTGGAGGACTGTACATTTATCTACATTAAACTACATTTGCCAGCTTACAGACCATTCTGAAATATTATCTAAATCCGACTTCAATATATCCACTTCCGCTTTAGAAGAGACACTACTGCATAGTTTTGTGTCATCAGCAAATTTTGCAATCATGTATCTTATATCAATGTCCAAATCATTTATATATCAAGAACAAAATTGGTCCCAAAACCGAGCCCTGTGTCACTCCACTTTTCACTTCACACCACTCAGAGTACTCCTTATTTATGCCCACCCTCTGCCTTCTTCCCATTAACCAATTTTCAATCCATTTGGCAACTTCCCCACCTATTCCATATGATTTTAACTTTAGAAATAATCTTTTATGAGGTACTCTATAAAAGGCCTTTGCAAAATCTAGATAAATATCGTCCACTGGCTCCCCTTTATCTATCATTTTAGTAACCTCCTCCATGAATTCTAATAGATTTGTTAAGCACGATCTCCCTCTAGTAAACCCATTCTATTTCTGATCAGATTAAACAGACTATGCTCGTTAAACTCACCGGTCTATAATTTGCTGGATCAATTTTGGATGAATACCATCTTGACCTGGACATTTATCCACTTTCAACCCCTCCAATTTAAAAAAAACCCATTTCCTCTGTAATACAGATTGATCTCAAATCCTGCTGTATCCATGTCTCTTTTGAAAAATATCTACAGGCTCTGGAATCTTGGAGCAAGCCTCTTTTGTGTAGACTGTGCCAAAGTACTGATTGAGCAGATTAGCAGCCTCCCTATTCTCACTTATTTTCCCTGTACTGTCTATGAGAGGGCCTACTTTGTCTTTTGTTCTTTATTTATTTCTAACATAAGAAAAGAAGCTTTTACTATCAGTCGATCATCTATGCAAGTTTGTTTTTCGAAGTCTTCTTTTGCTGTTTTATTCACTTTCTGAGCTATGTTCTGCTTGTCCAAATATTTTACATATGTTTCTTTTGATTTACCTACCTTTATATATTTTTTCCATGCTTTATTTTTAGCTCTTCCACATTTAACTACAAATCTAGTTATCCACTTTTTACGCCTGGGGTTTACCTCCCTACATGGAACACATTACTCTTTTAGCTTTTCTAGAACTGTTTTAAAACTTTCCCACTCTTGTTCATCTTGTTCATATGGATCAAGGGAGTTTGTCAGTTTCTGTTTGAAAGTGCCATTCTCTCTATACCTGTAATGTCAAGTGCCATTCTCTCTATACATGTAATGTCAAGTTTTTTTCTCTATACTTGTAATGTCAAGTGCCATTCTCTCTATACCTGTAATGTCAAGTGCCATTCTCTCTATACATGTCATGTCAAGTTTTTTTCTCTATATCTGTAATGTCAAGTTGTTCTCTCTATACTTGTAATGTCAAGTGCCATTCTCTCTATACCTATAATGTCAAGTGCATTCTCTCTCTATCTGTAATGTCAAGTGCCATGTCTCTCTTTCACAATGAGCATCCAGCAAGGTTCTCTACAGTCTTGTCCACAGAGTTTGAGTAGCCGGACTCCATGTTTGACTTTCATCTTTGTTTTGTAACAGTAGATTGTCTCTTCCTGCAGCCATGTAACAGTAGATTGTCTCTGTCTGCAGCCATGTAACAGTAGATTGTCCACTGGCTCCCCTTTATCTATCATTTTAGTAACCTCCTCCATGAATTCTAATAGATTTGTTAAGCACGATCTCCCTCTAGTAAACCCATTCTATTTCTGATCAGATTAAACAGACTATGCTCGTTAAACTCACCGGTCTATAATTTGCTGGATCAATTTTGGATGAATACCATCTTGACCTGGACATTTATCCACTTTCAACCCCTCCAATTTAAAAAAAACCCATTTCCTCTGTAATACAGATTGATCTCAAATCCTGCTGTATCCATGTCTCTTTTGAAAAATATCTACAGGCTCTGGAATCTTGGAGCAAGCCTCTTTTGTGTAGACTGTGCCAAAGTACTGATTGAGCAGATTAGCAGCCTCCCTATTCTCACTTATTTTCCCTGTACTGTCTATGAGAGGGCCTACTTTGTCTTTTGTTCTTTATTTATTTCTAACATAAGAAAAGAAGCTTTTACTATCAGTCGATCATCTATGCAAGTTTGTTTTTCGAAGTCTTCTTTTGCTGTTTTATTCACTTTCTGAGCTATGTTCTGCTTGTCCAAATATTTTACATATGTTTCTTTTGATTTACCTACCTTTATATATTTTTTCCATGCTTTATTTTTAGCTCTTCCACATTTAACTACAAATCTAGTTATCCACTTTTTACGCCTGGGGTTTACCTCCCTACATGGAACACATTACTCTTTTAGCTTTTCTAGAACTGTTTTAAAACTTTCCCACTCTTGTTCATCTTGTTCATATGGATCAAGGGAGTTTGTCAGTTTCTGTTTGAAAGTGCCATTCTCTCTATACCTGTAATGTCAAGTGCCATTCTCTCTATACATGTAATGTCAAGTTTTTTTCTCTATACTTGTAATGTCAAGTGCCATTCTCTCTATACCTGTAATGTCAAGTGCCATTCTCTCTATACATGTCATGTCAAGTTTTTTTCTCTATATCTGTAATGTCAAGTTGTTCTCTCTATACTTGTAATGTCAAGTGCCATTCTCTCTATACCTATAATGTCAAGTGCATTCTCTCTCTATCTGTAATGTCAAGTGCCATGTCTCTCTTTCACAATGAGCATCCAGCAAGGTTCTCTACAGTCTTGTCCACAGAGTTTGAGTAGCCGGACTCCATGTTTGACTTTCATCTTTGTTTTGTAACAGTAGATTGTCTCTTCCTGCAGCCATGTAACAGTAGATTGTCTCTGTCTGCAGCCATGTAACAGTAGATTGTCCACTGGCTCCCCTTTATCTATCATTTTAGTAACCTCCTCCATGAATTCTAATAGATTTGTTAAGCACGATCTCCCTCTAGTAAACCCATTCTATTTCTGATCAGATTAAACAGACTATGCTCGTTAAACTCACCGGTCTATAATTTGCTGGATCAATTTTGGATGAATACCATCTTGACCTGGACATTTATCCACTTTCAACCCCTCCAATTTAAAAAAAACCCATTTCCTCTGTAATACAGATTGATCTCAAATCCTGCTGTATCCATGTCTCTTTTGAAAAATATCTACAGGCTCTGGAATCTTGGAGCAAGCCTCTTTTGTGTAGACTGTGCCAAAGTACTGATTGAGCAGATTAGCAGCCTCCCTATTCTCACTTATTTTCCCTGTACTGTCTATGAGAGGGCCTACTTTGTCTTTTGTTCTTTATTTATTTCTAACATAAGAAAAGAAGCTTTTACTATCAGTCGATCATCTATGCAAGTTTGTTTTTCGAAGTCTTCTTTTGCTGTTTTATTCACTTTCTGAGCTATGTTCTGCTTGTCCAAATATTTTACATATGTTTCTTTTGATTTACCTACCTTTATATATTTTTTCCATGCTTTATTTTTAGCTCTTCCACATTTAACTACAAATCTAGTTATCCACTTTTTACGCCTGGGGTTTACCTCCCTACATGGAACACATTACTCTTTTAGCTTTTCTAGAACTGTTTTAAAACTTTCCCACTCTTGTTCATCTTGTTCATATGGATCAAGGGAGTTTGTCAGTTTCTGTTTGAAAGTGCCATTCTCTCTATACCTGTAATGTCAAGTGCCATTCTCTCTATACCTGTAATGTCAAGTGCCATTCTCTCTATACATGTAATGTCAAGTTTTTTTCTCTATACTTGTAATGTCAAGTGCCATTCTCTCTATACCTGTAATGTCATGTGCCATTCTCTCTATACCTGTAATGTCAAGTGCCATTCTCTCTATACCTGTAATGTCAAGTGCCATTCTCTCTATACATGTAATGTCAAGTTTTTTTCTCTATATCTGTAATGTCAAGTTGTTCTCTCTATACTTGTAATGTCAAGTGCTATTCTCTCTCTATCTGTAATGTCAAGTGCCATTCTCTCTATACCTGTAATGTCATGTGCCATTCTCTCTATACCTGTAATGTCAAGTGCCATTCTCTCTATACCTGTAATGTCATGTGCCATTCTCTCTATACCTGTAATGTCAAGTGCCATTCTCTCTATGCCTGTAATGTCATGTGCCATTCTCTCTATACCTGTAATGTCATGTGCCATTCTCTCTATACCTGTAATGTCAAGTGCCATTCTCTCTATACCTGTAATGTCATGTGCCATTCTCTCTATACCTGTAATGTCATGTGCCATTCTCTCTATACCTGTAATGTCAAGTGCATTCTCTCTCTTATCTGTAATGTCAAGTGCCATGTCTCTCTTTCACAATGAGCATCCAGCAAGGTTCTCTACAGTCTTGTCCACAGAGTTTGAGTAGCCGGACTCCATGTTTGACTTTCATCTTTGTTTTGTAACAGTAGATTGTCTCTTCCTGCAGCCATGAAACAGTAGATTGTCTCTTCCTGCAGCCATGTAACAGATTGTCTCTGTCTGCAGCCATGTAACAGATTGTCTCGTTCTGCAGCCATGTAACAGTAGATTGTCTCGTTCTGCAGCCATGTAACAGTAGATTGTCTCTATCTGCAGCCATGTAACAGTAGATTGTCTCTTCCTGCAGCCATGAAACAGTAGATTGTCTCTTCCTGCATCCATGAAACAGTAGATTGTCTCTTCCTGCAGCCATGAAACAGTAGATTGTCTCTGTCTGCAGCCATGTAACAGTAGATTGTCTCTGTCTGCAGCCATATAACAGTAGATTGTCTCTATCTGCAGCCATGTAACAGATTGTCTCTGTCTGCAGCCAGAGTGTCTCTTTCTGCAGCCATGTAACAGTAGATTGTCTCTGTCTGCAGCCATGTAACAGTAGATTGTCTCTGTCTGCAGCCATGTAACAGTAGATTGTCTCTATATGCAGCCATGTAACAGTAGATTGTCTCTGTCTGCAGCCAGATTGTCTCTTTCTGCAGCCATGTAACAGTAGATTGTCTCTATCTGCAGCCATGTAACAGTAGATTGTCTCTGTCTGCAGCCATGTAACAGTAGATTGTCTATTTCTGCAGCCATGTAACAGTAGATTGTCTCTATCTGCAGCCATGTAACAGTAGATTGTCTCTGTCTGCAGCCATGTAACAGTAGATTGTCTCTTTCTGCAGCCATGTAACAGTAGATTGTCTCTATATGCAGCCATGTAACAGTAGGTTGTCTCTTTCTGCAGCCATGTAACAGTAGATTGTCTCTATCTGCAGCCATGTAACAGTAGATTGTCTCTGTCTGCAGCCAGATTGTCTCTTTCTGCAGCCATGTACCAGTAGATTGTCTCTATCTGCAGCCATGTAACAGTAGATTGTCTCTGTCTGCAGCCATGTAACAGTAGATTGTCTATTTCTGCAGCCATGTAACAGTAGATTGTCTCTATCTGCAGCCATGTAACAGTAGATTGTCTCTGTCTGTAGCAATGCCAGATACTTTTCCGTCTATTTATGTCTTAGAAAAACATCAAAGTTTTGATGCAATTTGACTTTCTTCATCAGTCTTGTTATAATGGCCACTTTTTTGTCTGATCTGTCATACTATCAAACAGTCACTGAATATGATTTAGGTGGTCCCCACTGTTTGAATTAGAAACAATGTCCATAAACACATATCCCCTGTCTGTCATGTTCCCTGTCTGTCATCTCACTTGTCTGTCATGTCACTTGTCTGTCATGTCACATGTCTGTCATGTCACTTGTCTGTAATGTCACTTGTCTGTCATGTCACTTGTCTGTCTCATGTCCCATGACTGTCTGCCATATTCACTGACTGTGAAATCCCGTCTGTCTGTCATGTCCCATCTGTCTGTCATGTCCAGTCCCCCTGTCTGTCCATCATGTCCCCTGTCTGTCATACCCCCTTTTCTGTCTGTCTGTCATGCCACCTTGTCTGTCTATCACGCCCCCTTGTCTGTCTGTCATGTCCGTCATGGCCCTGTCTGTCCGTCATGGCCCTGTCTGTCTGTCATCTCCCTGTCTGTCTGTCATGTTCCCTTCTTTGTCTGTCTGTCATGTCCCCTGTCTTTCTGTCATGTCCCCAGTCTGTCTATGTCCCCTGCCTGTCTGTCATGTCCCCAGCCTGTAAGTCATGTCCCCTGCCTGTCTGTCTATGTCCCCAGCCTGCCTGTCTGTCATGTCCCCTGCCTGTCTATCTATGTCCCCTGCCTGTCTGTCATGTCACCTGTCTGTCATGTCACCTGCCTGTCTGTCATGTCCCCTGCCTGTCTGTCATGTCCCCTGCCTGTCTGTCATGTCCCCTGCCTGTCTGTCTATGTCCCCTGCCTGTCTGTCATGTCACCTGTCTGTCATGTCCCCTGTCTGTCTGTCATGTCCCCTGGTTGCCATGTCACCTGTCTGTCATGTCACTTGTCTGTCATGTCACATGTCTGTCATGTCACTTGTCTGTCATGTCACTTGTCTGTCTCATGTCCCATGACTGTCTGCCATATTCACTGACTGTGAAATCCCGTCTGTCTGTCATGTCCCATCTGTCTGTCATGTCCAGTCCCCCTGTCTGTCCATCATGTCCCCTTGTCTGTCTGTCATGTCCTCTGTCTGTCTGTCATGTCCGTCATGGCCCTGTCTGTCCGTCATGGCCCTGTCTGTCTGTCATGGCCCTGTCTGTCTGTCATGGCCCTGTCTGTCTGTCATATCCCTGTCTGTCTGTCATGTTCCCTTCTTTGTCTGTCTGTCATGTTCCCTGTCTGTCCGACATGTTCCCTGTCTGTCCATCATGTCCCCTGTCTTTCTGTCATGTCCCCAGTCTGTCTATGTCCCCTGCCTGTCTGTCATGTCCCCTGCCTGTCTGTCATGTCCCCTGCCTGTCTGTCTATGTCCCCTGCCTGTCTGTCTGTCATGTCCCCTGCCTGTCTGTCATCTCCCCTGGTTGTCATGTCACCTGTCTGTCATGTCACCTGTCTGTCTGTCTATGTCCCCTACCTGTCTGTCATGTCCCCTGCCTGTCTGTCATGTCCCCTGGTTGTCATGTCACCTGTCTGTCATGTCCCCTGCCTGTCTGTCATGTCCCCTGACTGTCTGTCATGTCCCCTGCCTGTCTGTCATGTCACCTGTCTGTCATGTCCCCTGCCTGTCTGTCATGTCACCTGTCTGTCATGTCCCCTGCCTGTCTGTCTATGTCCCCTACCTGTCTGTCATGTCCCCTGCCTGTCTGTCATGTCCCCTGGTTGTCATGTCACCTGTCTGTCATGTCCCCTGCCTGTCTGTCATGTCCCCTGACTGTCTGTCTATGTCCCCTGCCTGTCTGTCATGTCCCGTGGTTGTCTGTCATGTCACCTGTCTGTCATGTCCCCTGCCTGTCTGTCATGTCCCCAGCCTGTCTGTCATGTCCCCTGCCTGTCTGTCATGTCACCTGTCTGTCATGTCCCCTGCCTGTCTGTCATGTCCCCAGCCTGTCTGTCATGTCCCCTGCCTGTCTGTCTATGTCCCCTACTTGTCTGTCATGTCCCCTGCCTGTCTGTCATGTCACCTGCCTGTCATGTCCCCTGGTTGTCATGTCCCTGTCCTCACAACTACTAAATGACTGGTGTGTAAATCAAATGGATGACTTGTTTGTCCTCCTTCGTCTTGCAGCCAGAAAACCAGCACTGACAGAGTACCAAACAAACCACAGCAGTCCGCTCAAAGAAATCACAGGCTTCCTGTTAGGAGCAGGTGGTGACACAGAGACACACGTCATTCTTGACCTGCTCAAGTTTGACCTTTGACCATGCATATTTCCATTTCTCAGTGAGGATGTTCCTGGCAGGCAGTGGTTTGTTTGTCGCTGGTGACCATTTAACCTGATCGTCAGCTATGCTGGTTGGTTGAGTTAGGTGACGTGTGATGAATCTCTTTGGTGATGGACAAACCAATGAGATAAGATTACTCTGGATGCCTTGACTAATTTGACATGTGTACATGGCATTGTTTTACGTTGGTGGTAAATACCTCAGCTCGACATAACATTGTTTTACGTTGATGGTAAATATATCAGCTTGACATGACATTGTTTTACGTTGGTGGTAAATACATCAGCTTGACATAACATTGTTTTAGGTTGGTGATAAATACATTAGCTTGACATAACATTGTTTTAGGTTGGTGATAAATATATCAGCTTGACATAACATTGTTTTACGTTGGTGATAAATACATTAGCTTGACATGACATTGTTTTACGTTGGTGGTAAATACATCAGCTTGACATGACATTGTTTTACGTTGGTGGAAATACATTAGCTTGACATAACATTGTTTTACATTGGTGGTAAATACATTAGCTTGACATAACATTGTTTTACGTTGGTGATAAATACATCAGCTTGACATAACATTGTTTTACGTTACGTTCGATATGACATTGTTTTACGTTGGTGGTAAATACATCAGCTTGACATAACATTGTTTTACGTTGCTGGTAAATACATGAGTTCGACGGGCTGACGTCTGTATTGATTGTGCTGTGCCGTACTGTCACCTGCTGGTTTCAGCTTTGACAGGGTATGCCCTCTCTCAGATGTGGCTGGCAGGTTGTCCAGTCTGATTATAATCTGATATGCTCAGCTTGCATTTCCATGTCTGTGGTCATCTTCATGTACACTTTCTTCATCATTTTATTAAATGGCTTGTTGTCTTTTTCTGACTCTGAAGTCTTCTCACAGCAAGCAGATTTCTTTTCTTTCTTCCTCACTGCTTGTATTTCCTTGATGTTAATACATTTCCTAACGTCATCTCCACAACAAAATCTTGTTTTCCATTTACCAGATTCCAAGACCTTATCCGTTTATATTTCAAGTCTGCCACTACAGACTGACATTGTCATCAGCAATTGTTGCAGTTATTGTCTTTGATCATACACTCAGGAGTGTCAGTCACTCGCTGTTCTATTACATGACTTTCTGTGACACTTCCGGGGGAGCCTGCGACTACACATTTGTGCTATTTTTGATGTGCTGGTATCTAGCATTTGTGTGTTCAAAACGATGTAGCTAACTATTCATTACTAGGCCTGACATACACATGGGCTCAATGTTTAGTGTCCTCAAACTTGGGATCCCCTCAGTCGGATTATCTCATTGCAGGTTAGCTGTGTCTATATTTCTCCTGTGTTTGCTTCTGGAGCTGTCTGGTGACCATCATATAGTGGGGGAGGTCCATGTGGGCCTCATGGTGGGGGAGATCCATGTGGGCCTCATGGTCAGCTGTTTGCTTGTGGAGCTGTCTGGTGACCATCATATAGTGGGGGAGGTCCATGTGGGCCTCATGGTGGGGGAGATCCATTTGGGCCTCATGGTCAGCTCATGTTTGCTTGTGGAGCTGTCTGGTGACCATCATATAGTGGGGAGGTCCATGTGGGCCTCATGGTGGTGGCGGTCCATGTGGGCCTCATAGTGGTGGAGGTCAATGTGGGCCTCATGGTGGGGGAGGTCCATGTGGGCCTCATAGTGGGGGAGGTCCATGTGGGCCTCATGGTGGTGGAGGTCCATGTGGGCCTCATGGTCAGTTCATGTGTTTGAACTAAGTCATCCTTCCCTTGCTGATTTCTGGACAGGACATCATCCACTACACACACACACACACACCTAAGACATTTTATCACTCTCTCTCTCTTTCTCTCTCTCTCTCACTCACTCTCTCTCTCAGACAAACTCTCACACAGACATCATTTAGCAGCTCCTCTCACTGCCCACCTAAACAAAGTTGTCTCAAACACAACTGCCATAGCTGTCTCATGTGTTGTCAGTCCTGACATGTGTTGTCAGTCCTGACATGTGTTGTCAGTCCTGACATGTATGTCTGTCTCATGTGTTGTCAGTCCTGACATGTGTTGTCAGTCCTGGTATGTATGTCTGTCTCATGTGTTGTCAGTCCTGACATGTATGTCTGTCTCATGTGTTGTCAGTCCTGACATGTATGTCTGTCTCATGTGTTGTCAGTCCTGACATGTGTTGTCAGTCCTGGTATGTATGTCTGTCTCATGTGTTGTCAGTCCTGACATGTATGTCTGGCTCATGTGTTGTCATTCCTGACATGTGTTGTCAGTCCTGGTATGTATGTCTGTCTCATGTGTTGTCAGTCCTGACATGTATGTCTGTCTCATGTGTTGTCAGTCCTGACATGTATTGTCAGTCCTGGTATGTATGTCTGTCTCATGTGTTGTCAGTCCTGACATGTATGTCTGTCTCATGTGTTGTCAGTCCTGACATGTGTTGTCTATCCTGGTATGTATGTCTGTCTCATGTGTTGTCAGTCCTGACATGTGTTGTCAGTCCTGGTATGTATGTCTGTCTCATGTGTTGTCAGTCCTGACATGTATGTCTGTCTCATGTGTTGTCAGTCCTGGTATGTCTGTCAATAACAAGCATTGCTGGTGTTTGTGAGTAGAAACCATTTTGTGATGAGTGGGAACATAGAATGTCCACACAGGATTGAGATGAGACAGAATGTCCACACAGGATTGAGATGAGACAGAATGTCCACACAGGATTGAGATGAGACAGAATGTCCACACAGGTTTGAGATGAGACAGAATGTCCACACAGGATTGAGATGAGACAGAATGTCCACACAGGTTTGAGATGAGACAGAATGTCCACACAGGATTGAGATGAGAGAATGTCAAAAAAGCAGTGGATGTGTATTATCAAGAACCATCTTTGTATGGGGACACATGGCATGTATGATATCCACTACAAGAACCATCTATGATATCCACTACAAGAACCATCTATGATATCCACTACAAGAACCATCTATGATATCAACTACAAGAACCATCTATGATATCCACTACAAGAAGCATCTATGATATCCACTACAAGAACAATCTATGATATCCACTACAAGAAGCATCTATGATATCCACTACAAGAACGATCTATGATATCCACTACAAGAGCCATCTATGATATCCACTACAAGAGCCATCTATGATATCCACTACAAGAACCATCTATGATATCCACTACAAGAACCATCTATGATATCCACTACAAGAACCAAATATGATATCCACGACAAGGACCATTTGTGATATCCATTATAAGAACCATTTATGTTATCCACTTTAAGAACCATTTATGTTATCCACTATAAGAACCATCTATGATATCCACTATAAGAACCATCTATGATATCCACTACAAGAACCATCTATGATATCTACTACAAGAACCATCTATGATATCCACTACAAGAACCATCTATGATATCCACTACAAGAACCATCTACGATATCCACTACAAGAGAGAGAGACACTTGTGACACAACGATGATGTGATCCAACTGTAATAATATTGAATGACTTTATTTTAATGAATGTTTTTTTGCATTATTATATGCTATTATTGTGATGTATTTCCTGTTCTGCAGCCAAGATTTGAATGGCTGATTGAGGAATGCATATCAATTGTCCATGCAGTAATGTACAGTGTGCAGGCTAGGTGTTCATTTCATCCTAATATGAAGCAGCTAGGTTTTAAAATTCAAAACCTGGATGTCAGAATATAATCTTGCTGATGATGGCCATACTTGGTGAGGCTGTTCAAACATGGCTTCTGTCTGCTGGCCTCATTCAAATGAGGCTCTTCCATATTCTCTTTGAAACATGACTGCTGGCCTCATTCAAATGAGGCTTTTCCATATTCTCTTTGAAACATGACTTCTGACTGCTGGTCCCATAAAAATGAGACTCTTCCATATTCTCTTTGAAACATGACTTCTGACTGCTGGTCCCATACAAATGAGGCTCTTCCATATTCTCTTTGAAACATGACTTCTGACTGCTGGTCCCATACAAATGAGGCTCTTCCCTGGATGCCAGGCTAGTCCTGTATTTGAGCCCAGCTGCTGTACTGTCTGTTATTGTTCATGAATGTGGCAGCATTATTCAACAGAATGTGTGAAGATGGTTATTTGTAGACACTACTTATTAAGGACTTAGATGTGTCCAGTTTTCCATTTAATGCTGACAGGACAGTGCCATAGTGACCAGCTGGTATAACACAAAGCACTACATCTTGCTACAAGGACTGGGCACAGACTGACATATCCCCTTCATTCTGTGGCACTAGAACATGTCACCAAGTCTGTCAGCTTCATGAAAGGAGATATGTGGAAGCATAGCCCTTCTTAACCAATAGGAGGCATAAACTTGATGACAGTTAGAGAGTCTTGAGACAGACCTCACATAAACTTGACAGCAGTGAGAGAGTCCTGAGACAGACCTCGCACAAACTTGACAGCAGTGAGAGTCCTGAGACAGACCTGGCTTAAACTTTATAGCATTGAGAGTGTCCTGACACAGACCTCACACAAACTTGACAGCAGTGAGAGAGTCCTGAGACAGACCTCGCACAAACTTGACAGCAGTGAGAGTCCTGAGACAGACCTGGCTTAAACTTTATAGCATTGAGAGTGTCCTGACACAGACCTCACATAAACTTGACAGCAGTGAGAGAGTCCTGAGACAGACCTCGCACAAACTTGACAGCAGTGAGAGAGTCCTGAGACAGACCTGGCTTAAACTTTATAGCATTGAGAGTGTCCTGACACAGACCTCACATAAACTTGACAGCAGTGAGAGAGTCCTGAGACAGACCTCGCACAAACTTGACAGCAGTGAGAGTGTCCTGAGACCTCCAGTTTGGTACGGGCACGTGGTCGGTCATTTGAGAATAGCCAAGATGAAGGTATCAGCAATAGCTGCCATACAGGTTCTGTACGGCGTGTTGTGATTGATCCTTCCTGTGATGTGCTGCTCGATGACCTCAGGTCTAAATAGTGCAGATTTGAAACACCTTTTCTTCTATATGTTTTTGGTACATGTGATTATGCTGTTTGTTGTGATCAGGTGTGAATCATTGGAAAGTCTTCTACCAGCTCAGGAATCTACCTACCTCTGTTGTCACAGAGATTTGAAACACTCTCAAGTTTATAACACACATCCAAGCTTATCACTCATCCAAACTTATCACACATCCAAGCTTATCACACAGCACACACACATCCAAACTTATCACACATTCAAGATTATCACACATCCAAGCTTATCACACACATCCAAATATAAAAACAAGCAGACAGATCTGATTATCCCTGACATGATAGATCTGATTACCCCTGACATGATAGATCTGATTACCACTGACATGATAGATCTGATTACCACTGACATGATAGATCTGATATGATTACCCCTGACATGACTGATCTGATTACCCCTGACATGGCTGATCTGATTACCCCTGACATGATAGATCTGATGTGATTATCCCTGACATGACTGATCTGATATGATTACCCCTGACATGACTGATCTGATTACGCCTGACATGATAGATCTGATGTGATTACCCCTGACATGATAGATCTGATATGATTACACCTGACATGACTGATCTGATTACCCCTAACATGACCGATCTGATTACCCTGACACGACCGATCTGATTACCCTGACATGACCGATCTGATTACCCTGACATGACCAATCTGATTACCCTGACATGACCGATCTGATTACCCTGACATGACCAATCTGATTACCCTGACATGACCGATCTGATTACACTGACATGACCGATCTGATTACCCTGACATGATCGATCTGATTACCCCTGAGATGACATGACTGATCTGATTACCCTGACATGACTGATCTGATTACCCCTGACATGACGCAACATATCTGATTACCCTGACACGACAGACCTTCTATTGTAAGATTCTGGATATTGAAATATTGTACATTTATGTGGCATATTGTTGCAGCCATGTTTGCTAGTGTTCACTGGTATTGATGGAGGCCCAAAGTTGGCTTGGTATGGTGCCCATTTGTTTTATGATAGCAAGGCACAGGCCTCTTGTTGTCCTGAGTGACCGGTGTAAATGGGACTGGAGTAAATGTGGCTGACCGGTGTAAATGTGGCTGGTGCTAATGTGGCTGGCTGGAGTAAATGTGCCAGACTGGTGTAAATGTGGCTGGTGCTAATGTGGCTGTCCGGTGTAAATGTGGCTGGAGTAAATGTGGCTGACTGGTGTAAATGTGGCTGGTGCTAATGTGGCTGACCAGTGTAAATGTGGCTGGTGCTAATGTGACTGACCAGTGTAAATGTGGCTGACCGGTGTAAATGTGGCTGGTGCTAATGTGGCTGACCGTTGTAAATGTGGCCTACCAGTGTAAATGTTGCAGGTGTTAAAGTGGCCAGATGGTGTAAATGTGGCCGACCGGTGTAAATGTGGCTGGTGCGAATGTAGCCTTCTGGTATAAATGTGGCTGGTGCGAATGTAGCCTTCTGGTATAAATGTGGCTGGTGTAAATGTAGCCTTCTGGTGTAAATGTGGCTGGTGCGAATGTAGCCTTCTGGTATAAATGTGGCTGGTGCGAATGTAGCCTTCTGGTATAAATGTGGCTGGTGCGAATGTAGCCTTCTGGTATAAATGTGGCTGGTGCGAATGTAGCCTTCTGGTGTAAATGCGGTTGGTGCGAAAGTGGCCGGCTGGTGTAAACAGGACCAGTGTAAATGTCTGATATACTGAACATGAGCAAACTTGTACTGGCACGCTATGGTGGCGTGCTTTGAATGTGAAGTGGGCAGCTTCCCTTGATTGTCTGTATGCCCTTATATGTTTGACAAGTCAAGGTAAGGTATCCTGCACGAGTTAACTCATTGCTCCATCGATTGTTGGTGTTCTGCTTCTTGGTCAGACTTATTGTTGTAGAAATGCCTGCTCATGACATTAAATGTTTACCATTAACTTTTTGTCTACTGTTGTTTGTCACGTGGGTGGGTCCCATCTATCGGACGGATTTTATGCTGGCATTGATAGAATATGGTCAAGCGGGCTAGAAGAACTACCGAGAATGGATCAGCAATTACTTAGATAACAGGACAAGAAGTGTACAACTCCAAGGACACCTCAGCAAAAGATGAACATGTAACGAGGAGTTGAACAAGTTAGAATACTCTCAACCATGCTCAGATACATCAATGATATGGTCACAGATAGAACGTACTCCCTCCTGCTACATCGTGTGTTGGGGTAAGTCTCCTCGGTGTACAGCCAGGTCGCAGGAAGAGGTCATGGTGTGTACAGCCAGTAGGTCACATGAAGAGGTCATGATTAGCTACATTAACGATAGGTGTCCATTTTCTTTTCCATGTGCTAGAACTGAGTGAATCTGTCTGGGATATAGTTATGCCGATTCATTATTACGTACAACCTGGCCCTGTTCTGTTGCCTGATTATTAGTTTAGACTTCCCTCTTATCTAGGTCATATAATAACGGAAGAAGGGAGCTGTCAACAAGAAATCAGAAAGAGAATATGTATAGTCAAGATGCCATTCAGCAAGATGTGACATATACTGACATCTAAACAGATAAACCATGCATTTAAAATAGGCGTTGTCGTCTATTATGTATACTCTTCACTACGATAACGCTCAGAAACATGGGCACCAAATCAGGGGCGTATCTAGAGTTTGTGCTGCCCGTGTTTGTTCTTGAGTTTGCGGCCCCTCTCAATACACATCAAACGAATTAGACAGAAAGTCGGGGACGGCGTGGCCTAGTGGTTAAGTGGCACGGCTCACACACCGAAGGTGCTGGGTTCGATCCCCATTACAGCCCGTTACCCCGGGGAAGCAAACCCTTAGTTAATGCAGGAGGAAGCAGACCCTTAAATAAAATGCATGCTGAAGTCGGATGCACTGGGCCGACAGGCACAAAATAAAAACCACAGTGCAATGCACTCCGCCTTGGGGATTAGAGAAATCAGGCGAACGCAAACAAACAAAAAGATAGAAAGTCGAAACGACGTAAAGGAAAAGAACAATAAAGACACCATATTTATTTTGAGGTGAAAACATTAGTTTAAACTTTTTGGATGCTATGACAAGTCTTCATGCTACCAAGAATGAGTTAAAAGTGAGGAGTCGGCGAAAGTCGCTAAAGTCTTCACGCTACCAAGAGTGAGGAGTCCGCGACAGTCGCTAAACTCTTCACGCTACCAAGAGTGAGGAGTCGGCGAGAATTTGAACGCTAGTCTGAAAGGGGACCTTAACGGTTTTGTTATATTGGTAAACACTAGTCAATAATTGTGTCTCACGTCTTGTACTGTCCTCAGACTTTTATTTTCGTTGCAGTAGATCAAAATTGTCGCTACCAAAAAAAAAGTGTCTCTGTGCGAACTGCCCTACATCCCCTCTCTATATACGCCACTGCACTGAATAAGCAGTTAGAAAAGAGTGCCGAAGCCTTTGAATTGTATAAAGAAGATTGGGTCGCATTTCGAGGAAAGAGAAAATGTAACAGATCCCAGTGGAGCAGTAGAGATTGGGGTCGGTTCTCTTGAAACCAAAAATTGTCTGAGAAAGTAACAAGGCCATGTTGGGAAAAACTAGGGCCAACAAAACGCCAGTGTCAAATTGAGTTGGTATTAGGAGAGAGAGAGAGCGTTGTTTACTAGTTGGTTGTTGTTTTGGATGCCCATAATGAGTAGGTTACTATTATGTGCACCCTGAAAAGAGCGTTAAATCATGGTTGCAGCAGCGTTCCTCAAATCTCGACTGTACTGATGAAGGTTGACCGGGGTCCTGCAGGCGATTGTGCTATACTTGGCTTCATCTGCATGTCGCTCACTACTACGGAGATCAGGTCGAACCTCACCTTGTTAGCCAGACTGTTGCCCTCGACAACAGCCCGTTTCTAGGACAACCTACGAGGAGGTCAGGTGAGGGTCTTGACCAGTATATTTCTCCTGACCCTGGCAAACATTCTCTGATCAGTGTGTTTTGCCTGATCCAGGCTAACATTACCTGATCAGTGTGTTTTGCCTTATCCTGGCTAACATTGCCTGATCAGTGTGTTTTGCCTGACCCTGGCTAACATTGCCTGACCCTGGCTAACATTGCCTGACCCTGGATAACATTGCCTGACCCTGGCTAACATTGCCTAACCCGACGTTAGCCTCATCGTCCCGCTGCTAGTAGGTAGAACGCTGTATCTGGGTTTGTAATAGACGTGGACTCCCCTTCGTTATTTGAGCGGCCGGGAATGATGCGTTAGGTCGTCACATTTGGAATAACAGAGTGGCTGATATAGGTGAGTGAATGGCTTTCGAGATGGGGTGAACCAAGATACGATATAGGTGAGTCAATGGCTTTCGAGATGGGGTGAACCAAGATACGATATAGGTGAGTCAATGGCTTTCGAGATGGGGTGAACCAAGATACGATATAGGTGAGTCAATGGCTTTCGAGATGGGGTGAACCAAGATATGATAGAGGTGAGTCAATGGCTTTTGAGATGGGGTGAGCCAAGATATGATAGAGGTGAGTCAATGGCTTTTGAGATGTGGTGAGCCAAGATATGATAGAGGTGCGTCAATGGCTTTCGAGATGGGGTAAGCCAAGATATGATTGACGGATGACCGGTGGGCTCGGAGAGAACACAACCGCTATCGTGGGTTGACGGGGCTAGAGTGGGTCTTTGAAAGAGAGAGGACAGTGGATATTGGGCATTCGAAAACAGATCTAACAACTTAACTTCATTATTATACTGGTTTAGAAGGCTCTACAGAGTATGTATACAACCAGTTTATTTTACTCCACCGATACTAAAAATACTGTGAGCATCCCATCTATGTTTAAATGCATTAACTGGCTCTGCATCCACTACATCCTGCGGTAATGCATTCCAAGAATTCACTACTCTCTGACTAAAAAAAATATTGCCCAATATCTAATCTGGACCTGTCTTTAAACAATGTGTAGATGTGCCCTGTTGTTCTTGTCGCTGGTCGTACTTTTGGAAAGCTGTTTCAATATGCTCCATGGGCCATTGTATTTAAGCATTTTGAAGGGAAAAGGTGAACCTTTTATGATGAACTAGACATATGTAGACGTATCTGTAACATTCACACTGACCGGTCTGATCTGTGAAACCGAGAGATAATTGGGCCTATCTGTAACATTCACAGTCGTCAGCACGGAAGAACTGTTGAGGATGAGAGACAAACTGAGGATATAAACTCAGTGGCAGTTCAACAGACGTCAGTTCTTGAGGTGCTGCTAAAGTAGTGAGCCAACCGAGCATACGCACGAGTCAGTGTCTGGTTTTTTTGTCAGTGTGTGTGACAATTCCAGCTGGAGCATAGGCGTTTAGGGCAGGGGCGATTGGGCTGGCGACTCTAAGAACAAAGGTTGCCTGAATGCATGCCAAGGTCAATCACCGGTTCGACACTAGGTCGACAAAGGAAACAAGGGGTTTAGGTGGAAGACTTTGTCTAGTACAGGGGTAGGTGTTTGGAGCTGACCACTCTGGCGTTCAGAAAGAGGTGTATATGGGGGTGGTGACAGTCTGATCTTGCCACGACTACATTTAGAGTGACTGTGATTCGATGTTAGTCAACCAATAACAATTAGTTGGGGGTAGTTCCAAATTAGAGTGATGGCTAAGTCAGACAACCAACAGAAGACCACTAGACAGTCATGTTGTTGCTTTAGACTATAAAATACTCTGCAAGGATGAACTTAGGAGACTGGCTAGGAGGAGGCTGTCAGGAGTCTGAGAGTGAGTGAGTTTGCAGGGTAATTAAACCTTCATAAACCTCGAGTTTATTTAGTCGCTCAATAGGTGTTTATGTTGGCCACCTTGTGAGCATTAAGAGATCTGAATGTGTATTGTATGCGTAGGACACTTTGTGAACCGATTGAATGTGAATGCACATATCGCCGGATTGAAATTGATCTCATTATATGTGAATGCACAGATTGACTGAGTATGTGATCATAAAGGAGTACGTGTTCCAATTATAATTGACGTGATCTAATTACACATGCATGCTCAGATCACCTGATCATACGTGAACCGATTGTAGGTGAATGTACAGATCACCTGATTGAAATGGATCTGATTATATGTGAATGCACAGAACAACTGAGTATGTAATCCGTTCGTGAGGACGAGATAATGATTGTGTGTTGAGTGTGTAGGTAAGGGAGTGCAGCGGCAAAAATCTGGGTTATGTAGTTTGGGGGAAACATCAAAAGCTGGTGCTTAAAAACCTCCAATCGTAGTTCAATAAATATATTATGATTATTTAGTTTAGATGTACTTTCCTATTTTTTTGTTGATATTATGTTTATTCATGCATATCAGAACCATTGTTTTGTTTTAACGATTAGTAAATGATAATGTTATGTATTTTGGTCAGGATAGTGTTTACTGTGTGGTCCTGTCGTGTTGTGGATACATATTGTAACTCTTTAGATAAATAAACTACTCAGCTAAACCTAAACGCTATCACATGTGGTTTATATTATATGATCATTATTTTATGGTTCTCTTCTTAGTGTAGACACTGCCATGTTTACTAGTAAATATGTCTGTCTGGTTGTGTCCATGTCTGTCACATCGACTAATATGTCTGTCTGGTTGTGTCCATGTATGTAACGTTGACTAATCTGTCTGTCTGGTTGTGTCCATGTCTGTCACATCGACTAATCTGTCTGTCTGGTTGTGTCCATGTCTGTCACATCGACTAATCTGTCTGTCTGGTTGTGTCGATGTCTGTCACATCGACTAATCTGTCTGTCTGGCTGTGTCCATGTCATGTCTGTCACATCGACTAATCTGTCTGTCTGGCTGTGTCCATGTCATGTCTGTCACATCGACTAATCTGTCTGTCTGATTGTGTCCATGTCATGTCTGTCACATCGACTAATCTGTATTTCTGGTTGTGTCCATGTCTGTCACATCGACTAATCTGTCTGTCTGGTTTTGTCCATGTCTGTCACATCGACTAATCTGTCTGTCTGGTTGTGTCCATGTCATATCTGTCACATCAACTAATCTGTATGTCTGGTTGTGTCCATGCCTGTCACATTGACTAATCTGTCTGTCTGGTTTTGTCCATGTCTGTCACATTGACTAATCTATCTGTCCGGTTTTGTCCATGTCTGTCACATCGACTAATCTGTCTGTATGGTTGTGTCCATGTCTGTCACATTTACTAATCTGTCTGTCTGGTTGTGTCCATGTCTGTCACATTGACTAATCTGTCTGTCTGGTTTTGTCCATGTCTGCCACATTGACTAATCTGTCTGTCTGGTTTTGACCATGTCTGCCACATTGACTAATCTGTCTGTCTGGTTGTGTCCATGTCTGTCACATCGACTAATCTGTATGTCTGGTTGTGTCGATGTCTGTCACATCGACTAATCTGTCTGTCTGGTTGTGTCCATGTCTGTCACATCGACTAATCTGTCTGTCTGGTTGTGTCGATGTCTGTCACATCGACTAATCTGTCTGTCTGGTTGTGTCCATGTCATGTCTGTCACATCGACTAATATGTCTGTCTGGTTGTGTCCATGTCATGTCTGTCACATCGACTAATCTGTCTTTCTGGTTGTGTCCATGTCTGTCACATCGACTAATCTGTCTGTCTGGTTGTGTCCATGTCTGTCACATCGACTAATCTGTCTGTCTGGTTGTGTCCATGTCATGTCTGCCATATCAACTAATCTGTCTGTCTGGTTGTGTCCATGTCTGTCACATCGACTAATATGTCTGTCTGGTTGTGTCCATGTATGTAACGTTGACTAATCTGTCTGTCTGGTTGTGTCCATGTCTGTCACATCGACTAATCTGTCTGTCTGGTTGTGTCCATGTCTGTCACATCGACAAATCTGTCTGTCTGGTTGTGTCCATGTCTGTCACATCGACTAATCTGTCTGTCTGGTTGTGTCCATGTCATATCTGTCACATCGACTAATCTGTCTGTCTGGTTGTGTCCATGTCATGTCTGTCACATCGACTAATCTGTCTGTCTGATTGTGTCCATGTCTGTCACATCGACTAATCTGTCTGTCTGGTTTTGTCCATGTCTGCCACATCGACTAATCTGTCTTTCTGGTTGTGTCCATGTCTGTCACGCCGCCTAATAAGAGCAATATAAAAACAAAATAGGAAATATGGAATTGGAACAAAAGTATGAAAGAGAAAAAAGACATACAATTCTACGAGTAGAACAAACTTACTATTTGTAAAACTTTTTAGTAACAGGATATCAGAAAATTATGTACGTGGAATGCAAAAGATTCAGGTAGCAATAAAGATGGAGTATGAAAACTTACAATCAGAGAACAAGGAAGGAAACACAGAGCGGAGAATAAACACTAAATGGGAATATCTAAAACCCAGTATCCAAGTAGCAAATAAATTATTACCAGAAAAAAAAATTAGAAAAAAACCAAGAATGGATGAGAGATGACGTCTTAACCAAAATGGCAGATAGAAAGGATGCTAAAAACACTTCTGCAAATTCATCACTAGACAAAGAGATACGTACAATGTGCAGGCTGGCAAAAGAACAGTGGTTTGAAAAAAAATTCAAGATAATTGACGACATGGGAATAACACGCATTACCAGAGAAATGCACAAAGAGATAAAGAAACAATAAACAGGACACATGGAACTCAGGGAGACGGGGGAGGGGGTGGGGGAGAGGGGTGTGGAGGGGCGTGGTTTCCCCGCCCATAAAGTGGTCCATGTTTTCCCCGGCCATAAAGTTGTCCATGTTTTGATCGCCCATAAAGTGGTCCATATTTTCCCACGCCATCAAGTGGTCCATGTTTTGAATCCCCATAAAGTTGTCCATGTTTTGATCGCCCATAAAGTGGTCCATATTTTCCCACGCCATCAAGTGGTCCATGTTTTGAATCCCCATAAAGTTGTCCAGTTTTGACCGCCCATAAAGTGGTCTATGCTGTCTCCGTCCATGATATAACTTGTCAATGATCTATAGATACCTGAAAGAACCATTGCAGACACGGAAGGTCACTGAAACCAGGAGATGCAACTACTGTCGGACTCTTGGATGTCCTTTGCTTGCCATTTGGATTATTCTCTTGTATATCCCACACCTCACCGTCCCCACCCCACTCACCATTCCCACCTTTGTTTTGCCCCTGCCAACATTAGCTCACAATAAAGGCTGTCCTTAGTCATTATAAAATACACCAAAGTCAAACATTTATATGTCGCACGGTGTAGAGAGTTTGGCTGATAACATAAATTGGTTCGGTAAAATAGTTTGGAATATCCACAATACAAACACGTGGTCTGAGTGGTCAAATATGGCCGACGTGTCGCCATGGAGACACCATCATTGTTTACTGATCTGTATTTGTACAATGAGAGGGTAACACAGATACTATCTGATTGGCTCCAGCGCTGCACCAGCAGACATGTCACATCGTTACAGAGTACAGCTCTCACAGAGCCAACAACAGTCATGTATTTTAACGACTCCTGCTTCTCTACAACTCTAACAATCATGTATTTTAACGACTCCTGCTTCTCTACAACTCTAACAGTCATGTATTTTAACGACTCCTGCTTCTCTACAACTCTAACAATTATATATTTTAACGACTCCTGCTTCTCTACAACTCTAACAGTCATGTATTTTAACGACTCCTGCTTCTCTACAACTCTAACAGTCATGTATTTTAACGACTCCTGCTTCTCTACAACTCTAACAGTCATGTATTTTAACGACTCCTGCTTCTCTACAACTCTAACAGTCATGTATTTTAACGACTCCTGCTTCTCTACAACTCTAACAGTCATGTATTTTAACGACTCCTGCTTCTCTACAACTCTAACAGTCATGTATTTTAACGACTCCTGCTTCTCTACAACTCTAACAGTCATGTATTTTAACGACTCCTGCTTCTCTACAACTCTAACAGTCATGTATTTTAACGACTCCTGCTTCTCTACAACTCTAACAGTCATGTATTTTAACGACTCCTGCTTCTCTACAACTCTAACAGTCATGTATTTTAACGACTCCTGCTTCTCTACAACTCCCCCTTTATCCCAGAGGAGTATAAACCCGCTCTACGCTCTCAACTCCTTCTCCCTCCTTGCATGCACACATACCCCTCGCTCTGCGCTCCCTCGACATAAACACATGACCTCTACACGACATAAACACACGACCTCTACACGACATAAACACATGACCTCTACACGTAACAAACATACGTCTTCTCAGCCTTAGATTGACCTCTTACCATGTCACCAACAATGTCACTAACCATATCACCAACCATGTTACCAACCATGTCACCAACCATGTCACCAACCATTTCACCAACCATGTCACCAACCATGTCACCAACAATGTCACTAACCATATCACCAACAATGTCACTAACAATGTCACCAACCATGTCACCAACCATGTCACCAACCATATCACCAACAATATCACCAACCATATCACCAACCATATCACCAACCATGTCGAACTAAGTAGGAAAAATTATGCCCAAAAAGTGTGAGCTGATTCTTAAGATACAAGACATGTCTAACGCTCCCCCCCCCACTTCCCCCCCCCCCCCACCATACCTTCCCTGCCTCAACAAGACATGTTTTACAGCACCCCACCACACCTTCCCTACCTCAACAAGACATGTCTGTCTAACGCCACCCCACCACACCTTCCTTGCCTCAACAAGACATGTCTAAGGCTACTCCACCACATCTTCCCTGCCTCATCAAGACATGTCTAACGGCACCCCACCACACCTTCCCTGCCTCAACAAGACATGTCTAAGGCTACTCCACCACATCTTCCCTGCCTCAACAAGACATGTCTAACGCCACTCCACCACACCTTCCCTGCCTCAACAAGACATGTCTAAGGCTACTCCACCACATCTTCCCTGCCTCATCAAGATATGTCTAACGGCACCCCACCACACCTTCCCTGCCTCAACAAGACATGTCTAACGCCACTCCACCACACCTTCCCTGCCTCAACAAGACATGTCTAACGCCACTCCACCACACCTTCCCTGCCTCAACAAGACATGTCTAACGCCACTCCACCACACCTTCCCTGCCTCATCAGGACATGTCTAACGCCACCCCACCACACCTTCCCTGCCTCAAACTGTGATGAGAAATGTTAACAAAGAAGCCATTGGTTCCAGACCCTGGCTGATAATACATTTACTGACGCTGACCAATTATTTCATGACTAGAGATCACGTGAGTGAAATAGATAGAAGATATGTTTATCACCTGGGTAAACCAGAAGACATCCAGCTGGCTGTCGGGGTAGTTGTGACTTCACCTGGGTAGACGAGAAGACATCCAGCTGGCTCTCTGGGTAGTTGTGACTTCACCTGGGTAAACCAGAAGACATCCAGCTCGCTGTCTGGGGAGATGTCACTCCACCTTAGATGGTCAACAATTGTGTAGTACGTCATCTCGTGTTTAGCTTTAGTATCCGTTCACATGTAATGTGTGTTCTGTAGTTGTGACAAGTGACAGTTCACATGTTGTAAAATGTGTGTTCTGTAGTTGTGACAAGAGACAGTTCAAATGTTGTAAAATGTGTGTTCTGTAGTTGTGACAAGAGACAGTTAACACGGTGTAATGTTTGCACAGCGTTATGTAGGTGTGACTAGAGTCAGTTCACATGTTGTAATGTGTGAACAGCGTTATGTAGTTGTGAGTAGAGTCAGTTCACATGTTGTAATGTGTGAACAGAGTTATGTAGTTGTGACTTAGAGTCAGTTCACATGTTGTAATGTGTGAACAGAGTTATGTAGTTGTGAATAGAGTCAGTTCACATGTTGTAATGTGTGAACAGAGTTATTTAGTCATGACTAGAGTCAGTTCACATGAACAGCGTTATGTAGTTGTAAATGAATGTGCTTGTGAGCCTAACTAGACATTCTCTGCCATGACGGGTATTTGTTTTTTATTTCAGATTTTGGCCGTGTAAAGGTGTCAAGGATCTGGTCTAGTGAAGGGAAGGTGTCAAGGATCTAGTCTAGTGAAGAGGAGGTGTCAAGGATCTGGTCTAGTGAAGGTGTCAAGGATTTGGTCTAGTGAAGGGGAGGTGTCAAGGATTTGGTCTAGTGAAGGGGAGGTGTCAAGGATCTGGTCTAGTGAAGGGGAGGTGTAAAGGATCTGGTATAGTAAAGGGGAGGTGTCAAGGATCTGGTCTAGTGAAGGTGTCAAGGATCTGGTCTAGTGGATATGTCAAAGATCTGGTCTAGAGGTGTTGAGGATCTGGTCTAGTGGAGGTGTCAAGGATCTGGTCTAGTGGAGGTGTCAAGGATCTGGTCTAGTGAATATGTCAATGATCTGGTCTAGGGAAGGTGTCAAGGATCTGGTCTAGTGGATGTGTCAAGGATCTGGTCTAGGGAAGGTGTCAAGGATATGGTCTAGTGGATGTGTCAAGGATCTGGTCTAGTGGAGGTTTCAAGGATCTGGTCTAGTGAAGGTGTCAAGGATCTCGTCTAGTGAAGGTGTCAAGGATCTGATCTAGTGAAGGCGTCATAGATCTGGTCTAGTGAAGGTGTCAAGGATCTGGTCTAGTGAAGGTGTCAAGGATCTGGTCTAGTGAAGGTCTCAAGGATCTGGTCTAGTGAAGGTGTCAAGGATCTGGTCTAGTGAAGGTGTCAAGGATCTGGTCTACGGAAGGTGTCAAGGATCTGGTCTAGGGAAGGTGTCAACGATCTGTGTCTACACGCTGCCAGTAGTCTACCTTCGAACATGGAGAGTTGTAATGAGAGTTCTTCCAACGTAACAGAAGTTTCACCTGTGGGAGCAAGTATGTTCTCATTCGATAACATGTCCTCAACACAGTTGAGCTGGTCCTACCTACAGCTGCGGCGTGGTATAACGGCTTATTTTGTATTATTCTCTTTATTCTTAAACATCATCATCATCATGGCGGTGTGCTGTAGTAGACGTCTGCGCACGGTCTCACATGTTTTCATTGCTTCCTTGGCAGTCAGCAACCTCATCACGTCTGGTGTCGTTGGTGTTAGTGAGTTTATTATTGCCACTGAGTTCATGTCTGATCACAACAGCAGCCTGACGGTGTCATTCAAGTGTACTAGAGCGTTTCTTATACACTTCAGCATCATCTCCAACCACAGCAACCATTTCTTTATCTCCACCGAGCGATGGTTTTATATTGCTCATCCGTTCTTACATGAGCGAGTCGTTACACCCAGGTCAACAGTTTGGGGCGTAGTCTTCGTGTGGCTTTTCTCAGGGGCGGCTAATCTCAACTTGCTGATAGACCACTGTGGCCGTACGTCCTTGGCAGCTACAATAAACACTGGGGTAGTGACCCCGATCCTTCACTTCCTTCTCAGCCTCGTCATGTTTTCTGTGTACTCTCACATCGCTTACATAGTTCGCTGCAAAATCTTAGTCATCAACAAAATCAGGTCTCTTGGCACAACAAACCAGGACCAAGGTGCCAACCTGACCAGGACATCAGTGGCGTCTGCCTGGAATAACGTCCGGATGTTGGTGACAGTTTTCGGGACATTCTTTATATGCATGACCCCTGGTGTGCTCACCGACATCTACGCTTACTGCACGGACATCAACTTCTACGACACAGCCACCGGACACACTATCGACATCATCTGGTACAGCCACTGCTGCTGGAATTTCTTCATTTACTCCGCCCAGGACAGAGTCTTTCGGAATGTGATCAAAGATGCCGTCCAGAAAGTTTGTTATGTGTTGTGTCGTAGGCAGCGTCATTCTTCTGTCCGTCCCAGAGACCAGATGTCAGAAGGAAGATAATCCTGTCAATCACTGGAACTAGATGTCCATAAAACAAAATGACCGTCTTCTATTAGCGGCAGATATAGACCCAAATATGTGTTGGTCAATAAATGAACCAATTTATATATTTATATACTGAAACACCAGGTTGACCAGGGCAGGCAGGAAGTGACGAAAGTAGTGCACGAGGCACATCTAAAACAATGTCTGTGTGATGCTTTCAGGACGATCTCAACAAGGTCTGTGTGATGCGCTCAGGAAATCTCAACAAGGTCTGTGTGATGTGATGATCTAAGGAGACTCTCGACAAGATCTGTGTGATTTGATGATCTCAAGACAATCTCAACAAGGTCTGTGTGATGCTCTCAGGACAATCTCAACAAGGTCTGTGTGATGCTCTCAGGACAATCTCAACAAGGTCTGTGTGATGCTCTCAGGACAATCTCAACAAGGTCTGTGTGATGCTCTCAGGACAATCTCAACAAGGTCTGTGTGATGCTCTCATGACAATCTGAATAAGTTTTGTGTGATGCTCTCAGGACAATCTCAACAAGGTCTGTGTGATGCTCTCAGGACAATCTCAACAAGGTCTGTGTGATGTGATGATCTCAGGACAATCTCAACAAGGTCTGTGTGATGTGATGATCGCAGGACAATCTCAACACGGTCTGTACGATGCTCTCAGGACAATCTCAACAAGGTCTGTGTGATGATCTCAGGACAATCTCAACAAGGTCTGTGTGATGCTCTCAGGACAATCTCAACAATGTATATGTGATGCTCTCAGGCTAATCTCAACAAGGTCTGTGTGATGTGATGCTCTCAGGACAATCTCAACAAGGGCTGTGTGATGCTCTCAGGACAATCTCAACAAGGTCTGTGTGATGCTCTCAGGACAATCTCAACAAGGTCTGTGTGATGCTCTCAGGACAATCTCAACAAGGTCTGTGTGATGCTCTCAGGACAATCTTAACAAGGTCTGTGTGATGCTCTCAGGCCAATCTCAACAAGGTCTGTGTGATGCTCAGGCCAATCTCAACAAGGTCTGTACGATGCTCTCAGACCAATCTCAACAAAGTCTGTGTGATGCTCTCAAGTCAATCTCAACAAGGTCTGTGTGATGCTCTCAGGCCAATCTCAACAAGGTCTGTGTGATGATATCAGACCAATCTCAACAAGGTCTGTGTGATGATATCAGACCAATCTCAACAAGGTCTGTGTGATGCTCTCAGGCCAATCTTAACAATGTCTATGTGATATCAGACCAATCTCAACAAGGTCTGTGTGATGATCTCAGACCAATCTCAACAAGGTCTGTGTGATGCTCTCAGACCAATCTCAACAAGGTCTGTGTGATGATCTCAGACCAATCTCATCATGGTCTGTGTGATACTGTCAGGCCAATCTGAACAAAGTATTTGTGATGATCTCAGGGCAATCTCAAAAAGGTATGTGCGATGCTCTCAGGACAATCTCAACATGTTTTTTGTGATGCTCTCAGGCAAGTCTCAACAAGGTCTGTGTGATGCTCTCATGTTCACTCCATAGAAGCGAATGGCTTCACCAGCAGTACCGCGAGAGGCAAGGCCAAGGATGACAACTATCTAGAGTAACACTCTCCTTCCTGCATGCACTACGTCGGACGAAACCATGCAGACAGGATACACTCTCTGAGAACAATGGCCCGGAGAACAAGTACACGTGCTAATATCCATCAGCTGGCCCTGTCAGTCATGGTCACTTTGCTAGATTTTTCTTTATACGCCAGTTCTGGCTGATTTAGGGGGACAAAGAAAGTGCTCTGGATGATAGATGACAATCTAACTTATTTGTCTTGAAACATTTCAGCTGATTCCCTTTAAATCTGTAGTTAATTTCAAATGTTATACTTTTATTACGAAAAGATCAATATCAACATTATTTCACTCTTTATTTACTGAAGCTTTGACATTAGGTCAATATACAATCTACAATGTTCAGCTTAGCTAGCAACAACATGTTAGAGATATAAATCTGAAACCCTCAGGAAGGGGAACGGGTGGGTTCAAGTCCTACATCAAAGTGAGGTAATAGCCAGTGTCCAAATATTATTTTCTACTTTCAGTTACACAGCATTCTCTGAGTTGACTTCAATTAATGGTGTAATTGCTGTGCGGCCATTCAGATTTCTTTCAGATGTCACAGGTTTTCTGTTAGATGTCACAGCTTTCTGTCAGATGTCATAGCTTTCTGTCAGATGTCACAGCTTTGTGTCAGATGTCACAGGTTTTCTGTCAGATGTCACAGCTTTCTGTCAGATGTCAAAGTTTTCTGTCAAATGTCACAGTTTTCTGTCATATGTCACAGCTTTCTGTCAGATGTCACAGCTTTCTGTCAGATGTCACAGTGTTCTGTCACACCTTCTAGTTTCCTGCACATCTATATGCTGACTCATACACGCATACATTATTTGACATACTATTTTTAGATAATAAATGAGAACACTATTGTAATTGATAATTCAGGACATTTTATTTTGCACTTTTAAGAAGGATTATTCTTAGAACAGGTCCTATTACTTTACAAGTCAGTCAACGAGGGGACGGCGTGGGATAGTAGTTAAGTGACACTGCTCACAATCCGAAGGTGCTGGGTTCGATGCCCATCACAGCACTGGCCGTTACCCCGGGGTAGAAAACCCTTATAAAATGCTGAGGAAGCAGACCCTTACATAAAAAGCATGCCGGTCGGATGCATTGGGCCGACAGGCGCAAAACATAAACAGTAGTGCAACGCGCACAGCCGTTTTGAATTAAGGAATAAGGCGAACGCAAAAAACACAACCAAAACAAAACAAAAAAAGTCTGCCAACATGATCTAAAGACTTTACAAGTCTGCCAACATGATCTAAAGACTTTACAAGTCTGCCAACATGATCTAAAGACTTTACAAGTCTGCCAACATGATCTAAAGACTTTACAAGTCTGCCAACATGATCTAAAGACTTTACAAGTCTGCCAACATGATCTAAAGAATTTACAAGTCTGCCAACATGATCTAAAGACTTTACAAGTCTGCCAACATGATCTAAAGACTTTACAAGTCTGCCAACATGATCTAAAGACTTTACAAGTCTGCCAACATGATCTAAAGACTTTACAAGTCTGCCAACATGATCTAAAGACTTTACAAGTCTGCCAACATGATCTAAAGACTTTACAAGTCTGCCAACATGATCTAAAGACTTTACAAGTCTGCCAACATGATCTAAAGACTTTACAAGTCTGCCAACATGATCTAAAGACTTTACAAGTCTGCCAACATGATCTAAAGAATTTACAAGGCTGTCAACATTGATACATAGGCTTGACAGTCTGCTACAATGGGCCATAAATTTCACAAGTCTGTCAAAATGATCCAAACACTTCACACGTCTGACAAAGGGCTAAATAGCTCAGAATTTTCTGAAAACATTTGACCTCAGTCATTAACTTATGTTGCAGAGGTCATGAACTATGACCATTTGTGTCTGGTAGACGTGTTGTTCACTTGATGTAATGTGAGATGATGTTTGACGTTTCCTTCTGCTGGTTCTGATACATTTACCTACTCGCCATGTTCCTACGCTGGATGTGGTACATTTAGTTGCCTGCCATGTTTGTTACAAGTCATTATATCTTAGCTTAACTTTCTTTTACACAACTATCACTCATTAACACACAACTATCACTCATTAACACACAACTATCACTACTTAACACACAGCCCTAATGAGAACACTCTAACAGTTATTTGAATTGTAGCAAAAACATATGAGATATTTGACAAACACCTTACACATTCTAACTAATAATTTAAGCACATGAACCGTATGCTATTGTTCATCAACATTCAACTAACTATAACGTCTCTCAATAGTTTAGCGCAAACAGTACATGTCTTTCTCTAGTACTAGATTAACCCCACATCCTATCTCTTGATCACTCGTAGCTAATGTTTCATCCACAACCTTTTCTCACTCTGAGTTTATACTAAACTGGCTAGCTAATGTTCCATTCACAGTTCTATCTCCCGATCCATCCTAGCTAATGTTCCATTCACTGTTATATCTCCCGATCCATCCTAGCTAATGTTCCATTCACAGTCCATCTCCTGATCCCTCCTAGCTAATGTTCAATTCACAGTTCTATCTCCTGATCCCTCCTAGCTAGTGTTCCATTCACAGTCCATCTCCTGATCCCTCCTAGCTAATGTTCAATTCACAGTTCTATCTCCTGATCCCTCCTAGCTAATGTTCCATTCACAGTTCTATCTCCCGATCCATCCTAGCTAATGTTCCATTCACAGTCCTATCTCCTGATACCTCCTAGCTAATGTTCCATTGACAGTTCTATCTCCTGATCCCTCCTAGCTAATGTTCCATTCACAGTCCTATCTCACTCAGATACTAAACTATCTAGCTAACTGTCCACTGTCAATCTTCTGGTTCTTGCTAGTATTGTGAGCCTCCTGTCATATCTTCACACAGAAGGGCAGCAACTGGGCATTGTGAGCCTCTTGTCTCATACTTACACAGAAGGGCAGCAACTGGGCATTGTGAGCCTCCTGTCATATCTTCACACAGAAGGACAGCAACTGGGCATTGTGAGCCTCCTGTCTTATCTTCACACAGAAGGGCAGTAGCTGGGCATTGTGAGCCTCCTGTCTCATCTTCACACAGAAGGACAACAACTGGGCATTGTGAGCCTCCTGTCTCATCTTTAAGCGAGGAAGACGATTACATCAATTTCATCTTCTGGTTCTCTCTCTTCGTCGCCTAGTGAGGATCTCTGCTACAATTTCACTGGTTCTTGCGCGTGGTGGTTCTCTAAACAGGAATAGCACCCTTGATGACAGGGGTCTCGTGTCGATGACAGGGGTCTCGTGTCGATGACAGGGGTCTCGTGTCGAGATCTTCCCTCTCAGTGACTAGAGTCTAGTCAAGATCTTCCCTCTCAGTGACTAGAGTCTGGTCGACATCTTCCCTTTTTGTGACGTCTGCTTGCTCGAGATCTTCCCTCTCAGTGACTAGAATCTGGTCAAGATCTTCTCTCTCAGTGACTAGAGTCTGGTCGACATCTTCCCTTTTTGTGACGTCTGCTTGCTCGAGATCTTCCCTCTCAGTGACTAGAATCTGGTCAAGATCTTCTCTCTCAGTGACTAGAGTCTGGTCGACATATCCCTTTTTGTGACGTCTGCTTGCTCGAGATCTTCCCTCTCAGTGACTAGAATCTGGTCAAGATCTTCTCTCTCAGTGACTAGAGTCTGGTCGAGATCTTCTCTCTCAGTGACTAGAGTCTGGTCCAGATCTTCCCTCTTTGTGACGTCTGCTTGGTCGAGATCTTCCCTCTCAGTGACTAGAGTCTGGTCTAGATCTTCTCTCTCAGTGACTAGAGTCTGGTCAAGATCTTCCCTCTCAGTGACTAGAGTCTGGTCAAGATCTTCCCTCTCAGTGACTAGTGTCTCTGCTTGGTCGAGATCTCCCCTCTTAGTGACTAGAGTCTGCTTCTGCGACTTCTCTGTTGTTCTAGTGCTGTTATATCTCTCTGCTCTAACTACTCAACTTTTAGCTGACACTACTCCTAGCTACCTACTAACTGCCGGGTAGTCTTCTGCTCTGTGGTCTATCCCAAATACCCTCACCCCCCTCCCTCCACCAAATTCCCCCAGCTTAATAACATTATTCTTCTCGGTTGGGTCCATGAAGTGAATCTTTGTCTTGTTCTGGCCTGACGTCTGGGTCCATGCAATCAATCTTTGTCTTGTTCTGGCCCGACGTCTAGGTCCATGAAGTGAATCTTTGTCTTGTTCTGGCGCCTCGACTTTTCACCGTCTTAAAATAGCTTTGTCGAATAATTTCGAACAATTACTGTTCTATGAACTCCATCTTTCGAACAGGGCTCTAAAGTTATATGTAGGTACCACGAACTGTGTTGTTATGACTTCCCTGGTTCGCGAGACCATTCTAACTCTGTTACATGGTCCTTCACTGAATGTGCTACATTCAGCTGCTTGCCATGTTTCAACTGCTCACAGCGGCAGACATTGTTGAAGTGTCTACATCATTTTTTATTCTTTTTGGCGGGCTTGGATTTGTTCGCTCGAATCAAACCCATAATCTCGAGGCTAAACAGCCTGACTTGGTCCAGTCTCTCCTACCTACTTAGTCTAGTCTCTCCTCCCTACTTAGTCTCTCCTCCCTACTTAGTCTAGTCTCTCCTCCCTACTTAGTCTAGTCTCTCTTCCCTACTTAGTCTCTCCTCCCTACTTAGTCTAGTCTCTCCTGCCTACTTAGTCTAGTCTCTCCTGCCTACTTAGTCTCTCCTCTCTACTTAGTCTAGTCTCTCCTCCCTACTTGGTCTAATCTCTCCTCCCTACTTGGTCTAGTCTCTCTTTCCTACTTAGTCTCTCTCCCTACTTAGTCTAGTCTTTCCTCCCTACTTAGCCTAGTCTCTCCTCCCTACTTGGTCTAGTCTCTCCTCCCTACTTGGTCTAGTCTCTCCTTCCTACTTAGTCTTTCCTCCATACTTAGTCTAGTCTCTCCTTCCTACTTAGCCTAGTCTCTCCTCCCTACTTGGTCTAGTCTCTCCTCCCTACTTGGTCTAGTCTCTCCTCCCTACTTAGCCAAGTCTCTCCTCCCTACTTGGTCTAGTCTCACCTCCCTACTTAGCCTAGTCTTTCCTCCCTACTTGGTCTAGTCTCTCCTCCCTACTTGGTCTAGTCTCTCCTCCCTACATAGTCTAGTTGTAGCAGATCCCACTGTTTGCCTTGGCCGTGATCTAACTTAGAACATTCTCACACTCATCCACATCATCATGACCATACTCAGTAAATGACATATCACACAGCAGGTGGCATATTTATTATATCATACTCATATCATAGAATGAGTAGAGAAATTACAAACACAATATAATACATATCTTAACTAAACATTCTACTAAAACGGGAATTGTAAGCATTAGCTATTGATGGAATTCCCAACTAACTAAAAACCCAGTTCTATTGCCTTACAATTGCATCACACACACATCGCCTTAACTGCGTCTTCAACACACCTTATCAGATACTCTTCCTCACTGAAATCCCCTCAGGCGGGCGATCTCGACATAGCTCGCTCACAATGTGTCCTTGCTTACAAACACACTTTCAGATTATCTATTAATGCAAAAATCACACACCTATTTGAGCGATCCTGTTCTATCACTAAACATTCGTCCAACCGTCTATCAATCGCTCCTCTATCTAAAGTCGGTGAGTTAAACACACTATCTACATTCAGTCTCTCTCTCTCGATCTCCTCCATACAGCCTCTCTCTCTCCCTCACTCTCCATCTCTCATCCAGCCTCTCGAGCTAAACTTTGTCTCGAGTTATATATCCTCAAGCAAGGCCAGAGCTTGACCAATCGATCTCAGGTATGGTCATCTTCAATTCCAATTGGAACGAAACACTTTGCACACCTGTCACTCATTCTCTCGCAGCAAGCCCCGTTGCCAATTTCGTCTGTCAATCAATCTCCCCCTACCAAAATCGGAAGGCCAGTGGTCAGTTTCTACCTGTCCACATTCCTTAACCCAACTCTGTTCTCCTTTGCTGAGACAGTGAGTGACCTTGACATGCATTCATGTAGCTTTAAGCTTTAACATGTTCAGGCATCCTAAACTCCCCTTGCTCCGGCGGGAACTGTTACATTACCTCCCTAAACTACAGACCGAAACATGGATGGTCATTTTTTTCATCTGGCAAATGACCACCATTTTCGTCTCTACTATCCAAAATGTAAACACTACTCCTGTTTACAACTTCACTCACATCGTACATGCATAAAAAGACATGTCATTTTATACATATAAACTTTTTGTAATACATACACAATCAATACAAGCAGAAGAAAAACACTGGCTGGTCGTTTTTACAACACAAACCAACACTTTTACATCGTTTTACAGTCAAATTCACCTAAGTCTGTCCCTGCGGGACCTTTAAGTCATCAAAACAGAAACACCTTAAGGAATTCTCCTTACTCATTGAGGTAAACATACCTCGCCCTGTTCCCGTGCCTTCCTCTAAGGACACGAACCTTCATTGTTACACTCGACCAGTTCAGGTCAATTTTCTCAGGCGGTCTCATTACACGCCTGGCCGACGATTCACTTCATACTAACTCCTGTGAGGCCACGAATTTACGTGGGTTATCCTCTGGCTAGTTATCATTGTCTCTCTTGACAGCTATCCCCTCTCAAAGAAAACAGCAAAATTCTTTATGTTTCCCACAAAAACGATATTTGACAACATATGTCATAGTCAATATTAAAACTTCTGATCAATGTAGTCTTCTCTGCAAAGACTCCACATACATGTGATTCTGGAACTCGTGGTGACTTGTGCTTGCGGAGGCCTACAGTCTGGATGAGATATACTGCTCTGTAGATCACCTAAATAACCTGTATCAAATACCTGTAAACATGATGATTCAACAACAACAACAACAAAAAACAACAACAAAATAAAGAAAAATTCAATGCATACTATATCGACCATACAACCCACTAAAAATGCAAGTAATACCATTAGTCAAAACCCAAACACCAAATGCAAATGTCAAAATATTTGCACACAAAAACATGATCAAATGCCATCAACCTTCCCTCCTGCTCGTGCCCCACAGATGAGCACCTGTTAATGCCCCCTTCAAAAGATACTAAACTATGACTAAGTTGTAACTTAATCAGGTACTAAGCTATGTCCCTAAACTATGACTAAGTTGTAACTTAATCAGATACTAAACTATGTCACTAAACTATGACTAAGTTCTAATTTAATCAGATACTAAACTATGTCACTAAATCATGACTAAGTTCTAACTTAATCAGGTACTAAACTATGTCTGAGTCAAAAGTCAAAAACCGAATCGTCCACCTGTCGAATTACGTCATGCTGTAACCCTACTAGTCCGGGTGCAGTCTTTGTCCCGAGGAATCAAAACCGAGTGTTGTGATCTAACTAATTCACCACTATTTCCCCAAATTCTCCGCATCAAAGCTACCTGGTCAGATATTAACCGAAACATCGCGTCCACGTGTTACCTTGCGTCACGTAATCATTACCTGGCGCATCCAGCTATCCTGCGTCTCTTGTTCGTTCTGTCCGTTTCTCTGGTCGGAAATGTCCCTTTGATCTCGGTCAGTCTAGCTGCAGACTGACCGTCCGTGGTACGCTCATTGTCTGGCGTTTACTTGAGACAACGAATTCAAAGGAATTTTTAACATCTGGTCATTCCTCCATCTCTATACCCTACCCCCTAATTATCCAAATCTCCGTTTCCCAAGGATAACGGTAGATGAAACAAATTTTATGCAAATGCATACATCAACTGGAGTTCCACATGATAGCCCATGTGTGTAAGTACTCCACACGACTTTACCTAATTCCATTTCTGATTTCCATGTTTTTGGCTAGCGTCAGTAAACATTGCATCAACCGTTCCTTATCACTACTGCTTATTTTAACCAGACTATGCGTTGCCCCATCAGCTGTCTCTGATTGCTGCGCGATTTCCTCCTGTAAAACGCCCATCGTCTGGTCTGTTTGTTTCACGGTTGTTTGGTTCGTACCTACCGGTTCTCTGTTAGTGTTACGTACACTTACATCGTTCGCTACTTCAGCCTTCCGTCCATCTGTATTCACTATTTGTGGGAAAAACTTTTCACACTGTTCGTTTGACTGTTGGCTTATCTCGAACTGAGATCTTTTCATCTTTGCTTCGATGACTGGTTCGCTGTCCTGACTGTGGTTAACCTGTCTTTCCCTTTTCTTCGTTTTCCTTAGAAACTCTGTTCCTCCTTTGTTGGCTGCTGTTGGTGCGTCCGTTTCGCATTCCAAGTGTGCGTCATTTCCACTTCCTTCCTCGGTGGCCGAAGGGTTGTCCCTTCTTTCGGTCTGTTCAACAACTTCTCCCGCATGGCTAGAACCTGGCTTGGGTGGGCACGAAACCATAGCTGGTCCTGCCACCATTCCTCCTCCTCTCCTTTCCTCTTTATCTGACGAATCTCCGACTATTTCCTTGTTCGATTCTTCGTTGACTTTAACTAATTTTCTACCAGGCTTGACCACAAGTTCCTGGTAAACTTGGCCCCTTTCAGCACTCCCGACCATGTTAATCGACGTAATACCCTCTTCCTGAATTCTCGGCCTACACTGTCCGATGCGGTAACATTTTATCTGGACCTCTGAGCGAACGTTTGTCTCGTTTGCATTGCGTAACCTGCCCTCCGTCCCTAACTTTTCTGGATACACTAAACCTGTATCTCTTTCTTTCTGTCCATCCGCCTCGTGCTCAAAGTCTCTTTGATAGCTCCTGTTCTGCCTCTCCATCTGTAACCGTGCAAAAGGCCTCTTGTGGGCTAAGAATCTTCCCGATTCAAACTTCTGCCCAACCATTCCTCCTCCCCTCACTTGACTTGGCCTCTCCACCTGGGTCAAACACCTATCCTTTTCGACACCTTTTTCCAGTCGTTCACACACGTCCGTCCTGAGATTTCCACCTCTGTCCCTCCACGGATCGGAATGTGGAAGTTGTACGGGCTTCCTACTCACTTTCCTACCACTCTGTCCCCTTCCAAAATACTGGGCCGTGTTTACTCCTGTGATTTCTTGATTTCTTCTCTCCTTCCTAGCTGGTTTGAAAGCTCCGTTTTCAAACTGTAGCAACAGCTGTCGCAGCTTCCATTGGAGATCTTTTTCCTGCCGTTCCAGCCGAATAACTCTGCCTGTTAGTTCTCTTAGCTGGTTTTGTAGTTGACTTTTGTCCTTCAACTTATCGCTGACTGTAGCTCGTGCCATGAAAGGCTTGTTTTTGACAAACAGTCCTCCTCTTCTCCAGGAACTGTTAATATTCCGAAGAATATTAGGGCATCCGATAGACAAATGTCTAAAAGCTAGACAATGATAACATTGTTTAACATTGTCCAACCTCGACATATTGAATAAACCCGTCTGGCCCACCCAAAAAAATTATAAGACTGTCAAGTACGCACAAAGTCTTGTCAATAATACAACAATGGGTGGAAGAAAAATGTCACACTAACCAGTCAGATGATTGGAAAAGCTGTCTATGGTACTAACACTCTAACCACTAGCTACTCCTCTATTCCTAACTACACACACAAGTTATATTTAACTGCGACACTTGTGTTAAACATGCAAATCAAGATCTATAGCTACACACGCACTATATTTATAAATCTACCACGACTATCCGTGGTCAACAGGCACCAAAATAATAATAACGTGTAGCAGATCCCACTGTTTGCCTTGGCCGTGATCTAACTTAGAACATTCTCACACTCATCCACATCATCATGACCATACTCAGTAAATGACATATCACACAGCAGGTGGCATATTTATTATATCATACTCATATCATAGAATGAGTAGAGAAATTACAAACACAATATAATACATATCTTAACTAAACATTCTACTAAAACGGGAATTGTAAGCATTAGCTATTGATGGAATTCCCAACTAACTAAAAACCCAGTTCTATTGCCTTACAATTGCATCACACACACATCGCCTTAACTGCGTCTTCAACACACCTTATCAGATACTCTTCCTCACTGAAATCCCCTCAGGCGGGCGATCTCGACATAGCTCGCTCACAATGTGTCCTTGCTTACAAACACACTTTCAGATTATCTATTAATGCAAAAATCACACACCTATTTGAGCGATCCTGTTCTATCACTAAACATTCGTCCAACCGTCTATCAATCGCTCCTCTATCTAAAGTCGGTGAGTTAAACATACTATCTACATTCAGTCTCTCTCTCTCGATCTCCTCCATACAGCCTCTCTCTCTCTCCCTCACTCTCCATCTCTCATCCAGCCTCTCGAGCTAAACTTTGTCTCGAGTTATATATCCTCAAGCAAGGCCAGAGCTTGACCAATCGATCTCAGGTATGGTCATCTTCAATTCCAATTGGAACGAAACACTTTGCACACCTGTCACTCATTCTCTCGCAGCAAGCCCCGTTGCCAATTTCGTCTGTCAATCAATCTCCCCCTACCAAAATCGGAAGGCCAGTGGTCAGTTTCTACCTGTCCACATTCCTTAACCCAACTCTGTTCTCCTTTGCTGAGACAGTGAGTGACCTTGACATGCATTCATGTAGCTTTAAGCTTTAACATGTTCAGGCATCCTAAACTCCCCTTGCTCCGGCGGGAACTGTTACATAGTCTCTCCTCCCTACTTGATCTAGTCTCTCCTCCCTACTTGGTCTAGTCTCTCATCCCTACTTGGTCTAGTCTCTCCTCCCTACTTGGTCTAGTCTCTCCTCCCTACTTAGTCTAGTCTCTCCTCCCTACTTAGTCTAATCTCTCCTCCCTCCATCGATCACTTGTTCTAGTATCTCCTCCCTACTTAGTCTAGTCTCTCCTCCCCACTTGTTCTAGTCTCTCCTCCCTACTTGGTCTAGTCGTACCCCCCCCCCCCCTCCACTGGCTACACGATCAGATTGCTTATTTGTTGTACCGGCCTTTGTCACAAGACGTCTGTCTCATGTAACGAGCAGACACACAAGACGTCTGCCTCATGTAACGAGCAGACACACAAGACGTCTACCTCATGTAACGAGCAGACACTAAAGACGTCTGCCTCATGTAAACGGGCAGACACACAAGACGCCTGCCTCATGTAACGAGTAGACACTCAAGACGTCTGCCTCATGTAACGAGCAGACACACAAGCCGTCCATTAACATTGACGAAGAGATAGAAATAAACAAACATACTGTAACACTGCCATTATCTTTCATTGAATTAGTAAAAACATGTCCTCTATTTTGCTTTATCTATCAATTTTCTCCACTGCTGTCTGATCCTACCCCTCTGCTGCTGTCTGATCCTACCTCTCTACTGCTGTCTCATCCTATCCCTCTACTCATGTCTGAACCTACCTCTTATCTGCTGTCTGATCCTACCTCTCTACTGCTGTCTGATCCTACCTCTCTACTGCTGTCTGATCCTACCCCTCTACTGCTGTCTGATCCTGCCCCTCTTCTGCTGTCTGATACTACCCCTCTACTCATGTCTGATCCTACCTTTCCACTGCTGTCTGATCCTACCCCTCTACTGCTGTCTGATCCTACCCCTCTACTGCTGTCTGATCCTACCCCTCTACTGCTGTCTGATCCTACCCTACTGCTGTCTGAGCCTACCCCTCTACTGCTGTCTGATCCTACCTCTCTACTGCTGTCTGATCCTACCCCTCTACTGCTGTCTGATCCTACCTCTCTACTGCTGTCTGTTCCTACCTCTCTACTGCTGTCTGAGCCTACTCCTTTACTGCTTTCTGCCTGTTGTCTGCCTGCTGTCTGCATGATGTCTGCACGATGTCTGTCTGTTGTCTGCCTGCTGTCTGCCTGCTGTCTGTATGATGTCTGTCGTCTGCCTGCTGTCTGCATGATGTCTGTCTGTTGTTTGCCTGTTGTCTGCTTAATGTCTGCCTGCTGTCTGCATGATGTCTGCCTGTTTGTCTGCCTGCTGTCTGCCGGCTGTCTGTCTGCTGTCCAAGTCTCGGTCTGACTGGATGAATCCGCTTGGAACAGAACTGATTTCCCATTTTAGAAGCCCATTGCCTGATGACGTGGCGGAAGTCGTTGTCCTGTCTTGCATAGACCAGAAAAGTGCAGTAACTGTGGAGTAGGGACAGGACCCTGACACACTGAGACATGGCGTGCGCAAGCAGGTGGTGATTGCAGTTGACATAGATGTACAGGTTGGTACAGACTTGAGGGGTGAGCAGTAGGAAGTATGTGCCGGTCACCGTCACAAGCAAGCGAACGGTCCGCCATTTTCTTCTTAGACTGATCAAAATTTGGTCTGTTTCTCTGCTTGACTGTGTCTCAACCCCAAACCTCATTTTGTGAATGGTTTTCACCTGTCTGTGTGCGATCACAGCCACGTGAGCATAGATGGCAAACATAGTTACGCTGACCAGAAAGTACACGCACGGATCCACAAGACCCATGCCAATTATCTCCGGGATTGACTGACGCTTGCAGTCAACCAAATGGTTGACGCTTGCACCTCCGGCTATTATCCACACAAGCGCAACCCCGCAGCCCGTCGATCTGTCAGTGACCAGCCTCTGATGGGAGTACGGCAGGACTATGTACAACCAGCGCTCGGCGGAAATCATCAAATGGTTACAGTGACTGCTGAATAGGCTGAACATGGCGAGGAAGGACTTGACGCAGCACAGAGCTGTCGCATTGGAGTACTGACTCAACAACTCAGCAGCGGCAAATCCGCTGTTAACGCATGCAAATAGTATGTCACTTACAGCTAACGATGCAATGAAGACGTTTGGAGTGGTATGCAGGCGTTTCGTGCAGCAAATTCCAGCCACAATAATCGCGTTTAAGAATGTGGACGGCGCTCCTATAACCACTTCAATGATAGGTCCGACTTTTTCTGAAGCTGTTATGTAATTACCTGCGTCCTTGTATCCGCCAGTTGTCTGCCCTGTCGCATAACTATCATTCTCTGACGTAGTGGTTTCGGCATTAGGCGCGAGAAACATGGCTGGTAGACGGCTGTCATAACATGGCTGGTAGACGGCTGTCATAACATGGCTGTCACAACATGGCTGGTAGACGGCTGTCATAACATGGCTGGTAGACGGCTGTCATAACATGGCTGTCATAACATGGCTGGTAGACGGCTGTCATAACATGGCTGGTAGACGGCTGTCATAACATGTTTATAAACCAAATCTAGAACTGTATTCAATACGAGACACCATCATTTGAGCGTAGAGCTATCTTCCCTGTCGAATGGTTGAGGTGAGGTATCTCACCTGTCGAATGGTTGAGGTGAGGTATCTCACCTGTCGAATGGTTGAGGTGAGGTTACTCAACTGTCGAATGGTTGAGGTAAGGTATCTGACCTGTCGAATGGTTGAGGTGAGGTATCTCACCTGTTGAATGGTTGAGGTGAGAGTAGAGCTATCTTCCCTGCCGAATGGTTGAGGTGAGGTATCTCACCCGCCGAATGGTTGAGGTGAGAGTCTGCTACAAAGGTCCTTTAACTCGGGCGCGGTGGTTGGTGACGTCACTGCGTGTTTGTAGAAGGTTTGTCGTGTGCCAGAATGACAGGACATCAAGAATGTGATTGATGCGTTAAAATTGTTAACATGCAGAGATCGTCAGCATTGGCAGTGTCGGAACGCAAGGGAGAGGCGGGCCATGTGGTTTGGTGTCGAACAGAGGTGACGCACACTCATACACACGCAGAGAGAGAGAGAGAGAGAGAGAGAGAGAGAGAGAAAGAGAGAGAAAGAGAGAGAGAAGAAGGGAAAAGCGATAGAGACAGAGCATACACAAGTAGCTGTTAGTTGGAGCAAGCTTTGGTAAAGATCGTCCGGTTCACGTTTAGTTATGAGCCCATCCTCCATTCCCACAGCCGTCCCCCTCCCAGCAAAGCCAAACCAGACTCCTGCAACCAGGCAGTGAGTGGAACTCGCCATACCAGTGGGCCGCAGGTGTGCTGGGCCCCATGGAACTGAGCAGGAAGCTAGGAAGTTCCCTCTAATCCGCCGGTAGTGACTCGACAGTTTCCATGATAACCACATGAAATATATGCCCAATCAATAATTGAGCCTGTGATAATTCTAAGTTCTAAAGGGCTGCAGTGGAAAACCCCCTGACCTACATTTGCTAATAATTAGCGTCTAGTGGACAATGGGAATAAAGCTAATAGTAGTTCCTATGATATCATCAAAAGGTGTGTTATAGTGTACTTACTGTGTTCTACCAGATGAATGAGTCACGACGAACATACGGACATGTTTATCTGAACATATTAGACGCATGTCGTGGACAGGCTTACACGATGAATCAATGAACACTTGCAGACCGTTACAGGATATCTCATAAGCAGCGGAGCTGTTCAATATAACAGAACTACCAGTGTTTCTCAAATTGACAGTACCTCATCAATCTCATGTTACATAACTGGATGAATGTAGCACAGTTGATTATGAGAACCAACATCCAACATTTTCTGTGTTCAGATTCAGTTTAGAAGTGCGATTCTCAGATTGGCAACAACAGAACTATGATTAGAATTGTTACCTTTGACCTCAACCTTGGTCTTTTTTCATTGTGTCCAATAATTTCCCATGGCAGTCATTTTGAAACTAATTGTGTTCGATTGTCTTATCTTTCTCTCTCTCTCTATTATCTCTCTCTCTCTCTCTCTCTCTATATATATATATATTTATATATATATATCTTTCTTTCTCTCTCTCTCTCTAGCTCTAATATCTCTCTCTATCTCTATTATCACTCTCTCTCTATCTCTATTATCTCTCTCTCTCTCTCTAGCTCTAATATCTCTTTCTAGCTCTACTATCTCTCTCTCTAGCTCTATTATCTCTCTCTCTCTATCTATATATATATATATATATATCTTTCTTTCTCGTCCTCTCTCTCTCTCTCTCTCTCTCTCTCTCTCTCTATCCTTATATTTCTCTCTCTCTCACTCCTAACTGAGACATTGGTTTACAAATGATATTAGCCTTCGATCCCTACTTTGAAGCGGCTTCCAAATGTTCCTCTGCAGAAGACTTCAACCCTCAGACTCCAATGCCAAGTATTCGTGGCCTGCTCATTTTTTTCGCGTGGGATCCAATCCAAGACATATCTGGCTGTAATATCAAAGACTGCAGGCCGTACCCTTCTTCCCAGGGTCAGTTTCTGTAAGTTAGCCGGTACGGTCATCTGGCATGGTCAGTTTCTGTAAGTCGGTCGGTACGGCCATCTGACATGGTCAGTTTCTGTAGGTCGGTCGGTACGGTCATCTTGACAGGGTCAGTTTCTGTAGGTTGGTCATTTGATGCTGTCATGAGGGCGTGATGACTATTGCTGGCCGTTTGCTTTTGTAGTAAAAGTAGTATAGTTGTAGTAGTAGTGGTTGTTGTAGTAGTAATAGTTGTTCTAGTAGTAGTAGCAGTAGTAGTAGTAGTAGTAGTACTAGTTGTAGTACTTGTAGTAGTATTAGTAGTAGCTGTAGTAGTAGTAGTAGTTATTGTAGTAGTAGTAGTTGTATTAGTAGCAGTAGTAGTAGTAGTAGTGGTAGTAGGTGTAGTAGTAGTAGTTGTATTAGTAGCAGTAGTAGTAGGTGTAGTAGTAGTAGTTGTATTAGTAGCAGTAGTAGTAGTAGTAGTAGTTGTAGTAGTAGTAGTAGTTGCAGTAGTAGTTGTAGTAGTAGTAGTTGTAGTAGTAGTTGCAGTAGTAGTTATATTAGTAGTAGTAGTAGTAGTAATAGTAGTAGTAGTAGTAGTAGTAGTGGTAGTAGTAGTAGTGGTAATAGTAGTAGTAGTTGCAGTAGTAGTTGTAGTAGTGAGGGTTGTGTTATTGTTTGGATTGTGAGAGTTATATTGTGAGTGTTGTCGTTTGAGTGTTGGAGTGTGAGGGCTGTTGTGTGAGGGTTCGATTGTAGGAGTTGACATAAGGGCTCAAGAGACGAAGCTCCGCATTTTCAATCTGTACGGACCACCAAATAAAGACCTATCGCTCTCGAGTATGGAAGTCAAAGACTCCAACTGCATAGTAGTTGGAGACTTCAACAGCCACTCGGAGAGATGGGGATACTCGGACACAGACAGCAGAGGTGACGAAGAGGAAGATTGGGAGATAGACACAAATCTCTCCCTAATGAATAGGCCAGAGGATAGCCCTAGTTTATATTCTAGAACATGGTATTCCACCTCCATTCCAGATTTGGCCTTCTCCACACAGGACATACACCATAAAATAGACCGCCAGGTGCTAAACCAATTGGCAGGTAGCGACCACAGGCCGATCAGGCTAGAAATTGATATGGAAGTAAGCCCACAGGAAACAAAACCGCTCCCTCGTTGGAATTACAAACGAGCCTACTGGGACAGATTTGCAATCCTGACAGATGGGCTGTGTGAAACCATCAACACACGAAACAACAAAATGAAGCCCATGGTGGAAAGCCTAAGCAAGGCAATAATGCAAGCCGCCACTGAAACCATCCCAAGAGGGGCTAGGAAAAACTATAAGCCCTATTAGAATGATGACTTGCAGAAAGCGGAAGACGCATTCACAAATGCAAGGAACATGGCAGAGCGAGAACAATCTATGGAGGCAAATATCGCCCTCAAAGCCGCCACGGCGAAATACAAATACACTCTAAAACCAAACATCAAGAGAAAGCTGGAAAAACAAAACTGGAAGCCTCAACCTAGACAAAGAAGGGAACAAACTATGGAAGCTAGTCAGAGCCATAAATGATGAAACTCCTTCAAACAAACAAATTACCATCAAGCAGGGCGAAAACTTGCTCACTGGAAAAAAAGCCGCAAACGCTTTTTGTCGAACACTATGCCAGAGCAAACCACATCGAGGTCCCTGCAGATAGGCATACAGACATTAGTGAAGAGCAAAAGGGGTACGACAACATCAATACGGCACCAAAAGAGCATATGATGGCCAAATTAACAATGAGTGAAATGGAAGAGGCCATGAGAACATTAAAGAAAAGGAAATCTCCCGGAAAAGACGGGATAACAAACGAAATGCTGATGGGGTTGGGCCAAACAGCGAAGAGGAAACTGCTATCAGTCCTGAACCAAAGCAGGAAAAGGGGAATTGTACCCCAGGCATGGAAAGACGCAGTACTTGTACTAGTACCAAAAAAAGGAAAAGACAAAACAGATCCTATCAGCCTACTGAGCTGTGTCGGCAAACTGATGGAACGTATGATAAACACCAGACTGATCTGGCATCTGGAAGAAAAACGAATACTAATTCCACAGCAAGCCGGCTTTAGACAACACAGATCCACTGAGGACCAGGTCATCCTCACAGCCCAGAAAATAGAAGATGCCTACCAGGCACAGAAACACACAGTAGCGGTTTGGGTGGACATGGAAAAGGCATTTGACAAAGTCTGGAAAGACGGACTTAGAGTCAAGCTAAGGAGAAGTGATGTCTGTGGGAAGATGTACAAGTGGATCAACCACTACCTCAAAAAAGGAACGGCCAGAGTCCAAGTACAAGGGCAGATGAGCAAAAAGGTGACACTCGAGCAGGGAGTACCCCAAGGGGGAGTACTGTCACCCACACTCTTCCTGGCGTATATAAACGACATTACAGAGAATATACCAAGAAGAGTCCATAGCTCAATGTTTGCAGACGATCTGGCTATGTGGACCTCTGAAAAGAATCTCACCATAGCAAGACATCGAGTGCAGCAGGCCCTAACATCGCTGGAAGAGTGGGCGAACTCATGGCTGGTCAAAATAAACGAGAAGAAAACCACATGTACAATATTCTCGCTCTCAATCAAACCCCAAAACACCAAATTAAGTCTAAATGGCAAATTCCTGCAGCCAAACGACAACCCAAACTATCTGGGAGTCCCATTTGATCGGCGCATGACATGGAAAAGTCAGATTGAGAGAAACCGAATGAGAGCCAGAGAAAGAATGGCAATCATGAGGAAACTTGTTGGCACAAGCTGGGGAGCAGACGAAAGTATACTAAAGAAACTGTACACTGGAATAGTGAGACCAGTTCTCGAGTATGGCATTGCGGCATGGACAACAGCAGCAAAGGCGAACTTCGATAAAGTTAGCAAACTTCAAAACCAAGCCATAAGAGTTATGACAAGAGGCATGAAGTCAACGCCAATTGTAGAACTTGAAAAGATTACAAAACTGCAATCTATGACCGATAGAAGAGACTGCAGAGCCCAGCTGCAGTCAGAGAAACTCCGAAGACTGACTGACCATCCAATGCACTAGAGACTAAACAATTTGGGAAATGGGAAACTAAAGCTGAGAAACTTTGCAGAAATAGCCAAAGCAAAGATGCACGAAGATCCCACAAACGCACTAACAACACCAAAGCCCATCACTACTGTACGAAAACCTACCTGGAGGCAGGATATATTTCCAGAGGTGGTAGAAAATATACCAGGTATTGGAAATGAAAACTGCCAGACTGAAAAAGAAAGGAGAGATACTACCCTAAGCTTTATATCGAAAAACTACCCAAGCATGGACTGGACCCATGCATACACCGACGGTTCTGTAACAAACACTACACAGAACGGAGGGGCAGGAGCATTCCTGAACCTACCAAATGGCAGAAAAATAACACTGTCATTCGCTACTGGTAAGTACACAAGCAATTTCAGAGCGGAGGCAGAGTCACTGAGGGCGGCAGTGGAAGAAATGGTGACACACAGTGAAAATGAAAGCCATATAGTCCTGCTGACAGATGCTCTGGCCGTAGTCACAGCACTAAAAAGCCAGAAAAACACTGAGCTTAATGACTTAAGAGCAGTACTCTGTCAACTATGCCAGCAGTCCGCACCAAAAAGGGTAGTGGTACAGTGGGTCCCATCACACTGCAACATCCAAGGCAACGAGGAGGCAGACAGACTGGCAAAAGAAGGTGCAAGACTACCACAAACAGATACTAGTATGACATAGAAGAGTCAAAACGGCTTATTAAAGCCAGATACTTGACCAAATGTGAAACTGAACATACCGGCTACACCAAAAACGATGCCTATTACCAGTTGAACAGAAGAGAGCAGGTCGTTGTCTTCAGACTTCGCACTGGCCACAATAGACTGAGGTACCACCTATTCAACAAATTGAAGATAGGTGGTACCGACGAATGCCCGTGCGGTACCGGGAAAATGACCGCTGATCATTTGCTGCAGAACTGCCCGACATACGAGGATCAGAGAAAGCAGATGTTGCCATCACCAGTGGAACTGCAAGACAAGCTCTATGGCAGTGGCGACAGCCTCAGGATGACCGCTTCTTTTTTCGAAAAAATACCATTTGACGTTTGACAGCGTACGAAGAAGAAGAAGAAGAAGAAGAAGAAGAAGAAGAAGAAGAAGAAGAAGAAGCAGAAGAAAAAGAAGAAGAAGAAGAAGAAGAAGAAGAAGAAGAAAATTCTTGTTCATGTTTTTGGTGATGGGTTTCAGATGTTTTCTTCTTGACCAAATGACCAGGTCATCCGCAAAGAGTGCCTTCTGGCAGGTTATGACACCTGGTAGGTCGTTGGTGTACACAAGGAATAATGTACAACTTGACGCAGATCCCGGGTCCCAGGGACCCTTATCCCAGGGTCCTTTGTTTGGATGTTGATCTGCTGAAAGTTGTTCGGGTTGTTCTGTGATGGTTGGAGTGTGGGGGTTGAAGTGTGAGGGTTGGAGTGTGGGGGTTGGAGTGTGGGGGTTGGAGTGTGGGGGTTGGAGTGTGGGGGTTGGAGTATGAAGGTTGGAGTATGAGGGTTGGAGTATGAGGGTTGGAGTGTGAGTGGTTGGAGTATGGAGGTTGTAGTGTGAGTGGTTGGAGTGTGATGGTTGGAATGTGAGTGGTTGGAGTATGGGGGTTGGAGTGTGAGAGTTGTCGTGGGAGTTGTATAAGTGTGGTTAAAGTAAAGTGTCAAGGATCCTTGTATGGAAAAGGATTCGGATGAAAAATGAGCGACTTTTATCAGCTATTCCTATTTTGGCAACTTTTTCTCATTATTCTCTAGGTTTGTCTGAATGGGTCAACTTTGTTTCAGCCAGGAAAATAATGTAAGCAAGTTTAGCGAAGTTAAATAGTTCATTCTCAGCTCACGTTGAAAGACGTTTTAAATAATATTGTGGGCATGAGCCTCTGTTGTTCTGATATTGATCTTGTTGAAATGTTTACTCAACTCTGTTGGTCTGATGTCGATATTGTTGAAATGTTTACCCAACTCTGTTGGTCTGATGTCCATCTTGTTGAAATGTTTACCCAACTCTGTTGGTCTGATGTCGATATTGTTGAAATGTTTACCCAACTCTGTTGGTCTGATGTCGATCTTGTTGAAATGTTTACCCAACTCTGTTGGTCTGATGTTGACATTGTTGAAATGTTTACTCAGTGACTAGAAGAGATCTGAATATGGGTGGTGCGTGTAGGGCACCGAGTGAGCGATGTGTGTTCTGAATTATGTCTATGTACCGATCGACAGAGTTTGTGACCATAAGTTAACACATGATTCCGACTAGAAGGACGTGATTAAAGTATTTGTAAATGCACAGATCGCCGGATGGTAATTGATCTGATTATAATTGTGAATGCACAGATCACCTGAATGAAGGAATCTGAGTGTGTATGAGTGCACAGAACGACAGAGTACATAATACGATCGTGAAGAAGAGTTTGTGAGAGTGTGTTGAGTGTGGAGATAAGGAAAGGGTAGCGGCACAAATACTGGGTATATTAGTTGGGAGAAATATTCAAAATCTCTTGCTTACAACCTCTGAGATAGTTAGTAGGACAAATATATATAATATTAGAATTATTTAGTTCGGATGAATTTGTTCTTGATGTTAATATTGTTTCTGTTGATTGTCAATAATGTTGTTTTTGATTGTAAGTGTTGTCACTAAATATGACTCATTGCTTGGAGAGTGTTAACTGTGTTATTTACTGTATGTAGTCTTGTCGTGGTGTGGATAACAATGTCAACACTTTAGATAAGCTCAGTGAAACTCAGTGAAACCTGGACTCTGCCACATTATCAAAACGGTCCTGTTCTACTAGTTGCTCGCTGCCAACTGATGTTCACTTGTTCTCTCCGCTCCACGCCGACTGATTTCGACTTGTTCTCTCCGCTCCACATCGACTGATGTCGACTTGTTCTCGCACCCGAATTAATTTGATTTTGGCTCTCCTAGCTATCTATATCCGCAGCGTTTTCTAGATTTCGTACCTAAGTATTTTTCACCCCGAGATTTAAGAAAAAACCAGTTTATTGCATGTCGGGTTTGAATCGTCACCACTGATCATGCTGAAACAGGGGTTTAGGCGTCTAGGCGTTATGCAAGGTTACGTAGTTTTAACATTTGCGTGGCTTGGAAACCAATGCTATGCCTTCCAAGCATTCCTATGTCCAGATTTGAATTGATCTGTACTGGCTAGGGGTGTTAGTTTTAATTCTATAAGAAACAATGAATAGCTACTGACTATCAATGCCATACTCCCACCCTTTCTAACTTTAATAAAACATGTCTAAAATCTTATCCCAAATAAATCTACACAGCTAAGATCTGTTACAATCTTGACCATACCAATCTTGACCATACCAATCTTGACCACACCTGTCTTGCCTCCAGGTGTATTTCTTGACCACACCTGACAATTTCAGACTAGCTTACCTCACAAAGTTACTCTAACTAGATACATTTGATGGATCGCCGCATCCATAAATTGATTCAACATGACCACACAGTTCTTCAAGGGACAAGAGAGACAGGCGTACTTCTATACACACCCTCACACTCACACACAACCACACACACACAACCACACACACACAACCATGCACACATACCTACACATACACACAAACATAAACAAACAATTACACACATACACACACAACCACACACACACACACACACACACAACCACACACACATAACCACACACACACACAACCACACATACACAAAACCCCATACACACAACCACACACTCAGTTCCACACACACACACACACATCCACACACACACCCACATCCATACACACACACACACACACATCCACAAACACACACACCCACATCCATACACCCACACCCACATCCATACACCCACACCCACATCCATACACCCACACCCACATCCATACACACACACCCACATCCATACACCCACATCCACAAACACACAAACCCACATCCATAAACACACACCCACATCCACAAACACACACACCCACATCCACACACACACCCACGTCCACACACACACATACACACACCCACATCCACACACCCACATCCATACACACACACCCACATCCACACACACACACACCCACACCCACAACCACACATACACACCCACACACCCACCCACACACACAACCAAACATGCGCTCACACACACCCACACACCTACATCCACACACCCACATCCATACACACACACACACACACACACACACTCCTACACACGTGACTGAGCTTGACCAATATCTCAGCTCGATCCAAGGGCAGACAAACGGTTTAACGCTGCACAAGATGTTGGTGGAAACATTTAAAGTACGTTGTTTCCCCTGAACTGTAAGTACTTTCTACTGACTGTGTCCCAGTGCCAGTACTACTGACATACACAGCGTAACAGATGTCATTATGTCAAGGCAAAGATAGTGCTAGGAGTTAGCTAGGAATTGTTAGGGGCTTGACTTAGTGAGGAATAGTTAAAGACTTGAGTTAGTTATGACGCATTGAGAACTTGACTGAGTTAGGAAATGTTGGAAACTTGACTGAGTTATGAAATGTTAGAAAATTTACTTAGTGTGGAAATGTTAGAAACTTTACTTAATGAAAAATGACGGAACTTGAGCTAGTTGAACTCACACACACACGGACACACACACACACACACACACACACACAGACACAAACACTGACAACTTACACATACACAAACACTGACAACTTACACACACACAGACACTGACAACTTACACACACACACACACAAACACTGACAACTTACACACACACACACACAAACACTGACAACATACATACACACACAAACAGTGACAACTTACACACACAAACACTGACAACATACACACACACACAAACACTGACAACTTACACACACACACAAACAATGACAACTTACACACACACACACACAAACACTGACAACTTACACACACACACAAACACTGACAACTTACACACACACACAAACAATGACAACTTACACACACACACACAAACACTGACAACTTACACACACACACACGCAAACACTAACAACAACACACATACACAATAACAAACAATAACACACACACACAAACACTAACAATAACTCACACATAAAACCATTAAATCAACACACACAAACACTAACAGCAACAACACACACAAACACTAACAGCAACAACACACACAAACACTAACAGCAACAACACACACAAACACTAACAGCAACAACACACACAAATACTAACAGCAACAACACACACAAACACTAACAGCAACAACACACACAAACACTAACAGCAACAACACACACAAACACTAACAACAACAACACACACAAACACAAACGCTAACAACAACTCGCATACTTAATAAGAACACCTCGTACACACACACTAATAACAACTCGCGCAAATACACACAAACACCAAGAACAATTCACACACACACACTAACAAACACTATCACCAACACACACACACAAACACTAACAACAACACACAAACAAACACTAACAACACTAACAACACACCAATAACCACTAACAACAACACACATATACAAACATTAACAACAACTCACACATACAAACATTAAATCAACACACACAAACACTAACAACACACACAGACACACACACTAACATCTACTCGCACGAACATACACACAAACGCTAACAACAACACACACACAAACACTAACAACAACACACACACACAAATTTAACAACAACACACACAAACACTAACAACAACACACACACAAATTTAACAACAACACACACAAATACTAACAACAACACACACACAAACGCTGACAACAACACACCCACAAACACTAACAACAACACACACACAAATACTAACAACACACACAAATACTAATAACAACTCGCACACACACACACTAACAACAACAACACACACACACACTAACAACAATACACACAAACACTAACAACACACACACAAATACTAACAACAACACACCCACAAACACTAACAACAACACACACACAACCCCTAAGAACAACACACATGCACATACACAAACACTAACAATAACACACATCTACAAACACTAACAACAACTCACACATAAAAACATTAAATCAACACACACAAACGCTAGCAAAACACACATAAACACTAACAACAACTCACACATAAAAACATTAAATCAACACACACAAACGCTAGCAAACCCCACATAAACACTAACAACAACTCACACATAAAAACATTAAATCAACACACACAAACGCTAACAAAACACACATAAACACTAACAACAACTCCCACACACAAACACTAACAACACACACAAATACTAACAACAACTAGCACACACACACACTAACAACAACACACACACACGCTAACAACAATACACACAAATAATAACAACACACACAAATACTAACAACACACACAAATACTAACAACAACTAGCACACACACATACTAACAACACACACACACACACTAACAACAACATACCCACACACACTAACAACAACACACACACACACTAACAACACACCCACAAACACTAACAACAACACACCCACAAAGATTAACCACAACACACACTCAAACACAAACAACAACACACACAACCACTAAGAACAACACACACACAAACACAAACACTAACAACATTTCGCACACACAAACAAACACTAATAACAACTCGCGCACACACACACTAACACTATCAACAACACACCCACAAACACTAACAACAACACACACAAATACTAACAACAACTAGCACACACAAACACTAACAACACCACACATTCACAAACATTAACAACAACTCACACATAAAAACATTAAATCAACACACACATACTCACTAACAACTACTTGCACACACACACACCCACAAACACTAACAACATACACAGACTCACTAACAACTACTCGCATACACACACACAAACGCTAACAACAACACACACACAAGCACTAACAACAACACACCCACAAATACTAACAACAACAACACACACACACTAATAACAACACACACAAATACTAACAACAACACACACACACACACTAACAACACACACAAACACTAACAACACACACAAGCACTAACAACTCGTACACACACACACTAACAACTCGTACACACACACACTAACAACAACACACACAAATACTAACAACAACACACACACACACAAACACTAACAATACACACAAATACTAACAACAACACACCCACAAACACGAACAAGTCGCACACACACACTAACACATACACACACAAATACTAACAACATACACAAATACTAACAACTCGTACACACACACACTAACAACAGCAACACACACACACTAACAACAACACACACAAATACTAACACCAACACACACACACACAAACACTAACAATACACACAAATACTAACAACAACACACCCACAAACACGAACAAGTCGCACACACACACTAACACATACACACACAAATACTAACAACATACACAAATACTAACAACCTGACACACACACAAGCACTACCAACACACACCCACAAACGCTAACAACACACCCATAAACACTAAGAACAACACACACAAGCACTAACTACAACTCACACACACACACACTAACACTCACACATACACACACACTAACAACAACACACACACACAAGAACACTAACAACAGCAACAACACACACACAAGAACACTAAATATCAAATAACTGTCAGAACTCGAAGTTAAAAAAGAATAAGAAAGAAGCCAAGAAGAATCATGAACTCAGAACCGGTTGTCCATTGGAACAATTTGTAGAGAAGCCATATTTATTGACGTGCAAAGGCTGCAGGATTGTGTGCGGACATGTCTACCGGTTCGGCAGGTCATCAACCACAAGACGCGTTCGTCCATTCTCCTGATATAGTCGCACTGATTGTATGACTTACACTTTGCTAGCCCGCCATACTTGAATCCGCTATCAATCTCTTATCTATATGATATGAGATTCTTCTTCAGCCCATCTTTCTATTTGCATTTCTCTATTTGTCTGGGATGCTTGTAATTCCTTCCAACCTCATTAAATGTTCACTAGATAGACTGCGTTCTGTGTCTCCACTGTTCTTGTTAGAGGATCAGTTGTAAGCCTTATTATTTCCAAAAATGCATTTATTGACCGTGTTTATTACCCTCATATCCAGGGTTGCTCACATCCAATCGAAGAAGAAGGGCGAATAACAGCGACCTCGAAATCACTTTCAAGACCCTGTATGACGCAAAACACAAAGGAAGTCAGAGCAAGGATTTATCGATCTGGCAAAGAGCCTTTGATGAAATGCTGGTCTACTTTTTGGTAACGACACACGGTAACTTACGTCATTAAGTGTAGTCTTCTAATCCCGGTTACAGACGTCATTACGTGTTTTCTTATAATCCATATGTCAATGTTTGTCCCAGTAACCAAGGCTCTCTACTTGTTATAGCCAGGTGCTTGGCAGGCCAGTCTCTTGGCGTCACATCCTTCCTTTTTAGGAGCTTTTGCCCCAGGCACATCCTCTCCATTTTTACTTGGGAATCCGCAAGAGCTGTGAGCGGAGCGATGATTGAAAGGAGATTGAAAGAAGGCAGATTGTGGAGAAATAGTAAAGATAATGGAAGAGGAGAAATAGAGGAATAACATATAGAAAAAAGGAGCAGAAATAGAGGAAAAACATGTAGAAAAGAAGGAGGAGAAATAAAGGAAAAACGTGTAGAAAAGAAGGAGGAGAGATTCAGGAATGGAGAGATAGCAAGCAACATGTAGGTGACCACGTGAAAAGTATGAACTTTTCAAATGTAGACGTGCCTCCGTTTTTAAGGTATTTTTATAAGTATTGTTTATAGGTATTGTTTATAGACATGTTGTACTGGGAATTTCAAAAATTTAAAATGAAAGTTGGTGTCGGTCAGCGTCCTAGGATTGTGTGGAATAAAACATCTTCTCCTTTAACATTGTTTGTTCCTATTTTATATTCTGTTATATTTGGCTGCGTTGTTCCTACACATAACCTTGCTTGGGTGGACAACTTTGGTGGATCGATATTCCGTAATATCAGTATCGATGATTCCATTTTCAATATTAACTTGTGTGATATCATTCCAGGTGGTTTTACGGAATCCAAGAAGTCGCTGGGATACAGCCAATCCTGCTTACAGTCGCCATAGACTTGCACGAGGTCAGGGAGTCAAGAAGCGAATCCTCTTTCTGGATATTTAGATTATTCAAACTTTCACTTGTAGGATCCAGATTCATAAAGTCACTAATAGTTTGTAAAGTTACAGGACTGTTTAGGAAAACTTTGTTGATAATTTCTAGATCTCTAGATTCCCTAACATCGTCTGCTGCTTGTGGTCACAGATGTTGACACCATCAGGTGAGTTTCCGCGATGAAATCGACCGGTGAAAGAAAAAGGACATTTTTAGTAATAACACAAGGGAATTTAACCGGCGCCAAGGTTCAACAATTGTTCTGTGTTCGTATATCTCACAATATCTCTGTTGTCTTGCAGTTTTTAATCCTGTGCTCAAAGAGCTTCCCTATGTGCCATGTTGCACGCATCGCTATAATAATCTTTCAAATAATGATTTTTCTAATGTGCCATTGTGCTTGAAATGTTAGAAAAGACGAGGACATTGACAGTTTGATACATTTGCTATGTACGAGATTCCAGAGTTTCAGATGACACAGTGATACTATAAAGAAGTGCAGAAGGGCTAAAGAGCAGCTACTTTCAGCCGTAAATGGACACAGTTAAGACCAAAACCTGTTCATAAACATAAATAAAACAAAGATAATGACCACTGACAAAACACAATGTCAATATAAATTTACAGTGGGTGGTGAGGAAATAGCTCAGGTCACGCATTTTGAATATCTGGGCTCCAGAATTGACAAAAATGGCGACTGCTCGAAAGAAATCAGAAGAAGACTAGCCATGGCAACGAAGAGACTGAACAGCCTGAGGAAATTATGACAGAGCACCAACAAAATGATAAAAGTAAAAGTCTTGAGAGCCAGTGTTTTTCTTGTGGCAGCTTATGGCTGCGAATCATGGACGATTACCAACACCTCCAGACAAAGAGTCGAATCCTTCGAATCAAAATGTTACATAAAGATCATCAGAATACCCTGGACAGAGAAAAAGACAAATGTAGACATTCGGCAAGGGTTGGGCATAGAGGAGAACTGGTTTATCAATTCCATTTTGGCAAGGATATGCAAATACTTTGGTCCCATCAAGAGACACAAAGGTCTTGAGAAAACGGCGATGGAAGGTATGGTGCCAGGCAAAAGAGGAAGGGGTAGACCAAGAAAACGATGGCACCAAGATATCCAAGAATGCCTGGATATGATTGTGGCGAAGGCTGGAGTATTGTCAGATTTTCCATGAAGCCATTAAAATATCGGAGGAGGTATTGGCGAGGATGGAGAAATCTAGGTTCAACACAACGCCATTGTCAAATTGGTTAGAAATTATGAGGCCGAGTCAGCATTGTTTGCTAGTAGGTAGAGAAGGGTTATCTGGCTTTGTAATGCCATTTGTCTCCCCATCGTTGGTTGAGAGACCGGAAATGATATTCTAGGCCGTCAAATTCAGAATGACAGAGTGACTGGTAGAGATGTGTCAATAGGATTCGAAATGGGAGGAGCCAAGATATGATTGGCGGATGACCAGTCGGCTCGAAGGGCGCACCCAGCGGTCATTGGTTTGGCTGGTCTAGTGTGGGTCTTTGAAAGAGGACAGCGAAAATTCGATGGGAGAGCAGATCTAGAACTATGCTGCAGGGGACATTGTGCCTTTTGGAGTGAAATGGTGACCCTTTTATGATCAACAAGAGATAAGTGAACTTATCTGTAGTCTATACAGTGAACACTCTAATCTGCGAAGACGAGATAAGTGAACTAATCTGTAGTTTATACAGTGAACGCTCTGATCTGTGAAGTGAACGTATATGTAAACTTCTCAGTCCTCAGTCCGAATGATATGTTGAGGGTGAGCGATAAACTGAGGGTATACACAGTTTTCAAGGTACTGCTGCGGTAGTGATCCAACAGATCGTACGCACGAATCAGGTCAGACAAGTCGGCCATAGCTCTCTGATCCAAAGTAAGATGTACCTTAAGAATTCTCAGAGAGCACACTCACGAAAGTAGCAAGGAGCTATTAATGCACAACGCAAAACCAGTGACCACCAAAGATCAGCTTCAGCACCAACTGCCAAAGGGGCACACGATATTCCATATAAGATAGTAAAGTAGTTAGAACAAGATGTGTATAGTTCCACATATAGATATTAGAATAGAATGCAAACCTGGTGTTATAGTTTCAGGGATTCAATCTAGCTCATACTAATATTCCCTGAGTTAGAAATATTCATATTTGTTTAGTAAGTTAGGTCAGATTTTTGTATCATGTTGTAACAAACACTCTTTAAGTAATAAATGAATATCTTATTTTATGTTTAACGGAAGTTTTAGTGTTTGCTATGTTGAAGTCTTATTAACGCAAGATATTAGATGTTGTAACTCTTGCACACAGTATTAAGGATATGCTTAGACCTACTTCTTTACAAGCCGAAGTTTCTAAATGCGCAAGATTTAAGGACTTTTTAGATCTAAAAGTGAAAGATTAAATGCTGTTTTAGAGTTGAAAATGGAAGAATTTGGGGCTATTTTAGAGATGAAAGTGTAAGGTTTATGGGCTATTTCAGAGTTAACTGGAAGATTTAAGGGCGAATTTAGAGTTGAAGTGCAAAATTTAAGGGCTATTTTAGAGCTGTAAGTGCTGTTTCACCTCCGTGTAATAGAGTGGATGTAATTCCTGACGATCCTATGACAAGAAGCATCTTCTCTTGTTTGAGTTTCTGCAAGCAGCAGTGTGTGTACTGTCCCTCCCGGTCTCTACCGTGATTCGAACCGACGCTCTCTGGCACCAGAGACAGATACCTTACCTCGTGACTACTGATCCCCCTCAAGTAACACATTCATGATCACATGTGTGTCCTGTCCCTCTCGGTCTCTACCGGTATTCGAACCGACGCTCTCCGGCACAAGAGACAGATACCTTACCTCGTGACCACTGAACCCCCTCAAGTTACACATTCATCAACAGATGTGTGTTCTGGTCTATCAGCGGACAAATAGTCGCAAATGTCCGTTTGAGATCACTTCCATTATTGTCATAGACGTCAATCTTTGGTCATCAACTGACATAAGCTTACTGGTTTCCACAAATGGTTCAGACTGATCAATGTAACAGCTTTTCTCTGTCTCTCATAATGTCGCTTCCTAGCGCAAGTACCACCGCGTGATGGTGCCGATAAACCAAGTTGAGGAAGAGGCTTAAAGCTGATGGATAGACATTTATCTTCAATCCTCACGAGGGCTTCATTAAATATGCCAGGAGAAAAATGTCAATCCAAGGTGGGGTTAGATCTGCGCTGACCTTTAAGGATATCATCACTGAGGATTTTCTCATATCTGCCCCAAAGACGTTCTGGATTTAATGGCCCGCAGGCAGTTACTGGGACATCCAACCGATTTAGTAGTCTTGGTTGACAGCATGTGAGAGATGTCTCCGAAGTTTCTCGTGTCTCAGTGTGCTTCCGACAGTCTCTCCTGTCCCAGTGTGCTTCCGACAGTCGCGTGTCACAGTGTGCTTCCGACGGTCGCGTGTCCCAGTCGTGTCCCAGTGTGCTTCCGACAGTCGCGTGTCACAGTCGTGTCCCAGTGTGCTTCCGAAGTCGCGCGTCCCAGTGTGCTTCCGACAGTCGCGCGTCCCAGTGTGCTTCCGACGGTCGCGTGTCACAGTGTGCTTCCGACAATCGCGTGTCACAGTGTGCTTCCGACGGTCGCGTGTCCCAGTCCATTCCCAGTGTGCTTCCGACAGTCGCTTGTCACAGTCGTGTCACAGTTTGCTTCCGACAGTCGCGTGTCCCAGTCGTGTCCCAGTGTGCTTCCGACAGTCGCTTGTCAAAGTCGTGTCCCAGTGTGCTTCCAACAGTCGCGTGTCCCAGTCGTGTCCCACTGTGCTTCCGACAGTCGCGTGTCACAGTCTTGTCCCAATGTGCTTCCGACAGTCGCGTGTCCCAGTGTGCTTCCGACAGTCGCGTGTCCCAGTGTACTTCCGACAGTCTCGTGTTCCAGTGTACTTCCGACAGTCTCGTGTTCGAGTGTGCTTCCGACAGTTTCTCGTGTTTCAGTGTACTTCCGACAGTCTCGTGTTACAGTCGTGTCCCAGTGTGCTTCCGACAGTCTCTCCTGTCACATTGTGCTTCCGACAGACTCTCCTGTCCCAGTTTGCTTCTGACAGTCGCGTGTCACAGTGTGCTTCCGACAGACGCGTGTCCCAGTCGTGTCCCAGTGTGCCCCCGACAGTCTCTCGTGTCACAGTGTGCTTCCGACAGTCTCTCCTGTCGCAATGTGCTTCCGACAGTCGCGTGTCACAGTCGTGTCCCAGTGTGCTTCCGACAGTAGCGTGTCACAGTGTGCTTCAGACAGAATCTCCTGTCCCAGTGTACTTCCGACAGTCACGTGTCACGGTCGTGTCTCAGTGTGCTTCCGACAGTCGCGTGTCACAGTCGTGTCCCAGTGTATTTCCGACCGTCGCGTGTCCCAGTGTGCTTCCGACAGTCGCGTGTCACAGTGTGCTATCGACAGTCTCTCCTGTCCCAGTGTGCTTCCGACAGTCGCGTTTCCCAGTGTGCTTCCGACAGTTGCGTGTCACAATCGTGTCACAGTGTGCTTCCGACAGTCTCTCCTGTCCCATTGTGCTTCCGACAGTCACGTGTCCCAGTCATGTCCCAGTGTGCTTCCGACAGTCGCGTGTCCCAGTGTGTTTCCGACAGTCGCGTGTCCCAGTCGTGTGCCAGTATGCTTCCGACAGTCTCTCGTGTTCCAGTGTGCTTCCGACAGTTTCTCTTGTTCCAGTGTGCTTTCGACAGTCTCTCGTGTTCCAGTGTGCTTCCGACAGTCTCTCGTGTTCCAGTGTGCTTCCAACAGTCTCGTGTTCCAGTCGCGTCCAAGTGTGCTTCCGACAGTCTCTCGTGTTCCAGTGTGCTTCCGACAGTCTCTCGTGTCCCGGATTTGGAACACACGTCTGTTTATGTTTGTGTAACTGCTCCCAGACCTGTGAGAGAAATGGGTCCTCAGACTGTGTGAAGTAATCTAGTTCTGGGTTGATTGGATGAACAGTGTACACAAGTCATCTCTTCAGTCTCTCACTTTACTTCCAGAACTCGGGCTTCTTATTATCTCTTACACTCACATCATAACCAGAACTCGGGCCTCTTGTTCCCTCTTGTTATCTCTTACATTCACTTCCAATTCTAGAAAACGGGCCCCTTTAATCCATGTATAATATTTTGGATCTTCTGGATACAAGATGTTCTCGCTAATGTATCTTGTTGGCACACGTAGAAAAAAGCCGCCAACGTTGTGTAAGGCAGTAGAGGAGCTCTTTCTCGTACGTTATCAGCCGTGACTTAGACACGTCTTATTAGTTGTTGTGGTAGACTGACTTAGACACGTCTTATTGGTTGTTGTTGAAGACTGACTCAGACACGTCTTATTGGTTGTTGTTGAAGACTGACTTAGACACGTCTTATTGCTTGTTGTGGAAGATTGACTTAGACACGTCTTATTGCTTGTTGTGGAAGACTGACTTAGACACGTCTTATTGCTTGTTGTGGAAGACTGACTTAGACACGTCTTATTGCTTGTTGTGGAAGACTGACTTAGACACGTCTTATTGCTTGTTGTGGTAGACTGACTTAGACACGTCTTATTGCTTGTTGTGGAAGACTGACTTAGACACGTCTTATTGCTTGTTGTGGAAGACTGACTTAGACACGTCTTATTGCTTGTTGTGGAAGACTGACTTAGCCACGTCTTATTGCTTGTTGTGGAAGACTGACTTAGACACGTCTTATTGCTTGTTGAGGAAGACTGACTTAGACACGTCTTATTGCTTGTTGTGGAAGACTGACTTAGACACGTCTTATTGGTTGTTGTGGTAGACTGACTTAGACACGTCTTATTGGTTGTTGTGGTAGACTGATGTCACGCTGCTCAGTTCTTGCTGCAGCTCTTGACTGAGCATATTTTTTAGAGAGAGAGGTAGAGGAGAAGGAGGGAGGGAGGGAAAGAGTAAGGGAGGGAGGTAGAGGAGAGGGGGGAGAAAGAGGGAGAGGAGCCGGATGGAGAGAGAGAGGGAGAGGGAGAGAAGACAGAGGGAGAGAGATAGGGAGGGAGATAGAGAGAGAGGAGGAAGGAATAACGATAGGGAGAGGGAGGGAGATGGAGGTAGAGGGAGGAGAGGAAGACAGAGAGAGAGCTAACGCGCAGCCATGTATAGAATGAAAACCAAGAGAACATATTTTGGACGAAAGAATAAGTCTACTGTATCTATATATAAGGCTAACCTGAACCAAACCGGGCGGCTAACCTGAACCAAACCGGGCGGCGAACCTGAACCAAACCGGGCGGCTAACCTGAACCAGACCGGGCGGCTAACCTGAACCAGACCGGGTGGCTAACCTGAACCAGACCGGGCGGCTAACCTGAACCAGACCGGGCGGCTAACCTGAACCAGACCGGGCGGCTAACCTGAACCAGACCGGGTGGCTAACCTGAACCAGACCAGGCGGCTAACCTGAACCAGACCGGGCGGCTAACCTGAACCAGACCGGGCGGCGAACCTGAACCAGACCGGGCGGCTAACCTGAACCAGACCGGGCGGGTAACCTGAACCAGACCGGGCGGCTAACCTGAACCAAACCGGGCGGCGAACCTGAACCAGACCGGGCGGCTAACCTGAACCAGACCGGGTGGCTAACCTGAACCAGACCGGGCGGCTAACCTGAACCAGACCGGGTGGCTAACCTGAACCAGACCGGGCGGCTAACCTGAACCAGACCGGGCGGCTAACCTGAATCAGACAGGGCGGCTAACCTGAACCAAACCGGGCGGCTAACCTGAACCAAACCGGGCGGCTAACCTGAACCAGATAGTAATAATGGAGTTCGCCTAGGCATCTTAATCCCGTTTCGTCGGTCGAACGCAACTATGTCCAGTCGAAACGTCGCTCTGTCAGGCCTCGTCTATAGCAGTGGGGGGGGAGGGGGGGGGGGACAGCGGGGCGGAGGGGGGGCGGGAGGGGGGGGGGGTTAGTATCTGTTGAAGCCACGAGTTTCAGGGACGACCTCTTCTGCACTTCCAGCCAGCTGATTGGATACCCTTAACACTTTGAACTGCCTTGAGAAGGATCTGGTGAGCTGGATACTCCTGATCCAGTCGGACAACATGTCCAAACAGGCTAAGGCGGCGACGGTCCGGGACACCTGATCCAGTCGGACAACATGTCCAAACAGGCTAAGGCGGCGACGGTCCAGGACGGCTGATCCAGTCGGACAACATGTCCAAACAGGCTAAGGCGGCGACGGTCCAGGACGTCTGATCCAGTTGGACAACATGTCCAAACAGGATAAGGCGACGACGGTCCATAACGCCTGATCCAGTCGTACAACATGTCCAAACAGGCTAAGGCGGCGACGGTCCAGGACACCTGATACAGTTGGGAGGTTAGTCATAGTAGACCTCTACATTACGTACGAGATTGCGCATATGAAAGGACTCGAGTCTTGAAATGTCCTTAAACGCCGCTGATTGCGCAAATGAAAGAACTCGAGTCTTGAAATGTCCTTAAAACGCCGATGATTGCGCATACGAAAGGACTCTAGTCTTGAAATGTCCTTAAAACGCCGCTGATTGCACATATGAAAGGACTCGAGTCTTGGAATGTCCTCTTTCAGCAGAGGCCAGGTTTCGGCTCCGGACATTAGCAATAAGATCACAGACGACGGCTAAATACGGAGCTTCGAACTCAGGGATAATCTACTATTGGTCCACAATCGGCGGAGGTCGTTCATCACTGAAGCAGCGAAGCCAACCCGTCTTGACATATCTGGGCTACTGCGTCCGACAGATGACATTGTGCTTCCGAGATAAGACAGTTCATTGACGCTCTCCGCTGTGTGACCTCGAACTGCGATGTTCTGGGACCTTGTATCAGAGCCAAGATACTGAATGTTGGCCTTCGCTCGTGAGATTGATAGTTCCATATTTCCAGCTGTACTATCCAGATACTGAAGAGACTTGTAGCTCTGTACTATCCAGATACTGAAGAGACTGTTGTAGCGCTGTACTATCCAGATACTGAAGCGACTGTTGTAGCGCTGTACTATCCAGATACTGAAGCGACTGTTGTAGCGCTGTACTATCCAGATACTGAAGAGACTGTTGTAGCGCTGTACTATCCAGATACTGAAGAGACTGTTGTAGCGCTGTACTATCCAGATACTGAAGCGACTATTGTAGCGCTGTACTATCCAGATACTGAAGAGGTATGTAGCTCTGTACTATCCAGATACTGAAGAGACTGTTGTAGCGCTGTAATATCCAGATACTGAAGCGACTGTTGTAGCGCTGTACTATCCAGATACTGAAGCGACTGTTGTAGCGCTGTACTATCCAGATACTGAAGCGACTGTTGTAGCGCTGTACTATCCAGATACTGAAGAGACTGTTGTAGCGCTGTACTATCCAGATACTGAAGCGACTGTTGTAGCGCTGGGCTGTCCGGACTTAGCTGGACTATGTCATTCGTGTAGACGAGGTCAGTGATGCACGTTTCGTCAATAGTGATTCCATGGTGCTGAGAGCTGAGGCGGTCCATGAGCCAGATCCCCCCGTAGATGTTGGAAATCTTTCAGAGAGAAGGTGCCCCCGAGACGGATTCTGGCACATATATTCGTATGAAACTCTTTAATCAAGTCTAGAAGCGGAGCAGGAGTTAGGATGCTTTGTATGGCTTTCCACAGCCCCGAGCTATCAACCGAGTCCAATGCCGGCTTTAAGTCCACGTACGCAGCGCAAACGGGGCGAGTAAATGTGAGGTGAAACTCTGCCAGTAGACGGAGCGCGAGGTTGGCATCCACTGTTGATGGACCGGGGGTATAACCAGACTGATGTGGGCGACTTTTTGAGACTAGCAGGGGTTTCAGTCGGGCCAGCTGCATGTGAGCGAATAGCTTGCCAGGAACTGAAAGCAGTGTCCTTGACAGGAACTGAAAGCAGCGTCCTTGTCAGGAACTGAAAGCAGCGTCCTTGTCAGGAACTGAAAGCAGCGTCCTTGCCAGTAACTGAAAGCAGCTTCCTTGTCAGGAACTGAAAGCAGCGTCCTTGTCAGGAACTGAAAGCAGCGTCCTTGCCAGGAACTGAAAGCAGCGTCCTTGCCAGGAACTGAAAGCAGCGTCCTTGTCAGGAACTGAAAGCAGCGTCCTTGTCAGGAACTGAAGGCAGCGTCCTTGCCATGAACTGAAAGCAACGTCCTTGCCAGAAACTGAAAGCAGCGTCCTTGTCGGGAACTGAAAGCAGCGTCCTTGTCAGGAACTGAAAGCAGAGTCCTTGCCAGGAACTGAAAGCAGCATCCTTGCCAGGAACTGAAAGCAGCGTCCTTGTCAGGAACTGAAAGCAGCGTCCTTGTCAGGAACTGAAAGCAGCGTCCTTGCCAGGAATTGAAAGCAGCGTGCTTGTCAGGAACTGAAAGCAGCGTCCTTGTCAGGAACTGAAAGCAGCGTCCTTGCCAGGAACTGAAAGCAGCGTCCTTGTCAGGAACTGAAAGCAGCGTCCTTGCCAGGAACTGTAAGAAGCGTCCTTGCCAGGAACTGAAAGCAGCGTCCTTGCCAATAACTGAAAGCAGCGTCCTTGCCAAGAACTGAAACAGCGTCCTTGCCAGGAACTGAAAGCAGCGTCCTTGTCAAGAACTGAAAACAGCGTCCTTGTCAGGAACTGAAAGCAGCGTTGTTGGCTTATAATTGTTGGAGTCCTCAACGCTATCCTTTCCTTTGTAAAGTGCGACAACTATCCCATCACGACAATCGGCTGGAACACTTACCTTCCTCCAGACCTGTAGGAAGAGATGGGGTAGAGTAGATCTGCAGGAAAAGGTGGGGTAGAGTAGACCTGTATGATGAGGTGGGGTAGAGTAGACCTGCAGGAAAAGGTGGGGTAGAGTAGACCTGTAGGATGAGGTGGGGTAGAGTAGACCTGTAGGAAGAGATGGGGTAGAGTAGACCTGTAAGAAGAGATGGGGTAGAGTAGACCTGTAGGAAGAGATGGGGTAGAGTAGACCTGTAGGATGAGGTGGGGTAGAGTAGACCTGTAGGAAGAGATGGGGTAGAGTAGACCTGCAGGAAGAGATGGGGTAGAGTAGACCTGCAGGAAGAGATGGGGTAGAGTAGACCTTCAGGAAGAGTTGGGGTAGAGTAGACCTTCAGGAAGAGTTGGGGTAGAGTAGACCTTCAGGAAGAGTTGGGGTAGAGTAGACCTTCAGAAAGAGATGGGGTAGAGTAGACCTTCAGGAAGAGTTGGGGTAGAGTAGACCTTCAGAAAGAGATGGGGTAGAGTAGACCTTCAGAAAGAGATAGGTAGAGTAGACCTTCAGAAAGAGATGGGGTAGAGTAGACCTGCAGGAAGAGTTGGGGTAGAGTAGACCTTCAGGAAGAGTTGGGGTAGAGTAGACCTTCAGGAAGAGTTGGGGTAGAGTAGACCTGCAGGAAGAGTTGGGGTAGAGTAGACCTTCAGGAAGAGTTGGGGTAGAGTAGACCTGTAGGAAGAGATGGGGTAGAGTAGACCTGCAGGAAGAGTTGGGGTAGAGTAGACCTGTAGGAAGAGATGGGGTAGAGTAGACCTGCAGGAAGAGTTGGGGTAGAATAGACCTTCAGGAAGAGATGGGGTAGAGTAGACCTGCAGGAAGAGGTGGGGTAGAGCAGGGTTGATGGGGTCAAGTGCATATTTCAGCAGTTCTGGGCCCGCGGCCATTCCATTTTTAAGTTTGCGTATGGCTGTCTAGACTTCTGCCAGTTGGAGGGTCAGTGCTAGCATGCGGATCGGGAGGAGTTGCTACTAATTCATCATCTAGATAAAATAGAGATGCTATCCTGGACTAAACAGGGCTATTTACATGAACCAAACAGCTGCTATCCTGGACTAAACAGGGCTATTTACATGATCCAAACAGAGCTGCTATCCTGGACTAAATAGGGCTATTTACATGAACCAAACAGAGCTGCTATCCTGGACTAAATAGGGCTATTTACATGAACCAAACAGAGCTGCTATCCTGGACTAAATAGGGCTATTAACATGAACCAAACGTCTGGACCAAAGCGGTCTGTTCTAGCAGACATCAGCTGAAGAAAGAACAACCTTCGCTAGATGTGTCAACAACACAACAACAACACAACAGCAACAACACTACAACACCACAATAACACAACTATAACACAAACACAACACAAGACAACAATAACAATGCAACACAACAGTAACAGCACACGAGCAACACAGTAATAACACAACAACAATGCAGCAACAACACAACAACACAAAGACAACACAACAACAATAACAACAACACAACAAAAACAACTACAAAACAACAACACAACACAACAACACAACAAGAACACAAGAAACAGCAACAGCACAATAGCAACACAACAACACCAAAACAGCACCACAATAATAATACAACAAAAATACAACAACACAATAACAACAAAAACAACAACAAAAACACAACAACAACACAGCAACAACACAAAAACAACAACACAGCAACAACACGGCAACAATACAATAACCACACAACAACAACACAACAACAGCACAACAACAAAACTACAACACAGCAACAGCACAAGAAACACAACAAACTAACAGCAACACAAGAAACGGACAGCAACACAACAACAACAACGACACAACAACACAACAACAATACAACATCAAGAACACAACAACAATACAGCAACACAACAACAACATAACAACAACACAAAACCACAACAACAACACAACAAGAACAACACAGCAACAACAACACAACAACAACAACAGCACCATCACCACAACAACAAAACATCAACACAACGACAATAACACAAAAACACAACAACAAAAGCTGAATAACAATACAAAAGCAACAACCTCAACTCAACAAAACCACAACAACAGCACAAAACAAAATACAACAGCAACAACAACAACACAACAGCAACAACTGCCAAACAAAAACACAACACCACAACAACAACACAACAACAACAACAACACAACAACAACACAACAAATACAACAAAAAGGACAACCACACAACAACAATAACACCACAACAACAACAACACAACAACAACACAGCAACACAATAACAACAACACAACAACAACGACACAACAACACAAGAACAAGATAACAACAACACAACAACAACACAACAACACAATAACAAAACCACAACAACAAGAACACAACAACACAACAGCAACACAACAACAACACAACAACAACACAACAACAACAGTACAACAACACAACAACAACAACAACACAACAACAACACAACAACACAATAACAATACCACAACAACAAGAACACAAAAACACAACAGCAACACAACAACAACACAACACAACAACAACACAACAACAACACAACAACACAACAACACAACAACAACAGTACAACAACACAACAACAACAACAACACAACAACAACAGTACAATAACACAACAACAACACAACAATATTAGCTGTGATTATGACAAGACAGCAACATGGACTTGTTCATCCAATTCAAAACAAGGAAAAGTCAATGAAAACAAGGAGAAGTCAATGAAAACAAAGAGAATGAAACCAAGGAGAAGTCAATGAAAACAAGGAAAAGTCAATGAAAACAAGGAGAAGTCAATGAAAACAAAGAGAATGAAACCAAGGAGAAGTCAATGAAAACAAGGAAAAGTCAATGAAAACAAGGAGAAGTCAATGAAAACAAAGAGAATAAAAACAAGGAGAAGTCAATGAAAACAAGGAAAAGTCAATGAAAACAAGGAGAAGTCAATGAAAACAAGGAGAAGTCAATGAAAACAAAGAGAATGAAAACAAGGAGAAGTCAATGAAAACAAGGAAAAGTCAATGAAAACAAGGAGAAGTCAATGAAAACAAGGAGAAGTCAATGAAAACAAAGAGAATGAAAACAAGGAGAAGTCAATGAAAACAAGGAAAAGTCAATGAAAACAAGGAGAAGTCAATGAAAACAAAGAGAATGAAAACAAGGAGAAGTCAATGAAAACAAGGAAAAGTCAATGAAAACAAGGAAAAGTCAATGAAAACAAAGAGAATGAAAACAAGGAGAAGTCAATGAAAACAAAGAGAAGTCAATGAAAACAAGGAAAAGTCAATGAAAACAAAGAGAATGAAAACAAGGAGAAGTCAATGAAAACAAACAGAAGTCAATGAAAACAAGGAAAAGTCAATGAAAACAAGGAGAAGTCAATGAAAACAAAGAGAATGAAAACAAGGAGAAGTCAATGAAAACAAAGAGAATGAAAACAAGGAGAAGTCAATGAAAACAAAGAGAATGAAAACAAGGAGAAGTCAATGAAAACAAAGAGAATGAAAACAAGGAGAAGTCAATGAAAACAAAGAGAATGAAAACAAGGAAAAGTCTATGAAAACAAAGAGAATGAAAACAAGGAGAAGTCAATGAAAACAAGGAGAAGTCAATGAAAACAAGGAAAAGTAAATGAAAACAAAGAGAATGAAAACAAGGAGAAGTCAATGAAAACAAGGAAAAGTCAATGAAAACAAAGAGAATGAAAACAAGGAGAAGTCAATGAAAACAAAGAGAATGAAAACAAGGAGAAGTCAATGAAAACAAGGAAAAGTCAATGAAAACAAAGAGAATGAAAACAAGGAGAAGTCAATGAAAACAAGGAAAAGTCAATGAAAACAAAGAGAATGAAAACAAGGAGAAGTCAATGAAAACAAGGAGAAATCAATGAAAACATGGAGAAGTCAATGAAAACAAAGAGAATGAAAACAAGGAGAAGTCAATGAAAACAAGGAGAAATCAATGAAAACAAGGAAAAGTCAATGAAAACAAAGAGAATGAAAACAAGGAGAAATCAATGAAAACATGGAGAAATCAATGAAAACAAGGAGAAGTCAATGAAAACAAGAAGAAATCAATGAAAACAAGGAGAAGTCAATGAAAGGAGCAATGGAGCCAGCTTGACTACTTCAGAATAGATGAAGTATTGATAAGAAACATTTATAGATGATGATGTAGAGAAAGAAAATAATGGACATCTTCTTGTGACACGGGATGTAATCAACACGTCCAACAGAGACGAGATTCTCAGAATCAAATTAGCAGACAGACATATTTGGTTACGTTACTAGGCAAGGCACATGTTGATGATGATTTCATTAGCACGTGTTCTTGCGTCACGTGACCTGATCCTAAACGTCATCACCTTCCTGAAGCGGAAATGACAGAAGCGCGCGCAGGTCTCGATATCAGCTGATTACTGGGTGGCCGGATCACGGACGTGTGTCCAGACACCTCAAACAGAACTATTTTCGCTGTCCTCATTAACTCTGACGTCATTAGATCAGCGTGCTACGTCTTTGGAAACGACATCACAAACGGCACAGGTGCAAGAAGTCGGGTAATCATTTCTCGGCCAAGTTAACGAACAGTTGCATGCACAGCTGTGGTGGGTACTGAAAGCTGATATTCAGTCTGGCATTAACTTTGAACAATTGCCAACGAGAACTTCATCCAAACAATTAAAACTCCTCCCCTGCCTCATACCCTAACACTCATTCACTCCCCCATACCTTAACGTTCCTTCACTCCCCCATACCCTAACGTTCCTTCACTCCCCCACACTCCTCTACTCCCCATGACTCCTCTACTCCCCATGACTCCTCTACTCCCCATGACTCCTCTACTCCCCCAAACTCCTCTACTCCCCTACACTCCTCTACTCCCCCAAACTCATTTACTCACCTACACTCCCCTACACTCCTCTACTCCCCCACACTCCTCTACTCCCCCAAACTCCTCTACTCCCCCAAACTCCTCTACTCCCCTACACTCCTCTACTCCCCTACACTCCTCTACTCCCCTACACTCCTCTACTTCCCTACACTCCTCTACTCCCCTACACTCCTCTACTCCCCAAACTCCTCTACTCCCCTACACTCCTCTACTCCCCTACACTCCTCTACTCCCCTAGACTACTCTACTCTTCCCACCCTCTACTCATACATACCATGCCACCTCTCTACTCCCCCCATACTCTAACACCCCACTACTCCCACATACCCTACCACCTCTTTACTCCCATATACTCCTCTACTCCCTCATACTCCAGTACTGCCCCATACCCTAACACCCCTCTACTTCCCCCATACCCTAAAACTCCTTCACTCTCCCACACTCCTCTACCACCCCCCCCTCCCTCCCATTTCCTAACACTCCTTCACTCTCCCACACTCCTATACCCCCCCCCCCCCCCATATCCTAACAGTCCTTCACTCCCCCACACTCCTCTACCACCCCCCTCCCTCCAATATCCTAACACTCCTTCACTCTCCCACACTGATCTACCCCCCCCCCCCCCATATCCTAACAGTCCTTCACTCTCCCACACTCCTCTACCCCCCCCCCATATCCTAACACTCCTTCACTCCCCCACACTCCTCTACCACCCCCCCTCCCTCCCATATCCTAACACTCCTTCACTCTTCCACACTCCTCTACCCCCCCCCCCCCCAATATCCTAACACTCCTTCACTCTCCCACACTCCTCTACCCCCCCACCCCCATATCCTAACACTCCTTCACTCCCCCACACTCCTCTACCACCCCCCCTCCCTCCCATATCCTAACACTCCTTCACTCTTCCACACTCCTCGACCCCCCCCCCCCCATATCCTAACAGTCCTTCACTCTCCCACACTCCTCTACTACCCCCCCCCCCCCCCATATCCTAACAGTCCTTCACTCTCCCAAACTCCTCTACTCCCCCCATATCCTAACACGCTTTCACTCTCCCACACTCCTCTACCCCCCCACCCCCATATCCTAACACTCCTTCACTCCCCCACACTCCTCTACCACCCCCCCCTCCCTCCCATATCCTAACACTCCTTCACTCTCCCACACTCCTCTACCCCCCCCCCCCCATATCATAACACTCCTTCACTCTCCCACACTCCTCTACCCCCCCCCCCCATATCCTAACACTCCTTCACTCTCCCACACTCCTCTACCCCCCCCCCATATCCTAACACTCCTTCACTCTCCCACACTCCTCTACCCCCCCCCCCCCCATATCCTAACAGTCCTTCACTCCCCCACACTCCTCTACCACCCCCCCTCCTCCCTCCCATATCCTAACAGGTTTTCACTCTCCCACACTCCTCTACCCCCCCCCACCCCCCCCCATATCCTAACAGTCCTTCACTCTCCCACACTCCTCTACCCCCCCCCCCCATATCCTAACAGTCCTTCACTCTCCCACACTCCTCTACCCCCCCCCACCCCCCCATATCCTAACAGTCCTTCACTCTTCCACACTCCTCTACCCCCCCCCCCCCCCCCATATCCTAACACTCCTTCACTCTCCCACACTCCTCTACTCCCCCCATATCCTAACACGCTTTCACTCTCCCACACTCCTCTACCCCCCCCCCCCCCCCCCATATCCTAACAGTCCTTCACTCTCTCACACTCCTCTACCCCCCCCCCCCCCCCAGATCCTAACAGTCCTTCACTCTCCCACACTCATCTACCCCCCCCCCCGCCCACCCCCCCCCCATATCCTAACACTCCTTTGCTCTCCCACACTCCTCTACCCCCCCCCCCCCCCCCCATATCCTAACACGCTTTCACTCTCCCACACTTCTCTACCCTCCCATATCCTAACACACTTTCACTCTCCCACACTCCTCTACCCCCCCATATCCTAACACGCTTTCACTCTCCCACACTCCTCTACCCCCCTCCCCCCCCCATATCCTAACACTCCTTCACTCTCCCACACTCCTCTACCCCCCCCCCCCCCCATATCCTAACACGCTTTCACTTTCCCACACTCCTCTACCCTCCCATATCCTAACACGCTTTCACTCTCCCACACTTCTCTACCCTCCCCTATCCTAACACGCTTTCACTCTCCCACACTCCTCTACCCTCCCCTATCCTAACACGCTTTCACTCTCCCACACTCCTCTACCCTCCCATATCCTAACACGCTTTCAATCTCCCACACTTCTCTACCCTCCCATATCCTAACACGCTTTCACTCTCCCACACTTCTCTACCCTCCCATATCCTAACACGCTTTCACTCTCCCACACTTCTCTACCCTCCCATATCCTAACACGCTTTCACTCTCCCACACTCCTCTACCCTCCCATATCCTAACACGCTTTCACTCTCCCACACTCCTCTACCCTCCCATATCCTAACACGCTTTCACTCTCCCACACTTCTCTACCCTCCCATATCCTAACACGCTTTCACTCTCCCACACTTCTCTACCCTCCCATATCCTAACACGCTTTCATTCTCCCACACTTCTCTACCCTCCCATATCCTAACACGCTTTCACTCTCCCACACTTCTCTACCCTCCCGTATCCTAACACGCTTTCATTCTCCCACACTTCTCTACCCTCCCATATCCTAACACGCTTTCATTCTCCCACACTTCTCTACCCTCCCATATCCTAACACGCTTTCATTCTCCCACACTTCTCTACCCTCCCATATCCTAACACGCTTTCACTCTCCCACACTTCTCTACTCTCCCAAACTCATTTTCTCTTCCTTGCCCTTAGAATGACATTGGTGTTTGATAATATCACAACGTGACACCAACATCTTTCAGACTAAGATAAGAGACAAGAAACAACAATTATTAGACTATGATAAGAGAAAAGGTCAACAATTATTAGCATTATGATAAGAGAAAAGATTAACAATTATTAGAATTATGATAAGAGAAAAGATTAACATAAGACCATTTGACAATGTAACTGAATACAAACATATTTATTTGTGTCACGTGATATCATTGTTTATGAGTAACGATATTTGTACATATCACAGTTTATCAAAAATGTCTAATAGTAGTTGGTTCAATCACTTCTCTCACCTTATGGTAACTTCTTCATGTCCTAGCCTCGAACCTCATTCTCCTTGAGAGTTTTTGATTAAAATATAGGAAAGATGTTTGACAAGGAGGCGCAGGAGTAGCCATTACTCGAGGGCGTAGGTTAACCCTAACCTGTAGTTGATATACAATGGGGGCACACGCTCAATTCATAACACTCAAAAACATTTCAATGAACATGTATAAAGATTTCTGCTGGGGCACTAAACTTGCAAGTTTTTGTCATTGTATTTTATCTCAGAGAAGTGAACAATGCAGGTCAGGGGTTAAGTTATCGGCCATTCTCAGGCTGGGTCCAGGTGAACAATGCAGGTCAGGGGTTAAGTTATCCGCTATTCTCAGGCTCGGTCCAGGTGAACAATGCAGGTCAGGGGTTAAGTTATCGGCCATTCTCAGGCTCGGTCCAGGTGAACAATGCAGATCAGGGTTAAGTTATCGGCCATTTTCAGGCTGGGTCCAGGTGAACAATGCAGGTCAGGGGTTAAGTTATCCGCTATTCTCAGGCTCGGTCCAGGTGAACAATGCAGGTCAGGGGTTAAGTTATCGACCATTCTCAGGCTGGGTCTATGACTATGGTAGTCTATCTTCGGGGACCACCAGCAACCAAGAAAGAAAGGGAATGATAGACAGGCTTGACAAAGAGATTCATAAACGAGAAATGTGTCGAATGTTTAATTAAAAAGAAACAGTTTGACTAAAAGAAATTGAAAGTTTGGCTGTTAAAAAATAATGACAATTCTGTTTCAAAATCTACTTTATGGAAAACGGTAAGTTGTGCAGGTTTCAACTTTTACAAATATACAGTTGAGAAAAACATAATTTGTGATTAGTCCCACCAAACGGCATCCGATATATCCATTTACGTGAAGTAATTGAAATATGCAGGGCCTGTTATAATATTGTGTATGTAGAAGGTACATAGATCACCGCTCATCACACACGTAATAAGGAATGACAGCCATTGGATGGACCAATGACAAGAATTCTACAGGTAGCAAAGGAACAGTTACTGATAACATGATAACAGCCCCTGCCGTCAGCAGTAATAAAATAATAATGAAGAATTCTGAAGAATTAGGGTGGGGGGATATTAGACAAAGAAATGTCATATTGACAAGATATCATACACACATATGTGTTCATTTATACATACACACAAATACTCATCCACACACACACACACGCACGCATGCACCCACACATACACACCATCTCGCATGCACCCACACACGCTACCATGCATCATGTACACCCGCTCCTCGCCACACACACATTTGACAAAAAACTTCTTTCACTATCGTTTACTAACATCGATTAGTGAGAAGAAAGAGAAGAATGTATCCTGTAGACATGTCTCCAATCAGTAGTTGAGGATAAGACTTTGGCTTGTCTGTACAAATAGAGTTTGTTTTAGAGAAACATATAGGACTTTGGCTTGTCTGTACAAGTAGAGTTTGTTTTAGAGGAACAGATAGGATTTGGGCTTTTTTGTACAAAAAGAGTTTGTTTTAGAGGAACAGATAGGACTTTGACTTGTTTGTACAAATAGAGTTTGTTTTAGAGGAACAGAAAGGGCTTTGGCTTGTTTGTACAAATAGAGTTTGTTTTAGAGGAACAGATAGGACTTTGACTTGTTTGTACAAATAGAGTTTGTTTTAGAGGAACAGATAGGACTTTGGCTTGTCTGTACAAGTAGAGTTTGTTTTAGAGGAACAGATAGGATTTGGGCTTTTTTGTACACATAGAGTTTGTTTTAGAGGTACAGATAGGCGTTTGGCTTGTTTGTACAAATAGAGTTTGTTTTAGAGGAACAGATAGGACTTTGGCTTGTCTGTACAAATAGAGTTTGTTTTAGAGGAACAGATAGGACTTTGGCTTGTCTGTACAAGTAGAGTTTGTTTTAGAGGAACAGATAGGATTTGGGCTTTTTTGTACAAATAGAGTTTGTTTTAGAGGTACAGATAGGCGTTTGGCTTGTTTGTACAAATAGAGTTTGTTTTAGAGGAACAGATAGGACTTTGGCTTGTTTGTACAAATAGAGTTTTTTTTAGAGGAACAGGTAGGACTTTGACTTGTTTGTACAAATAGAGTTTGTTTTAGAGGTACAGATAGGCGTTTGACTTGTTTGTACAAATAGAGTTTGTTTTAGAGTTACAGATAGGCGTTTGGCTTATTTGTACAAATAGAGTTTGTTTTAGAGGAACAGATATGACTTTGGCGTTTCTGTACAAATAGAGTTTGTTTTAGAGGAACAGATAAGCCTTTGGCTTGTTTGTACAAATAGAGTTTGTTTTAGAGGAACAGATAGGACTTTGACTTGTTTGTACAAGTAGAGTTTGTTTTAGAGGTACAGATAGGCGTTTGGCTTGTTTGTACAAATAGAGTTTGTTTTAGAGGGACAGATAAGCCTTTGGCTTGTTTGTACAAATAGAGTTTGTTTTAGAGGAACAGATAGGACTTTGACTTGTTTGTACAAATAGAGTTTGTTTTAGAGGTACAGATATGACTTTGGCTTGTTTGTACAAATAGAGTTTGTTTTAGAGGAACAGTTAGGCGTTTAGCTTGTTTGTACAAATAGAGTTTGTTTTACAGGAACAGGTATGACTTTGGCTTGTCTGTACAAATAGAGTTTGTTTTAGAGAAACAGATAGGACTTTGGCTTTTCTGTACAAAAAGAGTTTGTTTTAGAGGAACAGATAAGCCTTTGGCTTGTTTGTACAAATATAGTTGGTTTTAGAGCAACAGATAGGATTTGGGCTTGTTTGTACAAATAGAGTTTGTTTTAGAGGAACAGATAAGCCTTTGGCTTGTTTGTACAAATAGAGTTTGTTTTAGAGGAACAGATAGGACTTTGGCTTGTCTGTACAAAAAGAGTTTGTTTTAGAGGAATAGATAGGACTTTGGCTTGCTTGTACAAATATAGTTGGTTTTAGAGGAACAGTTAGGCGTTTAGCTTGTTTGTACAAATACAGTTTGTTTTAGAGGAACAGTTAGGCGTTTAGCTTGTTTGTACAAATAGAGTTTGTTTTAGAGGAACAGATATGACTTTGGCTTGTCTGTACAAATAGAGTTTGTTTTAGAGGAACAGTTAGGCGTTTAGCTTGTTTGTACAAATAGAGTTTGTTTTAGAGGAACAGATAGGACTTTGGATTGTTTGTACAAATCGAGTTTGTTTTTGAGCAACAGATAGGATTTGGGCTTGTTTGTACAAATAGAGTTTGTTGTAGAGGAACAGATACTGACCAAATAAAACCACCCGCGGCCATATCAAAGTAGTGTGTCACAAATATCATTAACAAGAACTAAATGGCCATGGCAAAAATGAGATGACAGACACAACAGTGGTCTTGATAAGTAATGAGACAATCTTAGGGCACAGGACTCCGTACGACTACAGCTAACAGACTATATGAAGTTCATAATCGCTTCTGTCTCCTCTCTCCCTCCTGCTGTCTTTTACTCCCCTATTTCTCTCCCTCCCCTATCCATCTCCCGCCTCTCTCCCCCTCTCACTCTCTCCCTTCTCTCCTCTTCCTCTCTTTCCCCTCCCTCTTCCCCTCTCTACTCTCACGCTTTCTCCCCTCCCCTTCCTCCCATCCTTTCCCTCTCCCCCTCTCTCCCCGTCTTCCTCTCTCTCCCCCTATCCTCCCCTCTCCCTCTCCCCTCAACCCTTCTCCCTCTCTCTTCTCCCCTCTCTCTCCCTCTCCGTTGTCTCTCTACCCTCTTTCTCCCTCTCACCTCCTCCCTCTCTCGCCTCCTCTCTCTCCCCTCCCTTCTCTCTCTCTTCTCTCTACCCTCCTCCCTCACTCCCCTCCCTTCTCTCTTTCGTCTCTTTCCCCCCTCCTCTCTTTCCCTCCCCTCTCTCACTAACTTCTCTCTCTCTTCTCTCTCCCCTCACCTCTATCCCCTCACCTCTCTCCCCTCACCTCTCTCGGCCTCCCAGCAGGACCCAGAACCCCATCTAAGCACACAGTATACTATTGTCTCATATTTTGGACTATTTGATTTGTGCGACACATACAATGCCCAACTGGATGGCGATTTGCAGTGACGTATATACGATCCTGGGAAAATAGGATCGTCTCAGAAGCCCGATGTTTGACAGAGTCATGTACATCAATTGGCAGGGGGGCATCTTTCTTATATCAATATAAACACACACGCACACACACACACACATACGGCAACACATATGCACACACACACACAGATGCACACACACACAAGCACACACACACTCTCTCTCATTGTCTGTTACTCTCTTCCTCTCTTGAAATCTTCCGTGTGACTGAATGTGACATTCCTGAACATTGTTTCTGGTTGATGTGCCCACGCATAGTCTGGCCAGGAGGGCACATTATGTTGTGGCTTGTCTCCCTTCCCCGTCGTCTCAAATCACGAACTTGTGACATTTTGTGCGTGTTTGATTGGTTGACTGACTTACTGTCTGACAGACTGACTGGCTGACGGACTGGTTGGCTGACTGGCTAGTTGACGTACTGACTGATTGACTGGCGGTCTGACGACCACAAAAACTCAAGCAAAGCTTGACGGAGCCAGCAGACGTGACATCGATCCAGCTGATGGCATGGTCTCGATCCAGAAGACATGACATCGATCTAGCAGACGTGACATTTATCCAGAAGACGGGGCATCAATCCAGAAAATGACATGACATCAATGAAGCAGTCGACATGGCCTCGATCCAGCAGACGGGACATCAATCCAGCAGACATGACATCGATCCAGCAGACATGACATCGATCCAGCAGACGTGACATCGATCCAGTAGACGTGACATCGATCCAGCGGACATGACATCGATCCAGCAGACATGACATCGATCTAGCAGACGTGACATTTATCCAGAAGACGGGGCATCAATCCAGAAAATGACATGACATCAATGAAGCAGTCGACATGGCCTCGATCCAGCAGACGGGACATCGATCCAGCAGACATGACATCGATCCAGCAGACGTGACATCGATCCAGTAGACGTGACATCGATCCAGCGGACATGACATCGATCCAGCAGACATGACATCGATTCAGCAGGCGTGACATCGATCCAGAAGACGTGACATCGATCCAGCAGACGTAACATCTGTCCTGCGTATCAATACCTTTATTTGTTTTTGTTGTTCTCCCTTTACTTGTTCTTCTTCCGGTATTCTCCATGAACAACTACAGAAAACGTGTTATACACGTTTCTCCTCGTAGTAAAACATGATGGATGCGTTTCTCCATTTCCCAATTAGTTCCAGATTCCAACGACATTTGCGAGATGGCCTACATAATTTGATCTCTCCACAACTGGACACAACTGCTACAGCCCTATCTCGCTCCTTCTTCTCATGTGAACCCCCCCCCCCCCCTCCATAATCACTCCATTTCTCATCTTCTCCAGATTTCTTAGATCTGCTCGGATATCATTTGTGTAATTGGTGCGCTCTTCAACCCTGTCTGTCTATTGTAAGCTTGTCTCGCATGTCCTTTGTTGTTCTCCGAGGGGCCAGGACACGTTAATTAGGTTTGGTTTAGAAATCGGAGGTTTGTGTTCAGACTTGTCGAGGTCAGAGAATTCTCTTGAGTGGGAACATACGAAATTAGCTCCAAGCTTGCGTGTCGAGGTGATGGATTTCACTTTGTTCGGAACTCAAAGTATGTGTAATCTTTTATTGCTGGGACTAAGACATGTATAGAAGAGTGTCAGCCCCTTTTGTGGACATCTAAGTACTGGTCTTTGGTAGATGGGAGCGATTGGTACAAGAATTCCATGACTGGTATAATGAATTTGCTAGACACAATTGCAAGTTTATACTCATCCAAATACCTTCACCAACAGTCTCCGTCACATCTAGGCCATAGATCTTCACCAACACAGGTGTCTCTTGTCACATCCAGACCGTGGACCTTCACTAACAAGTGTCTCTGTCACATCCAGACCATGGACCTTCACTAACAAGTGTCTCTGTCACATCCAGACCGTGGACCTTCACTAACAAGTGTCTCTGTCAAATCTAGACCATGGACCTTCACCAACAGTCTCTGTCAAATCTAGACCATGGACCTTCCCCAACAGTCTCTGTCACATCCTGACTATGGACCTTCACTAACAGTCTCTGTCACATCCAGACTATGGACCTTCACTAACAGTCTCTGTCACATCCAGACTATGGACCTTCACTAACAGTCTCTGTCACATCCAGACCATGTACCTTCACTAACAGTCTCAATCACATCCAGACCATGGACCTTCACTAACAGTCTCTGTCACATCCAGACCATGGACCTTCACTAACAGTCTCAATCACATCCAGACCATGGACCTTCACTAACAGTCTCAATCACATCCAGACCATGGACCTTCACTAACAGTCTCAATCACATCCAGACCATGGACCTTCACTAACAGTCTCTGTCACATCCAGACCATGGACCTTCACTAACAGTCTCAATCACATCCAGACCATGGACCTTCACCAACAGTCGTCTCTGTCACATCCAGACCGTGGACCTTCACCAACAGTCGTCTCTGTCACGCAAACCTTAACCAATTTAATCTCTCTCTCTTGACCAGACTGCACTAGTGAGGCCTGTTTCTAGAGCCGCCACTTGAAGGCAGAATAGGGTCTTGGTCAGATATGGTTGACTGATCTTGATGCAAGCAGCCCGCTTTCTGCTGTCAGCTGATGTACTGCCGCATCTTGACCTCCTCATTGTTGGTGAAGTCAAAGATTCCAATTAGGGTAACACTCTTCTCTCACCAGACAGCTGAGATACAACTCATCACCCATAGCTTAATTCCGCACTGCTTCAAACAGCGCATTCAGGTTTCCAAAGTTGAACCACTTATTGGCGCCTCCCAGGGAGAGAGAAAATGCAACTGACTCCTGACTGAGCTGGAAGCCCTCGTACACGTCCCAGCAGTATCCTAGGTCTCCTTCGTTTGTCTGTAACTGTCGAGGCTCGCCTTCTATATCAGACATTATTGTCCTGGCCACTATTTTGGCTAGTATCTCGCCTGACATGTTCTGTAGAGCGATTATTCTATAGCTGGTAAGGAGCGTGGAATCACCATTGTCACTTAGGGGGTGCACGCAAGTAACAGCATGTCTTAAGGCACATATGCCTCTCGTGGGGTGGTATTGAAGTCTTAAGGCACATATGCCTCTCGGGGGGTGGTATTGATGTCTTAAGGCACATATGCCTCTCGTGGGGTGGTATTGGAGTCTTAAAGCACATCTGCCTCAAGTTCATGTAGGCCATATCCCTGGTGGCATTGTCAGCAACATATTTTCTAATATTCTCTCTTAATCCATCCATCCTCTCTCCATCTATCCATCCTCTATCCATCCTCTATCTATCATCCATACTCTATTCATCCTCTCTCCATCTATCCATCTTCTCTCTATCTATCCCTCCTCTCTCCATCTATCCATCCTTTCTTCATATATCCATCCTCTCTCCATCTATTCATCCTCTATCTATCCTCTATCCATCCTCTATCCATCCTCTATCTATCCTTTATCTATTCTCTATCCATCCTCTGTCCATCCTCTCTCCATCTATCCATCCTCTCTTCATATATCCATCCTCTCTCCATCTATTCATCCTCTATCTATCCTCTATCCATCCTCAATCCATCCTCTATCCATCCTCTATCCATCCTCTATCCATCCTTTATCTATTCTCTACCCATCCTCTGTCCATCCTCTCTCCATCTGTCCATCCTCTCACCATCTATCCATCCTCTCTTCATATATCCATCCTCTCTCCATCTATCTATCCATCCACTTTCCATTCTCTATCCATCCTCTATCCATAATCTTTCCATTCTCTGTTCTCTATCCATCCTCTATCCATCCTCTTTATATTCTCTATCCAACCTCTATCATCCTCTATCCATTCTTTATTCTCTATCCATTCTCTATTCATCATCTATCCCCTGTGTCTGTCTGGGAAAAATATCATTTACAAAATCCAAGACCCTTCTCTTCCTCTGTCGTCAAGGGCGCCACCGTAGAGTCCCGAATCGTGGGGATGAGCGAGCTGTATTATCTCCATTCATCTTTCGATGCATGTGCCAGAACTTCTGGATGGCAACACCATTATCAACATTTCCATTTAAAACAAACAATTCCATCGCTGAGGTCAAATATTCAAACAAGTTTAGATTTGTAACAACCACCATAGCTGCATTTTGTAGACACAGAAACAAGAAATAAATCAAAGATACCCTCAAGAAGAAAGCTAAGAATATAGCAAGGCAAGCGCTGAGTTGAAACCCACCAGGAATCCGAATTTCAAGGCAAATGTGTGTATCCAACACGACGACCGTAAATATGAATCGATGGAGACAGACTGCTGATGACCTTAACAAATCAGAGGAAGAGTGGCCTTTGTAGACCTTCAATCTAACAGATCTGATCTAGAGTGACCGCTGGAGACCTAATGTTCTTACATGATTCGTGTAGTGTGATTTTAAGAGACCTGCATTTTACAGGGGGGACCCGTGTTTTTAGAGGGGCTGGAAAAGTGAACGGTGGAGGCCCATGTTTTTAGAGGGGCTTGGAAAGTAAACGGTGGAGACCAATGTTTTTAGAGGGGCTGGGAAAGTGAATGGTGGAGACCCATGTTTTTAGAGGGGCTTGGAAAGTGAACGGCGGAGACCCATGTTTTTAGAGGGGCTGGGAAAGAGATCGGTGGAGACTCATGTTTTTAGAGGGGCTGGGAAAGGGATCGGTGGAGACCCATGTTTTTAGAGGGGCTGGGAAAGTGAACGGTGGAGACCCATGTTTTTAGAGGGGCTGGGAAAGTGAATGCTGGAGACCCATGTTTTTAGAGGGGCTGGGAAAGTGAACGGTGGAGACCCAAATTTTTAGAGGGGCTGGGAAAGTGAACGTCGGAGACCCATGTTTTTAGAGGGGCTGGGAAAGGGATCGGTGGAGACCCATGTTTTTAGAGGGGCTGTGAAAGGGATCGGTGGAAAACCATATTTTTAGAGGGACTGGGAGAGGGATCGGTGGAGACCCATATTGTTAGAGGGGCTGGGAAAGGGATCGGTGGAGACCCATGTTTTTAGAGGGGCTGGGAAAGGGATAGGTGGAGACCCATATTGTTAGAGGGGCTGGGAAAGGGATCGGTGGAGACCGATGTTTTTAGAGGGGCTGGGAGAGGGATCGGTGGAGACCCATGTTTTTAGAGGGGCTGTGAAAGGGATAGCTGGAGACCCATATTTTTAGAGGGGCTGGGAAAGTGAACGGTGGAGACCCATGTTTTTAGAGGGGCTGGGAGAGGGATCGATGGAGACCCATATTTTTAGAGGGGCTGGGAGAGGGATCGGTGGAGACCCATGTTTTTAGAGGGGCTGGGAAAGGGATCGGTGGAGACCCATATTCCTACTTGGAGAGTGATCGTAGTAGATACTAGTGACTTATTAACTACCATCACGTTCACACGTTCTGCTCTTGCGTTCAAACATCACATAATCTCATCTATCCGTCTACATCAACTATGAAAATTGTGAGTGTATCAGAACTAATGCTGAGTGTGTCAGAACTAATGCTGAGTGTGTCAGAACTAATGGTGAGTGTGTCAGAACTAATGCTGAGTGTGCCAGAACTAATGGTGAGTGTGTCAGATCTAATGGTGAGTGTGTCAGAACTAATGGTGAGTGTGTCAGAACTAATGGTGAGTGTGTCAGAACTACTGCTGAATGTGTCAGAACTAATGGTGAATGTGTCAGAACTAAGAGTGAGTGTCAGAACTAATGGTGAGTGTGTCAGAACTAATGGTGAGTGTGTCAGAACTAGTGGTGAGTGTGTCAGAACTAATGGTGAGTGTGTCAGAACTAATGGTGAGTGTGTCAGAACTAATGGTGAGTGTGTCAGAACTAATGGTGAGTGTGTCAGAACTAATGGTGAGTGTGTCAGAACTAATGGTGAGTGTGTCAGAACTAATGGTGAGTGTATCAGAACTAATGGTGAGTGTGTCAGAACTAATGGTGAGTGTGTCAGAACTAATGGTGAGTGTGTCAGAAATAATGCTGAGTGTGTCAGAACTAATGGTGAGTGTGTCAGAACTAATGGTGAGTGTGTCAGAACTAATGGTGAGTGTGTCAGAACTAATGGTGAGTGTGTCAGAACTAATGGTGAGTGTATCAGAACTAATGGTGAGTGTGTCAGAACTAGTGGTGAGTGTGTCAGAACTAATGGTGAGTGTGTCAGAACTAATGGTGAGTGTGTCAGAACTAACGGTGAGTGTTCCAGAACTAATGGTAAGTATGTCAGAACTAATGGTGAGTGTGTCAGAACTAATGGTGAGTGTGTCAGAACTAATGGTGAGTGTATCAGAACTAATGGTGAGTGTGTCAGAACTAATGGTGAGTGTGTCAGAATTAATGATTAGTGTGTTACAGCCAAAATAATGTGTATAGTAATTTTTATGTTTGTTGAATGTTGAATTTGGTTCGCCTGTCATCTCGCCAAAGCGTCGCTAATTACAGCAACATGATGGATAAGTTTAGTTATAAACTATAAACATTGATTCAACTCACCAACAACACTGACACGACACTCCAGCAACACTGACACACCATCAACACTGACACACCATCAACACTGACACGACACACCAACAACACTGATACACTAACAACACTGGCACACCATCAACACTGACACGACACACCAACAACACTGACACACCAACAACACTGACATACCAACAACACTGACACGACACACCAACAACACTGACACACCAACAACACTGACACGACACACCAACAACACTGACACACCAACAACACTGACACGACACACCAACAACACTTGCACCCCAACAACACTGACACGACTCACCAACAACACTGACATACCAACAACACTGACACGAAACACCAACAACACTGACACACCAACAACTCTGGCACGACACACCAACAACATTGGATCACCAACAACACTGGCACACCACGAACACTGACACGACACACCAACAACACTGACACGACACACCAACAACACTGGCACACCAACAACACTGACACGACACACACACAACACTGACACGACACACCAACAACACTGGCACACCAATAAAACTGGATCACCAACAACACTGGCACACCAACAACACTGACACACCAATAACACTGACACGACACACCAACAACACTGACACGACACACCAACAACACTGGATCACCAACATCACTGGCACACCAACAACACTGGATCACCAACAACACTGGCACATCAACAACACTAGCACACCGACAACACTGATACGACACACCAACAACGCTGATACGACACACCAACAACACTGGATCACAAACAACGCTGGCACACCAACAAAACTGGCACACCAACAACACTGACACGACACACCAACAACACTGGATCACCAACAACACTGACACGATACACAAACAACACTGACACGACACACCAACAACACCAACAACACTGACACGACACACCAACAACACCAACAACACTGACACGACACACCAACAACACCAATACCACTGACATGACACACCAACAACATTGACATTACACACCAACAACACTGACACGCAAACAACACTGGCACACCAAAAACACTGACACGACACACCAACAACACTGACACGACACACTAACAACACTGGCACACCAACAACACTGGCACACCAACACCACTGACACGACACACCAACAACACTGGCACACCAACAACACTGGCACACCAACAACACTGGCACACCAACAACATTGACATGGTACACCAACAACACTGACATGGCACACCAACAACATTGACATGACACACCAACAACATTGACATGACACACCAACAACATTGAAATGGCACACCAACAACATTGACATGGCACACCAACAACACTGACATGGCACACCAACAACATTGACATGACACGCCAACAACATTGACATAACACACCAACAACATTGACATGATACACCAACAACACTGACACGACACACTAACAACATTGACATGACACACTAACAACATTGACATGACACACCAAAAACATTGACATGACACACCAACAACACTGACACGACACACCAATAACATTGACATGGCACACCAACAACATTGACATGACACGCCAACAACATTGACATAACACACCAACAACATTGACATGATACACCAACAACACTGACACGACACACTAACAACATTGACATGACACACCAACAACATTGACATGACACACCAACAACATTGACATGACACACCAACAACAATGACACGACACACCAATAACATTGACACGACACACCAACAACATTGACATGACACACCAACAACACTGATACGACACACCAACAACATTGACACGACACACCAACACTGACACGTGTAATCTTCAAATATAAATACTGACACATTAGTTCAAAATAAAAAACACTGACATGACTAATCCAAAAACACAAACACTGACACGGCTAGTCCAGAAACACCGACAACAGCTTGTCCACGAATAGAAACATTGACCAGGACACACCATTAATGAGGCGATCACACCGCTGACCATTCCGGGCCCAATATGCACGGACCAGCACTGGACGTCATGTAATGCATTTGTCCATTAGACGTTGGGAACTGTGGGGATAACTCTGGCGAACTGAAAAGGGAGCTAATGTTTCTGATGGAGTCTGTGCTGGTGTCTCTGATCAATTCGCTGGAACTTAACGATGTCTGTGTACTATGGATGAGAGGGGCTGCCACGCTATCCATTGTGTCGCTGTGACGTAGAAAAGTTCCACCTCCGCTAACGGTCTTCCGTTTTTTGTTGTAACTGTAGAAGTGCTTGGGTCGCGGGCTGCCTGTCCGGTCGCCTTCGTTAATCATAGCTTCAAACCCTAGACTGCTGTGTAGCACGCTATTCATCTCCATCACGTTATATTGACTCATCCGGCGCTGATCCACCGACACACTGTAGCTCTTGACAATTCTCCTGAGCTCATCCGTGTCCAAGAAACACTTACAGAACAGTCTCCAAAACTCACTTCGGAACTTCCTGCCGAACAGATAATAAGGTACGATGTTGATTGCAGAGTTGAGGTACACCAAGAAATTTGCCACTTCATTGAGAGTAAAGCCAGGAGTGCTAGCAACAGCCATGGATGGGTTGAAGGCATACACCATGCGGGAGACGAGAGCTGGGCCCTGACTGATGAGGAAGATAATGATAACTCCGATTAGCATTACTGTTGTATCGTTTCGGTGTTTCTCCCTGGGGTTAATCTCTTTGCCCTTGACACGTGACAGATGAACGGCCCGGATGAGGAAAGCATTGAGGATCACGAGCGTGAAAAAAGGAATGCCGCAGATAAAGACCAGATAGAGCCAGGAGTGAACCAGCTCGATGAACAGAGCGTTTCTGCCTAGGGCTGTGGGTTCTACCAGATAAAGTGTGTACACCTCGGTGGTATTAGGCAGTGGCAATGTGTCTACATTGGTCCTGTACTCCAAGTACCTAGGAATGTTAAACAGAAGACCAGCCACATACAGACATATGATAACCTTCCTGGCACGGCTTCTCCTACACATACGTTCTGCCTTAAACGGGTGGCAAATCATGATGTAGCGGTCCACAGTGAAGGCCAAGGTCAACCATATAGAAGTCACTTGAAACACAACAGCTGTTGGATGGACGATTGGGAACAGTTGGGCATGGAACTGGCTTGTGTCTTTGGATCTGTCTATAGGCTTGGTGTCGTTAATCAGAAGCAGGAAAGTGAAGAACAGGACGAGAGAGTCGCAGACTGCCAGGGCTGTCAAGTACATATATGTACTGGACCTCATGGATCGTCTAGTCAGTACCGCCACAGACAGTGAGTTGGCCACGATGCCTAGACAGCACACGATGCTACCCCCAATCCCCATCAGATAGTAGGATAACCGGCCTTTGTAGTCGTCGTGTTCAAATTGGGGGTCGGAGAAACTGTCTAGCACGCTTAACATTTGGTCTAGCTCGTCGCACGAAACGGTGTCGTTTCCTGCTCTGTCTCCCCAGTAGCAGGGGATATCACGTTTTACTGCGTAGGTCATGATTGGGAAAATGATGATTATCTGGAGATGAACATATCCAAGAGTGTAACGTGAAACTCCTGGCCTGTGACGTGTCAAATGTTGGTCGACAGACACATTTTACTTGGTTGAAAGTCTCTTCTCCGGCCACTAGTTAATCCATACAATATTCTGAAAGATAATATACGATATTAGTTATACAATATGGACGAATGTATCTGAATAAACAAATAATCTCAGATCATCGTTAAAAAAGTAAAGTAAAGTAACCGTTAGCATTACTACCGTAGGGGTGTAAGGTGTTAGCAATCTCACATTTCAAAGGCTCTGCTATTTGAGGGCCGTAGCCATCTCCTCTCCATCAACGCTTTTACTTCCCTGACTGAACCGGTACCCATTTAAGGCTGGGTCGACCCGGGAGCTGTTGCGGTCTGAAAAACATTACCGCCTCAACTGGGGAATGAACCCAGGACCACTCAGATGCGAAGTCAGCGAGCTAACCACTGCCCTACGTGGCTCCTATCCTCGTTAGACGATATAAATTTATGTAGAGGAGCAGGCGAGTGTTCAGACCACCACCTCCTGCTAAGCAATATAAAGACGAAACTAAAACAGTATGCAAGAATGTATAACCAGAGACAACAGTTTAATGAAGGAGAAACAAGGACATACAAGATATATTTAAAGGTAGGGGCTATCAAATATGTACACCAACTAGAAGAAATATAGGATTCAGAAGAGCACTGACAAACGATAACAAATATATGGGACGAGACGTGTGGAGGTTATTCTAGATTGTGTGGACGTATGGAGATTATTCTAGATTGTGTGGAGATTGTTCTCGATTGTGTGGAGATTGTTCTAGATTGTGTGGACGTGTGGAGGTTATTCTAGATTGTGTGGAGATTGTTCTAGATTGTTCTAGATTGTGTAGACGTGTGGAGATAATTTTAGATTGTGTGGAGGTTATTCTAGATTGTGTGAAAATGTGGGGATTGTTCTAGATTGTGCTGAGATTGTTCTGGATTGTGTGGAAATTGTTCTAGATTGTGTGGAAGTATAAAGATTGTTCTAGATTGTGTAGAGATTGTTTTGGATAGTGTGAGATTGTTTTAAATTGTGTAGAGATTGTTTTAAATTGTGTGGAGATTGTTCTAGATTGTGTGGAGATTGTTCTAGATTGTATGGATATTGTTCTAGATTGTGTGGAGATTGTTCTAGATTGTGTGGAGATTGTTCTAGATTGTATGGATATTGTTCTAGATTGTGTGGAGATTGTTCTAGATTGTGTAGACGTGTGGAGATTTTTTTAGACTGTGCTGAGATTGTTCTGGATTGTGTGGAGATTGTTCTAGATTGTGTGGACGTATAAAGATTGTTATATATTGTGCAGAGATTGTTTTAGATTGTGTGGAGATTGTTTTGGATTGTGTGGAGAGTGTTCAAAGTTTAGTGGAGATTGTTTTGGATTGTGTGGAGATTGTTCAAAGTTTAGTGGAGATTGTTCTAGATTGTGTGGAGATTGTTCTAGATTGTATGGATATTGTTCTAGATTGTGTGGAGATTGTTCTAGATTGTGTAGACGTGTGGAGATTTTTTTAGACTGTGCTGAGATTGTTCTGGATTGTGTGGAGATTGTTCTAGATTGTGTGGACGTATAAAGATTGTTATATATTGTGCAGAGATTGTTTTAGATTGTGTGGAGATTGTTTTGGATTGTGTGGAGAGTGTTCAAAGTTTAGTGGAGATTGTTTTGGATTGTGTGGAGATTGTTCAAAGTTTAGTGGAGATTGTTCTAGATTGTGTGGAGATTGTTATAGATTGTGTGGACGTGTGTAGATTGATCTAGATTGTGTTGATATTGTTCATGATTGTGTGGAGATAGTTCTAGATTGTGCAAACGTGTGGAGATTGCTCCAGATTGTGTGGACGTATGTAGATTGTTCTAGATTGTGTGGAGATTGTTCTATGTTGTGTGGAGATTTTTCTATAATTTATTATAAATTATATAGAGATTGTTCTAGATTGTGTGGACGTGTGTAATCTGTTCTAGATTGTGTGGACGTGTAGAGATTGTTCTAGATTGTGTGGACGTGTGTAATCTGTTCTAGATTGTATGGACGTGTGGAGATTGTTCTAGATTAGTTGGATGTGTGGAGATTGTTCTATAGACAAGAAAACGTCAACACAAATCATGGATAACAAAATAACCTGTAGCAAAGATAAAGGAAAGCCAAACCAAGAATCCAAAACCAGAATGCAAGTGAAGAAGTGAAACCAAGAAGCAAAACCAAGAAGCCAAACCAAGAAGCGAAACCAAGAAGTGAAACCAAGAAGCCAAACCAAGAATCCAAAACCAGAATGCAAGCCAAAAAGCGAAACCAAGAAGTGAAACCAAGAAGCCAAACCAAGAATCCAAAACCAGAATGCAAGTCAAGAAGCGAAACTAAGAAGTGAAACCAAGAAGCCAAACCAAGAAGCGAAACCAAGAAGCTAAACAAAGAAACATCATTGAACACCTGTACGACAAGGTGTCCAGCACAGTTCTTGTGAATGGAAGGCTAGGGACTGGTTTCGCACATCAGTTGGTGTGAGACAGGGGTGTACACTCTCTACAACTCTTTTCAAAATATTCCTTGAGGGAATTATGAGTGAGGCCCTTGGAGGTCACGTTGTAATGTCAAGATAGGGGGCCGAACGACCATTGTTAGGATTACTTAGGACAAACTAAATGTTGTTTGCGACCTAGCTAGGACAAATTAATGTTGTTTGTGACCTAGCTAGGACAAACTAAATGTTTGTGACCTAGCTTGCACAAACTAAATGTTGTTTGTGACCTAGCTAGGACAAACTAAATCTTGTTTGTGACCTAGCTAGGACAAACTAAATGTTGTTTGTGACCTAGCTAATACCTAGTTAGGAAAAACTTAATGCTGTTTGTGACCTAGTTAGTCCAAATTAAATGCTGTTTGTGACCTAGTTAGGACAAACTAAATGTAGTTTGTGACCTAGCTAGAACCTAGTTAGGATTAACTTAATGCTGTTTGTGACCTAGTTTGGACAAACTAAATGGTGTTTGTGACCTGGCTAGGACAAATTAAATGTTGCTTGTGACCTGGCTAGGACAAGCTAAATGTTGTTTGTGACCAGGTTAAGACACACTAAATATTGTTTGTGAACAGGCTAGGACAAACTAAATGTTGTTTGTGACCTAGTTAGGACAAAGTAAATGCAGTTTGTGGCCTAGCTAGGACTTAGTTAGGACAAACCTAGTGCTGTTTGGACTTAGTTAGGACAAAACTAAATGTTGTTTGTGACCTGGCTATGACAAACTAAATGTTGTTTGTGACCTCGCTAGGACAAACTAAATCTTGATTGTGACCTAGCTGGGACAAACTAAATGTTGTTTGTGACCTGGCTAGGACATACTAAATGTTGTTTGTGACCTGGCTAGGACAAACTAAATGTTGTTTGTGACCAGGCTAGGACAAACTAAATCTTGTTTTGTGTCCTAGCTAGGACAAATTAAATCTTGTTTTGTGTCCTAGCTTGGACAAATTAAATGTTGTTTGTGACCAGGCTAGGATAAACTAAATGTTGTTTGTGACCTAGCTGGGACAAACTAAATGTTGTTTGTGACCTGTCTAGGACAAACTAAATGTTGTTTGTGACCTCGCTAGGACAAACTAAATCTTGATTGTGACCTAGCTGGGACAAACTAAATGTTGTTTGTGACCTAGCTAGGACAGACTAAATGTTGTTTTTGACCTAGCTAGGACCTAGTTAGGACAAACTTAATGCTGTTTGTGACCTACTTAGACCAAACTAAATGCTGTTTGTGACCTAGTTAGGACAAACTTAATGCTGTTTATGATCTAGTTAGACCAAACTTAATGCTGTTTGTGACCTACTTAGACCAAACTAAATGTTGTTTTTGACCTAGCTAGGACCTAGTTAGGACAAACCTAATGCTGTTTGTGACCTAGTTAGTCCAAACTAAATGCTGTTTGTGACCTAGTTAGGACAAACTTAATGCTGTTTATGATCTAGTTAGACCAAACTTAATGCTGTTTGTGACCTACTTAGACCAAACTAAATGCTGTTTGTGACCTAGTTAGCCCAAACTAAATGCTGTTTGTGACCTATATTCTGTCTTTTGTTGAGACAAGGTCAGCGATGAGGATGAAGAGGAAGGAGGTACAAATGACGATATAAAACGTAGAGGTGAGAAGGAGCTGTCATAGCGTGGCGAAATGATGGGAATCAAGAGGAGTCTAGTCCGACATACAATAGAAATATTCAACTTCAACGTAAGGTCCATGATGTTTTATGGCTATGAAACATGGAGAACCAGAGCATTCGCCAGACCAGATACGTTCTTTCATAAATGATTTGCCATGACAGACCAGAGGGAATGAGGAGGGAGGGAGGGAGGGATTAGGGTGTCTTAGTGAGGGAAAGAAATGAGATAATATCAGTTCACTAACAGGAAACTGTTGAGAAGAAGCAGAAATATATCAGTAGGGCATACTGACATGAGGTCACAGACAATATGGAAATGTGGTAAGCCTCACGGAACGGCCACTGCGAGGTAGCGGCACACAAACAGGCACAAGGAAGGAAAGGTCGAGACACAGCCGAAACTAGGGAGACGTGGACAGATCTGCAACTGAATGGCTAGGCCAGGAGGACTTTGTGTGTATTTATTCAAGACCTGTGCTCCACTGGGAACTGACATATGTGTTGATTGGTTGAATAGGTTATCTAAAATATATATATTGAAGTTTATAGAGGGTTCAAGAACCTGGCAAGTCCCATCAGTCACCACATGCCCTCACTTCTCATGTCCTCTCAGTCACCGCATGCCCTCACTTCTCATGTCCTCTCAGTCACCACATGCCCTCACTTCTCATGTCCTCTCAGTCACCACATGCCCTCACTTCTCATGTCCTCTCAGTCACCGCATGCCCTCACTTCTCATGTCCTCTCAGTCACCGCATGTCCTCACGTCCTCACTACTCATGTCCCCTCAGTCACCGCATGTCATCACGTCCTCACTACTCATGTCCCATCAGTCACCAGATGTACTCATTCCTCATGTCCCCTCAGTCACCGCATGTCATCACGTCCTCACTCATCATGTCCCATCAGTCACCAGACGTACTCATTCCTCATGTCCCCTCAGTCACCGCATGTCATCACGTCCTCACTCCTCATGTCCCATCAGTCACCAGATGTACTCATTCCTCAAGTCTAACCCCACTGGGTGATCAACTACTTTCTCCCTTGAACCTGACGTTGTCCGGAACATAGGACCACATTTGGGTGCCCCCCCCCCCCCCCCCCCCCCCTTGTGGTCTCGGGTTCTTCTATGAAACTACATCAGTGTGGGTTCTACTGGGATACATTTCTTTCCTTGTCCTTGTTTCATTTCCATTTCAAAAGTTTGACCCTATGTCATGCTAGGGGAATATGTTCCCAACTTCAGCAGACGTAGATCAGTTACTGTGCATGTTGTTTGCTAGAGGACATGCATATATTGTAGATCAGTAACATTTCAAGTTGTTTGCTAGAGGACATGCATATATTGTAGATCAGTAACATTTCAAGTTGTTTGCTAGAGGACATGCATGTATTGTAGATCAGTAACATTTCAAGTTGTCTGCTAGAGGACGTGCGTGTATTGTAGATCAGTAACATTTCAAGTTGTCTGCTAGAGGACGTGCATGTATTGTAGATCAGTAACATTTCAAGTTGTCTGCTAGAGGACATGCATATATTGTAGATCAGTAACATTTCAAGTTGTCTGCTAGAGCACGTGCGTGTATTGTAGATCAGTAACATTTCAAGTTGTTTGCTAGAGGACGTGCATGTATTGTAGATCAGTTACATTTCAAGTTGTCTGCTAGAGGACGTGCTTGTATTGTAGATCAGTTACATTTCAAGTTGTCTGCTAGAGCACGTGCGTGTATTGTAGATCAGTAACATTTCAAGTTGTTTGCTAGAGGACGTGCATGTATTGTAGATCAGTTACATTTCAAGTTGTCTGCTAGAGGACGTGCTTGTATTGTAGATCAGTTACATTCCAAGTTGTCTGCTAGAGGACATGCATGTATTGTAGATCAGTTACATTTCAAGTTGTTCTGCTAGAGGACGTGCATGTATTGTAGATCAGTTACATTTCAGGTTGTCTGCTAGCGGACGTGCATGTATTGTAGATCAGTTACATTTCAGGTTGTCTGCTAGGGGACGTGCATGTATTGTAGATCAGTTACTTTCCAGGTTGTCTGCTAGAGGACGTGCATGTATTGTAGGTCAGTTACATTTCAAGTTGTCTGCTAGGGGACGTGCATGTATTGTAGATCAGTTACATTCCAGGTTGTCTGCTAGAGGACGTGCATGTATTGTAGATCAGTTACATTTCAAGTTGTCTGCTAGAGGACGTGCATGTATTGTAGATCAGTTACATTTCAGGTTGTCTGCTAGAGGACGTGCATGTATTGTAGATCAGTTACATTTCAGGTTGTCTGCTAGCGGACGTGCATGTATTGTAGATCAGTTACATTCCAGGTTGTCTGCTAGAGGACGTGCATGTATTGTAGATCAGTTACATTTCAAGTTGTCTGCTAGAGGACGTGCATGTATTGTAGATCAGTTACATTTCAGGTTGTCTGCTAGAGGACGTGCATGTATTGTAGATCAGTTACATTTCAGGTTGTCTGCTAGAGGACGTGCGTTTTATTGTAGATCAGTTACATTTCAGGTTGTCTGCTAGAGGACATGCATGTATTGCAGATCAGTTACATTTCAGTTTGTCTGCTAGAGGACGTGCATGTATTGTAGATCAGTTACATTTCAGGTTGTCTGCTAGAGGACATGCATATATTGTAGATCAGTTGCATTTCAGGTTGTCTGCTAGAGGACGTGCATGAATTGTAGATCAGTTACATTTCAGGTTGTCTGCTAGAGGACATGCATATATTGTAGATCGGTTACATTTCAGGTTGTCTGCTAGAGGACATGCATGTATTGCAGATCAGTTACATTTCAGTTTGTCTGCTAGAGGACGTGCATGTATTGTAGATCAGTTACATTTCAGGTTTTCTGCTAGAGGACGTGCGTTTTATTGTAGATCAGTTACATTTCAGGTTGTCTGCTAGAGGACATGCATGTATTGCAGATCAGTTACATTTCAGTTTGTCTGCTAGAGGACGTGCATGTATTGTAGATCAGTTACATTTCAGGTTGTCTGCTAGAGGACGTGCGTTTTATTGTAGACCAGTTACATTTCAGGTTGTCTGCTAGAGGACATGCATATATTGTAGATCAGTTACATTTCAGGTTGTCTGCTAGAGGACGTGCGTGTATTGTAGATCAGTTACATTTCAGGTTGTCTGCTAGAGGACGTGCATATATTGTAGATCAGTTACATTTAATGTTGTCTGCTAGAGGACGTGCATGTATTGTCCAATCATTTTGTCGAATTGTGTAAAGTTGATGAAGATATTGCTTCCTCGCCTACTGCTTTAGCCACGGATATTGGGAAGTGTCTAATATATGCTCATTCGTTTCCTCTTTCTTGTAGTCTGTCCAGCTAGCTAGCGGGACTTAGTGATCTGGAGGTAATGTGTGCGACTCGGGTGTCGGGGGTCGCGGATTCGAATCACAGTGGGGACCTGGATTTTTTTCACGTGGATCCTCTGGTAAAAATGTCTCTGATTTCTGGGTAGTGAGATCGGACTCCTGATCTCTGGGTAGTGAGATCGGACTCATGATCTCTGGGTAGTGAGATCGGACTCATGAGCTCTGGGTAGTGAGATCGAACCCCTGCTCTCTGGGTAGTGTGATCGGACTCCTGATATCTGAGTAGTGATATCGGACTCCTGATCTCTGGGTAGTGAGATCGGACCCCTGATCTCTGGGTAGTGAGATCGGACCCCCGTGTATAGTGTCGAGCACGTTAAGAATTTCTTGGCAGTTGGAAATCGAAAAGAGTAGGATTAACGGTCGCTGCCTGGACAAAATTAAAGTTAAAAATCTACGCAAGTTATTTGTACCTTTCTGATTGAATTTGATCATCCTTATCTTCTGTTGGTGTGTAACTGGCACATCTGGTTGCTCGTTTGCAGCACCCTCCTTTGCCAGTCGGTCTGCTCTCTCGTTTCCTGGTACTCCACAATGAGAAGGTTTCCACTGCATGACAATCTTGCGCTGGTTGCTCAGCTCAGACAGTAAAGCCTGTAGATCTGGCAGTTTCTCAAATTCCAGTGCTTGGAGTGCTGATTGTGCATCTGTCAGAAATACTACAGGTTGTGAACTGACATTGATACCAACAATAACACCAGACAATTACCATAACATGAACAGACAAGAGAAACCTGTTGTGTTGCGCCTTAGAACAGGACACAACCGACTCCGCAGCCACATGTACACAAAAATGAAGATTGGCAACTCAGCCATGTGTACATGCGGACAGGCACCCCAGACAGCAGAGCACATACTACAAAACTGCCCCGAATATGATATACAGAGAATATCTCACTGGCCCATAGAAACAACACTGGAAGAAAAACTTTATGGACCTGTATGTGAACTACAAAAGACAGTGAAATTTATACAAGAGACAACATTGCAGATATAGACAATATTTTGAAGCGAACGAAAGAAAGATAGAAAAGATTTGTACCTTTCCCTATGTGGTTTGTTAAGAGCAGCTATAGATGGCGCATAACTGGCTGCGGGTCTACTTTGCTCTAGTGTTTGAGTCTGTTAAGATGGACGCACATCGGTTAACCACACTCCGTATGTGCTTGTCCCAACGCAGAGTAGTATTAAGCTGCTCAAGCCTAGCCCGCTAAGCAGGGGACCTTTCTCCAGGCTACATACATATACTACAAGAGTTGGGATCTGCACAGGGGCATCTGCCACTGTAGAAGTACATGCCGACTAGGTGGGACCTGCTCAGGGGCATCTGCCACTGTAGAAGTACATGCCAACTAGGTGGGACCTGCTCAGGGGCATCTGCCACTGTAGAAGTACATGCCGACTAGGTGGGACCTGCTCAGGGGCATCTGCCACTGTAGAAGTACATGCCGACTAGGTGGGACCTGCTCAGGGGCATCTGCCACTGTAGAAGTACATGTCGACTAGGTGGGACCTGCTCAGGGGCATCTGCCACTGTATAAGTACATGACGACTAGGTGGGATCTGCTCAGGGGCATCTGTCACTGTAGAAGTACATGACGACTAGGTGGGACCTGCTCAGGGGCATCTGTCACTGTAGAAGTACATGAAGACTAGGTGGGATCTGCTCAGGGGCATCTGTCACTGTAGAAGTACCCAATCACAACTGACACAACTACCCTCATCACAACTGACACAACCCCCCACCCGCAACCACACCCATCACAACTGACACAACCACCCCATCACAACTGACACAACCACCCCATCACAACTGACACAACTACCCTCATCACAACTGACACAACCACCCACCCGCAACCACACCCATCACAACTGACACAACCACCCCATCACAACTGACACAACCACCCCATCACAACTGACACAACCACCCCATCACAACTGACACAACCACCCCCATCTCAATTGACACAACCACCCACCCACAACACCACCATCAGCACTGACTAAAGTGCACGTCAACATAAGACAACATGAGACAAACACATATTACATTGACAACATCACACGATAATGCCGTTACCTTGACAACACACGATAATGCCGTTACCTTGACAACAACACACGATAATGCCGTTACCTTGACAACAACACACGATAATGTCGTTACCTTGACAACAACACACGATAATGCTGTTACCTTGACAACAACACACGATAATGTCGTTACCTTGACAACAACACACGATAATACCGTTACCTTGACAACAACACAGGAGAATGCTGTTACCTTGACAACAACACACGATAATGCCGTTACCTTGACAACAATATAGTGACCTCTCTACTGGAAGTTTATAACGTCATTGAACACTTTCGCTAAAACAAGCACGGCGGAACAGCAGACATAAGACACAGAATAACTCTTGTAGTGTTACTATGGGAACCAAGGCGACATCCGAAGAATAAAAGAAATGTCAGATACTATCATGTACCACGAACGTTATTATGAAGTATCATTGAAGTATCATTGAAATATCATTGAAATATCATTCACCCGACGTTCTCGAATAACCAACTGACATTAATGCGACTGAAACAGGTAATGAAATGGAATGATTTCACCGAGCGTTGCTCCTTGTTCTGAACTACCTATAACCGACTACAGCACAGGAGTGTGCTAATGCAGCAATCAGATTAAGGGACTTGTTTATAGATCCTTTGTCAGTGACATAGTGACATTCTTCTGTCACATGACCAACACACACCATATCAGCGTATTGGATGGAGCACTGTCAAATAACATCTATACACATCTCACAAAGCGGGGAGGTGATTATGAATATTTTTATTACTTTTGTGAATACCGATGTGAAAAGATCTGTCGGCCGTACGATAATGGTATTAGTCAGCGGATGGTTGGCCATTCTCTGGCGGCAATCTCATCAATAACTCGTGTACGCTTCATATTCTATAGTGTACAGAGTGTACGCATGTTCGTTGACTTAGCGCTGATTCTATGGATGGTGGAGGGGGCGTCATTTGCGTCTGTCAATGTCGTGTTGAAATGAGGTTCAGGGAGGTTCAGATGGAGAGACAGGAAGGTTCAGGGAGGGTCAGATGGAGAGACAGAAGGTTCAGAAAGTGAGGTGGAGAGACATGAGGTTCAGGGATGGTGAGGTGGAGAGAGTTCACAGTGAGGTGGAAAGAGTTCAGCGTGAGGTGGAGAGACATGAGATTCAGGGATGGTGAGGTGGAGAGAGTTCAGGGTGAGGTGGAAAGAGTTCAGAGTGAGGTGGAGAGAGTTCAAGGTGAGGTGGAGAGACATGAGGTTCAGAAAGGGTGAGGTGGAGAGAGTTCACGGTGAGGTGGAAAGAGTTCAGGGTGAGGTGGGGAGAGTTCAGGGTGAGGTGGAGGTTCAGAAATGGTGAAGTGGAGAGACATGAGGTTCAGAAAGAGTGTGGAGAGAGTTCAGGGTGAGGTGGATAGACATCAGGTTCAGAAAGGGTGAGGTGGAAAGAGTTCACGGTGAGGTGGAGAGACATGAGGTTCAGGGATGGTGAGGTCTAAAGAGTTCACGGTGAGGTGGAGAGACATGAGGTTCAGGCAGGGTGAGGTGGAGTGAGTTTACGGTGAGGTGGAGAGTCATCAGGCTCAGGATGGTGAGGTGGAGAGACAGGATGTTCCGGGATTGGGAGAGTTCAGGGTGAGGTGGAGAGAGTTCAGGGTGAGGTGGAGGGACATGAGGTTCAGGATGGTGAGGTGAAGAGACAGGAGGTTCAGATATGGTGAGGTGGAGAGAGTTCAGGGTGAGGTGAAGAGACATGAGGTTCAGAAAGGGTGAGGTGGAGAGGGTTCAAGGTGAAGTGGAAAGAGTTCAGGGTGAGGTGGAAAGAGTTCAGGGTGAGGTGGAAAGAGTTCAGGGTGAGGTGGAGAGAAATGAGGTTCAGGGATGGTGAGGTGGAGAGAGTTCAGGGTGAGGTGGAGAGACATGAGGTTCAGAAAGGGTGAGGTGGAGAGAGTTCACGGTGAGGTGGAAAAAGTTCAGGGTGAGGTGGGGAGACATGAGGTTCAGAAAGGGTGAGGTGGAGAGAGTTCAGGGTGAGGTGGAGAGACATGAGGTTCAGAAAGAGTGTGGAGAGAGTTCAGGGTGAGGTGGAGAGACATGAGGTTCAGAAAGAGTGTGGAGAGAGTTCAGGGTGAGGTGGAGAGACATGAGGTTCAGAAAGAGTGTGGAGAGAGTTCAGGGTGAGGTGGATAGACATCAGGTTCAGAAAGGGTGAGGTGGAGAGAGTTCAGGGTGAGTTGGAGAGACATGAGGTTCAGACAGGGTGAGGTGGAGAGAGTTTACGGTGAGGTGGAGAGTCATGAGGCTCATAAAGGTGAGGTGGAGAGACAGGATGTTCCGGGATTGGGAGAGTTCAGGGTGAGGTGGAGAGAGTTCAGGGTGAGGTGGAGGGACATGAGGTTCAGGATGGTGAGGTGAAGAGACAGGAGGTTCAGGGATGGTGAGGTGGAGAGACAGGAAGGGGAAGTAGGGTGAGAGAAAGGTGGCTCAGGGAGAGTGAGGTGGAGGAACATGAGATTCAGGGATGGTGAGATGGAGAGACATGAGGTTCAAGGAGGGTGAGGTGAAGAGACAGGAGATTCAGTGAGGGTGAGATGGAGAGACAGTAGATTCATGGAGTGTGCCGGGGAGTGACATGAGGTAAAGGGAGGTGGAGAGATAAGAGGTTCAGAAAGGATTAGAGACAGGATTTTGAGAAAGGAAAGGTGGAGGTACAAAGAGATTCAGAGACGGTTGAAAAATGGTGAGTGTCAGTGACAGGAGGTTCAGGAAGGGGGAGAGACAGCAGGTTCAGGGAGAGAGGTAGAGAGACAGGAGATTCAGGAAGGGTGACAGGGAGAGACAGGAGGTCTGACGAGGGTGACGTGCAGAGACAGGAAATTCCTGGAGGGTGATGGGGAGATATATGACGTTCGGGGAGAGTGAGGTGGACAGACAGGAGGTTCCGCAAGTTTGAGGGGAGAGATCGGAGGTTCAGGGAGGTTGAGGTGTAGAGACACGAGATTCAGTGGGAGAGAAAGACGGTCTAGGGAGGGTTGGAGACAGGAGATTCAGGAAGGGTGAGGTGGAGAGACAGTAGTTTCAGGGAGAGTGAGGTGGAGGTACAGGAGATTCAGGGAAAGTGAGGTGGAGGTACAGAAGATTCAGGTATGGTGAGGTGGAGGTACAGGAGATTCAGGGAGAGTAAGGTGGAGGTACAGGAGATTCAGGGAGGGTGAGGTGGAGGTACAGGAGATTCAGGTAGAGTAAGGTGGAGGTACAGAAGATTCAGGGAGGGTAAGGTGGAGGTACAGGAGATTCAAGGAGAGTGAGGTGGAGGTACAGGAGATTCAGGGAGGGGGAAGTGGAGGTACAGAAGATTCAGGGAGGGTGAGGTGGAGGTACAGGAGATTCAGGGAGAGTGAGGTGGAGGTACAGGAGATTCAGGGAGGGTGAGGTGGAGGTACAGGAGATTCAGGTAGAGTAAGGTGGAGGTACAGAAGATTCAGGGAGGGTAAGGTGGCGGTACAGGAGATTCAAGGAGAGTGAGGTGGAGGTACAGGAGATTCAAGGAGAGTGAGGTGGAGGTACAGAATATTCAAGGAGGGTGAGGTGGAGGTACAGGAACTTCAGGGAGAATGAGGTGGAGGTACAGAAGATTCAGGGAGGGTGAGGTGGAGGTAAAGGAGATTCAGGGAGAGTGAGGTTGAGGTACAGAAGATTCAGGGAGGGTGAGGTGGAGGTACAGGAGATTCAGGGAGGGGGAAGTGGAGGTACAGAAGATTCAGGGAGGGTGAGGTGGAGGTACAGGAGATTGAAGGAGGGTGAGTGGGAGTACAGAAGATTCAGGGAGGGTGAGATGGAGGTACAGGAGATTCAGGGAAGGGTGAAGTGGAGGTACAGAAGATTCAGGGAGGGTGAGGTGGAGGTACAGGAGATTCAAGGAGGGTGAGGTGGAGGTACAGGAGATTCAGGTAGAGTAAGGTGGAGGTACAGAAGATTCAGGGAGGGTAAGGTGGCGGTACAGGAGATTCAAGGAGAGTGAGGTGGAGGTACAGGAGATTCAAGGAGAGTGAGGTGGAGGTACAGAATATTCAAGGAGGGTGAGGTGGAGGTACAGGAACTTCAGGGAGAATGAGGTGGAGGTACAGAAGATTCAGGGAGGGTGAGGTGGAGGTAAAGGAGATTCAGGGAGAGTGAGGTGGAGGTACAGAAGATTCAGGGAGGGTGAGGTGGAGGTACAGGAGATTCAGGGAGGGGGAAGTGGAGGTACAGAAGATTCAGGGAGGGTGAGGTGGAGGTACAGGAGATTGAAGGAGGGTGAGTGGGAGTACAGAAGATTCAGGGAGGGTGAGATGGAGGTACAGGAGATTCAGGGAAGGGTGAAGTGGAGGTACAGAAGATTCAGGGAGGGTGAGGTGGAGGTACAGGAGATTCAAGGAGGGTGAGTGGGAGGTACAGAAGATTCAGGGAGGGTGAGGTGGAGGTACAGGAGATTCAAGGAGGGTGAGTGGGAGGTACAGGAGATTCAGGGAGAGTGAGTGGGATAGAAACTTTTAGGAAGTTGAGAGACAACAGCTTTAGGAAGGGTGAGGTGGAGAGAGAGGAGGTTAAGGGAGAGTGAGTTGGAGTAACGAGATTCATAGAGGGTGAGGAGACAGGAGGTACGGTGAGGTTAAGAGACAGGAGAATCAGTCAGGGTAAGGTGGATCGACAGCAGGTTCATGGAGGGAGAGAGAGAAGGTTCAAGGAGAGTGAGGTGGAGAGACACGAGATTCACTGGAAGAGAAAGAAGGTCCAGGGAGGGTGAAATAGGAGATTCAGGAAGGGTACGATGGAGAGACAGGAGTTTTAGGGAGGATGAATTTCAGAGACATGAGGTTCACAGAGTCTGAGAGACATGAGATAAAGTAAGTTCAGGGAGAGTGAGATGGAGAGACAGGAGTTTCAAGGACGTTGAGATGAGGAGACAAGAAGTTCAATGTGGATGAGAGACTGGAGATTCAGGAAGGGTGAGGTAGAGCGACATGTGGTTGAAGAGGTGAGAGGGAGAGACAGGAGGTTCAGGGAGGGTGAGGTAGAGCGACATGTGGTTGAAGAGGTGTGAGGGAGAGACAGGAGATTCAGGAAGGGTGAGGTAGAGCGACATGTGGTTGAAGAGGTGAGAGGGAGAGACAGGAGGTTCAGGGAGGGTGAGGTAGAGCGACATGTGGTTGAAGAGGTGGGAGGGAGAGACAGGAGGTTCAGGGAGGGTGAGGTAGAGCGACATGTGGTTGAAGAGGTGTGAGGGAGAGACAGGAGGTTCAGGGACGGTGAGGTAGAGCGACATGTGGTTGAAGAGGTGAGAGGGAGAGACAGGAGGTTCAGGGAGGGTGAGGTGGATAGACATGTGGTTGAAGTCGGGTGAGAAGGAAAGATGAGGTTCAGGGAGGGTGAGGTGGAGAGACATGTGGTTAAAGTCGGTTGAGAGGGAGAGACAGGAGGTTCAGGGACGGTGAGATGGAGAGACATGTGATTGAAGTCGGGTGAGAGGGAGAGGCAGGAGGTTCAGGTGGAGAGGGAAGAGACAGGAGGTTCAGGGAAGGTGATAAATAAGAGGTTCAAAGAGGGTTAGAGTCATGATTTTCAGGATTTGTGTTGAAGAGACAAGCGATTCAGGGAGAGTTAGGGAAGGGACATAAGGTTCATAAAAGAGTTAATTCTGGAGGTTCAAGGAGGGTGAGAGATAAGAGGTTCAGGGAGGGTAAATGATACGATAATCAGTAAGGGTGATGTGGAGAGACAAGAGCTTGAAGTAGGGTGAGGGGGAGATACATGAGGTTCAGGGAGGGTGAGGCAAAGAGGAGGTTCAAGGAAGGTGAAAGGGAGAGACAGGAGGTTGAGGGAGGGTGAGAGGGAATTCAGGACGGTTGAGATGGAGAAACAATAGTTTCAGGGAGGGTGAGGTGGAGAGACACGAGGTTCAGGGAGGATGAGGTGGAGAAACAAGAGGTTCGGGTAAGGTGAGGGACAGGAGATTTAGAGAGAGTGGGAGAGAAAGAAGTGAGTGAGTGTTAGAGAAAGAAGGTATAGAGCGGGTGAGAGACAAGAGATTCAGGAAGCGTGAGGTCAAGAGACAGGATATTCATGGATGGTAACACTTAGAGTGGTAGACGAGTTAGTGGGAGACAAGTTAAAGTGGGATACATTAAGAGTGGGATACATTTAGAGTGGGATACATTTAGAGTGGCATACATTTAGAGTGGTGGACAAGTGAAAGTGGGAGACGAGTTAGTGGGAGACATGTAAAAGAGGGATACATTTAGAGTGAGAGACAACATAAAGTGGGATACATTTAGAGTGGTAAACGAGTTAAAGTGGGATACAGTTAGAGTTGGAGAAAACTTAAAGTGGGGTACATTCAAAGTGGGAGACAAGTTAAAGTAGGATACTTTTAGAGTGGTAAACGAGTTAATGTGGGATATAGTTAGAGTGGGATACATTTAGAGTGGGATACATTTAGAATGAGATATAATTTGAATGGGAGAGAAGTTAAAGTGGGATACATTTAGAGTGGTAAACGAGTTAATGTGGGATATAGTTAGAGTGGGATACATTTAGAGTGGGATACATTTAGATTGGGAAACAAGTTAAAGTGGGATACATTTAGAGTGGTAAACGAGTTAAAGTGGGATATAGTTAGAGTGAGAGAATAGTTAATGGGATACATTTAGAGTGGGAAACAAGTTAAAGTGGGATACATTTAGAGTGGGATACATTTAGAGTGGGATACATTTAGAGTGGGAGACATGTTAAAGTGGGAGACATTTAGAGTGGGAGACAACATGAAGTGGGATACATTTAGAGTAGTAAACGAGTTAAAGTGGGATACAGTTAGAGTCGGAGACAGGTTAAAGTGGGATACATTTAGAGTGGGATACATTTAGTGTAAGATGCATTTAGAGTGGGACACATTTAGAGTGCGATACATTTAGAGTAGAAGACAAATTAAAGTTGGAGGCGAGTTAAAGTGGGAGCCATTTAGAGTGGGATACATTTAGAGTGGGATACATTTAGAGTGGGATACATTTAGAGTGGTGGACAAGTGAAAGTGGGAGACGAGTTAGTTGGAGGCATGTTACAGTTGGATACATTTAGAGTGGGAGACAAGCTAAAGTTGGAGACAAGTTAAAGTGCAAGACATTTAGAGTGGGAGACATTAAGAGCGGGAGACAAATTAGAGCGGAAGAAAAGTTAAAAGGGGAGCATTTAGAGTGGGGGACCAGTTTAAATGGTAGACATTTAGAGTGGGAGACAAGTTAAAATGCGGAATATTTAGAGTGGGAGATGAACTGATCCTGTGGGACATAATCAGAGTCAGATACATTATGATTAAGACATAATGGGAGACAGAGTGGGAGACAGTTAGATTGGGGGACAGAGTGGGAGACAGTTGCAGTGGGAGACTGTTATTGTGGAGACAGAGTGGGGAAAAGTTAGAATGGGAGACAGAGTGGGAGACAGTTAGATTGGGGGATATAGTGGGGATCAGTTAGAATGGGAGACAGAGTGAGAGACAGTTACAGTTGGAGAATAAGTGGGGAACAGTCAGATTGGGGACAGAGTGGGAGTCAGTTAGATTGGGGGACAGAGTGGGAGTCAGTTAGATTGGGGGACAGAGTGGGAGTCAGTTAGATTGGGGGACAGAGTGGGAGTTAGTTAGATTGGGGGACAGAGTGGGAGTCAGTTAGATTGGGAAACAGAGTGGGAGTTAGTTAGATTGGGGGACAGAGCGGGAGTCAGTTAGATTGGGGGACAGAGTGGGAGTCAGTTAGATTGGGAGACAGTGTGGGAGTCACTTAGATTGGGAAACAGAGTGGGAGTTAGTTAGATTGGGGGACAGAGCGGGAGTCAGTTAGATTGGGGGACAGAGTGGGAGTCAGTTAGATTGGGAGACAGAGTGGGAGTCACTTAGATTGGGGGACAGAGTGGGAGTCAGTTAGATTGGGGGACAGAGTGGGAGTCAGTTAGATTGGGAGACAGAGTGGGAGTCAGTTAGATTGGGAGACAGAGTGGGAGTTAGTTAGATTGGGGTACAGAGTGGGAGTCAGTTAGATTGGGGGACAGAGTGGGAGTCAGTCAGATTGGGGGACAGAGTGGGAGTCAGTCAGATTGGGAGACAGAGTGGGAGTCAGTTGGAATGGGAGACAGAGTGGGAGTCAGTTGGAATGGGAGACAGAGTGGGAGTTAGTTAGATTGGGGGACAGAGTGGGAGTCAGTTGGAATGGGAGACAGAGTGGGAGTCACTTAGATTGGGGGACAGAGTGGGAGTCAGTTAGATTGGGGGACAGAGTGGGAGTCAGTTAGATTGGGAGACAGAGTGGGAGTCAGTTAGATTGGGAGACAGAGTGGGAGTTAGTTAGATTGGGGTACAGAGTGGGAGTCAGTTAGATTGGGGGACAGAGTGGGAGTCAGTCAGATTGGGGGACAGAGTGGGAGTCAGTCAGATTGGGAGACAGAGTGGGAGTCAGTTGGAATGGGAGACAGAGTGGGAGTCAGTTGGAATGGGAGACAGAGTGGGAGTTAGTTAGATTGGGGGACAGAGTGGGAGTCAGTTGGAATGGGAGACAGAGTGGGAGTCAGTTGGAATGGGAGAAAGAGTGGGAGTTAGTTAGATTGGGGGACAGAGTGGGAGTCAGTTGGAATGGGAGACAGAGTGGGAGTCAGTTGGAATGGGAGACAGAGTGGGAGTTAGTTAGATTGGGGGACAGAGTGGGAGTCAGTTGGAATGGGAGACAGATAAAATGAAAGTGTAACAAGACAGCACTTCTTAGTTTATAAAGTACATCCTTCCTCAGCACATGTAATTCCATCCTAGGACAAGATAGCACTGCTCAGTTGATAAAGGACATCCCTCCTTAGGCCAGCTTATCACAGAAGCACATCCAATCTTTCTCTTGAAACTGCCTCTTGTCACCCAGAAGGAGCAGTGACAGCAGATGTCAAATGATATCCCCTAGTGACAGCCGGTACGTGACCAGCCATTATGCCTGCCTGTTGCTCGTGAGTCTCAGGGGCACACCACGGTATTAATGTGCGATTTTTATTTCACTCTCCTGCTATTTCTCTCTCTCTTTCTCTCTCCCTCTCTCCTTCCCTCCTGAAGGCATTAATTCACTCTTTGTGCCTCTTATTGTTTCTATCACACTCCTTGTATTTCGTTCATTCAGCCTACAACTGTCCATTTATCTCTTTCCCTCTCTCTTCATGTCTCTCTCCCTCCTTCTCCCTCTTACATTCTCTCTCTTCATGTGTTTCTCTCAAAATTTCTCTTTATTTGTGCCTCCCACATTGATTTTCTCTGCTATTTTTCTCTTCGTCTCTTCCCAAATGCGATTCCGTCACTTTAGAAAATTATCTAGTTATCTAGAGCATCCAACAGGATGTGGACAGAAGTAGAGACCATCTAGAACATCCAACAGGATGTGGACAGGAGTAGAGACCATCTAGAGACTATCTAGAGCATCGAACAGGATGTGGACAGGAGTAGAGACCATCTAGAGCATCCAACAGGATGTGGACAGGAGTAGAGACCATCTAGAGACAATCTAGAGCATCCAACAGGATGTGGACAGGAGTAGAGACCTACTAGAGACCATCTAGAGCATCCAACAGGATGTGGACAGGAGTAGAGACCATCTAGAGCATCCAACAGGATGTGGACAGGAGTAGAGACCATCTAGAGCATTCAACAGGATGTGGACAGGAGATTCATCAAGTAAACGTAGATATGCCTATATCAGATACTGTCGTCGGAGAAAAAGTGTTGGGTACTACATGTGGAAGAAGTTAAAAGAAGTTGTGAGGTGTTGGCAGCCATACCAGATACTGCCATCGGTGATAATGTGTTGGAAACATACGAACATCACGGTGGGTTTTCAGTTGTTTCGTAGGTCGTCTTGTTGCTTTTCTCGCAGTATTTCTACTCTTAATAACATTAGGTATTCTCTTTAGAGTTGGGTAAACGTGATCGTCCCTTTCGTGCCCAAAACATGTGGTTTAGCAACCTAATGTATGTAACAGTGTTATGTATCAGGGTGTAGTATATAACAGGCCATCGATCAGGAGAAGCATAACCGGTAGAAACAAGTTTACTCCCGGAAAATTGGGGAGGGCTAGGAATCAAGAGGATGAGTGGCTATGTGGTTACTAGTGGACGCCCCTTCGTTGTCCGCGCGGAGAGAATGACAGAGTTACTTTTAGAGTTTCACAGTGGGATGAGACAATACATTATAGACGGCGTAAAGAGGTACTTTAAAAGAAAGAGCAGAGTCAATTTCGGAGATTCAGTTTCGAGAGCAGATCTAGAAGGCTGGCTCACTATGCTCCAGGGGCATTGCATTCGTGCCTTTTGGGATGAAATGGTTGCCCTTTTATGATCGAGGAGAGACGCTTTTGAAGTGAAATGGTTCCCCTTTTATGATCGAAGAGAGGCGTTTTTGAAGTGAAATGGTGTTCCTTTTATGATTGAAGAGAGACGTATGTATAGTATCGACAGTTAACTCTTTGATCAGTGGGGACGAAGAATAAGAGATAATGTACGTATGCAGACATAAAGTGAGACGTATCTTAAGACACCCTGCACCCCCCTCCCAGGGAGCGCACATACCAACATAGTAAGAAGCTATCATTACTCGATGCAGAAACTGCTAGTGATCACCATGGGCACCAACTGCTAAGATGAGCAGACGAGATTTCAGACAAGAGAGCATTTAGATAAGGTCAAGATTTGTAAAGCGTTTCATATGTATATTAGATTAGACTACAGAACTGAGTTTTATAGTTTCAAGAATTCCATCTAGTATATACTAATATTCCCTGAGTTAGAAAGTATCATATTTTTTTTATCAAGTTAGGTTCGACTTTTATCAATGTATAACAAGTATTCATTTTGTAATAAATAAACATTTTGATGTTTAACTGACGTTTTAATGTTTTGCTTTGATGAAGTCTTATCGTCCAATATTAAAAGTCGTAACACTCTGGCTCACAGTCTTAAGGCAGCGCTGCTAAATGTGGGTTAGCAAGTACATCTGGACATTCCCTCTAACGTCATGCAGGTCAAGGAGGAAACTTGTCACACTGAAAATTCAGTTTAGTTCAAGCGCCATCTCCGCATCAAAAGTTGCATGCAATGGTTCTCCAGTGTACTCTATCTCTTGTCGTAATGGTGTATTCTGACAAGATTTTCCAGTCCATCTCCTGATGCCATCCACCCACGTGAAAGGTTGTCAGCCTCTTGAACGACTGCCTTCTACCCTACCCTCCAGAATGGTCTTCAACAAGAAGGTACGTTCTGTTATATGACCATCATAAGGTCTAGCCCTGATTTCGGTCACTAATTCTCTTTCCACCCCCAAACTTGTTTCAATACCTTCACATTTTTGTTTCTTCTCTTTCCAAGAAATGCGACCCAATCTATATTTCCACATTTAAAAGGTTTCAATACTCCTCGTTTGCTACTTGGTATTCGATGTCCATGTTTCTGGGCCATAAAGTGGTGACTAGTACACATAACACCTGATAATTCTCATTTTCAAATTCTAATTTATCTGTTTGGATGTCAGTATGTGTCGCATGTTGCCGAATACCATCTTGGCCATACCTATTGTCTTTCTGATCTTTTGTTCACAGCAGCCATCTTTCGTTATTATATGACCTAGATAGGAGAAACTATGTACCTGTTCAAGTAGTTGATCTTTTATTTGTATCTGCATACATGGTTTCTTGTGAATTGTCCCATGCATCATAATCTTTGTTTTCTTGATGTTTATGTCTAATCCAAACTCTTGACTTATAGTGCATATTGTTGTCACAAACTTCTGTATTCTTACTCACTTTTTGCCATCAAAACTGTATCATCCGCATATCTTAGATTGCTCATTGTCACTCCTCCAATGACAAGCCCTGGCATCCCCTCTATCTGTTTTGAATATTTGTTCTGTGTAGATATTAAAAAGACAGAGTGGTAATACACATCCCTGTCTCACTCATCTTTTTACATGTATACTTGGAGAGCATAACTTTCCTGATTTTACTGTAGCAATTTGTTCACAGTACGGATTACAGAGCAGTCTTATGTCCTGACCATCTTGACCTATTTCTTTGAGACATATGATTAATTTCTCTTGTCAGGCTCTATCAAAGGTCTTCTGGTATTCCATGAATCAAATATAAATGTTATTATGTATTTTTGTATAATTCTCTGTTTTTTTTCGATATTAATATAAACGTTGATTTTCAGGTCAATTGGTATACTTCCAGTTTTGTATATCACAATCGATGAAACGTGCATCACTAACCTCGTCTACACCGATGACATAGTCCAGGTAAGCCCGGACAGCCCAGCGCTACAAGTCTCTCGAGTGTCTGCATTGTACAACGCTGCAACAGTCTCTCGAGTATCTGGATAGTACAGCGCTACAACAGTCTCTTGAGTATCTGGATAGTACAGCGCTACAACAGTCTCTTCACTATCTGGATAGTACAGCGCTACAGCAGTCTCTTCACTATCTGGATAGTACAGCGCTACAAGTCTCTTCAGTATCTGGATAGTACAGCGCTACAACAGTCTCTTCAGTATCTGGATAGTACATATACGTTATTTTACAGATCAGTGAGTGTATCTATACCAAACTCCTCTAGGGCCTCTATCATTTCACAGATCAGTGAGTGTATATATACCAAACTCCTCTATGGCCTCTATCATTTCACAGATCAGTGAGTGTATCTATACCAAACTCCTCTAGGTCCTCTATCATTTCACAGATCAGAGAGTGTATCTATACCAAACTCCTTTAGGTCCTCTATCATTTCACAGATCAGTGAGTGTATCTATACCAAACTCCTTTAGGTCCTCTATCATTTCACAGATCAGTGAGTGTATCTATACCAAACTCTTCTATGGCCTCTATCATTTCACAGATCAGTGAGTGTATCTATACCAAACTCCTCTAGGGCCTCTACCATTTCAGAGATCAGTGAGTTTATCTATAACAAACTCCTCTAGGTCCTCTATCATTACACAGATCAGAGAGTGTATCTATACCAAACTCCTCTAGGTCCTCTATCATTTCACAGATCAGTGAGTGTATCTATACCAAAGTCCTCTAGGTCCTCTATCATTTCACAGATCAGTGAGTGTATCTATACCAAACTCCTTTAGGTCCTCTATCCTTTCACAGATCAGTGAGTGTATCTATACCAAACTCTTCTATGGCCTCTATCATTTCACAGATCAGTGAGTGTATCTATACCAAACTCCTCTAGGGCCTCTACCATTTCACAGATCAGTGAGTGTATCTATACCAAACTCCTCTAGGTCCTCTACCATTTCACAGATCAGTGAGTGTATCTATACCAAACTCCTTTAGGTCCTCTATCATTTCACAGATCAGTGAGTGTATCTATACCAAACTCTTCTATGGCCTCTATCATTTCACAGATCAGTGAGTGTATCTATACCAAAGTCCTCTAGGTCCTCTACCATTTCACAGATCAGTGAGTGTATCTATACCAAAGTCCTCTAGGTCCTCATCCATTCTATGTTTATGGAGTCCGGTCCTGCTGCTTTCCCTGTCCTCATAGTTTTTATCCCATTTTCCACGCCTGATGTGAGAATGTTGGGTCCTTCATGATCAAATGTTGATGGCTTGGCTCCACGAATGTCCTCAAATAGTTCCCTGGATATTCCGCCCATCTGTTTGACATATTATCATCCATCAAAATGTCACCATTCTTATATTGGACGCACCCCCCCCCCCCCTCTGGGTTACCTGGGTCGTGTTTGTTGTTTTCTATATTTCCATATGCAATAGCTAAACCAGATTGGCAAGCAAACTAAACAACACTCCAACAAGCATACACAGGCAAATGAAAACATTGGTTCGCTATGGATGAGTAGCTGGTTCATAGTAGCCGGGATCAGCAGCTGGTTCATAGTAGCCGGGATTAGCAGTTGGCTCGTAGCAGCCGGGATCAGCAGCTAGCTCACAGCAGCCGGGATCAGCAGCTGGCTCATAGCAGCCGGGATCAGCAGCTGGTTCATATAGCCGAGATCAGACAGACTTTAGATAAGGAAATAACCAATCGCTTTATATGATCACGTGAAGACGATTCCAACAAACTAAAGGAACATAGTCAGACATCGTTTTTCTATAGACACGATCAGACATCGTTTTTCTATAGACACAATCAGACATCGTTTTTCACCGGCACGATCAGACATCTTTTTTCTATAGACACGACACTAAGGCCACGACCAAGAAAAGTCAGTAAGAGGATGGAGGAGGCTCACCCTGGGGGCCACTCATCCCCTTCTCTCTCTTCTCACCTCACTCTGTTTCCTTTGACTCTGTCCTACAGTCACACTCTTGCACAACTTTCACACGCGCCCTCGTGGTGAGGCCCTTCCATTGCACTTTGGTTGGGCTAGCTTCTGAGGGCGCACAAACCTAGCATAGGTACATACTGACGCACACATGCATCCACGCACTGGTTTATGCGTCCTGATATCGTCCAAAGGACTACGGTCAGGGGTGGAAAATGGCGCGCCTCCGCCAGTAGAAACTAGTGAGGCAAACATCTAAGAAAAAAAAAAAAAAAAGACCGAGAAAAGTACCAGTAATGAAGACCAGATTTGGAGATCTATCCAGTGGAAGATTGTAGAGAAACAGCTTTACACACTAGACCACAAAATTTATCAGAACATTTCAAGATAAATTAGCAGACACCACTTATGACACTTCTTCAAAGTTCATGGAAGCAACATCAATATATCATCATACCACCTGGCCCGTGGCAGAACAAAACACTCTCCAATGGAAAACGGCAACATGTCACGTGATCAAAGAACTAAAGTCTAGATAAGCTTGTATCCAGATATTTTATGATTGACCAGCAGACAGAGCAGCGGAGAATAGATAAGGAGTCCCCAAAGAAAGGAAAGATGGATATCAGATGACGCAGGCCAAGATGGCAGACCTGTCAGATTACAGCAACAATGGCAGCATTATATTGTTGTCGGTGCCAGACAAGATGTTCAACAATTTCATCTTGGACAGATTAAAAAATAAAGCAGACAAAAAGCTCATGGGCAGGATCATGCACAGATCATATATCTACACTATCAATCATAGTAGAACAAAGTATTCAACGGACAACTCACCTATGCGCATATTCTATAGTCTAAGGAAAGACATCTGCCAGCGTGGATCACTATGGGGTACCAGAGAAGTACACAATCTTCATACAGGATATGTATAAAGATACATTTAGCCTTGTATCTGAAGGCCCACTGACTGACAGCTTCAGGGTGCAGACAGAGGTTAGCGTCCCGTTCTTGTTGGCTATAGGTTGGATACTGACGAAATCAACAAATGGAATGATACCTGGTATTCAGTAGATACTTTGGTGACAATTGGAGAACATGGATTGGACAGATCATCTGGTCCTTCTGTGGCACAGTCAAAGCCAAATGACAGAGAAATTGGACAGGTAAAAGAACAATCGGCCACATTGGGACTGAATTGGTTCAAGAAGAAAATCATGCTCTTTGTAAGCTAATCTGCTCAATCAGTACTTTGGCACAGTCTACACAAAAGAGGACTGCTCCAAGATCCAAGAGCCTATAGATATTTTTCAAAGAGACATGGATACAGCGGGATTAAGATCAATCTGTAATACAGAGGAAATGGTTTTTAAAAAATTGGAGGGGTTGAAAGTGGATAAATGTCCAGGTCAAGATGGTATTCATCCAAAATTGCTGTTTGAAATTAGAGACCAACTAGCAAAACCATTGGCTATATTATGTTCTCAATCACTTACAAAAGGGATTGTTCCACGGGATTGGAAAGATGCAGGAGTGATCCCCTTATTCAAAAAAGGCAAAAAAATCAGATCCAGCAAATTATAGACCGGTGAGTTTAACGAGCATAGTCTGTAAATTGTTAGAGTCAATAATCAAAGAAAACATTGTAATGCATTTAGACAAATGTAATCTAATTAGAAATAGTCAGCATGGGTTAACTAGAGGGAGATCATGCTTAACAAATCTATTAGAATTCATGGAGGAGGTTACTAAAATCATAGATAAAGGGGAGCCAGTGGATGTTATTTATCTAGACTTTGCAAAGGCCTTTGATAGAGTACCTCATCAAAGATTATTTCGAAAATTAAAATCACATGGAATAGGTGGGGAAGTTGCCAAATGGATTGAAAATTGGTTAACGGAAAGAAGGCAGAAGGTGGGCATAAATAAGGAGTACTCTGAGTGGTGTGAAGTGAAAAGTGGTGTGCCACAGGGCTCGGTTTTGAGACCAATTTTGTTCTCGATATATATAAATGATTTGGACATTGATATGGGATCCATGATTGCAAAATTTGCTGATGACACAAAACAATGCAGTAGTGTCTCATCTAAAGCGGAAGTGGATATATTGATGTCGGATTTAGATAAAATTCGAGAATGGTCTGTAAGGTGGCAAATGGAGTTTAATGTAGATACATGTACAGTCATCCACATGGGTAGATCCAATATGTAACATAATTACAGAATAAGAGAAAACAATATTAGAAAGATAGATAAGGAAAGGGACCTAGGGGTTATAATAGATCACACAGGAAAGGTGAGTGAGCAAGTTGAGGTAGCAGTGAAAAAGGCAAATGCAATGTAAGTTATGATAAAAAGAAATATTAAACATAGAAGCAAGGAAGTGATCGTCAAACTGTATAAAGCTGCTTAAGTTAGACCTTGATTGGAGTACTGTGTACAGGTGTGGAGTCCTTATCATAGAGGGGACATAAACATGCTGGAAAGAATACAAAAAAGAGGGACAAAGATGATTCCAGATGGGATTCCAGAATTACAGTTATGATGAACGACTCAGAAAAACCGGCCTGCAGTGTCTCGAAGAGAGAAGAATTCGTGGTGACTTAATGTAGGTTTATAAGATGATCAGAGGAATGGATAAATAAGACTATAACAAGTTTTTTTAAAAATACAGCCACCTACAATAACACGAGGGCATAGCTACAAGCTGACTAAAGAGAGGTCCAGATTAGATATTAGGAAGTATTTTTTTAGTCAGAGACTGGTGTCTGCTTGGAATACATTGCCAGGGGAGGTAGTGGAGGCAGGGACAGTTAATGCATTTAAGAATAAACTGGATGCGCATAGCTTTTAGAGCAAGGTGATGTAAATGTAACTGGTTGTAAACAGACACTGCTGGGTCTTCTAAACCAGTATAAAGATGTTAAGTTAAGTTAAGTTAAGTTAAGTAAAGTTAAGTAACTAGCCGGATTAACAAAGAAGCAATCATAATGGAGAGAGCCGCTGAAAGAGATGGTTGAGTTGGCTTTTTGGCGCAACATAATTGACACGTCGTGCGGATGAAAAGACCAGATTTGGGAAATAGGTATAGCATATTGTTTCTATATCTCCGTGAAGCCTTCCATCTTTCTGGCATCTTGTTTCTATATTTCTTTGACGTTTTCCATCTGTCTGGCATCTTGTATCTAGATCTCTGTCGAGCCTTCCATCTTTCTGGCATCTTGTTTCTATATCCCCACCAAGCCTTCCATCTTTCTGGCATCTTGTTTCTAGATCTCTGTCAAGGCTTCCATCTTTCTGGCATTTTGTTTCTATATCCCCATCAAACCTTCCAACTTCTGTAAAAATGCTTTCTAAGTTTCTGAGCTCTTAGGGCTGATCAAGTTGGCATGAATATTAAGTGGATTTATTCTTCTATTCCGTGGCGAAGTGGTTAAGCTGTCGACCTCGTGATCAGGTGGTGTGGGTTCGACTCCGGACTCTGCCGTCTTTTTCACGGGTGCTTGATGGGGAGTAACCTGCATCTCATAGTCACCCCGTAGTCGTCCTGTCCTTGACTTGCCACTGTGGTCGGGCAGTTCGAGACGAGAGAGTGAGGATAACTAGCGCAGTTAATCCTTACTAAAAATAGCGCTAGCAAAATTAGTTATGCCATCATCGTCTACGATGGACGGCGGCCTTTGCTTTTTTTTTCTTCTACTAACCTCGATACTTTCCTTTTGGGATGTCTTCCTATTGTGTCATTCACAAACTGTCTCAAGTGATAGTCCATCCTAGTCCTCACGTAATAAGCTTGTATCCCATGTATTTTATGTATTGACTGTGTGTTCTTCGCATTCCGTATTGAATGGTAATTTTGCAGCTGCATTTTAACTAAACATCTTTATACTGATTTAGAAGACTCTGCATAGTCTATATATAATCAGTTTCATTTACATTACCTTGCTCTAAAAGCTATGCACATCAAGTCTATTTTTAAATGCATGAATTGTACTTGCCTCCACTACTTCATATGGCAATGCATTCCAAGCGTTCACCAATCTCTGACTAAAAAAAAAATTTCCTAATTTCTAACTCAGTGGTTTCGAGGTAAGATGTTTGCCTCGAATGCTGGAGGTCGCGGGTTTAAATCAAGACCAAGACCAGGATTTTTTCACGTGGATCATCCCGTAAATATTTCCCCTGATCTTTGAGTAGTGAGATCAGACACCCGTATGCAGTGGCGCGCACGTTAAAAATATCTTAGCAGTTGGAAATCGAAAAGAGTAGGCTTAACGGCCGCTGCTCGGACAAAATTTCAGTTAAAAATCTTCTCAAATTATTCTATGGATTCTCGCCCCACAGAAAATATGTCGCAATAAGGGGACTATGTGTCTTTAACTTCATGTCTTGTTTATGTGCTTATCGGAGCGGCTTAGATGGTGCCTTTTGTGATAGAGATGGTGAAGCCATGTTTTCACAAGCTGTGGCGAACCGATCCATACATTCCTTCATGCCAACCTCTGTATTGCAATTTAAGGAACAGTCATCCGCATAAAGTAAATCAGGCATGGTAACCTTGTGGATTTGGATTTTGGGCTTGAACGCTCTCAGATTGAATAGCCCGCAGTCAGTGCGGTCATGTGGTTCAACTTCGACGTTGCAGTCGTTGTAGGCATTCCACAGCATGGCAGACAACATCAAACTATCACACATCCAATGTACTACTATCACACATCCAATGTACTACTATCACACATCCAATGTACTACTATCACACATCCAATGTACTACTATCACACATCCAATGTACTAGTATCACACATCCAATGTACTACTATCACACATCCAATGTACTACTATCACACAGCCAATGTACTACTATCACACATCCAATGTACTACTATCACACATCCAATGTACTACTATCACACATCCAATGTACTACTATCACACATCCAATGTACTACTATCACACATCCAATGTACTACTATCACACATCCAATGTACTACTATCACACATCCAATGTACTACTATCATACATCCAATGAACTACTATCACACATCCAATGTACTACTATCACACATCCAATGTACTACTATCACACAGCCAATGCACTACTATCACACAGCAAATAGTCTACTATCACCGACAAGGCACCGAAGCATGAAGCTAGTACACAGGAGAACACGTTTCTCAGGTTCACCCTAAACCTAACCCTAACCGTAACTGTAACCCTAAATGTAAACCTAACCTCAACCCTAACCCTAACCCTAACCCAAACCCTAACCGTAAACCTTAACCTAAACTAAACCCTAAACCTAACCCTAAGCCTAACCCTAACCCTAACCCTAGCCCTAAACCTAATCCTAACCCTAACCCTAAACCGAATTCTAACCCTAACCCTAAACCTAACCCTAAACCGAACCCTAACCCTAACCCTAAACCGAACCCTAAACCTAATCCTAACCCTAACCCTAAACCGAACCCTAACCCTAACCCTAAACCGAACCCTAACCCTAACCCTAACCCTAAACCTAACACTAGCCCTAACCCTAAACCGAACCCTAACCCTAACCCCAAACCTAACACTAACCCTAACCCTAAACCTAAACCTAACCGTAACCCTAACCCTAACCCTAAACCTAAACCTAACCCTAAACCGAACCCTAACCCTAACCCTAAACCTAAACCTAACCCTAACCCTAACCGTAACCCTAACCCTAAACCTAAACCTAACCCTAACCCTAAACCTAACCCTAACCCTAACCGTAACCCTAACCCTAAACCTAAACCTAACCCTAACCGTAACCCTAACCCTAACCTTAAACTTAACCCTAACCCTAAATCTAACCCTAACCGGGCTAAAAATGTTTTCAATCAAACCAGAAATTGACATCTCTTCAGTCCTGCAAGTCAGGCCACGCGACCCAGGTGTTGTATTCGACCGCTTCCTGGATAATCTGTTCGGGCAAACTTGTGCTTCCTTTGGTAAATCGTACACATATAAACAGTAACATGCGACCAGCACTTTAGACCATTCCATGGGCCCAGCTAGACGACTGGAGATGCTAGGGCTAATGTTCGTTAACAAGGAACATTCAATTATAAGTTATTGACAACATAATTTTGTCCACAACACACATTACTGGATTCTCACGTGATTCCCTGGCTTCTAAAGATCTTCTACGATTTAAAAATAAGGATTTGGTCCCTGAAACGAGAAATCATTCCAGCTTTCACATGGGTCCGTGCAGCAAGTTCCTTCAGCACTAGTGCCTTCCTGCTGCAGAGCATTGTTCATAACTGAGCACAGATGTCTGATTACATTGGTATTACCATCGCCAGGGCCACAACCGAGGGGGGGGGGCCGTGGAGGAGAGGATGGGGGGGGGGAGAGGATAGGGTGCATTAGAGGACGGGAGGAGAGGACGGGGGGGGGGTAGAGGATGGGGGTAGATTAGAGGACGGGGGAAGGAGAGGACGGGGGGAGAGGACGGGAAGGGGGTGGTGGAGAGAACGGGGGTGGAGTAGAGGGCGGAGGGTGGAGGAGAGAACGAGGATGGAGGAGAGGACGGGGGGGATAAGGCAGGGGGGATAGGACGGGGGTGGAGGAGAAGACGAGGGAGAGGACGGGGGGTGGAGGAGAAGACGGGGGGATGAGAAAATGGGGGTGGAGTAAAGGACGGGGGGAGGAGTGGACGGGGGGAGGGGATGGGGGAGAGGACGGGGGTTGGAGGAGAGGACGAGGGGTGGAGGAGAGGACGGGGGAGGAGAGGATGGGGTTGGAGTAGAGGACAGGGAAGGAGAGGACGAAGGGAGAGGACGGTGGGGTGGAGTAGAGGACGTGGAATGGAGGAGAGGACGGGGGAGGTGGAGGAGAGGACGGAGGGTGGTGAACAGGACGGGGGTGGAGGAGAGGACGGGGGATGGAGGAGAGGACGGGGGAGGAGAGGATGGGAGTGGAGTAGAGGACGGGGGAGGAGAGGACGTGGGAAGAGGACAGGGGGTAGGGAGAGGACGGGGGGTGGAGGAGAGGACGAGGGGTGGAAGAGAGGACGGGGCGTGGAGGAGAGGATGGGGGAGGAGAGGACGGGGGAAGAGAGGACGGGTGGAGGAGAGGACGAGGGGTTGAGGAGAGGACGGGGGTGGAGGAGAGGACGGGGGGGAGGATGGGGGTAGAGTAGAGGGCGGGGGAGGAGAGGATGGATGAGATGACGGGGGCTGGAGGAGAGGACGGGGGGGGGGGTGGAGGAGAGGACGGGGGTGAAGGAGAAGACTGGCTAAGGTGAAGGGATCAAAGAGGGAAGGCTAACCCGGTACCCAGACTGGCTATTGTGAAGGGATCGAAGAGGGAAGGCTAACCTGGTACCCAGGCTGGCTAAGGTGAAGGGATCGAAGAGGGAATTCTAACCTGGTACCCAGACTGGCTAAGGTGTAGGGATCGAAGAGGGAAGGCTAACCCGGTACCCAGACTAGCTAAGGTGTAGGGATCGAAGAGGGAAGGCTAACCCGGTACCCAGACTAGCTAAGGTGAAGGGATCGAAAAGGGAAGGCTAACCTGTACCCAGGCAGGCTAAGGTAAGGGATCGAAGAGGGAATTCTAACCTGGTACCCAGGCTGGCTAAGGTGAAGGGATCAAAGAGGGAAGGCTAACCCGGTACCCAGACTAGCTAAGGTGAAGGGATCGAAGAGGGAAGGTTAGCCTAATATCAAAATTAGTCGTGGTGAAGTAGGATGTGTTGCACCGAAAGGTGCAATTATCGCGGACATCCTGTAATCTGCGACAAACACATTCCGTTCTCCTGACAACATTTTGCTACTCGAAAAGTTCAGCGCTTGGTGGTGGGAGATTGAGAACGTTCAGGGATGGGGGTGAGACATTGAGAACGTTCAGGGCGTTGTGGTGGGAGATTGTGAAAATTCAGGGATTGGTAGGGAGAGATTAAGCACAGATAATGTGGAAGAGATTCATTCACATGCACATACACGGCAAAAAGCACACACATTTGGTCAATGGAAGTTTCGCACACATGCCACACTTTGTACAAACGACCTACCAATTGTACTATTGGGTCAAAATGTGTGTAGACTAACTATCAACATTTGGAGGGAATGTCTATCCGTAGACTATTGTTTCTGCTGTTGGAAAGAGCTCGGGCTGAGGTCTGAACTCAATAGCTCACTAGGGAAGAGGTCTACACTCAATGTCTCGCTCGAGCTATGGTCTACACTCAATGTCTCGCTCGAGCTATGGTCTACACTCAATGTCTCGCTCGTGCTATGGTCTACACTCAATGTCTCGCTCGAGCTATGGTCTACACTCAATGTCTCGCTCGTGCTATGGTCTACACTCAATGTCTCGCTCGTACTATGGTCTACACTCAATGACTCGCTCGTACTATGGTCTACACTCAATGTCTCGCTCGTACTATGGTCTACACTCAATGACTCGCTCGTGCTATGGTCTACACTCAATGTCCTCGCTCGTACTATGGTCTACACTCAATGACTCGCTCGTACTATGGTCTACACTCAATGACTCGCTCGTGCTATGGTCTACACTCAATGTCTCGCTCGTACTATGGTCTACACTCAATGTCTCGCTCGTACTATGGTCTACACTCAATGTCTCGCTCGTACTATGGTCTACACTCAATGACTCGCTCGTACTACGGTCTTCACTTAATGACTCGCTCGTACTACGGTCTTCACTTAATGACTAGCTCGCACCACGGTCTTCACTTAATGGATCGCTCGTACTACGGTCTTCACTTAATGGATCGCTAGGGCTGATGTTACCTGACCCTGACTCCTCGAGATGCAATCTATACCTCTGCTTCACTGACCCTGATCCTGCCTGACATGAATTGGGACAGCAACTTTGACCTGATTCTGACTTAATCTTTGAGCACTCTCTCCGGGTCAATAAACTGTAGTGCCAATAACTAACACGAAGACGCAAGGCACAGCTCAGAGAAGACAAAATGAATTGTGGAAGGTTATCAGGGATAAGCCGATGTCAGGGATTAAACAATACCCGGGAGTAGGCAATACCAGGGACTAGACAATACCAGAGACTAGACAATACCAGGGACTAGACAATACCCAGGTCTAAACAATACCAGTGACTAGAAAATACCATAGACTAGACAATACCAGAGACTAGACAATACCCAGGTCTAGACAATACCAGTGACTAGACAATACCAGAGACTAGACAATACCCGGGTCTAGACAATACCAGTAACTAGACAATGCCAGAGACTAGACAATACCCGGGTCTAGACAATACCAGTGACTAGACAATACCCGGTTCTAGACAATACCAGAGACAAGACAATACCCGGGTCTAGACAATACCAGTGACTAGACAATACCAGAGACTAGACAATACCCGGGTCTAGAAAATGCCAGAGACTAGACAATACCCGGGTCTAGACAATACCAGTTACTAGACAATACCAGATACTAGACAATACCCGGGTCTAGACAATACCAGAGATTATACAATACCAGTGACTAGACAATACACGGGACTAGACAATACCAGTGACTAGACAATACCAGGGATTAGACAACACCAGGGTCTAGACAATACCAGTGACTAGACAATACCAGAGACTAGACAATACACGGGTCAAGACAATACCAGTGACTAGACAATATCCGGGTCTAGACAATACCAGAGACTTGACAATATCCGGGTCTAGACAATACCAGAGACTTGACAATACCCGGGTCTAGACAATACCAGTGACTAGACAATACCAGAGACTAGACAATACCAGAGACTAGACAATACCAGAGACAAGACAATACCCGGGTCTAGACAATACCAGTGACTAGACAATACCAGAGACTAGACAATACCCAGGTCTAGAAAATGCCAGAGACTAGACAATACCCGGGTCTAGACAATACCAGTTACTAGACAATACCAGATACTAGACAATACCCGGGTCTAGACAATACCAGAGATTAGACAATACCAGTGACTAGACAATACTCGGGACTAGACAATAACAGTGACTAGATAATACCAGGGACTAGACAATTCCAGTGACTTGACAATACCAGTGACTAGACAATACCAGAGACTAGACAATACCCGGGTCAAGACAATACCAGTGACTAGACAATATCCGGGTCTAGACAATACCAGAGACTTGACAATACCCGGGTCTAGACAATACCAGTGACTAGACAATACCAGAGACTAGACAATACCAGAGACTAGACAATACCAGAGACTAGACAATACCCGGATCTAGACAATACCAGTTACTAGACAATACCAGTTACTAGACAATACCAGAGACTAGTCAATACCAGAGACTAGACAATACCCAGGTCTAAACAATACTAGTGACTAGACAATACCAGAGACTAGACAATACCAGTGACTAGACAATACCAGAGACTAGACAATACCAGTGACTAGACAATACCAGAGACTAGTCAATACTAGAGACTAGAATACCAGAGACTAGACAATACCAGTGACTAGACAATACCAGTGACTAAACAATACCAGAGACTAGACAATACCAGAAACTAGACAATACCCGGATCTATCCAATACCAGAGACTAGACAATACCCGGGTCTAGACAATACCAGTGACTAGACAATACCAGAGACTAGACAATACCAGAGACTAGACAATACCCGGGTCTATCCAATACCAGAGACTAGACAATACCCGGGTCTAGACAATATCAGTGACTAGACAATACCAGTGACTAGACAATACCAGGGACTAGACAATACCAGTGACTAGACAATACCAGGGACTAGACAATACCAGTGACTAGACAATACCAGAGACTAGACAATACCCGGGTCAAGACAATACCAGTGACTAGACAATATCCGGGTCTAGACAATACCAGAGACTTGACAATACCCGGGTCTAGACAATATCAGTGACTAGACAATACCAGAGACTAGACAATACCAGAGACTAGACAATACCAGAGACTAGACAATACCCGGATCTAGACAATACCAGTTACTAGACAATACCAGTTACTAGACAATACCAGAGACTAGTCAATACCAGAGACTAGACAATACCCAGGTCTAAACAATACTAGTGACTAGACAATACCAGAGACTAGACAATACCAGTGACTAGACAATACCAGAGACTAGACAATACCAGTGACTAGACAATACCAGAGACTAGTCAATACTAGAGACTAGACAATACCCAGGTCTAAACAATACTAGTGACTAGACAATACCAGAGACTAGACAATACCAGGGACTAGACAATACCAGTGACTAAACAATACCAGAGACTAGACAATACCAGAAACTAGACAATACCCGGATCTATCCAATACCAGAGACTAGACAATACCCGGGTCTAGACAATACCAGTGACTAGACAATACCAGAGACTAGACAATACCAGAGACTAGACAATACCCGGGTCTATCCAATACCAGAGACTAGACAATACCCGGGTCTAGACAATATCAGTGACTAGACAATACCAGTGACTAGACAATACCAGGGACTAGACAATACCAGTGACTAGACAATACCAGGGATATTAACTTGTCGCTATGGCTGATTTAGTTGCCACAGCACCACTTCGGTCGATGAGAGGACATAACTCATCCACACAAGATATCTCGATCAACTAATGTCTCGTGGACAAACATATCTCGATCAACTAATGTCTCGTGGACAAACATATCTCGATCAACTAATGTCTCGTGGACAAACATATCTCGATCAACTAATGTCTCGTGGACAAACATATCTCGATCAACTAATGTCTCGTGGACAAACATATCTCGATCAACTAATGTCTCGTGGACAAACATATCTCGATCAACTAATGTCTCGTGGACAAACATATCTCGATCAACTAATGTCTCGTGGACAAACATATCTCGATCAACTAATGTCTCGTGGACAAACATATCTCGATCAACTAATGTCTCGTGGACAAACATATCTCGATCAACTAATGTCTCGTGGACAAACATATCTCGATCAACTAATGTCTCGTGGACAAACATATCTCGATCAACTAATGTCTCGTGGACAAACATATCTCGATCAACTAATGTCTCGTGGACAAACATATCTCGATCAACTAATGTCTCGTGGACAAACATATCATCGTAAACACAGACTGGCAAAGGCAACAACAGCCGATACAGCTGGAGGTTAAGAGCAACATATAAACCTGGTTACGACACACCTTTCAGGGAGTACCATAATAATAATAGCAATCATGCGGTGGATTGGATATCTTGGGAGTACATTTGTCCACGATGCATTGGCAAGGAATCCAAGGCAAGCACACTCTTGTGCCCGAGGACTGGTCCAAGAATAGAAGAAGAGCTCATATTCCAGCACCAAAAACATTCCAGCACCATAAACATTCCAGCACCATAAACATTCCAGCACCAAAAACATTCCAGCACCATAAACATTCCAGCACCATAAACATTCCAGCACCATAAACATTCCAGCACCATAAACATTCCAGCACCATAATAAGATTACCACTACTCTAACGCCGGACACAGTCCACGAATTGAAGTCAGCGGAGTTGGCGGAGAGATCAAACGTCGCTCATAACAACAACACGGGAGGAAATCTATAGCACAGAATTATCAAACGTGTCACACATAGCTACACCCCTCTACTCCTGGTATAGGGCTACACCCCTCCACTCCTAGTATATGGCTACACCCCTGCACTCCTGGTATATGGCTACACCCCTCTACTCCTGGTATATGGCTACACCCCTCTACTCCTGGTATATGGCTACACCCCTCTACTCCTGGTATATGGCTACATCCCTCTACTAATAGTATATGACTACACCCCTCTACTCCTGATATTTGGCTACACCCCTACACTCCTGGTATATGGCTACACACCTCTACTCCTGGTATATGGCTACACCCCTCCACTCCTGGTATATGGCTACACCCCTACACTCCTGGTATAGGGCTACACCCCTCTACTCCTGGTATATGGCTACACCCCTCTACTCCTGGTATATGGCTACACCCCTCTACTCCTGGTATATGGCTACATCCCTCTACTAATAGTATATGACTACACCCCTCTACTCCTGATATTTGGCTACACCCCTACACTCCTGGTATATGACTACACTCCTCCACTCCTGGTATATGGCTACATCCCTCCACTCCTGATATATAGCTACTCCCCTCCACTCCTGATATATGGCTACTCCACTCCATTGCTGACACATCGCTACACCCCTCCAGATGTGTTCACAGACAGCCTGCGTACGCGTGCTGAAAGCTTATATTATCGGAAACTCTTTCGGTACAAATATATAACTATCTATACCATATTTATAACTTTAAATTAACAGATATATAATTATGTTTAAACATATATGTAACTATCTATAAACACTATATATAAACACATATATATGTCCATCTCTCTTCAGTCCAATTGTGTTGATAGACGTGTGACCTCCTTTGTTTCAAATGTATTGGCAGGCCGAGATTCGCTAATGGCCTGCTAGGTGATTCCCAGTATATATTACCAAACGTTAGGTTGGTAGCCACTGGAATATACGATTGCCTAACTTTGGGATTAATGGTGGCGTAAATTAGAGCAAAGTAGATCCGCAATCTGTCAGGCGCCATCTAGGCCGCTCCACTAACCACATAACCAAGACCTGATGTTATTGCTACACAGTCCCCTTTTTGCGAGATATTTTCTGAGGGGCGAGAATTCCTTGAGAAATGTAAGTAAATCTCTAGCTTGAATTTTGACACACAGTGGCCTGGTCTTTTTGATTTTCCACTGGCAAAGGATTTTTAACGTGCACGCCACTGCACACGGGTGTCTGATAATACTACTCAGAGATCAGGTCACATTTTTACCGGCTGATCCAGGTATCCACCGCGTAATGTGAACCCGCAACCTCCAGCATCCAAGGTGAACACCTTACCTCGAGACCTCTGGGCACCCACCCAAGGCGGACACCTTACCTCGAGACCTCTGGGCCCCCACCCAATGCGGACACCTTACCTCGAGACCACTTTGTCCCCACCCGCGGTTGACACCTAACCTCGAGACCTCTGGGTCCCCACCCGAGGCGGACACCTTACCTTCTGACCTCTGGGTCCCCACCCGCGGTGTACACCTAACCTCGCGACCTCTGGGTCCCCACCCGCGGCGGACACCTAACCTCGAGACCTCTGGGTCCCCACCCGCGGCTGACACCTAACCTCGAGACCTCTGGGTCCCCACCCGCGGCGGACACCTAACCTCGAGACCTCTGGGTCCCCACCCGCGGCTGACACCTAACCTCGAGACCTCTGGGTCCCCATCCGAGGCGGATACCTTACCTCGAGACCTCTGGGTCCCTGCCCCATCTATCCCTCCCTCTCCCCACCACCACCACCAAACAAACAAAAAAACTGATATATCTATGTATATACAGACATATTATAACTGTGTATAAAAAGATATATAACTATCTATAAACACATATATATATACATAACTATTTTTAAACAGATATATGACTGTGTATAATCATATATAAAACTATCCATAAACAGATATACAGCCGATATATAACTTGTTACGCGTCAAGAACTGGTTAATGAACGATTTATACAGTAATAAACGGACATGGTTATAAATACATGTGGAACACTTGGTTGGTTTACCTTGATGCACTTCTCTGTCAAATGATGTGTCCAGCCGTTCTGGTAGTGTCAGCTCGCGCACCTGGTGGCGGTGAAAGCACGAGCTTGCGCGCAAATATCACATACTAGATGGCTCACCTACTGCCGACCTGGCTGACTTAATGAGCATCGCTTCCAAGTTATCTCTCTCTCTCTCTCTTGTGCCTTTCAACAACACTCGTATGCTCGCGCGTTGACAAAATCTCATTAACAGGTCAAATACTGACAATCACATAAACAGGTCAAATACAGACAATCACATGAATAGATCAAATACTGACAATCACATAAACAGGTCAAATACTGACAATCACATTAACTTGTCAAATACTGACAATCACATGAACGGGTCAAATACTGATATCACATGAACAGGTCAAATACTGACAATCACATAAACAGGTCAAATACTGACAATCACATGAACAGGTCAAATACTGACAATCACATGAACAGGTCAAATACTGACAATCGCATGAACAGGTCAAATACTGACAATCACATGAATAGGTCAAATACTGACAATCACATGAACAGGTCAAATACTGACAATCACATGATCAGGTCAAAAACTGACAATCACATGAACAGGTCAAATACTGACAATCACATCAACAGGTTAAATACTGACAATCACATGAACAGGTCAAATACTGACAATCACATGAACAGGTCAAATACTGACAATCACATGATCAGGTCAAAAACTGACAATCACATAAACAGATAAAATACTGACAATCACATAGACAGGTAAAATACTGACAATCACTTTAATTTGTCAAATACTGACAATCACATGAACAGGTAAAATACTGAAATTCACTTTAACTTGTCAAATACTGACAATCACATGAACAGGTCAAATACTGACAATCACATGAACAGGTCAAATACTGACAATTACATGAACAGGTAAAATACTGACAGTCACATGAACAGGTCATATACTGACAATCACATGATCAGGTCAAATACTGACAATCACATGAACAGGTAAAATACTGACAATCTAATATTATTTACTGTCACACACACACACATACACAAACATACGTACACACACATACACACACACATACATACACACTGTAACAGTTCCAGCCGCAGAAAGAGAGTTTAGGGCAGGGGTGATGTGGTTGACGAGTCAGAACAAAGGTATCTTAATGCGTGCCAAGGTCACTCTCTGTCTGGTCACTATGCCAAGGTCACTCATCGTCTCAACAAAGGGAATCGGAGTTGGAAAGAATGTACAGGTAGAAACTGACCTCTGGAGTTCCGATTTGGGGAGTGGGGGTGAGTGACAGACGAGACGGCAGCGGAACTTGCTGCGATAGATGAGTGACAGGTGTTCAGAGTAATAACGACTGAATAGAGCCATCTCCCTGAGAACCATTGGTCAGCTCTGATGCTGCTTGAGTGTATATATCACGAGACACAATTTAGCTCAAGAGGCTGGGTGGAGAGTGGAGGAGAGCGAGAGAGACACTGTAGATATGAGTCCGTTTAGCTCACCGATTTGACAGAGGAGCGATTGATAGACTGTTGTACGAATGTTAGTGATAGAACAGGATCGCTCAAATAAGTGTGTTAGTTTTGTATTAATAGATAATCTGAACATGTGTTGAAAGCAGGACACATTGTGAACGAGGTATGTCCAGATCGCCCGCCTAAGGGGATTTGAGTGAGAAAGTTTTTGATAAGGTGTGTTGAGGATGCAGTTAAAAAGATGTGAGTGTGTGATGTGTGTAGGCAATAGAACTGGGATTTTGGTAGTTGGGAATTCCATCAATAGCTAATGCTTAAAATGTCCGCTTTAGTTAATATTTATATTAACATATATATATAATATAGGAATATTTAGTTAAGATGATATGTATTGTATTGTGTTTGTCATTTCACTACTCATTTTTCTGGTATGAGTATTATATAATAAATATGCCACCTGCTGTGTGCTATGTCATTTGCCGTGTGTGGTGATGAATAGATGTGGATGAGTGTGGTAACGTTTAAGCTAGAATAACCCTAGGGCAAACAGTGGGATCTGCTAACCATTATTATTTGGTGTCCGTGACCACGGATTGTTGTGGTAGTCTTTATAAATATAGTTGTGTGTGATGATACAGATCTTCATTTACCTGTTGAACACAAGAGTCGCGGTTTATAGAACTTGTGTGTGTGGTTAGGAGTAGGGGAGTAGCTAGTGGTTAGAGTGTTAGTTACCATAGGTAGCTCTTCCAATCATCTGACTGGTAAGTGTGACATTATTTTTCATCCTTTCTTGCATTACTGACAAGACTTTACATGTTTTGCATATTTACAGTCTTGTAAATGTATATTTTATTTGGGGGGGGGGGGGGGGGGCAGACTGGTTTATTCAACATGTCGAGGTTAAACAATGTTAAACAATGTAATCATTGTCTAGCTTTTGGACAGTTATCTATTCGCTGTCCAAATATAATTCGGAATATTAACATTTCCTGGAGAACAGCAGGAATCGTTAACTCAAGCAGGTCTTTCATGGCACTAGCTACAATCCAAATGACAAGCGATAAGTTGGACGACAAAAGTTAACTACAAAACCAGCTAACAGAACTAACAAACAGAGTTGTTCTGCTGGAAAGACAAGAAAAAGACTTCCGGTGGAAGCTGCGACAGCTGTTACAACAGTTTGGAAACAGAGCGCCCAAACCAGCTGGGAAGGAGAGAAGAAATTAAAAAAATGACTGACGTAAACACGGCCAAGTGTTTTGGAAGGGACAAAGGGGTAGGAAGCTCGACCAACTTCCACATTCCGATCCCTGGAGGGAACGGAGATGGAAAACTCCGGGAGCGTGGACGGTTGGACAGAGGGGGCGAAAAGTGCAGGAGTTTGACCCAGGTAGAGAGGCCAAGTCAAATGTGCGTGAAAATGGTTAAGCAGAAGTTTGAGCCGGGCAGATTTTCAGCCCTTAATGAGAGACTATTTGCAAAGTTACAGATGGAGAGACAGGGCAGGAGCTATAAAAGAGACTTTGAGCACGGGGCAGATGGACAGAAAGAATTAACTGCAGGTTTTGTGTATCCAGAAAAGTTAGGGACGGAGGGCAGGATACGCAATGCAATCGAGACGTCCAGATGAAACGTAACACAAACGGACAGCGTAGCCCGAGTATTCAGGAAGAGGGTGTTATGTCAGATAATGCGGTCGGGCCGGATGAAAGGGGCCAAGTTTACCTGGAACTGGTGGTCAAGCCTGGTAGAACATTAGTTTAAGTCGATGAAGAATCGAGCAATTGGAACAGGCGGAGATTCGTCAGATAAAGAGGAAAGGAGAGGAGAAGGAATAGTGGCAGGGCCAGGTATGGTTTCGTATCCACCCACGCCAGGTCCTAGACATGCGAGAGAAGTGGTCGAACAGACCGAAGGAAAGGACAACCCTTCGACCACCGAGGAAGGAAGTGGGAATGACGCTCAGCTAGAATGCGAAAAGGACGCACCGTGCAAGAACACTCGTGCAGCCAAGAAGAGAGGAACAACGTTTCTAAGGAAAACGAAGAAAAGGGGAAGACATGTTTCAGTCTGTAGTTTAGGGAGGTAATGTAACAGTTCCAGCAGGAGCAAGAGAGTTTAGGGCAGGGGTGATGTGGTTGACGACTCGGAACAAAGGTACCTGAATGCGTGCCAATGCCACTCTCTGTCTGGTCACTATGCCAAGGTCACTTACCGTCTCAACAAAGGGAATCGGAGTTGGAAAGAATGTACAGGTAGAAACTGACCTCTAGCGTTCCGATTTGGGGAGTGTGGGGTGAGTGACAGACCGGACGGCAGCGGAGCTTGCTGCAATAGATGAGTGACAGGGGTTCAGAGTAATTCGTTCCAATAACGACTGATTAGAGCCATCTCCCTGAGATCCATTGGTCAGCTCTGATACTGCTTGAGTGTATATAAAACGAGACAAAGTTTAGCTCAAGAGGCTGGATGGATAGTGGAGGAGAGCGAGAGAGAGAGACTGTAGATAGGAGTCCGTTTAGCTCATTTGATAGAGGCCCGATTGATAGATAGACTGTTGTACGAATGTTAGTGATAGAACAGGATCGCTCAAATATGTGTGTGAGTTTTGTATTAATATATAATCTGAACGTGTGTTGAAAGCAGGACACATTGTGAACGAGGTATGCCCGTAATCGCCCGCTAGAGGGGATTTGAGTGAGGAAGTGTTTGATAAGGTGTGTTGAGGATGCAGTTAAACAGATGTGTGTGTCATGTGTTTAGGCTATAGAACCGGGTTTTTGGTAGTTGGCAATTCCATCAATAACTAATGCTTAAAATTTCCGCTTTAGTTTAATATTTATATATTATATATATATATATATATATATATATATATATATATATATATATATATATATATATATATATATAATATAGGAATATTTAGTTAAGATGATATGTATTGTATTGTGTTTGTAATTTCACTACTCATTTTTCTGGAATGAGTATTATATAATAAATATGCCACCTGCTGTGTGTTATGTGATTTGCCGTGTGTGGTCATGAATAGATGTGGATGAGTGTGATAACGTTTATGTTAGAATAACCCTAGGGGAAACAGTGGGATCTGCTACAACACATACACACACATACACACACATACCCACATACATACACAGACATACACACACACACACATATACACACATATACACACACACACATATAAACACACACAGATACACACACATACACACATACACACACACATACACTCACATGCACATACACACACACACACACACTCATGCCATCCTTTACCGCGACACTTCGTACAACTCACGTTATGTATACTCGATAATATGTACACTTTCATATCTAATTAAAAGGTGGATGGAACGAGATAGAACGAGAATTGGAGAGAAGTTCTGGAGAAGAGAAAAGGCCACGAGAAAGCATGGTGAACATCAGATAATTTGACAATGTTAAAGGAGAGGAAATTGACCATCACAGACGGGATCACATGTCCATATTTGTTGCCAGTCCATTTTATTGGACAAAGAGCCGATGCCAGAACATAAAGAGCCGATGCCAGAACACAAAAGAGCCGATGCCAGAACACAAAGTGCCGATGCCAGAACACAAAGTGCCAATGCCAGAACACAAAGTGTGTAGCTCCCTTGGAGGCTCCGAAATGTTCCTTAACTTCGTCAAGTGCTCACTTACAACTGGCTTCACTAAGCCAAGCCATAAAACCAAACCCAGCATATTCCTGGTCTGCCACTACCAGGTTCCAATCTGGTAGGTTGCTGTTATAAACCGAGTTGACTGGTAGGTCGCTGTTATAAACTCAATTGACTGGTAGGCTGCTGCTATAAACCGAGTTGACTGGTAGGCTGCTGCTATAAACCGAGTTCACTGGTAGGCTGCTACTATAAACCGAGTTGACTGGTAGGCTGCTGTTATAAATCGAGTTGACTGTAGGCTGCTGTTATAAACCGAGTTGACTGGTAGGCTGCTGTTATAAACCGAGGTGACTGGTAGGTTGCTGTTATAAATCGAGTTGACTGGTAGGTTGCTGTTATAAACTGAGTTGACTGGTAGGTTGCTGTTATAAACTCAATTGACTGGTAGGCTGCTGCTTTAAACCGAGTTGACTGGTAGGTTGGTGTTATAAACTGAGTTGACTGGTAGGTTGCTATTTTAAATTTAGTTGACTGGTAGGTTGGGAGCATAAACCGAGTTGACAGCCCCCTAGGAGACGGAGAAGGGAACAATGAAGATAGCAGAACGGAGTGCCGCTTGAGTCCAATAACATAAATCTCATCCAACAACAGTTTACTCAATGAGACACCCCATCCATAAAAGTTTACTCAATGAGACATCCCATCCAACAAAAGTTTTCTCAATGAGACATCCCATCCAACAAAAGTTTACTTGGTGTAACATCCCATCCGACATAAGTTGACTCGATCGGACATCACGTCCAACATAAGTTACTTGGTGAGACATCAAATCCAACATAAGTTTACTCGATAGGACATCACATCCAACATAAGTTTAGTCGATACGACATCACGTCCAACATACCGTTTAGTCGATAGGACATCACGTCCAACATAAGTTACTTGGTGATACATCACATCCAACATAAGTTTACTCGATAGGACATCACATCCAACATAAGTTTACTTGGTGAGACATCACATCCAACATAAGTTTACTCGATAGGACATCACATCCAACATAAGTTTACTCGATAGGACATCACGTCCAACATAAGTTTACTCGATAGGACATCACATCCAACATAAGTTTACTCGATAGGACATCACATCCAACATAAGTTTACTCGATAGGACATCACGTCCAACATAAGTTTACTCGATAGGACATCACATCCAACATAAGTTTACTCGATAGGACATACATCCAACATAAGTTTACTTGGTGAGACATCACATCCAACATAAGTTTACTCGATAGGACATCACATCCAACATAAGTTTACTTGGTGAGACATCACATCCAACATAAGTTTACTTAGTGAGACATCACATCCAACATAAGTTTACTTAGTGAGACATCACATCCAACATATGTTTACTCGATCGGACATCACATCCAACATACGTTTATTTAGCTCAACTTAACATCTTTATACTGGCATTTTTAGTGGAGGAGGCTCACCCTGGGGGCCACTCTTCCCCTTCTCTCTTCTCTTACCTCACTCTGTTTCATTTGACTCTGTCCTACAGTCACACTCTTGCACAACTTTCACACGCGCCCTCATGGTGAGGCCCTTTCATTGCTCTTTGGTTGGGCTAGCTTCTGAGGGCACACAAACCTAGCATAGGTACATACAGACGCACACATACATCCAAGTACTGGTCTATGCGTCCTGATATCGCCCAATGGACTACGGTCTGGGGTGGAAAATGGCGCGCCTCTGCCAGTAGAAACTAGTGAGGCAAACATCTAAGCAACAACAACATCCACCACAGAATATGCTTTGGCGCAGACGTCCATATAAGACACGTCTGCTTTGTGGGCATGCGCTCAAACATTTAAACTAAACCAGCGCCTGACTCAAACAATGCCTTGAAACTTTCGAGAGAAACAACAGGAATATTAATGTATGTGTGAGTGAGTCACGTTAAAGTATGTGTGAGCGAGACATGATAATGTATGTGTGAGTGAGCCATGTTAAAGTATGTGTGAGCGAGTCATGTTAAAGTATGTGTGAGCGAGTCATGCTAATTTGTGAGCGAGTCATGTTAAAGTATGAATGAGCGAGTCATGTTAATGTATGTGTGAGCGAGTCATGTCAATATATGTGTGAGCGATTCATGTTAATGTATGTGTAAGCGAGTCATGTTAATGTGTGAGCGAGTAATGATAATGTATGTGTGAGCGAGTCACATTTACGTATGCGTGAGCGAGTCGTGTTAATGTATGTGTGAGCGAGTCACATTTACGTATGAGTGAGCGAGTCATGTTAATGTATATGTGAGTGAGTCACATTTACGTATGCGTGAGCGAGTCACATTATTGTATGTGTGTGCGAGTCATGTTAATTTATGAGCGAGTCATGTTACTTTATGTATGAGCGAGTAATCATAATGTATGTGTGAGTGAGTCACATTTACGTATGGGTGAGCGAGTCATGTTAATGTATGTGTGAATGAGTCATATTAATGTATGCGTGAGCGACGCATGTTAATGTATGTGTGAGCGATTCACATTTATGTATGTGTGAACGGGTCATGTTAATGTATGTGTGAGCGAGTCACATTCATGTATGTGTGAATGAGTCACATTCATGCATTTGTGATTCATACTGATGTATGTGTGAGCGATTCACATTTATATATGTGTGAGCGGGTAATGTTAATGTATATGTGAGCGACTCACATTAATGTAAGTGTGAACGGGTCATGTTAATGTATGTGAGCGAGTCACATTTATGTTTGTGTGAGTGAGTCACATTCATGCATTTGTTATTCATACTGATGTATGTGTGAGCGATTCACATTTATGTATGTGTGAGCTGGTCATGTTAATGTATGTGTGAGCAAGCCATGTTAATGTATGTTTGAATTAGCCATGTTAATGTATGTGTGAGCGAATCATTAGTGTATGTGTGAGCGAGTCACATTATTGTATGTGTGAGCGAGTCACATTAATGTATGTGTGAGCGACCCATGTTAATGTATGTGCGAGCGAGCCATATTAATGTATGTGTGAGCGAGTCATGTTAATGTATGTATGAGCGAGTCATGTTAATATATGTGTGAGCGAGTCATATTAATGTATGTGTGAGCGAGTCATGTTAATATATGTGTGATCTAGTCATGTTAATGTATGCATGAGAGAGTTATGTTAATGTATGTGCGTCATTCTAATCCACATAAGTGAGTTATACTAATATATGTGTAAGCGAATTATACTAATGTATGTGTAAGCGAGTCATACTAATATATGTGTAAGCGAGTCACACTAATGTATGTGTACGCGAGTCATACTAATATCTGTGTAAATGAGTAACATTTATGTATGTGTGAATGAGTCATTAATGTATGTCTAAGTGAGTCACGCTAATGTGTGTGTAAGCTAGTCACACTAATGTATGTGTAAGCTAGTCACACTAATGTATATGTAAGGGAGCAGCGTAGCGCAGTGGTTAGCGCGCTGGCCTCACATCTGAGTGGTCCTGAGTTCATTCCCCAGTTGACGTGGAAGTGTTTTCTCAGACGGCAACGGTTCCCGGGTCGACCCAGCCTTAAATGGGTACCGGTTCAGTCCAGGAAGTAAAGCAGCGAGAGAGAGGAGATGGCTGCCGCCCTCATTTAGACGAGCCTATGAAATGTGAGATCGCTAACTAACACCTCACACCCCTTCGACAGTAATGCTATGGGTTACTTGACTTTCGTTAAGTGAGGCAATGTCAGATGTGCTGCATTAACAACGGTTGTTAGGCTAAATAACACATTGCCAGCATTGGTCATCAAAGATTTGAATGCCAGTTTCTCGTCCATTTATTTAACGTGAGACAGAATGTTTGGTCCCCTGAGAACACAGGTGACCGACCGCAACCAGGCGCGTCTATAGGCGCCGGAAAGTGGAACGATCCCCATATATATGGTTAAATGAGCTGTTGATAATGATGCCCATTTCTGCAGCAGAGAGGACACCTCTTCTTTTCTAATTCTTAGTCTCCAATCATAGATAACGTCCAGCTCTCACCTATAAACACACACACATGTTTCACACTAAACCAGCTCTCACCTATAAACACACACACATATTTCACACTAAACCAGCTCTCACCTATAAACACACACACACACATGTTTCACACTAAACCAGCTCTTACCTATAAACACACACACACATGTTTCACACTAAACCAGCTCTTACCTATAAACACACATACACATGTTTCACACTAAACCAGCTCTTACCTATAAACACACACACACATGTTACACACTAAACCAGCTCTTACCTATAAACACACACACACATGTTTCACACTAAACCAGCTCTCACCTATAAACACACACACACATGTTACACACTAAACCAGCTCTTACCTATGAACACACACACACATGTTTCACACTAAACCAGCTCTTACCTATAAACACACACACATGTTTCACACTAAACCAGCTCTCACCTATAAACACACACACATGTTTCACACTAAACCAGCTCTCACCTATAAACACACACACATATTTCACACTAAACCAGCTCTTACCTATAAACACACACACACACATGTTTCACACTAAACCAGCTCTCACCTATAAACACACACACATGTTACACACTAAACCAGCTCTCACCTATAAACACACACACATATTTCACACTAAACCAGCTCTCACCTATAAACAACCACACATGTTACACACTAAACCAGCTGTCACCTATAAACACACACACATGTTACACACTAAACCAGCTCTCACCTATAAACAACCACACATGTTTCACACTAAACCAGCTCTCACCTATAAACACACACACATGTTACACACTAAACCAGCTCTCACCTATAAACACACACACATATTTCACACTAAACCAGCTCTCACCTAAAAACACACACACATGTTTCACACTAAACCAGCTCTCACCTATAAACACACACACACACATGTTACACACTAAACCAGCTCTCACCTATTAAGACACACACATGTTTCACACTAAACCAGCTCTCACCTATAAACAACCACACATGTTACACACTAAACCAGCTGTCACCTATAAACACACACACACACATGTTACACACTAAACCAGCTCTCACCTATAAACACACACACATGTTACACACTAAACCAGCTCTCACCTATAAACACACACACACACACACATGTTACACACTAAACCAGCTCTTACCTATTAACACACACACATGTTTCACACTAAACCAGCTCTCACCTATAAACACACACACACACATGTTACACACTAAACCAGCTCTCACCTATAAACACACACACACACACATGTTACACACTAAACCAGCTCTCACCTATAAACACACACAAACATGTTACACATCTGTACATCACTGTCGTATAAAGAAGAGACGAGGGAGATTATTTGGAAGAACGAAAGAGGATGTGTGAATAATGGATATGTTAAGGGGAACTCCAGTTACAAGAGGCTATAATACTAATCGTTAACATATGAATGCATGACATTCGTCGTCAAACACATGAACCTGACATTCGTCGTCAAATACATGAACTGACATTCGTCGTCAAACATATAAACCTGACATTCGTCGTCAAACACATGAACCTGAAATTCGTCGTCAAACACATGAACTGACATTCATCACGAAATACATGAATCTATGACATTCATCACGAAACCTATGAGTCTATGACATTCATCACGAAACATATGAATCTATGACATTCATCACGAAACCTATGAGTCTATGACATTCATCACGAAACACATGAATCTATGACTTTCATCACGAAACCTATGAGTCTATGACATCATCACGAAACACATGAATCTATGACATTCATCACGAAACCTATGAGTTTGACATTCATCACGAAAAACATGAATCTATGACATTCATCAGGAAATATTGCGTTCTCCTTATGAAAACTGCTCAGAAGAAGACAATTGATAAGGTTTGAAACATGAGACAGCTACATGGTCTGAAGACATACACCTTAACAGATAATAAATGGATGAACTCACATATAATAAATGAAGGAACAGATAATAAATGAAGGAACTCAACAGATAATAAATGGATGAACTCACAGATAATAAATGAAGGAACAGATAATATATGGATGAACTCACAGATAATAAATGACGTAACTCAACAGATAATAAATGAAAGAACTCAACAGATAATAAATGAAGGAACAGGTAATAAATGGATGAACTCACAGATAATAAATGTAGGAACAGATAATAAATGGATGAACTCACAGATAATAAATGAAGGAACTCAACAGATAATAAATGAAGGAACTCAATAGATAATAAATGAAGGAACTCAACAGATAATAAATGATGGAACTCACAGATAATAAATGGATGAACTCACAGATAATAAATGAAGGAAGTCACAGATAATGAATAGATTCCCCCCCCCCCCCCTCTCCCCCTGGGACATCTCGCCAGATAATGCACGAGACGAACTTAGACAAGCTGTCACTCAAAGGCAGCCACAGGCATGATCTTGACATGCTCCACGCGCACGTACGTCAACACCGGGCAATACTCACATCATTAAGCCCATTGTATCAGTGCCCGACTGCGCCATAGCCAAACTTTTCGCTTATACATGGTAAAATCTGCGGACAAGAGACAAGACAATAGAATCTGGTAAGCTCTAGATTCCTCTAGATATTGGCAGGTAATAAGATCGGATGAGAAACCAGCTGGTAATGGACTGATAATGGAGGACAAACAGCAAACAGTGAACAAATAAACAAGCCAGAAAAATACTGAACTTAATGATTTAAGAGCAGTACTCTGTCAACTATGCCAGCAGTCCGCACCAAAAAGGGTAGTGGTACAATGGGTTCCATCCCACTGCAACATCCAAGGCAACGAGGAGGCAGACAGACTGGCAAAAGAAGGTGCAAAACTACCACAACCAGATACTAGTATGACATACGAAGAGTCAAAACGGCTTATTAGAGCTTGATACATGACCCAATGGGAAACCGAACATACTGGCTACAAAAACAAAAACGATGCCTATTACCAGTGGAACAGAAGAGAGCAGGTCGTGGTCTTCAGACTTCGCACTGGCCCCACTAGACTGAGGTACCACCTATTCAACAAATTGAAGATAGGTGGCACTGACGAATGCCCGTGTGGTACCGAGAAAATGACCGCTGAGCATTTGCTGCAAAACTGCCCAACATACGAGGATCAGAGAGAGCAGATGTGGCCATAACCAGTGGCAACACTAGACAAGATCTATGGCAGTGTCGACAGCCTCAGTTGGACCGCTGCTTTTTTCGAAAAAATAAAGGTTGATGTCTGACTGCGTACGATGAAGAAGAAAAAGAACAAATAAACTCACAAATTGTTTCGATATTCTAGATTTGAGGGGCCAGATAGAACATAAGACTTATTCACGCAGAAATAAGTGCCGTTCGGGATGATGTGTTAAAGAAATCATTGTATGAGGTCTTTAATTTTGCAGAGGAAATAACCTTCAAGTCTCTGTCATTAGCGATGCACAACCAGATATACCTTCCAGCCAGGAAAACTACATCGTGTGGCATAACCTATTTTTCCAATCAGTTTTGTGATAAGAGGCAGGAACGCTGGCTGTCCTGCCCTCAGGCATTCACTGCAGGTCGATCTAATTGAATGATGTTTCTGTTTACTGTATGAACGTGGGGCATTTGTCTTCTGTTTACTGCGTGAAAGTGTGGTACTTGTCTTCTGTTTACTGCGTGAAAGTGTGGTACTTGTCTTCTGTTTACTGCGTGAAAGTGTGATACTTGTCCTCTGTTTACTGCGTGAAAGTGTGGTACTTGTCTTCTGTTTACTGCGTGAAAGTGTGGTACTTGTCCTCTGTTTACTGCGTGAAAGTGTGATACTTGTCTTCTGTTTACTGCGTGAAAGTGTGATACTTGTCTTCTGTTTACTGCGTGAAAGTGTAGTACTTGTCTTCTGTTTACTGCGTGAAAGTGTGGTACTTGTCCTCTGTTTACTGCGTGAAAGTGTGGCACGTATTTTAGTCTCTCATCGTCTACCCTGGTATGTTTGCCAGAAAGACCGCCGGACCACCCCTTCCTCTTGCCTGGCTCCATACCTTCCATCACTGTTCTCTCAAGACCGTTGTGCCTCTTGATGTGACCAAAGTATTTACATTTTCTGGCTAAAATGGAATTGATAAACCAGTTCTCCTTTATGCTCAACTCTTGCCGAATGTCTACATTTGTCGTTTTCTCCGTCCAGGGTATTCTGAGGATCTTTCTGTAACATTTTGACTCGATTTTTCTGTCTAGACGATTTGGTAATCGTCCATGATTCGCAGCCATAAGCTGCCAGTGGAAAAGCACAGGCTCTCAAGACTTTTACTTTTATCGTTTTGTTGGTGCTCTGCCATAATTTCTTCCGGTTGCTCAGTCTCTGCATTGCCATAGCTAGTCTTCTTCTGATTTCTTTCGAGCAGTCGCCATTTTTGTCAATTCTGGAGCCTAGATATTCAAAATGTGGGACCTTATCTATTTCCTCACCACCCACTGTAAATTTATGCTGAAATTGTGTTTTATCGGTGGTCATTATCTTTGTTTTATCTTTGTTTATAAACAGGTTTTGATCTTTACTATGTCCGTTAACGGCTGAAAGTAGCTGCTCTAGCCCTTCTGTACTTCTTGTTAGTATCGTGGACATGCAGCACAACACTGGGCCATCTACCTATGAGATGGTGGGGTGACTGACCAAAAAGCTGGGTTCCCATTGGTGCAACATGGGGGTGACTGACCAAAGAGCTTTGTTCCCATTGGTGCAACACGGGAGTGACTGACCGAAGAGCTGAGTTCCCATTGGTGCAACATGGGGGTGACTGACCAAAGAGCTGGGTTCCCATTGGTGCAACACGGGGGTGACTGACCAACGACCTAGGTCATATTGGTGCAACACTGGGGTGATTGACAAAAGACCTGGGTCCATATTGGTGCAACACTGATGGTGACTGACCAAAGAACTGGGTTCCCATTGGTGCAACACGGGGGTGACTTACCAAAGAGATGAGTTCTCATTGGTGCAACAGAGGGGTGACTGACCAAAAAGCTGGGTTCTCATTGGTGCAACACAGGGGTGACTGACCAAAGAGCTGAGTTCCCATTGGTGCAACACGGGGGTGACTGACCAAAGAGCTGAGTTCTCATTGGTGCAACACGGGGGTGACTGACCAAAGAGCTGAGTTCCCATTGGTGTAACACGGGGGTGACTGACCAAAGAGCTGAGTTCCCATTGGTGCAACACTGCAGAAGATCGGAACACAAACATAATATTGCTAGCTTCCTCGCGTTTGGCATCTCTGACGAAATGATGTCGACGATAATGTGATGAATATATAAAATAGGAAGTTCTAGCTGAAGGTCACCTTCCAGAGAAGTGTAAAAGGCGTATTATACGGTTCTCTCCTCATTATTTTATTTTGCAGTGGATTATAAAGACAACACAATCAACATCAACAACACCATCACCATCAACAACACCATCAACATCAAACAACACCATCAACATCAACAACACCATCAACATCAACAAGACCATCAGCATCAACAACACCATCAACATTAACAACACCAACAACATTAACAACACCATCAACATCAACAACACCATAAACATTAACAACACCAACAACATTAACAACACCATCAACATTAACAACACCAACAACATTAACAACACCAACAACACCATCAACACCAACAACACCATCAACATCAACAACACCATCAACATCAACAACACCATCAACATCAACAACACCATCAACAACATCAACAACACCATCAACATCAACTCCACCATCAACAACACCATCAACATCAACAACACCTTCAACATCAACAACACCATCAACATTAACAACACAAAATACACCATCAACATCAACAAAACCATCAACAACAGCATCAACAACACCATCAACATCAACAAAACCATCAACATCAACAACACCATCAACATCAACTCCACCATCAACATCAACAACACCTTCAACCACAACAACACCATTAACATTAACAACACCAACAACACCATCAACATCAACAACACCATCAACATCAACAACACCATCAACATCAACAACACCATCAACAACACCATCAACATCAACAACACCATCAACATCAACAACACCATCAACATCAACAACACCATCAACATCAACAACACCATCAACATCATCAACACCATCAACAGCAACAACACCATCAACAACACCATCACCATCAACATCATCAACACCATCAACAACACCATCAACATCAACAACACCATCAACAACACCATCAACATCAACAACACCATCAACAACACCATCAACATCAACAACACCATCAACCACACCATCAACATAAACAACACCATCAACAACAACATCAACAACACCATCAACATCAACAAAACCATCAACATCAACAACACCATCAACAACACCATCAACATCAACAACACAATCAACATCATCAACACCATCAACAGCAACAACACCATCAACATCAACAGCACCATCAACATCAACAACACCATCAAGAACACCATCAACATCAACAACACCATCAACATCAACAATACCAACAACATCAACAACACCATCAACATCAACAACACCATCAACACCAACAACACCATCAACATCAACAACACCATCAACATCAACAACACCATCAACATCAACAACACCATCAACAACACCCTCAACATCAACAACACCATCAACATCAACTCCACCATCAACAACACCATTAACATCAACAACACCTTCAACATCAACAACACCATCAACATTAACAACACCAAATACACCATCAACATCAACAAAACCATCAACATCAACAACAGCATCAACAACACCATCAACATCAACTCCACCATCAACATCAACAACACCTTCAACCACAACAACACCATTAACATTAACAACACCAACAACACCATCAACACCAACAACACCATCAACATCAACAACATCAACAACACCATCAACATCAACAACACCATCAACATCAACAACACCATCAACATCAACAACACCATCAACATCAACAACACCATCAACATCAACAACACCATCAACATCAACAACACCATCAACATCAACAACACCATCAACATCAACAACACCATCAACATCAACAACATCAACAACACCATCAACATCAACAACACCATCAACATCAACAACACCATCAACATCAACAACACCATCAACATCAACCAACGTCAATTAAATGACAAGAGCATGTGATAATCTGGAGTTTGCTCTTCTGTCTCCCAATCACAATCATGTGCACAATAAAACAAGTATACTTGATTAACTTAACACTTAACTTAACGTCTTTATACTGGTTTAGAAGACCCTGCAGAGTCTGTATACAACCAGTTACATTTACATCACCTTGCTCTAAAATCTATGCGCATCCAGTTTATTCTTAAATGCATTAACTGCCCCTGCCTCCACTACCTCCCCTGGCAATGCATTCCAAGCAGACACCACTCTCTGACTAAAAAAATATTTCGTAATATCTAACCTGGACCTCTCTTTAGTCAGCTTGTAGCTATGCCCTCGTGTTATTGTAGGTGGCTGTATTTTAAAAAACTTGTTATAGTCTAATTTATCGATTCCTCTGATCATCTTATAAACCTGTATTAAGTCACCACGAATTCTTCTCTCTTCGAGACACTGTAGGCCGGTTTTTCTGAGTCGTTCCTCATAACTGTAATTCTGGAATCCCACTATCATCTTTGTCGCTCTTTTTTGTATTCTTTCTAGCATGTTTATGTCCCCTCTATGATAAGGACTCCACACCTGTACACAGTACTCCAATCTAGGTCTAACTAAAGCTTTATACAGTTTGACGATCACTTCCTTGCTCCTATGTTTAATATTTCTTTTTATCATACCTAACATTGCATTTGCCTTTTTCACTGCTACCTTAACTTGTTCACTCACCTTTCCTGTATGATCTATTATAACCCCTAAGTCCCTTTCCTTATCTATCTTTCTAATATTGTTTTCTCCCATTCTGTAATTATGTTCCATATTGGATCTACCCATGTGGATGACTGTACATTTATCTACATTAAACTCCATTTGCCAGCTTACAGACCATTCTCGAATTTTATCTAAATCCGACATCAATATATCCACTTCCGCTTTAGATGAGACCCTACTGCATAGTTTTGTGTCATCAGCAAATTTTGCAATCATGGATCTCATATCAATGTCCAAATCATTTATATATATCAAGAACAAAATTGGTCCCAAAACCGAGCCCTGTGGCACACCACTTTTCACTTCCCTCCACTCAGAGTACTCCTTATTTATGCCCACCCTCTGCTTTCTTCCCGTTAACCAATTTTCAATCCATTTGGCAACTTCGCCACCTATTCCATGTGATTTTAACTTTCGAAATAATCTTTGATGAGGTACTCTATCAAAGGCCTTTGCAAAGTCTAGATAAATAACATCTACTGGCTCCCCTTTATCTATGATTTTAGTAACCTCCTCCATGAATTCTAATAGATTTGTTAAGCATGATCTCCCTCTAGTAAACCCATGCTGACTATTTCTAATTAGATTAAATTTTTCTAAATGCATTACAATGTTTTCTTTGATTATTGACTCTAACAATTTACAGACTATGCTCGTTAAACTCACCGGTCTATAATTTGCCAGATCTGATTTTTTGCCTTTTTTGAATAAGGGGATCACTCCTGCATCTTTCCAATCCCGTGGAACAATCCCTTTTGTAAGTGATTGAGAACATAATATAGCCAATGGTTTTGCTAGTTGGTTTCTAATTTCATACAGCAATTTTGGGTGAATACCATCTTGACCTGGACATTTATTCACTTTCAACCCCTCCAATTTTTTAAAAACCATTTCCTCTGTAATACAGATTGATCTTAATCCCGCTGTATCCATGTCTCTTTGAAAAATATCTATAGGCTCTGGGATCTCGGAGCAGTCCTCCTTTGTGAAGACTGTGCCAAAGTACTGATTGAGCAGATTAGCAGCCTCCCTATTCTCACTTATTATTTTCCCTGTACTGTCTATTATAGGGCCTACTTTGTCTTTCGTTCTTTGTTTATTTCTAACATAAGAAAAGAAGCTTTTACTGTCAGTCTTGATCCTCTGAGCAAGTTTTTTTTTCAAAGTCTATTTTTGCTGTTTAATTCGCTTTCTGAGATATGTTCTGCTTGTCCAAATATTTTACATATGTTTCTTTTGATTTACCTGCCTCTATATATTTTTGCCATGCTTTATTTTTTGCTCTTCTACATTTCACTACAAATCTAGTTATCCACTTTTTACGCTTGGGGTTTACCTCCCTACATGGAACACATTCCTCTTTTAGCGTTTCTAGAACTGTTTTAAAACTTTCCCACTCCTGTTCAACATCTGTTCCTACAATAATATCTTTCCAGATTATGTGGTTCGCTGCCTCTTTCATCCTCTTAACATCTGCCTTAGAGTAGTCGTATGTTCGCGTGTTTATGTTTACTTCTTTCCCTGCAATAAGATCCCAACGGATGATTTGACGGTCACTAGAGCCAAACAGTTCCCCACGGTAACGTTTTCAATCATATTTTCCTCTGTGGTAAAAACTAGGTCGAGTATGTTTTTGCCTCTGGTGGCTGCTTCTACATGTTGAATTAAAAAATTGTCAGTTATGCACGTAACAAAAGGTTTTGACTCTACAAGTGCTTCTGCCATATCCCATTTTATTTCTGGATAGTTGAAATCTCCCATTAATAATAATTTCCCTTTACATGCCTTTGCTATACTACTAATCAGCTCCTCATCTTCCTCTTTTTGACTTGATGGACATCTATAGCACACTCCAATCACTGTTTTCTCACCCCCACTTTCTATTTCTCCCCATACACTTTCATTTTTGTTACCACATGATAAATAATCTTTGATCGTTATATTAATAGAATTTATACAGTATAATAAAACGCCACCTCCCTTAGTCTTGTCTCCAATTATCCTATCTTTCCTTAACATTGTATATCCCTCAATTTCAAGTTCACTATCTGCAATCTCCTCATATGTCCATGATTCTGTTAACCCTATTATATCTGGTTTTTCTTCTTCTACATACAGTTCCAATTCTTCTCTTTTATTCACTATGCTTCTCACATTTGCATAAAAACATTTTAGTTTGTAATGTTGTTGGTTTTCCTCTTTTTGCTTCTGCTTAATCATTTTAGTGTTTGCTTTTCTACTATGTATTTCACACTTCCCTGACTCCAAATTACCCCTTTGACTACATCCTCTATAGCACCCTATTGTAGGCATATCTTTAGTCTCATACTTCATAGGCCTTACTAGTTTAAATTTCTAACACAATGATAGAACATATACTTTGCTACAACATGCTGTCCTATCTCATTTAGATCTAAACCTCCCCTATCTAACATTTTACTTTTGTCTGCTTTAACATCAATAAATTCCATTCCCATGTCCGCACACATCACCTGTAACCTAAGGTTGATACCTATTATTTTGCTATCTAGATAGTCTGACCCATCTGCTCTGTCTAAAATGCCCATCATTGTGACCTTTCTAAACTTTTTTTCCTTAAGTGTTCTCATAAGACTTTTATATTTATCCATAATTATTTCTGTACCATCTCTCTTTACATTATTTGTACCTGCCAATACTACCACATGACTGTTTCCTTTGTCATCTAACCCTTTATTCTCCCCTCTATGTCCTCTATTTTTGCTCCCCCAATATCCATTCTTTCAAACATGTTGTGTTGTTTAGACAAATGTCTGCCAACCTCTCTCACCATTGAATCTCCTACTACCAAAACTGACCCCTCACCTATATGTGCATACTTCTCTCCAAAGCTCTCTGCCCTGTGAGCTGTTTCCTCACTCAAATCTCCCTTACGTCCTTGACTACACCTTGACTGCAGCTTCTTTAAAATTTCCTCCATTTTCACTTGTTTCCCTTCTATTTCCATCTGCCTCTTTTCTATCTCCTCTAATCTCTTCTCATTTTCCCTTATATTGCACTCCATTTGTGCCTGCCTCTCTTCAACTCTACATATCCTACATAAAACGGTTCCTTCATCTTCCAACGTTGTAGTAATACTAACATTTTCGCCACACATATCACATAATCTGACTTGGCCTTTCCTCGCAGCAGTTCGTCTCGTCTTAGTGGCCATACTAATTTTGCTATTTATTTCCGTTAGCCAATAAGTTATATTAATACCTAATAAAATGTATACTTCTTAAAGCAACGCCAAAAAAGGAACAAACAAATGTCGCTGGTATTTACCTTTCTACAAAGTATCAAAACGACTAGGCCTAGTGTTACTTGAGTGTTACTACCGCTCACTGTTCCACGCTATTTAATTCTGTCAAGTCACTAACTATCTGTTATAACAAGGCCACTATATTTGAAAATACGTATGCTACAATAAACTACAATCACAACTATGTTATTATTACACAAATTAATTTTCAACACTAATACTTATCTGAAACGTTATAAATCTCTGTTCTGTCAATTCAAACCAACCACCATCTTGAACAACCGGAAAATTAGAGGTCACATATGTTTGCTTTGAGAATGCGCAGAGCAAAAAACTGCCACAGAGATTATGATAATAAACGATACGAACCACAATCTGAGACAGTTTGAGAGACATACTTGTACAAGATTTCAGATCATTTATATCTGGTTAACAATACAGACAATGTAAGAGTTACAGATATATCTTGATGGCAATACAGACAATGTAAGAGTTACAGATATGTCTTGGTCGCAATATAGACAAATGTAACAGTTTTACGTATCAGGGAGAAGTATATAAGAGGAACACTGATCAAGAAAAGTACAGATTGTAGAACAAGAGTTTATTCTCGCGAAATTGAGGGAAACTAGCATCAAAATAACGTCAGATTGGCTGGAAGGTGAGAAGCAATGTTGTTTCCAAAATGAACGCCCCTTCGTTGTTTAAACGGCTGAGAATAGTACGCCGGGCCGTCACAGAATGACAGTGTCCGGTAGAGATGAGACATATCTAGAGAACTTGGCTACATCCAGAGGGGAGGAGCCAAGGTATGAATGACGGATGACGTATCCATTCAGACAGAACATGCGCAACCATTTTGGTTTCCATGGGGCTGGAGTAGGTCCTTAGAAGAGATGAGCAGAGTACATTTGGGCATTCGATGGGAGAGCGGATCTAGAAGGCTGCCTAACTATGTTCCCTGGGCCATTGCATTTGTGCCGGTTGGAGTGAATGGGCCCTTCTGTAATCAATTATTTTCTCAGAACACGTGTAACACGGGCACCAGATGGACATGTTCTTAACATTTGCAAGAACTTATCATTGGTCCAAGAGAGAGTTGTATCCTAAGCCTCCTTGGGAAGTTCAATCTAACCCATGTGAGAAGATCTTGTTTACAGCCTCAGCCTAAGTCAACCAGAGATGGCAGATTCCTCCTCAACTCCGACAGCCCGGAGAAAGTGACAGATTCGTCTTCGGTTGCGAAAGCCCGTAAGAGAATGGCAGAGACAGCGCGTTAGATAGTTAGCCAGTAATTTGCAACACGTCGTATTAGATCAAGTGTAGAATTCGAAGTAGTTTAAATAGTAGACTGAAGACCTAGGTAATTTAGTCACAGGCGTTCCACCAATAGCTCATGTTTAAGTCCTCTGTGTTAGTTAGTTCTGTGTGAGATTGTTGTATCCAACCCTCTGTGTCAGTTAGTTCTGTGTGAGATTGTTGTAACCAACCCGCTGTGTTAGTTCTGTGTGAGATTGTTGTAACCAACCCTCTGTGTTAGTTAGTTCTGTGTGAGATTGTTGTAACCAACCCTCTGTGTTAGTTCTGTGTGAGATTGTTGTAACCAACCCTCTGTGCTAGTTAGTTCTGTGTGAGATTGTTGTAATCAACTTTCTGTGTTAGTTCTGTGTGAGATTGTTGTAACCAACCCTCAGTATTAATTCTGTGTAAGATTGTTGTAACCAACCCTCTGTGTTAGCGAGTTCTGTGTGAGATTGTTGTAACCAACCCTCAGTATTAGTTCTGTGTAAGATTGTTGTAACCAACCTTCTGCTATAGTAAGTTCTGTGTGAGATTTCTGTAACCAACCCTCTGTGTTAGTTAGTTCTGTGTGAGATTATTGTAACCAACCCTCTGTGTTAGTTAGTTCTGTGTGAGATTGTTATAACCAACCCTCTGTGTCAGTTCTGTGTGAGATTGTTGTACCCAACCCTCTGTGTTAGTTAGTTCTGTGTGAGATTATTGTAACCAACCCTCTGTGTTAGTTCTGTGTGAGATTATTGTAACCAACCCTCTGTGTTAGTTAGTTCTGTGTGAGATTGTTGTACCCAATCCTCTGTGTTAGTTAGTTCTGTGTGAGATTGTTGTAACCAACCCTCTGTGTTAGTTAGTTCTGTGTGAGATTATTGTAACCAACCCTCTGTGTTAGTTCTGTGTGAGATTATTGTAACCAACCCTCTGTGTTAGTTAACGATCTCCCCTCAGCAGACCATCACCTTGTCGAGGTGGTGGTGGGGAAGCTTGCGTGCCTCAGTGACCATGTGAACTATGTCGGCGGGAACGTATGTTCCTGACAGGGCCACCCAATGCCGGACAGGTCACTGGAGAGGGGTTAGACTAAGAATGGTAGAAGCCGGGTGGTGTTTCAAGAGTCCATGACGACAGAACACCTAGGGGAGGTAACTCTAGCAGATAGAGCTTCAACCCAGGGGGGCAGGACAACCCAGGAGGGCAGGACAACCCAGGAAGGCATCACAACCCACGAGGGCATGACAACCAAGGAGGGCAGGACAACCCAGGAGGACAGGACAACCCAGGAGGGCATGACAACCCAGGATGGCAGGACAACCCAGGAGGGCAGGGCAACCCAAGAGGGCAGGACAACCCAGTAGGGCATGACAACCAAGGAGGGCAGGACAACCCAGGAGGGCAGGACAATCAAGGACTGTCATCTAGCGAGCCCAACCCAGGAGTGCAGGACAACCCAGGAGGGCAGGACAACCCAGTAGGGCATGACAACCAAGGAGGGCAGGACAACCCAGGAGGGCAGGACAATCAAAGACAGTCATCTAGCGCGCCCAACCCAGGAGGGCAGGACAACCAAGGACTGTCATCTAGCGAGCCCTTACAAGGAAACGCCATAATATCTGACCAAAAATGGCCCCGGTGAAGGGAAACATGTCCTCGTGTCCACTGTGTATCAACGTGCTAATGGACTGCGTGGCTGCTGAGAGAGCATGGTGGGAGTATGGTCAGCAGGCGAGAGGAGTGGCGCCAGGCCTCCAAATAGGACCCCCCCCCCCCGTCTCTTCCCTGACAAGGGGCAGCTGTCAGGGTGACCATATAACTACCCCATCAAACCATATATCAACAGTGTATAAAAAAAAAACGTGCTGCCTTGCAATGTTTGGCTGCTAGGTCGGTTGGGGACAACCAAAGGCTAGGGATGCGAACCTGAAGAAAATACCTGCTGAAAACGGAAGTGTTGGACCGAAAGGTGCGAATAAAACAGCTCGCTGCTGCAAACCACGACACTAGGTATCTCATCCAAGGATTATCAAGGACCCGGACTATACAGAGAGACACCATAAGGTACCCGGACAGACCAAGACATGTTTCTCCCGCCATGGACACACGGATACATCTGCCACTCAAACCCTGGAAGTGTTGCAATGGGACGCTGAAGGCATATACAACAAAAAGGAAGCTTTATCCATAAGACTATTTGAGGAAGAAAAACACGTAGCCCGCATCCAGGAAACACACCTTAATCCAAACCACAGATGTTGCATAAGAGGATATGAAACCCACAGACTGGATAGGAATGAGCATAAGGAGGGGTGTGCTTATCCTCTCCAAAATATCAAACGTGATCTGGATGGAAACAAACGGAGAAGCCGAAACAATAAGGGTGGGGGTTGGGTGGTGGGCTGGGCATATCCTTACCCAATCAGACATAATATATACTGCCCACCAACAAAACATCTGACGCTAGAAGCCATGAATATTTTGGACCAGGCTACCGTAGTGGTAGGAGACTTTAACAGCCAGTCTGAGAGGTGGGGTTACACACAGACCAACGCAAGTGGACCCATCAAACTTACAATAAACCTGGGAAACATTCCATCAGACCACAAACCATTGCCCAGATGGAACTATAAGAGAGCAGACTGGTAGAAGTTTGCCACAAGTACAAATCTTTACTGCCAGTCCATCAACACTCACCACAAGAAAGTAGGCAAGATGGTGGACACATTCAACCAGTGTCTTCTAAAGGCAGCAATGGAGAACATCCCAAGAGGTGCCAGAAGAAATTACAAACCGTATTGGTTACCTGAAGCGCAACAGATGGAACTTCAACTAAAAGAGGCAAGAGAAAGAGCGGAAACTGCCAACATCAAGTAAGCAACATCGCACTCAAAGCAGCTGCTGCAAGATATAGGAAAACAGTCAACCAAGCATGCAGGAAAAGCTGGTACGAGTATACAGAAACTCTCAACTTTGATAGAGAGAGCAAGAGGTTCTGGAAGCCAGCAAAGTAGAACCAAAATCGCAACAGACATGAAAAGATATATTAAGAAAGAAATAAACCACGTGGAGTACTCAATGCGAGTACCTGAGGAACATCTGAAAGTAAATATCACCAAGACAGAGCTGGAGTCAGCCATTAGTAAACTCAAGAAAGAGAAAAGCCCCAGGAAAGGATGGCATCACTAGTGAAATGCTCTCTAACATGGGAGAAGTAGCAAAGAACAAACTGCTACACATCTTTAACACAAGTTGGAAACAAGGAACTGTCCCCACAGTGTGGAAGGAGGCAAGGACTTTCTCCATCCTTAAACATGGGAAAGACAACATGAAGCCAGGCAGTTACAGACCTATTAGTCTACTCAGCTGATTTGGGAAATTAATGGAACGAATAGTTAACACTAGAATAACCTGGCATATGGAATCAAAGAATTTACTTATCCTCCAGCAAGCAGGTTGTCATAGAAACTGATTGACTGAAGATCACGTGACATATTTCTCGCGGGAGATTGAAGATGCATTTCAAGAACAAAATAAAGAAAACACTGGCAGTCTGGATAGGCCTAAAAAACGCTTTGATAAAATGTGGTTAAAACTCAAAGTACTGCAAATGGGTGTAACCAACAACATGTACAAGTGGATCAGGGATTTCCTAGATAACAGGACAGCAAGGGTGCAACTCCAAGAACACCAGCAAAAAGATGAAAATGGAACAAGGAGTTCCACAAGGTGGAATACTCTCACCCAAGCTGTTCATCAATGATATAATCCCATAAATCCCTAAAGGAGTACACAGTGCACTATATGCAGATGACCTGACACTATGGACATCCGAAGAGTCTACACCTGTAGCTAGAAACCAAGTGCAGAAGGCCATAAATAAAATAGACATGGACAAACAAATGGCAAATCGCTATAAACGAAACCAATTTCACATGCACAATCTTCTCTCTATCTCCCAAGCCCCAAGAAGTAATCATGAAAGTAAATGGCCATACTCTCCCCTTGACATAAGTCCAACTTATGTGGGAATAACAATGGACCCAAGGTTGACATGGACAAACTAGATAAAGAAAAGCCACCAACAAAGCTAAGACCAGAAGGGCGATAATGAGGAAGATATAAGTCTCAACATGGGGAGCGGACAGGGGCACCCTAAAGAAACTGTACACAGGTTATGTGAGACCAGTATTAGAATACGAGATAGTAGCATGGTCCACAGCAACAAAGAATAACTTTAAATTCAACCCAAAATCAAGGTATACGTATCAAAGTCCATAGGATAAGATAAACCAGCTGATTGTATCTCCAGAGTCCATAGGATAAGATAAACCAGCTGACTACATCACCGGAGTCCATAGGATAAGATAAACCAGCTGACCATCACCGGAGTCCATAGGATAAGATAAACCAGCTGACTACATCACCGGAGTCCATAGGATAAGATAAACCAGCTGACCATCACCGGAGTCCATAGGATAAGATAAACCAGCTGACCATCACCGGTCTGGTCTACATTACCTAGGTCAAGAGAAAAATGAACAGCCGGACATCGCAAGCGATAATGGTATCATCAGCTATACATGGCGTACTGTACCTCACCGGCGAGTGTAGGGGTGAAGGTCAAATCCCCTTGCAGGTGTGTAATCTATTGCGTGACCTGCTTAGCTAATACGTTCCTTCTGCGAGAGTGTGTGGATGTCCGGCATCATGACGCTCACAAGGATCCACGAATCCATCCTGCCATTGCACTCTGATTCATCGAGCTGAAGTTTGTGTTCAAGAGATTGGTTTGTCTGACATGTCTGAGGTACCCAGTGCAGCTCGCTAGATGACAAAAGTGTAGGTCCAAATTGGTCGGCCCTTACTGCGCAGGTCTATAACACATCTACCGACATCATGGGTCACGCTGTCAGTAAACAAAACGACTGGTTTGATGAGAACTCCGAGGACATAAAAACGATGATAGCTGACAAACACGTCTCCACAAAATATATTTCAATGACCCAGAGTCAACATCCAAGAAAGCAGCTTTTCTAAACGCGCCCGGGACTGTTCAATACAAACTGCGTCAGTTGCAGGACTCCTGGCTGAGCAATAAAGCGGATGAGCTAACAGGGATTTTCTGACAATCATGACAAGAGAAACTTCTATCATGAGAAACTTCTATCATGAGAAACTTCTATCGTGAGAAACTTCTATCACGAGAAACTTCTATCGTAAGAAACTTCTATCATGAGAAACTTCTACCATGGGCTCAGGGTGGTCTATGACCCAACTTCCTCAAGTTCACTAACCTCCCCCCACCCCCCTCCCCCCCATTTCCCCTCCATGCAGATGGGAAAACACTAATTACAGATCTGGAAAACATTACCACTCGCTGGGCAGAGCACTTTGGTAATATCTTGAACCAGCTGTCATCTGTTAACAGCGAAGCCATTGACCGCCTGCCTCAGTATCCTCTAGACGAGGCTCTGCATGTTTTACCGACTGTAGAGGAGACCCAAAAAGCGGTTAGTCAACTCTCTAATGGAAAACACCTGGCTCCGATGGACTTCCTGTGGATGTCTACAAAAATGGCGGTATAGCACTAATTGGAAAACTCCACCTGCTCTTCAAACAGATGGGACACAGGGAAACCATCCCGCAAGATGTGAAGGATGCCTCAATAATACATCTGTATAAACGGAGAGGTAACCGCCAATCATGCGATAACCACCGCGACATTTCTTCACTGTCCATCGCAGGGAAGATATCCGCATAAATCCTTCTCAATCGTCTCACAGCTCAACTGGATGGAGGTCTTCTACCTGAAAGTCAGTTTGGATTCCGGAAGGAGCGTGGTGCCGCGGATATGGTGTTTGCAGCCAGACAGTTAAAAGAGAAATGCCAGGAACAGCACTACGATCTGTACGTAGCCTTCATCGCAGGAACAGCACTATGATCTGTACGTAGCCTTCATCGCAGGAACAGCACTACGACCTGTACGTAGCCTTCATCCATCTCAGAAACAGCACTACGATCTGTACGTAGCCTTCATCGCAGGAACAGCACTACGACCTGTACGTAGCCTTCATCCATCTCAGAAACAGCACTGCGATCTGTACGTAGATTTCATCGACCTTACAAAGGTGTTTGATAAGGTTAACGGAGACGCCTGTGGAAAATCATGGCAAAGTACGGCTGCCCAATAAAATTTGTCAACGTAGTAAGGCAACTGTATAATGGAATGCAGGCTAGAGTTCAGGAAAATGGGGCTATATCGAAGTTCTTTCCTGTAACAAACGACGTTAAACAGAGGTGTGTGCTTGCACCAACATTGCTCAGCATGATGTTCTCTGCAATGATGTTCTCTGCAATGATGTTCTCTGCAAAGCTGTTCTCTGCAATGCTGTTCTCTGCAATGCTGTTCTCTGCAATGCTGTTCTCTGCAAAGCTGACTGATGCTTTCAGAGACGGGTGACATAGGAATTGCCATAAGATATCGTATAGATGGTCAGCAGTTCAACCCAAGGCAGCTTCAAGCAAAAACTGAGGTCAAGACACACACCATCAGACACATTCTGTTTGCTGAAGGTCAAGACACACACCATCAGAGACCTTCTGTTTGCTGAAGGTCAAGATACACACCATCAGAGACCTTCTGTTTGCTGAAGGTCAAGACACACACCATCAGAGACCTGCTGTTTTCTGAAGGTCAAGACACACACCATCAGAGACCTTCTGTTTGCTGAATTTCAAGACACACACTATCAGTGACCTTCTGTTTGCTGACGATTGTGCCATGCACGCTGTCACAGAGGCTGATCTGCAGAAAAGCGTGAATAATTTATCCTTAGCGTGTTTCAACTTTGGACTCCCCATCAACACAGAGAAAACTGAAATAATGTACCAACCAGCTCCTGACAAAAACGTATACTGAGTCAGTCATCAAGATCATTGATGAAAAACAAAGTTGTAAATAGATTCACATACCTCGGTAGTACACTGTCTCAGAATGTAGTCATGGATGATGAGATGGACGTCAGAATGTAGTCATGGATGATGAGATGGACGTCAGAATGTAGTCATGGATGATGAGATGAACGTCAGAATGTAGTCATGGATGATGAGAGGACGTTAGAATCGCCAAGGCCAGCGTCATATTTGGCAGACTACACTCAAACGTCTGACGTCGAAATGGCATCAGCCTCCAGACCAAGCTGAAGGCGTACAGAGCAGTGGTGGTCCCTGTGTTGCTATATGCAAGTGAAACATGGACTGTATACAGGCGGCATGGAAAGAAGCTGAATCATTTTCACACACATTGTGTCAGGAGGGTGATGAATGTCAAATGGCAAAACAGGGTCCCAGACACTGCTGTTCTATAGAGAGCTGGTATCCCTATCATTTATACCATCGTGATGCAATCACAGATTCGCTGGGAGGGTCATGTGGTTGGCATGCCAGACTATCGGTTGTCAAAACTAATCTTCTAATGCGAGGTGCAGAATGGCGTACGCTCCGAAAGGAGGCCAAAAAACCATCGAAACATGGGAAGATGCTGCAAAAGACGGTACAGCCTGGCGTACAGCAGTGTCATGCGAGGCTACTAAAAAGACTGCAGCAGAACAACGGAGAAAGGCCAGAAAAGTTAGTGAAATATCACAGTCTCGCGAAGCGACCGTTTCATGCCATGACTGCCTGCGAGTATGCTTATCTCAAATCAGACATGTCCGCCATCTCCGCGCCCATCCACAACCCGAAAGTACGGTATACTCGACAGGATAGACTGGCTAAAATGAAAAAGGAAAGTTCCTCATCACGCGCTATGGACGAACAAGATACCCAGTGCACGTCTTACAGCCATGTTTGAGGTACCCAGTGCACGTCTTGCAGCCATGTTTGAGGTACCCAGTGCACGTTTTACAGCCAGGATTGAGGTACCCAGTGCACGTCTTACAGCCATGTTTGAGGTACCCAGTGCACGTCTTACAGCCATGTTTGAGGTACCCAGTGCACGTCTTACAACCATGTTTGAGGTATCCAGTGCACGTCTTACAGCGATGTTTGAGGTACCCAGTGCACGTCATACAGCCATGTTTGAGGTACCCAGTGCACGTCATGCAGCCATGTTTGATGTACCCAGTGCACGTCATACAGCCATGGTTGTGGTACCCAGTAAAAGCCATAAAGGTATGTCTGAGGTTCAGTCCCCGTAGTTCAGGCATTTCTGAGATACAAAATCTATGGCACACTGACAAATAGCTGAGGGCTAATAACTATGCCCATATCAAGTATAAGACCACATCGAGTCCGTGCCGCAAAAACACAAAGCCAGCAATGAGCTCACAGTCAATGGTAATCTCCCTGACGAGGGTACAGCCAAGGCAGGGGAGGGGGTACAACCAAGGTAGGAGAGAGAGTACAGCCAAGGTAGGAGAGCGAGTACAGCAAATGTAGGGAAAAGAGTACAGCCAAGGTGGGTGAGAGCGTACTGCCAAGGTAGGTGAAAGAGGTCAGCCAAGGTAGGCGAGAGAGTACAGCCAAGGTAGGGGATAGAGTACAGCCAAGGTAGGAGATAGATTACAGCCAAGGTAGGGGATAGAGTACAGCCAAGGTAGAGTAGAGATTACAGCCAAAGTAGGTGAGAGAGTACAGCCAAGGTTGTTTAGAGAGTACAGCCAAGGTAGTGGAGAGAGTACAGTCAAGGTAGTGGAGAGAGTACAGTCAAGGTAGTGGAGAGAGTACAGTCAAGGTAGTGGAGAGAGTACAGTCAAGGTAGTGGAGAGAGTACAGTCAAGGTAGTGGAGAGAGTACAGCCAAGGTAGTGGAGAGAGTACAGTCAAGGTAGAGAAGAGAGTACAGTCAAGGTAGTGGAGAGAGTACAGTCAAGGTAGTGGAGAGAGTACAGTCAAGGTAGGTGAGAGAGTACAGCCAGTGTAGAGGAGAAAGTACAGCCAAGGTAATTGAGAGAGTACAGCCAAGGTAGGGGAGAGAGTACAGCCAAAATAGGGGAGAGAGTACAGACAAGGTAGGTGAGAGAGTAGAGCTAAGGTAGGTGAGAGAGTACAGCCAAGGTAGGGGAGAGAGTACAACCAAGTTAGGGGAGAGAGTACAGCCAAGGTAGGGGAGAGAGTACAGCCAAGGTAGGGGAGAGAGTACAGTCATGGTAGGGAAGAGAGTACAGCGAAGGTAAGTGAGAGAGAACAGCCAAAGTAGATGAGTGAGTACATCCAAGGTAATTGAGAGAGTACAGCCAAGGTAGGGGAGAGAGTACAGACAAGGTAGGTGAGAGAGTAGAGCTAAGGTAGGGGAGAGTACAGCCAAGGTAGGGGATAGAGCACAGACAAGGTAAGTGAAACTGAGGTAATACAGCTAAGGTAGAGGAGAGAGTACAGCCAAGGTAGGTGAGAGAGTACAGCCAAGGTAGGGGAGAGAGTACAGCCAAGGTAGGGGAGAGAGTAGAGCTAAGGTAGGTGAGAGAGTACAGCCAAGGTAGGGGAGAGAGTACAACCAAGGTAGGGGAGAGAGTACAGCCAAGGTAGGGGAGAGAGTACAGCCAATGTAGGGAAGAGAGCAGAGCCAAGGTAGGGGAGAGAGTACAGCCATGGTAGGTGAGAGAGTAGAGCTAAGGTAGGTGAGAGAGTACAGCCAAGGTAGGGGAGAGAGTACAACCAAGGTAGGGGAGAGAGTACAGCCAAGGTAGGGGAGAGAGTACAGCCAAGGTAGGGGAGAGATTACAGACAAGGTAGGGGAGAGAGTACAGCCAAGGTAGAGTAGAGAGTACAGCCAAGGTAGGGGAGAGAGTACAGCCAATGTAGGGAAGAGAGCAGAGCCAAGGTAGGGGAGAGAGTACAGCCAATGTAGGGAAGAGAGCAGAGCCAAGGTAGGGGAGAGAGTACAACCAAAGCAGATGAAGTTGTCTACTGATGTTAGTCACTCCTCCTTAACTCTATCTGGATGGGTATATCAACTCCCACTGAACGCCCTTTTTAGGGCTCATAAAACAGACCAAGTTACATATCGAAACTAGCATTTGCAGACGATGTGGCCCTGATCACGAAAATAGAAGCACATCTCCAGATCAACTTGCAGGTCTGGGAAAAAGAGTTGAAGAAGAGAGGAATGCACATCAGCAACTCCAAAACAAAAACCATGGTGATCGCCAGAGATGAAAAGAGACATCAGATAACCCTGGGAACACGAGCACTAGAGCAGATCAGCAACTTTAAATATCTAGGAGTGGTAATAGACAGCAGGGGAGGAATCAAAGAGGAGCTAACTGCACGAAGGGCAGCAGCAGGTAGACTGTTCCATGCAATAAACGGAGGATTCATCAGCAAAAGAGAAACAAGCAGGAAAACAAAGATGGGTGTGTACTGCTCGACCTATGTGCTTGTCCTGACATATGGATGTGAGTCATGGGCAATGACTACAGCCCAAGAAAGGCAATTACAAACTTCAGAAATGAGGTACCTAAGAAAGGCGGTTCAAGTGACGAAAAGGGACACGATCCGTAACCAGACAATACGTAGCAGTCTTGAAGTTCAACCCCTGCAGACACGAGTGGAGCAGTCCCAACTACAGTGGTTTGGCCATGTCTGTAGAATGGAGGAAGATCGGATACCAAAGCGATCATGGGAGATCAAAAGTCAAGGACGCAGACCCCGAGGACGTCCCAAAGTACGTTGGGAAGACAACATACGACAGTCCCTAAGTGATAGAGGGCTGGATTGGAAAAAGGCCAGGAAAAAGACGGCGGATAGAGCAATGTGGCGTTCTCTTTGGCAAACCTCTACACCTCACGGTAGAAGAGAAGCTACTAAGTAAATAAAACAGTAAACTGACTCATTATGGGCACTCTAGAGAAACAGCGTCACACGTTTCAGGCTGAAACTTGACTCTCATTTCCTTTTTGTTTAGTGAGAACAAGCAGTAAAATTAACTTGTCTATACAGGTATGCATGCCTCATCTAGTACAGGAAGTCAGGGTACAGTCATCAGCAAACAGTAGATTGGAGATATATATAGGGAGGTAGAATGCAGCTCAATACATGCCTGGGAAAGACATCATCAAGAAAACACGAAGGACATCGACAGAATTGGAGCAGGCTGACCGGGTCAGAGGATTCGGGTTGTATATGGTCAAGATTTGTGATTTTATAGCACTTTAATGGCGCTAGTTATAGCAAAGAGTTCAACCTTGATGACTCTTGCTATACGTACTTGTCAAACCTCGATGACTCTTGTTATACATACTTGTCAAACTTTGATGACTCTTGTTATACGTATTTGTCAAACCTCGATGACTCTTGTTATACATACTTGTCAAACTTTGATCACTCTTGTTATACGTATTTGTCAAACCTCGATGACTCTTGTTATACATACTTGTCAAACTTTGATGACTCTTGTTATACGTAATTGTCAAACCTTGATGACTCTTGTTATACGTACTTGTCAAACTTTGATGACTCTTGTTATATGTGCTTGTCAAACCTCGATTACTCTTGTTATACGTACTTGTCAAACCTTGATGACTCTTGTTATACATACTTGTCAAACTTTGATGACTCTTGTTATATGTGCTTGTCAAACCTTGACGACTCTTGTTATACATACTTGTCAAACCTTGATGACTCTTGTTATACGTACTTTTCAAACCTTGATGACTCTTGTTATACGTACTTGTCAAAACTTGATGACTCTTGCTATACGTACTTGTCAAACCTTGATGACTCTTGTTATACGTACTTGTCAAAACTTGATGACTCTTGATATACGTACTTGTCAAACCTTGATGACTCTTGCTATACGTACTTGTCAAACCTCAATGACTCTTGTTATACATACTTGAAAAACTTTGATGACTCTTGTTATACGTATTTGTCAAACCTCGATGACTCTTGTTATACATACTTGTCAAACTTTGATGACTCTTGTTATACGTATTTGTCAAGCCTCGATGACTCTTGTTATACATACTTGTCAAAATTTGATGACTCTTGTTATACGTAATTGTCAAACCTTGATGACTCTTGTTATACGTACTTGTCAAACTTTGATGACTCTTGTTATATGTGCTTGTCAAACCTCGATGACTCGTGTTATACGTACTTGTCAAACCTTGATGACTCTTGTTATACGTACTTGTCAAACTTTGATGACTCTTGTTATATGTGCTTGTCAAACCTTGACGACTCTTGTTATACATACTTGTCAAACCTTGATGACTCTTGTTATACGTACTTTTCAAACCTTGATGACTCTTGTTATACGTACTTGTCAAAACTTGATGACTCTTGCTATACGTACTTGTCAAACCTTGATGACTCTTGCTATACGTACTTGTCAAACCTTGATGACTCTTGCTATACGTACTTGTCAAACCTCAATGACTCTTGTTATACATACTTGTCAAACTTTGATGACTCTTGTTATACGTATTTGTCAAACCTCGATGACTCTTGTTATACATACTTGTCAAACTTTGATGACTCTTGTTATACGTATTTGTCAAGCCTCGATGACTCTTGTTATACATACTTGTCAAAATTTGATGACTTTTGTCACACGTATTTGTCAAGCCTCGATGACTCTTGTTATACATACTTGTCAAACCTTGATGACTCTTGTTATACAAACTTGTCAAACTTTGATGACTCTTGTTATACATACTTGTCAAACCTTGATGACTCTTGTTATACGTACTTGTCAAACCTCGATGACTTTTGTTATACATACTTGTCAAACCTTGATGACTTTTGTTATACGTACTTGTCAAACCTTGATGACTCTTGTTATACGTACTTGTGAAACCTTGATGACTCTTGTTATACGTACTTGTCAAACCTTGATAACTCTTGTTATACGTACTTGTCAAACCTTGATGACTCTTGTTATACGTACTTGTCCAACCTTGATGACTCTTGTTATACGTACTTGTCAAACCTTGATGACTCTTGTTATATGTACTTGTCAAACCTTGATGACTCTTGTTATACGTACTTGTCAAACCTTGATAACTCTTGTTATACGTACTTGTCAAACCTTGATGACTCTTGTTATACGTACTTGTCCAACCTTGATGACTCTTGTTATACGTACTTGTCCAACCTTGATGACTCTTGTTATACGTACTTGTCAAACCTTGATGACTCTTGTTATATGTACTTGTCAAACCTTGATGACTCTTGTTATATCACGGAGTCAAGCTTTCATTTATCGAGTTATATTCTAGCGTCAGAACATCTCGAGACATGAGCTCTTCTTTCTGTTATCAGCAGTCAAGCAATAATCAGTTTAAGATTATCGCGCATGCGTACACACACAACTCTGTCAGTGACCACTGATCTAAATCATTCTTACAAACTTTTTAAAATTATAGAACATTTCTTACAAACTCTTTACATTGATAGAACAATTGTTACAAACTCTTTACAGTGATAGAACAATTCTTACAAATTCTGTACAGTGGTAGAATATTTCTTACAAACTCTTTACAGTACTAGAACATTTCTTACAAACTCTTTACTGTGATAGAACATTTCTTACAAACTCTTTATAGTGATAGAACAATTCTTACAAACTCTTTACAGTGATAGAACAATTCTTACAAATTCTGTACAGTGGTAGAATATTTCTTACAAACTCTTTACAGTACTAGAACATTTCTTACAAACTCTTTACTGTGATAGAACATTTCTTACAAACTCTTTACTGTGATAGAACATTTCTTAAAAACTCTTTACTGTGATAGAACATTTCTTAAAAACTCTTAACTGTGATAGAACAATTCTTACAAATTCCGTAAAGTTGAACATTCCCTGTCAGAATTATTTAAATTATCCACGACAGGAGACCATCTTTTGGGAGTCCTTCTACTTCTAATGTTTGTAAATCAAACATGTGTTCTGACATGGAGAAAATCCAAGCGTGTCAAAGATAGAAGAGATGTCTCGCGCTGCTTGTAACGCGGTAGGACCAGGGAACACTTGCAGAACAAATTGATGGTTTCAGACCGAAAAGGCATGCGCCAACATAATTACGCACACAAGAGAAAGTCTATCAGCCAGGACTTTATCGATACGAGAGGGGAATCGATACTTTACCGAGATCTCGTATCGTCACCTCTACTAGATAGATATGGGGGGGGGGGGGGGGGGGGGGAGGGAAGGGGGGGTGGGTCAAAGCTGGTGGAATGTTCGAGGAAAACTGGCACTATAGATGCCTACCTGGCAAAGAAATGACATGTATGTTAATTATATGCATTGTTGTCGACAGTTATGTCTAAATATGTCTACATGGCAGTACAATGTCACATAGCAGAAGAATGTCACATGACAGAAAAATGTGACATTACAAAACAATGTCACATTACAGAACAATGTCACATGACAGAACAATGTCACATGACAGGACACTATCAAATGACATATCAATGTCACATGGCAGAACAATGTCACATGGCAGATCAATGTCACCTGACAGAACAATGTCACATGGCAGAACAATGTCACATGGTAGATCAATGTCACATGACAGAATAATGTCACATGGCAGATTATGTCACATGACAGAATAATGTCACATGACATTCGTGTATTGCTTGCTAAAGAATGTAGTATATGTTCGTTCTGTAGGTCCTCTCAACGTGGAAGCCCCATTTCATAACAAGTGGATGTTGTATCTGTTAACTATAGTTTTACCTCGACACAAACACTTGACATTTGTTAGCTATAGTTTTACCTCAACACGCACACTTGACATCTGCTAGCTATAGTTTTACCTCAACACGAACACTTGACATCTGCTAGCTATAGTTTTACCTCAACACGAACACTTGACATCTGTTAGCTATAGTTTTACCTCGACACAAACACATCAGACAAGTATCATCCCGCCATTCCGCCCAATCACAAGTATAATCCCGCCATCTCCCCCCCCCCAGACAAGTAAAATCCTCCCATCTCCCACCCCCCCTCCCTTTCTAAAAAGTATAATCCCGATATACCCCCCCCAGACAAGTATAATCCTGCTATCTCGTCCCCCAAACAAGTATAATCCCGCCACTTCCCCACCCAAATAAGTATAATCCCGCCATCCCCCCCCCAGATATGTATAATCCTGCCATCTCTCCCACCCCCCAAACAAGTATAATCCCGCCATCCCCCACCCCAAAACAAGTATAATCCCACCTTCTCACCCAGAAATGTATAATCCTGCCATCTCCCCCACCCCAAACAAGTATAATCCCGCCATCCCTCCCCAAACAAGTATAATCCCGCCAACCCCCCCCCCCCAACAAGTATAATCCCACCACCCTTCCCCTCCCCCCTAGGCAAGTATAATCCTGCCATCTCCCCTCCCTCGAGACAAGTATAATCCTGCCATCTCCCCTGCCTCCAGACAAGTATAATCCCCCCAGACAAGTACAATCCAGTCATCCCCCCCCTCCCCAAGACAAGTATAAACCTGTCACCCCCCCCCCCCCCACACACAAGTATAATCTTGTTATCCTCCCAAAGATAAGCATAATCCTGGGACCCCCCCCCCCCCCCGCCCCCCCTCAGACAAGTATAATCCCGCCATCCCCACCAGACAAGTATAATCCTGCCATCTCCTCCCCCCCAGACAAGTATAGTCCTGCCATCTCTCCCTCCCCCCTCCCCAGACAAGTATATTCCCGCCATCTCCCCTTCTCCCCAGACAAGTATAATCCCGCCATCTCCCCCCCTCCCCAGACAATTATAATCCCTGATCTCCCTCCCTCCCCAGACAAGTATAATCCCGCCATCTCTCCATCGCCCTCCCCAGACAAGTATAATCCCGCCGATTCCCCCTCTCCCCCCAGACAAGTATAATCCCGCCATCTCCCCCTCTCCCCCCCCCAGACAAGTATAATCCCGCCATCTCCCCACCCTCCCCGAGAAGTATAATCTCACCATCTCTCCATCTCCCTCCCAGACGAGTTTAATCCTGCCATCTCTCCCTGTCCCCCCTCCCCAGCACCAGACAAGTATAATCCCGCCATTTCCCCCTCTCCCCCCCAGACAATAATAATCCCGCCATCTCCCCCTCCACCCCCCCAGACAAGTATAATCCCGCCATCTCCCCACCCTCCCCGACAAGTATAATCCCGCCATTTTCCCCTCTCCCCCCAGACAAGTATAATCCCGCCATCTCCCCCCTACCCTCCCCGACAAGTATAATCCCGCCATCTCCCCCCCCACCCTCCCCGACAAGTATAATCCCGCCATCTCCCCCCCTTCCCCACCCCTCCCCGACAAGTATAATCCCGCCATCTCTCCATCTCCCTCCCAGACATGTATAATCCTGCCATCTCTCCCTCTCCTCCCCCCCCCCTCCCCAGACAAGTATAATCCCGCCATTTCCCCCTCTCCCCCCAGACAAGTATAATCCTGCCATATCCCCCCCCCCCCAGACAAGTATAATCCCGCCATCTCCCCACCCTCCCCGACAAGTATAATCCCGCCATTTCCCCCTCTCCCCCCAGACAAGTATAATCCCGCCATCTCCCCCCCCCCCCACCCTCCCCGACAAGTATAACCCCGCCATCTCCCCACCCTCCCCGACAAGTATAATCCCGCCATCTCCCCTCCCCCCCACCCTTCCCGACAAGTATAATCCCGCCATCTCCCCCCACCCTCCCAGACAAGTATGATCCCGCCATCTCCCCACCCTACCCGACAAGTATCATCGGTTCCCGTTTCTCATGGTGTATTATAACGATAATTGAGCACCATCTGAGAGTAGTACTGAAAATGCTTGAGTTAGTTGGCTAGAGAGGAAGTGGCTGGGTGGGCCAGCTCCCAGGAGAAACTCATCAAATGGATACAATGGGTACAGTAAACCTGCTATTTGTGTTAGTGCCTCTAATAGAGAGGATATGATTGGTAAACAGAAAAAGAGGCCAGATTTGAGCATACAACTAATAACAGATATATAAGGACCAGGAGATGGACATTAATAGTATGTGGGACCAAGCTAAAGAGACGAGGAATACAACATGTGGAGAAACTAAAGGATTCAAGAAAACCCAACACAAAGAATGGACTACAATAGGGAATATTACATAAAATTGAAGAAAGGAAATGGAATATACTCAACTATTGCCGAACCCGATCCACCAAAGCAGAAGCACAGAGTAAGTATACTGTTACAAAGAGGTTAAAACATGAATAAAGAAAAATAAAGGGGAACATATTTATAAGTTGTCACAGAAGCCAGACGAGGTAGCAGAGAGAGGAAATATGAGAGATCTCTACTCATTAACAAAGAAAATGGTAAATAGATATATACAGACAGACAAACCAATCAAAGATACAGAAGGCAGGATATTTACATCGTAGAGGATTAACACACGATGATGGGTTGAGTATTTCAAAGACACTTCAAACAGACCTCCACCACAAGAAACACCAAACATCCTACCAGCAGAGGTGACCCTGAACTTGACGGCAACCTACCAAGTAGGATAGTCATCCAAAGGGCCTCATCCAAACTCAAGAAAGGGAAAGCAGCAGGACCAGATGGGATAGCAGCAGAAGCCATAATGGCAGATATAGATAAGGCAACTGATACAAGGATTGTTCAAGGAGATATGGGAAGAGGGGAGAGTGGCAACAGAATGGGAAAAGGAGAGAGTGCCAACAGAATGGAAAGAGGACAGAGTGCCAACAGAATATGAAGAGGGTAGAGTGCCAACAGAATGGGAAGAGGAGAGAGTGCCAACAGAATGGAAAGAGGAGAGAGTGCCAACAGAATGGAAAGAGGAGAGAGTGCCAACAGAATGGAAAGAAGAGAGAGTGCCAACAGAATGGAAAGAAGAGAGAGTGCCAACAGAATGGAAAGAAGAGAGAGTGCCAACAGAATGGGAAGAAGAGAGAGTGCCAACAGAATGGAAAGAAGAGAGAGTGCCAACGGAATGGAAAGAAGAGAGAGTGCCAACAGAATGGAAAGAGGAGAGAGTGCCAACAGAATGGGAAGAAGAGAGAGTGCCAACAGAATGGAAAGAAGAGAGAGTGCCAACAGAAAGGAAAGAAGAGAGAGTGCCAACAGAATGGAAAGAAGAGAGAGTGCCAACAGAATGGGAAGAGGAGAGAGTGCCAACAGAATGGAAAGAAGAGAGAGTGCCAACAGAATGGGAAGAGGAGAGAGTGCCAACAGAATGGAAAGAAGAGAGAGTGCCAACAGAATGGAAAGAAGAGAGAGTGCCAACATAATGGGAAGAGGAGAGAGTGCCAACAGAATGGAAAGAAGAGAGAGTGCCAACAGAATGGGAAGAGGAGAGAGTGCCAACAGAATGGAAAGAAGAGAGAGTGCCAACAGAATGGGAAGAGGAGAGAGTGCCAACAGAATGGGAAGAGGAGAGAGTGCCAACAGAATGGAAAGAAGAGAGAGTGCCAACAGAATGGGAAGAGGAGAGAGTGCCAACAGAATGGAAAGAGGAGAGAGTGCCAACAGAATGGGAAGAAGGAGATCTTATTGAACTGCTTAAGAAGGGAGACCTGGCAGATTGTAGCAATTATAGGGGGATCACATTGCTGCCGGTGCCAGGCAAGATATTCAACAGAGTCATCTTGGACAGATTAAAAACTGAAGTAGACAAAAAGCTCAGAGAGGAACAGGCGGGATTTCACCAGGGAAGATCATGCACAGATCATATAGCTACACTACCACAGAGCAGATCATGCACAGATCATTTAGCTACACTACCACAGAGCAGATCATGCACAGATCATATAGCTACACTACCACAGAGCAGATCATGCACAGATCATATAGCTATACTACCGCAGAGCAGATCATGCACATACCATATAGCTACACTACCACAGAGCAGATCATGCACAGATCATATAGCTACACTACCACAGAGCAGATTATGCACAGATCATATAGCTACACGGGGACGGCGTGGCCTAGTGGTTAAGTGACACGGCTCACAACCAGAAGGTGCTGGGTTCGATCCCCATCACAGCACCGGCCGTTACCCCGGGGAAGCAAACCCTTAGAAAATGCAGGAGGAAGCAGACCCTTACATAAAATGCATGCTGAAGTCGGATGCACTGGGCCGACAGGCGCAACATAAAAACGCAGTGCAACGCACACCGCCTTGGGGATTAGAGAAATAAGGCGAACGCAAAAAAAAAAAAAAAAAAAAAAAAAATATATAGCTACACTACCACAGAGCAGATCATACACAGATCATATAGCTACGCTACACATCATTGTAGAACAAAGCATTGAATGAAAATTATTCCAATGCGCAAATTGTTTGACTGTGTGGATGGAAGTACAGTATGGCAACTGTTGAACCACTATTGGATACCAGAGAACTACACAACCCTCATCCATAATATGTACACAGACTTATCAGAGTGGTGCATGAAGGAGTACTGACTGACAGCTTCGGGGTGCAAACAGGGATAAGATAAAGATGTCTGCTCTCACCTTTCCTGTCCTTGCTGGCTATAAGACAGGGATGTCTGCTCTCACCTTTCCTGTCCTTGCTGGCTGGCTATAAGACAGGGATGTCTGCTCTCACCTTTCCTGTCCTTGCTGGCTGGCTATAAGACAGGGATGTCTGCTCTCACCTTTCCTGTCCTTGCTGGCTATAAGACAGGGATGTCTGCTCTCACCTTTCCTGTCCTTGCTGGCTGGCTATAAGACAGGGATGTCTGCTCTCACCTTTCCTGTCCTTGCTGGCTGGCTATAAGACAGGGATGTCTGCTCTCACCTTTCCTGTCCTTGCTGGCTGGCTATAAGACAGGGATGTCTGCTCTCACCTTTCCTGTCCTTGCTGGCTGGCTATAAGACAGGGATGTCTGCTCTCACCTTTCCTGTCCTTGCTGGCTGGCTATAAGACAGGGATGTCTGCTCTCACCTTTCCTGTCCTTGCTGGCTGGCTATAAGACAGGGATATCTGCTCTCACCTTTCCTGTCCTTGCTGGCTATAAGACAGGGATGTCTGCTCTCACCTTTCCTGTCCTCGCTGGCTATAAGACAGGGATGTCTGCTCTCATCTTTCCTGTCCTTACTGGCTATAGATTGGATAATGAAGACATCAATTGAAGGAAAAAGAACTGGTATTCAGTGGATACTGTTTTCACAATTGAAGGACCTGGACTACACAGATGATCTGGTACTTTTGTCATACAGTCATAGCCAAATGCAAGAGAAACTTGATAGGGTGAGAGAACAATCAGCCAAACTGGGACTGAATATCAACATGAAGAAAACCAAGCTCCTTAAACTCAACACTAACAGCAAAGAACCGATCATGCTGAATGGAGAGCATGTTAGGGGAAGTGGATACCTTGACCCATTTTGGCAGACAGTAGACACATCAGGAGGTACAGAAGTAAGAATCAGAATTGGAAAGGCACGAGGGGCATCCCTGACACTAAACAACATATGGAGATCCATACAAATTAAGATTCACACTAGAGCTAAGAATATTCAACGCAAGTGTCAAGTCGGCGTTGGTGTATGGAGCGGAGACAAGTGTCAAGTCAGCGTTGGTGTATGGAGCGGAGACAAGTGTCAAGTCGGCGTTGGTGTATGGAGCGGAGACAAGTGTCAAGTCAGCGTTGGTGTACGGAGCGGAGACAAGTGTCAAGTCGGCGTTGGTGTATGGAGCGGAGACAAGTGTCAAGTCAGCGTTGGTGTATGGAGCGGAGACATGGAGAACGACCAACATCCTACAACAAAGACTCCAGTCCTTCGTTAACAGAGGCCTACCTTCACTGAGGTGATAGCTTCACCTACCTAGGCTGTACCTTCACTGTGATAGCTTCACCTACCTAGGCTGTACCTTCACTGTGATAGCTTTACCTACCTAGGCTGTACCTTCACTGTGGTATCTCCACCTTCCTAAGCTGTACCTTCACTGTGATAGCTTCACCTACCTAGACTGTACCTTCACTGTGATAGCTTCACCTACCTAGGCTGTACCATCACTGTGATAGATTCACCTACCTAGGCTGTACCCTCACTGTGATAGCTTCACCTACCTAGGCTGTACCCTCACTGTGATAGCTTCACCTACCTAGGCTGTACCATCACTGTGATAGCTTCACCTACCTAGACAGTACCCTCACTGTGATATCCTAACCTACCTAGACAGTACCCTCACTGAGGTGATAGCTTCACCTACCTAGACAGTACCCACACTGGAGTGATAGCTTCACCTACCTAGACAGTACCGACACTGGAGTGATAGCTTCACCTACCTAGACAGTACCCACACTGGAGTGATAGCTTCACCTACCTAGACAGTACCCTCACTGAAGTGATAGCCCAACCTACCTAGACAGTACCCTCACTGGAGTGATAGCCTAACCTACCTAGACAGTACCCTCACTAATTAGAAAATAATCGATTTTGAGATAAATAGAAGGCTAGCAATGGTCAGCCCTCCGTTTTAGAGGCTTCAAGCAAACGACTGGTGCCGACAGTGCATCAGTGTGACCATCAAGTAGCAATATTTTGTTCTATAGTATTAATCACTCTGCTGCGCGGCTGCGAAACATGGACAGTGTACAGCTAACATGTTTCCACTTGAGCTGTCTATGACGATTACTTAGGATTGTGTGGCAGGATAAGGGTCCTAACTCTCAGGATCAGGTGACATGACAAGAGGCCTAACTCTCAGGATCAGGTGACATGACAAGAGGCCTAACTCTCAGGATCAGGTGACATGACAAGAGGCCTAACTCTCAGGATCAGGTGACAGGACAAGAGGCCTAACTGAAATTATTAGAAAGTTTAACATGTTCAGCAAAAAACCGATACGATGGATGGACCATGTTCAAGTGCCTGCTGAATGCACACGCAAGCAACTGTTATACGTTGAGCTTAGAGCAGATATACCCTCGTTGTATGGAAGAACGAGCCGCGCTCCATCGGAGGGCACTAGTCTTGTACCAAGATGGAACACAATAAATGTACAAAAATAATTACTCACATGAATGTGACAAAATTAAACAAAAGCCACATGAATGAATCTGAAGCAACACTGGATCAAGTATTAACACAGAAACAAGTTCAGGCAAACATCCAATACATCATTGTTAGGAAACCGACATAAGGAAATTGGCCAATTATTGGTTTAATTAAATTAACATAGTCCAAATTTATGACTGACATTCACAAGAAGCCTCACAAACCATAGATCTCTCTTCCTATCGACAATTTTGCTTATAGACACAACAGGATGCACACCAGTTATCACCCACTACAGCGTTCAATTGATTTCTTCTTGCCCAAGTATCAGATGATACAGAAGTAATCGTTCGAGACGGCTTGACAAAATTGTGCAGAAATTCAACTTTCGTTTACATCAGGTATCGCTCTCTTCCCACGACTCGCATGCGGCCCGCAAAACCGCTTTCCTTGGCCCAAGACATGACTGCCATTTTATCTCATGATAAGTGATAATCAAAGCACGATAAGACTATCATGTTCTTTGTACCATGTTAGAAGTCGTCTACAGTTTTTCAAAACAGAAACCTGGTCTAACGAGCTGGACAGAGATATCGATTAAGTGTGTTAACTTAGTAAACAAAACAAAGAATTTAGAGACAAGTTTAATACAAACAAATAACAATGTTTTGGGCATTGCATAAGCATGGAGACAAGATGTGAGACGATTTTGTAAGTCTGCCCGTCCAGATGATATTCCAAAATCTTACCATTCAGCTGGTATCACAAAGTCTGACTGTCGAGCTGATACCTCAAAGACTAGCCGTCTAGCTGATATCCCCAACGTCTGGCCATCTAGCTGATATCCCAACGTCTGACCGTCCAGCTGATATCCTAACGTCTGACCATCCAGCTGATATCCCAACGTTTGACCGTCCAGCTGATATCCCAACGTTTGACCGTCCAGCTGATATCCCAACGTTTGACCGTCCAGTTAATATCCCAACGTTTGACAGTCCAGCTGATATCTCAACGTTTGACTGTCCAGCTGATATCCAAACGTTTGACCGTCCAGCTGATATCCCAACGTTTGACCGTCCAGCTGATATCCCAACTTCTGACCGTCCAGCTGGTATCCCAACGTTTGACCGTCCAGCTGATATCCCAACGTCTGACCATCCAGCTGGTATCCCAATGTTTGACCGTCTAGCTGATATCCAAACGTCTGACCGTCCAGCTGGTATCTCAAATTGGAAACCTATTTCCACATTCGTTCTTGTTCGAACCTACGCAGAGATTGACGTCATTCATATTGTTTCTATCTCTGCTTTCCTTTGTTAACATTTGATAACTGTGTAGCAGATCCCACTGTTTGCCCTAGGGTTATTCTAACTTAAACGTTACCACACCCATCCACATCAATCATGACCACACACAGCAAGTAATATAGCACACACGAGATGGCATATCTATTGTATAATACTCATAGCAGAAAAATTAGTAGTGAAATTACAAACACAATACAATACAAATCATCTTAGCTAAATATTCCTATATTATATATATGTTAATATAAATATTAACTAAAGCGGAAATTTTAAGCATTAACTATTGATGGAATTCCCAACTATCAAAACCAAGTTCTATTACCGTACACACATCACACACACACCTAGATCTCACCTAGTAGACCTACAGACTCTCTTATCTCGTCAGGACGTACCTCGTTCACAAGGTGTCCTGCACACAACACACGTTCAGATTACCTCTAGATATAAAAATGCACAACACACACCTATTTGAGTGGCTGGCCCCGACTCAATGGCGTATGCTGTTTGAGTGATCCTGTTCTATCTCTAACATTCGTACAACAGTCTATCAATCGCTCTTCTACTAAGTCGGTGAGCCAAACAGACTCATATCTACATTCACTCGTCACCTCTCCATGGCCAGCATACTTGAGCTAAACTTTATCTCGTGTTATATACTCTCAAGCAGTATCAGAGCTGACCAATGGATCTCAGGGGAATGGCTCTATTCAGTCGTTATTGGAACGAATTACTCTGAACATCTGTCACTCATCTATCGCAGCAAGTTCCGCTGTCCTCCCGTCTGTCACTCACCCCCCCCCCCCCTTCCCTTCCAAATCGGAACGCCAGTGGTCAGTTCCTACATGTACATTCTTTCCCCAACTCTGATTTCCTTTGTTGAGACGGTGATTGACCTTTGCGTAGTGACCAGACAGAAAGTGACCTTGGCACGCATTCAGGTACCTTTGTTCTCAGCAACCACATCCCCCCTGCCCTAAACTCTCATGCTCGGGGAGGAACTGTTACAACTAAAATCCATATATAGGAATGTTAACATTTGATAACTGAAATCCAAATAGGAATGTCAACACTTGATAACTGAAATCCATATAGGAATGTCAACACTTGATAACTGAAATCCATATAGGAATGTCAACACTTGATAACTGAAATCCATATAGGAATGTCAACACTTGATAACTGAAATCCATATAGGAATGTCAACACTTGATAACTGAAATCCAAATAGGAATGTTAACACTTGATAACTGAAATTCGTATAGGAATGTCAACATTTGATAACTGAAATCCTAATAGGAATATCAACACTTGATAACTGAAATCCATATATGAATGTTAACATTTAATAACTGAAATCGAAATGGGTATGTCAACAATTGATCAACTGACGTGTACATGTTGAAGACAATTGCTCCACGGGCATCAGGAAACCACAACCTGTGGTAGGTAGCCTGGCTAGTACTCTTCTTTACTGCCTTTTCCTTCACTATGTCAGTTACCAATTTATATTTGAATGAACTGGACCTTTACGTGAGTTGAATCCTAGAACGTTTTGCATGGAAAGCTAGTGCTCTACCAATGTTCTACCACACGGCCAGGTTTTAGTTATAAAGTTCGTACCAAGTCCTTGCCGAACGACGCTTCTGAAAGTTTGTCAACTGATTTGGCTGTTTTAAGTTTCTTGGTTGGTGTGCAGTACCGTGAGTAGCCATTACTATCCATACGTAGAGAAGCGATCTCTCTAAGAAAACTCACTGTCTGCCAAATTGGACACGTCGGAATTCGCAGTCGGTGCGTTGGAATTGTGAAACCTAGTTTCGGCGACAGACCACGCGTGACATCCAAGTTTTAGTTACTAACCGGAAATAGTTTTTACGGCTCGTAGAGTTTTATAACAACATATTAGGTTTGAAGAGGTCATGACTAGTTTTATAAAGATAGATTAAGTCTGAAGAGGTCATGACTAGTTTTATAAAGATAGATTAAGTCTGAAGAGGTCATGACTAGTTTTAAAAAGATAGATTAAGTCTGAAGAGGTCATGACTAGTTTTAAAAAGATAGATTAAGTCTGAAGAGGTCATGACTAGTTTTAAAAAGATAGATTCAGTCTGAAGAGGTCATGACTAGTTTTAAAAAGATAGATTAAGTCTGAAGGGGTCATGACTAGTTTTAAAAAGATAGATTAAGTCTGAAGAGGGCATGTCTAGTTTTATAAAGATAGATTAAGTCTGTAGGAGTCATGACTAGTTTTATAAAGATAGATTAAGTCTGAAGGAGTCATGACTAGTTTTATAAAGATAGATTAAGTCTGAAGGAGTCATGACTAGTTTCAAAAAGATACATTAAGTCTGAAGAGGGCATGTCTAGTTTTATAAAGATAGATTAAGTCTGAAGACCTCATTCAAAATGAGGATGAGCAGACTTACTTACTTAGTCGCTCCTCTTCTACCGCGAGGTGTAGAGGTTTGCCAAAGAGAACGCCACACTGCTCTATCCGCCGTCTTTTTCCTGACCTCTTTCCAATCCAGTCGTATGTTGTCTTCCCAACGTACTTTGGGACGTCTTGGAGGTCTGGTTCCTTGACTGTTTACCTCCATGACCGCTTTGGTATCCGATCTTCTTCCATTCTACAGACATGGCCAAACCACTGTAGTTGGGACTGCTCCACTCGTGTCTGCAGGGGTTGAACTTCAAGATTGCTACGTATTGTCTGGTTACGGATCTTGTCCCTTCCGTCACCTGAACCGCCTTTCTTAGATTCCTCATTTCTGAAGTTTGTAATTACCTTTCTTGGGCTGTGGTCATTGTCCATGACTCACATCCATATGTCAGGACAGGCACATAGGTTGAGCGGTATACATCCATCTTTGTTTTCCTGCTTATTTCTCTTTTCCTGAGGAATTCTTTGTTCATTGCATTCTAAAGTGTACCTGCTGCTGCCCTTCGTGCAGTTAACTCCTCTTTGATTCCTCCCCTGCTGTCTATTACCACTCTTAGATATTTAAAGTTGCTGACCTGCTCCAGTGCTCGTGTTCCAAAGGTTGTCTGATGTCTCTTCTCATCTCTGGCGATCACCATGGTTTTTGTTTTGATGTGCATTCCTCTCTTCTTCAACTCTTCTTCCCAGACCTGCAAGCTGATCTGGAGATGTGCTTCGGATTTCGTGATCAGGGCCACGTCATCTGCGAACTCTAGTTCCGATATGTAACTTGGTCTTATCTTCCAGTACCCTACTTCATATTTTTGTTTGTCCGTTCCTTGCAGGCTTTGATGACTTCATCCATGAGTAGTATGAAAAGGTACGGTGATAGAATGTCCGCCTGTCTTACCCCGCTAGTGGTCTTGAACTCTCCTGACTTTTTATTTGATGTCCGCAAATAATTTTTGCATGTTTTATATAAACTCTGTATGGCAGAGATCAGGGGTCCTGGGATGTTCTTCCTTGTCAGGCGCTCCTAGAGTTTGTTCCAAGGGACTTTATCAAATGCTTTCTCCAAATTCAAAATGCAGAGATGGATCTCTTTATCATGTTCAAGAGCCTTTTCACTTAGCTGTCTGGGTGTAAAGATAAGGTCTTCAGTACTTCTGTTTGCCCAAAACCAACATTGAGTTTCGTCCATATTTGGCTCTGCTAGACCTCTTAATCGCCATTCTAGAATCCTAGAGTAGACTTTCCCGGGGACACTGAGAAGGGAAATACCTCTGTGATTTTCACATTATCGATTATCACCCTTTTTACATATTGGTATTATTATTGCAACCTCCCAGTCTCTTGGTGTCTTCTTGTGGCGCCAAGCTGCCTTGAGAATCTTCATGAATAGCATCTCTCCTGTCACTCCCATGTATTTAACCATTTCTGATGTTATACCATCATGTCCTGCTGCTTTGCCAATCTTAATTTTCTCCAATGCTGCCTTTAGTTCTTCCATTGCGATATTATCATTTCCCTCCATGGCTCCCTCTTCTTGAATTGGGACTGTTACTTCCAGAGCTTGGTTTTTCTCCACTCCAAGGAGATCTGATAAATATTCTTTCCATCTGCTGATTACCTCTTCTGGTCTGGGCTGTCAACAGCGCATCTTGTTTATCTTTTACAAATTTCAAGGATGATTCTTTTTCCTTCCTCATGTTCTTTAAGGTCCTGTAGAAGTTTCTGGTTTTCTCCAGCATTATTTTCCAGTTTCTCTCCAAATTCTTCTCAGAATTTATGTTTGGCCTTGAGCACAGTCTTCTTTGCTTCTATTCTAAAATTTACATATTCTTTATATTTCTTTGTTTGTTCTTCTGTATTCCTAGCCCTTAAGTACTCATTCCATGCCCTTTTCTTTTCTCGTATTATTCTTTTCACTTCTTCTGTCCACCATGGTGTACTCTTTCTCATCCATCCTTCTTTGGTTTGACCGCATGCCTCTACTGCACCCTCTTTGGGGATGTCTTTGAATTTTACTCAAAGCATTTCCATATCTTCTACAGATTCCTCTATCCTTTCTATTGCTGTTGTTATGAGCCCTTGGTATCTCCTCTTAAGATCTGGTTCTCTTTGTTTATAAGGCTTAATTTTATTTTCTCGCTGTGTGTTATGTTTCATGCTTGCTGATGGGTGTTGCCTGGCTGGATAGTGTTTTTCAATTTCTCTCTTTATTTTAACTAGGTAGTGGTCGCTTCCTATCTCTGGTCCTCTGAACACTCTAGCATCCTTTACATACTTGAAATCAGTTTTTCTCACTATTGCATAGTCAATTATGGATCTTTCACTTCTTGCCGGCTCGCATCTCGTGTAGGCATGGATGCGCTTGTGTGGAAACCTTGTATTTGTAATAACAAGGTTTTGTTCTCTGCAGAATCTTAGCAGTCGTTTTCCATTGTCATTGAAGACATCTTTTCCATACCTACCGATCACTCCATCCCATCTAGAATAGTCGTTTCCAACTCTTGCGTTGAAGTCTCCAAGGAGAAGTATTTCATTATGGCAATCGTCAATGGTCCTTTGAAGGAGCTCATAAAATTCATCTTTTATGTCAGTGCTCTCTTCTTCGTTTGGTGCATACACAGTGACGATATCCATTTGACTATCCTCCTCTTGTAGACTTATGTCGTTATTAAATGAACTTCTATCCTTTAATATTTGCTTTGCTGTTATCATTCACTATACAACCAACCCCTGCTCTGGCTCGTTAACTCAAGGGAACTACGCTGTAGTATAATATGTTGCCGTCATGGTCTAGACCTCCGCTGTAGTATAACATGCTGCCGTCATGGTCTAGACTTCCGCTGTAGTATAACATGTTGCCGTCATGTTCAGACCTCCGCTGTAGTATAACATGTTGCCGTCATGTCCAGACCTCTGCTGTAGTTTAACATGTTACCGTCATGTTCCAGACCTCCACTGTAGTATAACATGTTACCGTCATAGTCCAGACCTCCGATGTAGTCTAACATGTTGCCGTCATGGTCTAGACCTCCGCTGTAGTATAACATGTTGCCGTCATGTTCAGACCTCCGCTGTAGTATAACATGTTGCCGTCATGTCCAGACCTCTGCTGTAGTTTAACATGTTACCGTCATGTTCCAGACCTCCACTGTAGTATAACATGTTACCGTCATAGTCCAGACCTCCGATGTAGTCTAACATGTTGCCGTCATGGTCTAGACCTCCGCTGTAGTATAACATGTTGCCGTCATGTTCCAGACCTCAGTTGTAGTATAACATGTTGCCGTCATGTTAAGACCTCTGCTGTAGTATAACATGTTGCCGTCATGTTCCAGACCTCTGCTGTAGTATAACAAGTTGCAGTCATGTTCCAGACCTCCGCTGTAGTATAACATGTTGCCGTCATGTTCCAGACCTCCGCTGTAGTATAACATGCTGCCGTCATGTTCCAGACCTCAGCTGTAGTATAACATGTTGCCGTCATGTTTCAGACCTCAGCTGTAGTATAACATGTTGCCGTCATGTTCCAGACCTCCACTGCAGTAAAACATGTTGCCGTCATGTTCCAGACCTCCGCTGTAGTATAACATGTTGCCGTCATGGTCCAGACCTCCGCTGTAGTATAACATGTTGCCGTCATGGTCCAGACCTCCGCTGTAGTATAACATGTTGCCGTCATGGTCCAGACCTCCGCTGTAGTATAACATGTTGCGGTTATGGTCCAGACCTCCGCTGTAGTATAACATGTTGCGGTCATGGTCCAGACCTCCGCTGTAGTATAACATGTTGCCGTCTTGGTCTAGACCTCCGCTGTAGTATAACATGTTGCCGTCATGTCCAGACCTCTGCTGTAGTATAACATGTTGCCGTCATGTCCAGAACGCCCTGTCCCTTTTACTTTGTTTCTGTAAGTGCCAGGACTGTCAATTTTGCTCTCTTCCTCTATTAGTTCATGTTCTTTTCTGTTCCCACTTCTTACATTCCATGTTCCGTAAATCGTGATCCTTATTTCCCGCCTGTCCGTCTCCATTGAGATCAGTCCAGTTTTCTCTATGTTTTGACTTGTAATCGTTTGGTAAGATAAACAGGTAATTGGCCTGTTGTGTCTTTGCATGGTGGAGGGGCTGCCTGCCAAGAGCTTCCATGCCTGCAGATCAATTTTTGTCCACGGCTGCTTATTTATTCGCAGCTAACCTCCAAATTAGAAATCCTTTCAGCAATTCGGAACCCTGCTGACGCGCCTGGTAGGAGGTAGGATCCTCCCCCAGGTCATTTCACTTAACTTAATTTACTCTTATTTATGTAATATTTTTATTAAAGTATATATTTAATTGATTCATTTCTGACTCAGCTTCAAGTGTATTGAGCCCATACTGCGACAGATGCAAACGTCTGCGCTATTGCTCACACCTTCAACAATGTGGTTATTGCAGCCACGGTATGTGGCTGCTTGGTGTGGAACCTAGGGAAAGCTGATGCTGATAAGACTCCGCGCTGCCCAACGAGCGATGGGGCGAAGAACATTGAAGATCTCCATTCGAGACCAAATCCGCAACTCAGAGATCAGACGTCGAACTTTCTTTTCTGAAGTCTTAGATGTCGCACTGTTACGGAAATTCAGATGGACCGTCCACGTGGTGCGCATACCTGATAACAGATGGGCCGGCAACGGGGTGCGCATACCGGATAACAGATGGGCCGGCAACGGGGTGCGCATACCGGATAACAGATGGACTGGCCACGGGGTGCGCATACCGGATAACAGATGGACTGGCCACGGGGTGCGCATACCGGATAACAGATGGGCACGGAAAGTGACTTCGTGGTAGCCACACAAAATTAGCCGCCCTCGCGACCGAGGGAGATATGGAGAGAGACATAATGCATTGCCCACTGTGTGATCCTTTGTGTGATGGTTTGTGTGATGGTTTGTGTGATCGTCCGTGTGAACCTCTGTGTGATCCTCTGTGTGATCGTCTGTGTGATCGTCTGTGTGATCATCTGTGTGATCCTCTGTGTGATCGTCTGTGTGATCGTCTGAGTGATCCTCTGTGTGAACCTCTGTGTGATCGTCTGTGTGAGCCCCTGTGTGATCGTCTGTGTGATCGTCTGTGTGATCCTCTGTGTGAACCTCTGTGTGATCGTCTGTGTGATCGTCTGTGTGATCCTCTGTGTGATCCTTTGTGTGATGGTTTGTGTGATCGTCTGTGTGATCCTCTGTGTGATGGTTTGTGTGATCGTCTGTGTGATCTTCTGTGTGATGGTTTGTGTGATCGTCTGTGTGATCCTCTGTGTGATGATTTGTGTAATCGTCTGTGTGATCCTCTGTGTGATCCTCTGTGTGATGGTTTGTGTGGTCGTCTGTATGATCCTCTGTGTGATGGTTTGTGTGATCCTCTGTGTGATGGTATGTGTGATCGTCTGTGTGATCCTCTTTGGGATGGTTTGTGTGATCGTCTGTGTGATCCTCTGTGTGATCCTCTGTATGGTGGTTTGTGTGATCGTCTGTATGATATTCTGTGTGATGGTTTGTGTGATCGTCTGTGCGATCCTCTGTATGATTACTGCAGGGTAAGCTTAGCTTACTAATCTCAACATTTACAACTTAAATATAAACAACAACACGACTTCAACACAGTCAAACACAGTCAAACACAGTCAAATACAATTAAACATAGTCAAACACAGTTAAACACAGTCAAACACAGTCAAACACAGTCAAATACAATCAAACATAGTCAAACACAGTTAAACACAGTCAAATACAATCAAACATAGTCAAACACAGTTAAACACAGTCAAACACAGTCAAATACAATCAAACATAGTCAAACACAGTTAAACACAGTCAAACACAGTCAAACACAGTCACTATCGTTAACCATTAAGACAAAATAACATCATTTATGTAACCAGCATATTTGTAGAACAAATGAGTCAGACGAGAATAACTGGAACACTAAATAATATTATACACTAAACTAACACAGGGGATCCCCGCAAGTGCGTTTGATGTTACCTCTGTCAACTGAATATACGCAGGTTCTCCTTGATGTACAGATTCCATCGTCTTCTCGGTCAGTCCCTGCCTCTCTTCCAAGTTTCTTTCTTTCTTTGTCCACAGGATTTTGAGGATTCTGTAACGTGTTTCAAAAGCACCGATCTTCGCTCTTAGTGCTTTTGTAATAGTCCATATTTCACATCCATATGTTTGCACAGGAAAAAATACATGTTCATAGGATCTTCAGGTTCTGCATACTTCTTAACTTTTGCATTACCCAAGTCAATCGTCTTCTTACTTCCTTTGTACAGTCTCCATTGTTGTTCTGTATTGATCCCAGATATTCAAAATGTGAAACATTTCCAATCTCTTCGCTAGCGATCTCGATTTTAGGTTGGAGTGTTGTCTTATCAGTTGTCATTATCTTTGTTTTCTTTGTATTCAGGTAGAGATTCTGGGCTTCGTTGTGCTTCTGGACTGAAGTAATTAATTGTTCTAGGCCCTTGGCGCTGTTCAAGAGCAAAATTGTGAAAGGATCGAAGTCTGTAGAAATTGGATCTGCCTTTATATTCCTGATGATGTTTTCCGCATATATGTTGAACTGGTATGGTGAAAGAATGCAGCCCTGCCTGTTCCCCTTGTGTTTCTCAAACCAATCTGAGGTTTCACCATGAATTCTGACGGCTGCTTGTAAAGGGTTTCTATTGGCTTGGCTTGGCTTGGCTTCGTTCATTCTCAATCTCTCGCTACCAAACCCTGGTCGGAATGCGTTGTGTCGTAGTTTATAGTTTGACTGCGATATTTGCACCTTTCGGTCCAACACATCCGACTTCAGCAAGGGGCTTCTATTAATTGAACCAGATGTGTTGAAAAGACCATATCTTTCATAATGTTTCACATTTGGTGTCCATATCTGCAATACAACTTAGTGTTTCCAGATAAATCGTTGTCATCTGTCACTCCTCAATCCGTCGTCTAGGTGGGGATGGATCTGCCGATCTCCGTCTGGGCTGACTGTGCAAGAGCCAGTGACTAAGTGAATGTATCCCAGGTTTCAGGAAAACCCCATTTTCAAACGACCAGTTCCAACAGACAAGACACCTCGATCGTAGAAGGGCCCTGTTCTTCCAACAGACAAGAGACCGATCGTAGAAGGGCCCTGTTTTTCCAACAGACAAGAAACTTCGATCGTAGAAGGGCCCTGTTCTTCCTACAGACACCAATGCAATGGTCCTGGTGAACAGTTGGACTGCCTTCTAGATAAATGGCAATTCGTGCCGAGACGAATGTCACTCGCATGTGACCAAATATTTATCTCACATTGTTTACACGGTGTCAAACAGTCGCACCTTTAAGCGTGTATGCAAGGCTCTAGGTGTAAGGCGGGGTAACCACCCCGTTAGCGCTCTCTCTCTCTCTCTTTCTGTCTCTCTCTCTCTCTCTCTCTCTCTCTCTCTCTCCAATTCTAGAATATCTCTGTACATTGTCTTTTATAAGTTATTTATAAAGCTCTAGAAACCCCCATGACCGAAGAGTGGCCCTCCCTAGTTGGCTGGTTAGACATCACTCTAATTTCGTCCCACCTAATCTAGCATTCCATTGGTTGCAATATTCATAGATCAGTGCCACTTTAAATGCGAGATCCTGCCGTGTGAGTTCCTAATGGCAATCTAGCTCTTACCACTAAGGTCTGATAAGAGAATGGTCAAACTGACACCCACCACTCAAAACTGGTCAAGTATGTTCCCCTATCTTGTCGACACCGGTGATTGACGCTGGAATAGCCTTGGCTTGTCCGACAGCTTTCACTCAACTTTTGATTCCCAGAGAAAACCGCCGCCTGTCCAATCTCCCCTGCCATAAACACGCATGCTCCACAGGGAACTCTGGAACTGTCACACCTGTCTTGTCTTTTTTCTTTTCGTACAGGTCTTTAATTTTTCTAATCTTGCTAACTGAACTTAAAGTTTTTATTCTAGACTCTGTAGAGTCTGTAAACGACCAATTTCTTTACATTTCCTTTATATAAAAGCTATGCGCATCCAATCTATTCTTAAATGCATTGTTTATCCCTGCCTCTATTACTTCCTGTGGCAGTGCATTCTAGGAATTCACTACTATCTGACCAACACAAATATTTTCTAATATCTAATCTGCAGGTTTCTTTAATTAATTTGTAGCTATGCCTTCTTGCTCTTGTAGGCGGTTGTATTTTGAAAAAAAACTTGTTATAGTCTAATTTATCCATTCATTTGATTATCTAATAAGCCGGTATTAAGTTATCTCGAATTTTTCTCTTTACTAGACCACCACAAACCCTCTTTCATTGCTGAGAAGCTTCGCTTACTCAAACCCATTTCATTGCTTTAGGGCGCCGCCTCCTGAAGCCCCCTTTCGTAGCTTTAATTCGCCGCCTCATCAAACCCTCTTTCATTGCCCTAGCGTGCCGCCTCCTCAAACCCCATTTCATTGCCGTAGGGCCCCGCCTCTCAAACCCCCTTTTATTGCCCCTCCTCGAACCCTTTCACTGATGAACGCGACAACAACAGAGCACAAAAACCGTGGATTTCGCGAAGGCTCTACAATTTTCCACTGACTTCATCGGGTACCCATTTACAGCTGGTTTGACTGGAGAAAGCGGTTATACCATGAAAAAAAGTCTGGTCAGTCGAACCGACTAGCCCTTATTCCAACCTGGAACGATCGGGCTATGAGCCAAGCTGGCCATTCTAAGGTCACCGGGTCAACATGTTAAAAACTTTCGCTCAAAGAAAAGTATCACCAACTCAAACTCTCCAAGGAAGGTTTCCCAACTCAGACTTTCCAAGGAAGGTTTCACAACTCAGAATCTCCAAGGAAGGTTTCCCAACTCAGACTTTCCAAGGAAGGTTTCACAACAGACTCTTCAAGGAAAGTTTCACAACAGGCTCTCCAAGGAAGGTTTCACAACAGACTCTCCAAGGAAGATTTCACAGCAGACTCTCCAAGGAAGGTTTCACAACTCAGCCTCTCCAAGGAAGGTTTCACAACTCAGCCTCTCCAAGGAAGGTTTCACAACTCAGCCTCTCCAAGGAAGGTTTCCCAACTCAGACTTTCCAAGGAAGGTTTCACAACAGACTCTTCAAGGAAGGTTTCACAACAGGCTCTCCAAGGAAGGTTTCACAACAGACTCTCCAAGGAAGATTTCACATCAGAGTCTCCAAGGAAGGTTTCACAACTCAGACTTTCCAAGGAAGGTTTCACAACAGACTCTCCAAGGACGGTTTCACAACAGACTCTCTAAGGAAGGTTTGACAACAGACTCTCCAAGGAAGGTTTCACAACATACTCTCCAAGGAAGATTTCACAGCAGACTCTCCAAGGAAGGTTTCACAACTCAGCCTCTCCAAGGAAGGTTTCACAACTCAGACTTTTCAGGGAAGGTTTCCCAACTCAGACTCTCCAAGAAAGGTTTCACAACAGACTCTCCATGGAAGGTTTCACAACTCAGACTCTCCAAGGAAGGTTTCACAAATCAGACTTTCCATAAAGGTTTCACAACAGCCTCTCCATGGAAGGTGTCACAACAGACTCCCCAAGGAAGGTTTAACAACTCAGACTCTCGAAGGAAGGTTTCACAACTCAGACTCTCCAAGGAAGGTTTCACAACAGACTCTCCATGGAAGGTTTCACAACAGACTCTCCATGGAAGGTTTCACTACAGACTCTCCATGGAAGGTTTCACAACAGACTCTCCGTATAAGGTTTCACAACAGACTCCCCAAGGAAGGTTTCACAACTCAGACTCCCCAATGAAAGTTTCACAACAGACTTTTCAAGGAAGGTTTCACAACATACTCTCCATGGAAGATTTCACAACAGATTCTACATGGAAGGTTTTACAACCCTCTACATGGAAGGTTTCACAAAATACTCTCCAAGGAAGGTTTCACAACTCAGACTCTCCAATGAAGGTTTCACAACAGACTCTCCATGGAAGGTTTTACAACAGACTCCCTAAGGAAGGTTTCACAACAGACTCTCCAAGGAATGTTCCCCAACTCAGACTTTACAAGGAAGGTTCCCCAACTCACTCTATAAAATGGTTTCCCAAATGACTCTCTAAGAAAAGTTTCGCAAATGATTCACAGACAACTGAGCAAAGAAATGAATTATTTTAGTTTCTCCTTCCAACATTGTCCTGTCGTGTTTTTTCTTCCTAGATAATGGATCCACGCAAATCCAGGCACATCTAGATTGTGAAACTCAATATAGCAAACTACTGAAAGATATAATCTCTATTTGGACAAAAACTAAGAACAGACAACTACAAAAAATAATCTTCGTCGGTTGGAAAACTAAGGTCAAGATTAAACCTTTCCTCAGACAGATATAAAAGCCGCAGGGCCGGAAATCGAAAGCGATTGCAGAAAGGCGATAGACGCGAAGGTGGCTATTAGACTACAACAAGAGAAGACAACTGGGCAAACTCTGGGTCACAAAACACAGATCTAGACCCATAAGCTCTTTACTTCGACCCACTACATAGAAAGTTGAAATCACTTGGAATAGGTAGCCAAGTTGCAAAATGGATAGCCATTTGTAAGCGGGAAGGGGGCAGAGAGTGAGCATAAACAAGGAGTACTTTGAGTGGTGTGAATTAAAAAGTGGAGTGCCACAGGGCTCGGTCTTGGGTCCAATTTTGTTTTGAGCATGTATAACTGATTTGGACATTGATGTGTTATCCATGATTACACCATCCTCGGATGGCAGAACTCTATGCAGTAGTGCCTCATCTAAAGCAGAAGTAGATCAAGTGAGGTCGGGCTTAGATAAAATTCGAGAATGGTCTGTGAGCTGCTAAATAGAGTTTAATGTAGATGCATGTACAGTCATCCACATTGTTAGATCCAATATGGAACATAATTACAGAATTGGCCTGAGCAATATTAGAATGATAGAAAAGGAAAGAGACCTAGGGATATGATAGGAAAAGGTAAAGTGAGAAAGCAAGTTCAGGTATCAGTGAAAAAGGTAAAAAACAATATTAGATATGATAAAAAGCAATATAAAAACATAGGAGCAAGGAGGTGGTAGTGGGACTGGCTCGATCTATTAGCTGGCGCTCTATAGCAGACGGTAAAGGGGTCTGCTCTATTCCTTCTCACTCTACACTCACTCTACACTCACTCTACACTCACTCTACACTCACTCTACACTCACTCAACACTCACTCTACACGCACTCTACACTCACTCTACACTCACTCTACACTCACTCTACACTCACTCTACACTCACTCTAAACTCACTCTACACTCACTCTACACTCACTCAACACTCACTCTACACTCTACACTCACTCTACACTCACTCTACACCCACTCTACACTCACTCTACACTCACTCTACACTCACTCTACACTCACTCTACACAAATTCAAGTAACACTATTTAAATAAAAACACAATACCACAGATTCTTTATTTCTACCAATTTTAAATTTCTAACAAATCAAATTCTCTCATACTAGCTAAAACACTCCTACCGCTAAACCTAACCTTATCAATACTGTTATCGCCCAGTTCTCTCTCCTCTCCTAATCTGACCTGCTGTGATCGAACTTTCCTGGCGATTGTCGCTGATGGTGAAGTGTGTAGGTTCTAAACCCATATATGACGCCCGTGGGCCTATTCCTCTTCGTTGATGGTAGATAAAAATGATCAGGATAGACTGTGTCAAATATGATCAATTGGATCACTGGGGCTGCCTCTAGCTGCTGCTGAAGACTTGTATTTACGTGATCAAGGTGATGTCGACGTAGTCGTTGGGACTGCGTCAATGTGATGAATGGGATCACTGCAAGAATGCCTCTTAAAGCTACTGACCACTATAATTATGATCAATACATAATGTGAGGATAGTCACCTTGCTTGCTGCTAATAATGGAAGAGGTTCTACCTCGCTAACTTTTTCTTTGACCGTGTTCTAATATGGCGATCTCATCTCATCTCAGCTAAATCTCGATCTCACACGTCCTCTCTGAAGTGGTGTCCTCTCATCTGAATGTCTCTACTCTCCGTCTATCCTCAAGTTAAGTGAAGTCTCGTCTCTCTGTTGTCTATCTAAACTGTCTCCCTCCGGCGTCTGCTCTCAACTGCCTCCCTCCGGCACCTGCTCTCAACTGCCTCTCCCTGTCGACAGTGCTTCCCGTGTCTCGATTAGGTCTTATATTGGATCTGTATCACCAGATCACGCGATTTCCGAACGGCACACGTTTAGTCCGCCTTCCATTATTTCCCATCCTGATCACGCGGTTTCCAGACGACGCGGGTAGGTCGTCGGGAGAAAGCCTAACCTTCTAACTGCCTACTCCCGCAATCGCCTACCTGTGCCTCGACATACAGCTGACCTCACCCTCTAAGTTATGTCAGGTTACCTAATATTTCACGCCCACTTTGAGACAAATAACGTAGTGGTTAGTTTGGGTTGCTTAAATTCCGGCGGGACTGAGTTCAGTTGCACTGACTCGGTCCCTTATAATAAAATCCCAAGAAAGATAAAGAAAAATGTAAACCATGACTTATTCCTTCCTCCCATATGTCCAATGTAAACCATGACTTATTCCTTTCCTCCCAAATGTCCAATGTAAACCATGACTTATTCCTTTCCTCCCAAATGTCCAATGTAAACCATGACTTATTCCTTTCCTCCCAAATGTCCAATGTAAAACATGACTTTTTCCTTTCCTCCCAAATGTCCAATATAAAACAAGACATTCCTTTCCTCCCAAATGTCCAATGCTAAAAAATGCCTAAGCTCCTACCTATAATATATCTCTACAGCTAAGATCTGTTACAACAGTCAAACTGTATAAAGCAACAGTTAGACCTATATTAATTTACTTGTGTGCTGGTGCAAAGTCCTTATCTTAAAGAAGATATAAACATGCTGGAAATTGTACAAAAAGGAGCGACAAAAGCTGAAAGTGGGATTCCAGAATTACAGTTATGAGGAAAGACTAAAAAAAAACCGGCCTACAGTGTCTAGAAGAGAGAAGAACTCGAAGCGATGAACGCACTTTTTTTTTAAGATGAAATTTTGTAGAAACTGGTTGCATACAAACTCTGCAATATAAAGTATAAAAAGACTTCGTAGAAAAGATCAAAGTCTACTTGTTTCGGTTCTGAACTGGACCCACCAGAGTAAATATCCGCTTACACCGCATTAATCCTGCCCGTGTGCAGACATTTTCTTCTCACCCTGATGAAACATGCACCCACTTATTGAGTACAACATGTACAAAAAATGTCTGACAAATAGACTTTAAAGCAGTGAAACAACTGAAGAAGATCTACCAGGAGCAGGCCTGCTCAGCAGATATGAAATAATAACAGCAACAGCAAAATGACAAAAATGAATGTTCTCAAGACTTGCATCTTCCAGTAGTAACGAGACATAGACAACAACACAGACACTAAGGAAGAAGATTCAATCTTTCGAGCTAAAACGCGATAGGAAAGTGCTGAAAATAGCGTGGATAGTGGTTCGAATTGAGCGTTTTGCTAGTGTAATTTGAACTCCCTAACTTTGCCGTATAAAGCGAGTGCTCTACCACTAATTGGATGTTTTGTCAATCTGCCACGGCTTGTTTAAGGGCTGTGTTTATTGACATTTACAAGCCCCGGTCTATATCTATCATTCACTCTTTTATGACCTAGTTTTTTTTTTACTTTTAGCGACTCTTTTATGACCTTGTTTTTTTACTTTTAGCGACTCTTTTATAACCTTGTTTTTTTACTTTTAGCGACTCTTTTCTGACCTTGTTTTTTTACTTTTAGCGACTCTTTTATGACCTTAACTAATTCTGAGATCGGCTCTTTTATGACTAACTAATTCTGAGATCAAATTTGTTATGACCTTAACTAATTCTTAGATGGGCCCTTTTATGGCCTTAACTAATCCTGATAGGGACCCTTCTCTGGCCTTAACTAATACTGAGATCGACTATTTTATTGTCATGTTTATTATTAATTTCAACTCTTGTTTTCTTCACACATCGGCTTTTTCGGGATTGACATCAGTAACGTCCAGATAAGATGTGATCAACAATTTAATTGACTGGTATTGGTGGAGCTGAATAATACAAGAGAAAATAATCGATGTCTAGACTTGTGCTGTCACAGTTGTAATTGACTTAAACACAACAATTTCTGTCACTACTGGTTTTAACGGATTTAAATAATCGATTATTCAAATCGATGCAGCATTTTAGACCATGCCAAACTGCGATTACACATTCATATGTTGTTGTTTACACAAGTCACGTTTACCAGTACTTCATACACGTAAAAAGTGAGAAGAGACCAGGAGTAGACACAGGTAGAACGTGTGGAGAGATCAGGAGTAGGCACAGGTAGAACGTGGGGAGAGACAAGAAGTAGACACATGTAGGACGTATGGAGAGATCAAGAGTAGGCACAGGTAGAACGTGTGGAGAGATCAGAAGTAGGCACAGGTAGAACGTGTGGAGAGACGAGAAGTAGACACAGGTAGAACGTGTGGAGAGATCAACTATTTAACAAGAAGTAGTATACATAGGTAGAATATATGAAGAAATCAACTGTTTTACCAGGAGTAGGCACAGGTAGAGCGTGTGGAGAGACCAGGAGTAGGCACAGGTAGAGCGTGTGGAGAGACCAGGAGTAGACACATTAAAAAAATTTGAGAGATCAACTGCTTCTCCAGCAATAGACACAGGTAAAACGTGTGAAGAGACTAATGCGTCTACCTAGAGTAGACACCGGCGGATTATGTGTACAAGACTCATTTAATCCAACTTGCTATTCTGGACACTGTGGCCAATTGTCATTATCAGGTCAGGTCATCTCGTAACCGGTGAAGTCGTTGGGATACACATGAAGACATCCTCACAACACCACGCCACCCTTCTCTGTCAGAAGCCGCTGCCTGTGACTCTTCTGGTCGGAGATTGGTCCATTCTTTTATGTTATCCTCCCATCTCGTTTTGGGCCGGCCTCTTCGTCGTCTGCCATGCACCTTCCCGTGGAGGATTGTGTTTGCAAGACTATTTGATCTCGATATGTGACCAGACCAAGTGAGTTTCCTTCTTTTGACAGTTGCCAAGAGGTCTTCGAAAGGCTCTATTGCTGTTGTAATTCTATCTCGTATTTCCTCCTTTGTAACTCGATCTGTGTACGTGACGTTTAAGTCTTTGGAAACATCTCATCTCCAAGGCCTGTGTCCTTCGTTGAAGGTCAGCTGTAACTGTCTATGTCTCACACGCATAGAAAAATAATGACAGGACCAGTGTACGCATTAATCTGATATTCGTGCGTAGTGCTAACCGTTTATCTTGCCAGATTTTGTTAAGCCGTGCAAGCGCCGCTATTGTCTGTGCTATTCTGGCCAACACTTCACATTTTGATCCTTCATCACTGACAATCGAACCAAGATATTTAAAACGGTCAACCACTTCGAGTTCCTGACCGTTAGCTTTTATCATACTGTTGAAGCCCGTGGCGTTGTCGGTCATTAATTTTATCTTTCCAGCGTTTATCTCCATACCATAGTCCAGAGCTGTTTCATCGAGCCTTCTGACCCATTCCTGGAGTTCTGCTTCTGAACCCGCCAAACCGTCGATATCATCTGCGAAACGAAGGTTGGTAATCGTTCGGCCCCCTATCTTGACAGTACCAACGTGACCTCCAAGTGCCTCACTCATAATTCCTTCAAGGGATATATTGAAAAGAATTGGAGAGAGTGTACACCCCTGTCTCACACCAAGTGATGTGCGAAACCAGTCCCCTTACCTCCCATTCACAAGAACTGCGCTAGACGCCTTGCCATACAGGTGTTCAAGGACCGTTATAATATTTCCGTTGATATTATACATCCTCATGGTTGCCCAAAGCGCTTTATGCCATACCCTATCAAACGCCTTCTTAAAATCCACAAATACATGATACAGTGTTTGCTGCTGTTCTAGATATTTCTCGCTTAGCAGCCTTAAATTAAATATCTGTTCTGTAGTGCTTCTTCCCTGTCTGAACCCTGCTTGCTCCTCGGTAATGATATTCTCTGTTTGGGGTTTCAATCGGTCGAGGATTAATCTAAGCATGACCTTGCTGGGGTGGCTAATGAGGCTTATTGTTCTGTCATTTTGGCCCAGCTTTAGGTTTCCAGACTTATGTAACGGTATAACCATTGATTTCGTCGATAAGTCCGGCCAGTTTCCTGTAGCCCATATTTTGTTGCAGATGTGTGTCAGGCCTTCCTCCACTACCTCTCAACCTGCTTGTAAGAGCTATGCTGGTATATTGTCCACGCCGGCCGCCTTTCCTCTTCTCAATGTCTTTACCGCTGTTATTATGACGTATAGTAAATATATCCCATTAGGAATAATTACTTCTTCTCGTACATAAAATGATACAAATAAATTAATGAGTGTGTTTACGTATAAGAAAAAGTTTTCGACTTTCAACTTAACTTAATAGGATCACATCATTACAGTCTAAGCTATTACTATATCAGATCTCTTGTCAGCACGTGTCAGCAGATAGATGGCTATTTCAAAGTACTCTAAACCCGGTTCTATCTTTCGTAAAATCTAGTTATTTCGTTCCCTAATAATATCATCTAATATCTAACTCAATTCTTTAATTTTCTTGCTCGTCTGCTGTAGCGTGTCTGAGGTTATGCCAGCTTCAATCTTTCCAGTTTTCTCTGTTCAATAAAAATATCGAATTTGTTCGAATGGTTTGCGGTGGAATGTGATCCCTGCTGTTCGTCCACACCATTTTTTCTTCTGACAAGAAGCGATCGCGACAATGACGTGCGACACATACTTGCTGGCGTCTGTCAATCAGTGTCGCCCAAAGCCAACGAAATACAAGCCTTTAACTTCCCTAATATTTCGACCTCACTCAAGTTTGGTCAGGCTACCCCAAAAAACGCCACTTAGAAAGTTTACTCTGCAAACACTTTATACGCACAACAGGTAAGCCTTTCTACCAAATTGAATCTGCAATCTCTCCAACATCATTATCTGGATTTTACCTTTCACTTAAAAGTGCCCCCACCACCTTTCCTTGGACAACTCGCCACTACAGCATTGGTAGACTTGGTTTTGCTAATTCCCCCATTATCCTTGTGAGTAATGTTTTTACCCAGAATTCTTACTAAATGTTTTAGGATTATCCACAAGTTTAACACGCCCTGTACATGTGTCTAACATTTAGAACAACTGTACTAAACTATGGATAATAAGCGTCGATAATAAATGACAGTAATTCTGATCAATACCTAGCCAATTTACCCTTAACCTGATTTCTGACAATGGAAAGTTACATTCAGGAACCAGACCGGCTTTATCCTAAACTACTGACACATCTATCTTCTGTTTGAACCAGACCGACTTTGTCCGAAATGACCGACACGATGAACCTCTGTCTGAAGTCTGAATTAGTCTTGTTTTCTCTACCATCTCATCGCTTCCTACCAAGTTATTATTAGCTTTCAACGGTCCCCTTGGTTAGGGTTCATGATGCCCTGTGATCATGTGTGGATCTCTGCGGAATCCATGACCCTGATATCGTGCCACTGTCACGTCTCGGCAGAATCTGAAAGTCTTATTAAGTATAATAAATGTATGATAGTCTAAGAAATGCTAATAAACTAACAGCAAGAGGGCATTGATACGTTTTCCAGGGCTGGCATTACTCTGCGCCAGAAGGAATGGGATCATTCTGAGAAGTGGAGACATTTTGTGCAACAGTTGCTAGACTCAGACAAATGTGAACGGTGAGCGACAGTTGATAGACTCAGACACATGGAGTCAGCATGGCCATGTGAAATGATATTTGGAGGCACGCTCCTTGGCACAGCTAATGGAAGATCTTCCAGTGAATGGAGATATAACCCCCGTTAGAACTCCAGTTCTGCGGAACGTATCAGCACATTAAAAGAGTTGGGGCGGATATATCAATCCCTATACGTATGAAAGTTCCAAAAGTTGTTATAGACGGGGATCGGGTTTAAGATAAACTCGCAGCACCAACTAAATGTTGTTATAGCCGGGGATCGGGTTGAAGATGAACTCACAGCACCAACTAAATGTTGTTATAGCCGGGGCTGGGGTTGAAGATGAACTCACAGCACCAACTAAATGTTGTTATAGCCGGGGCTGGGGTTGAAGATGAACTCACAGCACCAACTAAATGTTGTTATAACCGGGGATCGGGTTGAAGATAAACTCGCAGCACCAACTGAATGCTCCAATGGAGTGCGTCTCATTTTGCCTCTGACCACAAAGTCCAACTAAGGTCTTCGTGTGGCCGAACTGCTTTGACTAACAGAAGAAGGGTTGGAAGGCGAGCTCCTGACGCCTTAAAACTAGCAGTTTCGGGCAGATGTAGCTCGAATGCCTAGGAAGGCAGCTCATCTAGGAGAAGGAAAACTCTTATATCAACTAAACCAGCTGAAGCCTTGCAGGTATGACACCGGTGTGTCTATCAGATTTTGTCAGATATGGCTGTGCAACCAGTTTTCTTGTAACTTTGAAATTTGGTCAGCGTCTACCAAACCTGACAAGCGACGATGTGCGGACAAGCATACACAAGAGTATACAGCCTTTCCTAAAGCAGCATTCTTCATCAAAGAGGGATTCACATGCAATTCCCGTAACCTAATCTGTTTTATCAACTGCAGCCAGTGTGGTATGACATACATTGGGAAAACTGGTATGGAACTGCGGGAGCGTTTCCACCAACACCTCAACGACATCCGCAATAGCACTGGTTCCCCAATTTCCAGCCACTTCAATGGTCCTGAGCACCGGTGTACGGCTGACGTTAGAGTCACTGGTCTAGTTTCCTGCTTCTCTGACGATCGTCATCGATTCGCCCTTGAGAATAGACTTATCTCCAGCATGGGTTGTCTCCAACCGCATGGCTTTCAATCTTCCATACTTTTTCTTAAAACCTCATACTGGCCCCTATCTATTTGTCTTTCTTTGCTCCCCCCACCTATTTCTTCTATCACTTCTCACCCCCATGCCCCTCCTATACTAATCTCACCCCCCCCCTTATATCACCTTCTCTTTGCTCTCCCATCTGGATCACTATTGGGCCGTTTTCATATTTGGCCACCATTAGCTTATCCGGCGCATTCCCCTCCATTTTTTACGCTCTCCTGGCCACCTTGTGTTTGACCACTCCCAATAATTGTCAGTCAGCATCTGGCCCAACCGGTCGCTTAGACAGACTGAGTCTATTATCAGATAAGTTGACCATTTTTTTCTTATACGTTGATTTGTTAGTTTAGTATTGTTGTCCCCGATGAAGGCCTATTGGTCGTAACGTAGGTTTTGTTTGTGTTCTCGTCTCGGTGCGGTATCTTCTTCTTCTTCTTCTTCGTCGAACGCAGTCAGACAGTAACCATTATTTTTTCGAAAAAAGCGGCGATCATCCTGAGGCTGTCGCCACTGCCATAGAGCTTATCTTGCAGTTCCACTGGTGATGGCCACATCCGCTCTCTCTCTGATCCTCGTATGTCTGGCAGTTCTGCAGCAGATGTTCAGCGGTCATTTTACCGGTACCGCACGGGCATTCGTCGGTACCACCTATCTTCAATTTGTTGAATAGGTGGTACCTCAGTCTATTGTGGCCAGTGCGAAGTCTGAAGACAACGACCTGCTCTCTTCGGTTCAACTGGTAATAGGCATCGTTTTTGGTGTAACCAGTATGTTCGGTTTCCCATTTGGTCATGTATCTGGCTTTGATAAGCCGTTTTGACTCTTCGTACGTCATATTAGTATCTGTTTGTGGTAGTCTTGCACCTTCTTTTGCCAGTCTGTCTGCCTCATCGTTGCCTTGGATGTTGCAGTGTGATGGGACCCAGTGTACCACTACCCTTTTTGGTGCGGACTGCTGGCACAGTTTGCAGAGTGCTGCTCTTAAGTCATTAAGCTCAGTGTCTTTCTGGCTTCTTAGCGCTGTGACTACGGCGAGAGCATCTGTAAGCAGGACTATATGGCTTTCATTTTCATTGTGTGTCCCCATTTCTTCCACTGCCGCCCTCAGTGCCTCTGCCTCCGCTCTGAAATTGCTTGTGTACTTACCAGTAGCGAATGACAGTGTTATTTTTCTGCCATTTGGAAGGTTCAGGAATGATCCTGCCCCTCCGTTCTGTGTAGTGTTTGTTACAGAACCGTCGGTGTATGCATGGGTCCAGTCCATGCTTGAGTAGTTTTTCGATATAAAGCTTAGGGTAGTATCTCTCCTTTCTTTTTCAGTCTGGCAGTTTTTTGTTTCCAAAACCTGGTATATTTTCTACTACCTCTGGAAATATATCCTGCTTCCAGGTAGGTTTTCGTACAGTAGTGATGGGTTTTGGTGTTGTTAGTGCGTTTATGGGATCTTCGTGCATCTTTGCTTTGGCTATTTCTGCAAAGTTTCTCCGCTTTAGTTTCCCATTTCCGAAATTGTTTAGCCTCTGGTACATTGGATGGTCAATCAGTCTTCGGAGTTTCTCTGACTGCAGCTGGTGCGGTATCTGACCATACCCTTTTTTAAATTTTCATTAAACTCAACCTTAATTAACTTTTACAAGTTTTTTTTCATGTTTTTATCCCATTATACATCCCTAGAACCGATGCAGCCTCGCCTTATTTTAATATCCTAGAGCAAGGAAGCGCAACATCAGTTTATTGTTGTGGTAGAGCAGACCAGCCACTTCCTTAACCTTGGTTGGCGGCTGGTCTAAGAGTGAAACCCCGCATCTTCTACAGCTCGCTTATGTTCCAAATGTATTGGTATAACATTACCGTTGGAGCACATTAAGCAGATCGAGAGAGAGAGAGAGAGAGAGAGGGAGAGAGAGAGAGAGAGGGAGTGCAAGGGTAACACATGGCAGATCGAGAGAGAGAGACTGCAAGGGTAACACATGGCAGATCGAGAGAGAGTGCAAGGGTAACACATGGCAGATCGAGAGAGAGAGAGACTGCAAGGGTAACACATGGCAGATCGAGAGAGAGAGACTGCAAGGGTAACACATGGCAGATCGAGAGAGAGTGCAAGGGTAACACATGGCAGATCGAGAGAGAGAGACTGCAAGGGTAACACATGGCAGATCGAGAGAGAGAGGGAGTGCAAGGGTAACACATGGCAGATCGAGAGAGAGAGACTGCAAGGGTAACACATGGCAGATCGAGAGAGAGTGCAAGGGTAACACATGGCAGATCGAGAGAGAGAGACTGCAAGGGTAACACATGGCAGATCGAGAGAGAGAGGGAGTGCAAGGGTAACACATGGCAGATCGAGAGAGAGAGACTGCAAGGGTAACACATGGCAGATCGAGAGAGAGTGCAAGGGTAACACATGGCAGATCGAGAGAGAGAGACTGCAAGGGTAACACATGGCAGATCGAGAGAGAGTGCAAGGGTAACACATGGCAGATCGAGAGAGAGAGACTGCAAGGGTAACACATGGCAGATCGAGAGAGAGAGACTGCAAGGGTAACACATGGCAGATCGAGAGAGAGTGCAAGGGTAACACATGGCAGATCGAGAGAGAGAGACTGCAAGGGTAACACATGGCAGATCGAGAGAGAGTGCAAGGGTAACACATGGCAGATCGAGAGAGAGAGACTGCAAGGGTAACACATGGCAGATCGAGAGAGAGTGCAAGGGTAACACATGGCAGATCGAGAGAGAGAGAGTGAGAGTGCAAGGGTAACACATGGCAGATCGAGAGAGAGAGAGTGCAAGGGTAACACATGGCAGATCGAGAGAGAGAGTGACTGCAAGGGTAACACATGGCAGATCGAGAGAGAGAGAGTGCAAGGGTAACACATGGCAGATCGAGAGAGAGAGACTGCAAGGGTAACACATGGCAGATCGAGAGAGAGAGAGTGAGTGACTGCAAGGGTAACACATGGCAGATCGAGAGAGAGAGAGAGTGCAAGGGTAACACATGGCAGATCGAGAGAGAGAGAGAGTGCAAGGGTAACACATGGCAGATCGAGAGAGAGAGACTGCAAGGGTAACACATGGCAGATCGAGAGAGAGAGAGTGACTGCAAGGGTAACACATGGCAGATCGAGAGAGAGAGAGAGACTGCAAGGGTAACACATGGCAGATCGAGAGAGAGAGAGAGACTGCAAGGGTAACACATGGCAGATCGAGAGAGAGAGAGAGACTGCAAGGGTAACACATGGCAGATCGAGAGAGAGAGACTGCAAGGGTAACACATGGCAGATCGAGAGAGAGAGACTGCAAGGGTAACACATGGCAGATCGAGAGAGAGAGAGAGACTGCAAGGGTAACACATGGCAGATCGAGAGAGAGAGAGTGAGTGACTGCAAGGGTAACACATGGCAGATCGAGAGAGAGAGAGAGAGTGACTGCAAGGGTAACACATGGCAGATCGAGAGAGAGAGAGTGAGTGACTGCAAGGGTAACACATGGCAGATCGAGAGAGAGAGAGTGAGTGACTGCAAGGGTAACACATGGCAGATCGAGAGAGAGAGAGAGACTGCAAGGGTAACACATGGCAGATCGAGAGAGAGAGACTGCAAGGGTAACACATGGCAGATCGAGAGAGAGAGACTGCAAGGGTAACACATGGCAGATCGAGAGAGAGAGAGAGACTGCAAGGGTAACACATGGCAGATCGAGAGAGAGAGAGAGTGAGTGACTGCAAGGGTAACACATGGCAGATCGAGAGAGAGAGAGAGACTGCAAGGGTAACACATGGCAGATCGAGAGAGAGAGAGTGAGTGACTGCAAGGGTAACACATGGCAGATCGAGAGAGAGAGAGAGAGTGACTGCAAGGGTAACACATGGCAGATCGAGAGAGAGAGAGTGAGTGACTGCAAGGGTAACACATGGCAGATCGAGAGAGAGAGAGTGAGTGACTGCAAGGGTAACACATGGCAGATCGAGAGAGAGAGAGAGACTGCAAGGGTAACACATGGCAGATCGAGAGAGAGAGACTGCAAGGGTAACACATGGCAGATCGAGAGAGAGAGACTGCAAGGGTAACACATGGCAGATCGAGAGAGAGAGAGAGACTGCAAGGGTAACACATGGCAGATCGAGAGAGAGAGAGTGAGTGACTGCAAGGGTAACACATGGCAGATCGAGAGAGAGAGAGAGAGAGAGAGTGACTGCAAGGGTAACACATGGCAGATCGAGAGAGAGAGAGTGCAAGGGTAATACATGGCAGATCGAGAGAGAGAGAGTGAGTGACTGCAAGGGTAACACATGGCAGATCGAGAGAGAGAGAGTGAGTGACTGCAAGGGTAACACATGGCAGATCGAGAGAGAGAGAGTGAGTGACTGCAAGGGTAACACATGGCAGATCGAGAGAGAGAGAGTGAGTGACTGCAAGGGTAACACATGGCAGATCGAGAGAGAGAGAGTGAGTGACTGCAAGGGTAACACATGGCAGATCGAGAGAGAGAGAGAGAGACTGCAAGGGTAACACATGGCAGATCGAGAGAGAGAGAGTGAGTGACTGCAAGGGTAACACATGGCAGATCGAGAGAGAGAGAGAGAGACTGCAAGGGTAACACATGGCAGATCGAGAGAGAGAGACTGCAAGGGTAACACATGGCAGATCGAGAGAGAGTGCAAGGGTAACACATGGCAGATCGAGAGAGAGAGAGTGAGAGTGCAAGGGTAACACATGGCAGATCGAGAGAGAGAGAGTGCAAGGGTAACACATGGCAGATCGAGAGAGAGAGTGACTGCAAGGGTAACACATGGCAGATCGAGAGAGAGAGAGTGCAAGGGTAACACATGGCAGATCGAGAGAGAGAGACTGCAAGGGTAACACATGGCAGATCGAGAGAGAGAGAGTGAGTGACTGCAAGGGTAACACATGGCAGATCGAGAGAGAGAGAGAGTGCAAGGGTAACACATGGCAGATCGAGAGAGAGAGAGAGTGCAAGGGTAACACATGGCAGATCGAGAGAGAGAGACTGCAAGGGTAACACATGGCAGATCGAGAGAGAGAGAGTGACTGCAAGGGTAACACATGGCAGATCGAGAGAGAGAGAGAGACTGCAAGGGTAACACATGGCAGATCGAGAGAGAGAGAGAGACTGCAAGGGTAACACATGGCAGATCGAGAGAGAGAGAGAGACTGCAAGGGTAACACATGGCAGATCGAGAGAGAGAGACTGCAAGGGTAACACATGGCAGATCGAGAGAGAGAGACTGCAAGGGTAACACATGGCAGATCGAGAGAGAGAGAGAGACTGCAAGGGTAACACATGGCAGATCGAGAGAGAGAGAGTGAGTGACTGCAAGGGTAACACATGGCAGATCGAGAGAGAGAGAGAGTGACTGCAAGGGTAACACATGGCAGATCGAGAGAGAGAGAGTGAGTGACTGCAAGGGTAACACATGGCAGATCGAGAGAGAGAGAGTGAGTGACTGCAAGGGTAACACATGGCAGATCGAGAGAGAGAGAGAGACTGCAAGGGTAACACATGGCAGATCGAGAGAGAGAGACTGCAAGGGTAACACATGGCAGATCGAGAGAGAGAGACTGCAAGGGTAACACATGGCAGATCGAGAGAGAGAGAGAGACTGCAAGGGTAACACATGGCAGATCGAGAGAGAGAGAGTGAGTGACTGCAAGGGTAACACATGGCAGATCGAGAGAGAGAGAGAGACTGCAAGGGTAACACATGGCAGATCGAGAGAGAGAGAGTGAGTGACTGCAAGGGTAACACATGGCAGATCGAGAGAGAGAGAGAGAGTGACTGCAAGGGTAACACATGGCAGATCGAGAGAGAGAGAGTGAGTGACTGCAAGGGTAACACATGGCAGATCGAGAGAGAGAGAGTGAGTGACTGCAAGGGTAACACATGGCAGATCGAGAGAGAGAGAGAGACTGCAAGGGTAACACATGGCAGATCGAGAGAGAGAGACTGCAAGGGTAACACATGGCAGATCGAGAGAGAGAGACTGCAAGGGTAACACATGGCAGATCGAGAGAGAGAGAGAGACTGCAAGGGTAACACATGGCAGATCGAGAGAGAGAGAGTGAGTGACTGCAAGGGTAACACATGGCAGATCGAGAGAGAGAGAGAGAGTGACTGCAAGGGTAACACATGGCAGATCGAGAGAGAGAGAGTGCAAGGGTAACACATGGCAGATCGAGAGAGAGAGAGTGAGTGACTGCAAGGGTAACACATGGCAGATCGAGAGAGAGAGAGTGAGTGACTGCAAGGGTAACACATGGCAGATCGAGAGAGAGAGAGTGAGTGACTGCAAGGGTAACACATGGCAGATCGAGAGAGAGAGAGTGAATGACTGCAAGGGTAACACATGGCAGATCGAGAGAGAGAGAGTGAGTGACTGCAAGGGTAACACATGGCAGATCGAGAGAGAGAGAGAGAGAGACTGCAAGGGTAACACATGGCAGATCGAGAGAGAGAGAGTGAGTGACTGCAAGGGTAACACATGGCAGATCGAGAGAGAGAGAGAGACTGCAAGGGTAACACATGGCAGATCGAGAGAGAGAGAGAGAGACTGCAAGGGTAACACATGGCAGATCGAGAGAGAGAGAGTGAGTGACTGCAAGGGTAACATATGGCAGATCGAGAGAAAGAGAGTGACTGCAAGGGTAACACATGGCAGATCGAGAGAGAGAGAGAGAGACTGCAAGGGTAACACATGGCAGATCGAGAGAGAGAGAGAGAGACTGCAAGGGTAACACATGGCAAATCGAGAGAGAGAGAGTGAGTGACTGCAAGGGTAACACATGGCAGATCGAGAGAGAGAGAGTGCAAGGGTAACACATGGCAGATCGAGAGAGAGAGAGTGAGTGACTGCAAGGGTAACACATGGCAGATCGAGAGAGAGAGAGTGAGTGACTGCAAGGGTAACACATGGCAGATCGAGAGAGAGAGAGAGAGTGACTGCAAGGGTAACACATGGCAGATCGAGAGAGAGAGAGTGCAAGGGTAACACATGGCAGATCGAGAGAGAGAGAGAGTGACTGCAAGGGTAACACATGGCAGATCGAGAGAGAGAGAGTGCAAGGGTAACACATGGCAGATCGAGAGAGAGAGAGTGAGTGACTGCAAGGGTAACACATGGCAGATCGAGAGAGAGAGAGTGAGTGACTGCAAGGGTAACACATGGCAGATCGAGAGAGAGAGAGTGAGTGACTGCAAGGGTAACACATGGCAGATCGAGAGAGAGAGAGTGAGTGACTGCAAGGGTAACACATGGCAGATCGAGAGAGAGAGAGTGAGTGACTGCAAGGGTAACACATGGCAGATCGAGAGAGAGAGAGAGACTGCAAGGGTAACACATGGCAGATAGAGAGAGAGAGAGTGAGTGACTGCAAGGGTAACACATGGCAGATCGAGAGAGAGAGAGAGAGACTGCAAGGGTAACACATGGCAGATCGAGAGAGAGAGAGAGAGACTGCAAGGGTAACACATGGCAGATCGAGAGAGAGAGAGTGAGTGACTGCAAGGGTAACACATGGCAGATCGAGAGAGAGAGAGTGACTGCAAGGGTAACACATGGCAGATCGAGAGAGAGAGAGTGCAAGGGTAACACATGGCAGATCGAGAGAGAGAGAGTGAGTGACTGCAAGGGTAACACATGGCAGATCGAGAGAGAGAGAGTGAGTGACTGCAAGGGTAACACATGGCAGATCGAGAGAGAGAGAGAGAGTGACTGCAAGGGTAACACATGGCAGATCGAGAGAGAGAGAGAGTGCAAGGGTAACACATGGCAGATCGAGAGAGAGAGAGTGAGTGACTGCAAGGGTAACACATGGCAGATCGAGAGAGAGAGAGTGAGTGACTGCAAGGGTAACACATGGCAGATCGAGAGAGAGAGAGTGAGTGACTGCAAGGGTAACACATGGCAGATCGAGAGAGAGAGAGTGAGTGACTGCAAGGGTAACACATGGCAGATCGAGAGAGAGAGAGTGAGTGACTGCAAGGGTAACACATGGCAGATCGAGAGAGAGAGAGAGAGACTGCAAGGGTAACACATGGCAGATCGAGAGAGAGAGAGTGAGTGACTGCAAGGGTAACACATGGCAGATCGAGAGAGAGAGAGAGAGACTGCAAGGGTAACACATGGCAGATCGAGAGAGAGAGAGAGAGACTGCAAGGGTAACACATGGCAGATCGAGAGAGAGAGAGTGAGTGACTGCAAGGGTAACACATGGCAGATCGAGAGAGAGAGAGTGACTGCAAGGGTAACACATGGCAGATCGAGAGAGAGAGAGAGAGACTGCAAGGGTAACACATGGCAGATCGAGAGAGAGAGAGAGAGACTGCAAGGGTAACACATGGCAGATCGAGAGAGAGAGAGTGAGTGACTGCAAGGGTAACACATGGCAGATCGAGAGAGAGAGAGTGCAAGGGTAACACATGGCAGATCGAGAGAGAGAGAGAGTGAGTGACTGCAAGGGTAACACATGGCAGATCGAGAGAGAGAGAGTGAGTGACTGCAAGGGTAACACATGGCAGATCGAGAGAGAGAGAGAGAGTGACTGCAAGGGTAACACATGGCAGATCGAGAGAGAGAGAGTGCAAGGGTAACACATGGCAGATCGAGAGAGAGAGAGAGAGTGACTGCAAGGGTAACACATGGCAGATCGAGAGAGAGAGAGTGCAAGGGTAACACATGGCAGATCGAGAGAGAGAGAGTGAGTGACTGCAAGGGTAACACATGGCAGATCGAGAGAGAGAGAGTGAGTGACTGCAAGGGTAACACATGGCAGATCGAGAGAGAGAGAGTGAGTGACTGCAAGGGTAACACATGGCAGATCGAGAGAGAGAGAGTGAGTGACTGCAAGGGTAACACATGGCAGATCGAGAGAGAGAGAGTGAGTGACTGCAAGGGTAACACATGGCAGATCGAGAGAGAGAGAGAGAGACTGCAAGGGTAACACATGGCAGATCGAGAGAGAGAGAGTGAGTGACTGCAAGGGTAACACATGGCAGATCGAGAGAGAGAGAGAGAGACTGCAAGGGTAACACATGGCAGATCGAGAGAGAGAGAGTGAGTGACTGCAAGGGTAACACATGGCAGATCGAGAGAGAGAGAGTGCAAGGGTAACACATGGCAGATCGAGAGAGAGAGAGAGTGAGTGACTGCAAGGGTAACACATGGCAGATCGAGAGAGAGAGAGTGAGTGACTGCAAGGGTAACACATGGCAGATCGAGAGAGAGAGAGAGTGACTGCAAGGGTAACACATGGCAGATCGAGAGAGAGAGAGTGCAAGGGTAACACATGGCAGATCGAGAGAGATAGAGAGAGTGACTGCAAGGGTAACACATGGCAGATCGAGAGAGAGAGAGTGCAAGGGTAACACATGGCAGATCGAGAGAGAGAGAGTGAGTGACTGCAAGGGTAACACATGGCAGATCGAGAGAGAGAGAGTGAGTGACTGCAAGGGTAACACATGGCAGATCGAGAGAGAGAGAGTGAGTGACTGCAAGGGTAACACATGGCAGATCGAGAGAGAGAGAGTGAGTGACTGCAAGGGTAACACATGGCAGATCGAGAGAGAGAGAGTGAGTGACTGCAAGGGTAACACATGGCAGATCGAGAGAGAGAGAGAGAGGCTGCAAGGGTAACACATGGCAGATCGAGAGAGAGAGAGTGAGTGACTGCAAGGGTAACACATGGCAGATCGAGAGAGAGAGAGAGAGACTGCAAGGGTAACACATGGCAGATCGAGAGAGAGAGAGAGAGACTGCAAGGGTAACACATGGCAGATCGAGAGAGAGAGAGTGACTGCAAGGGTAACACATGGCAGATCGAGAGAGAGAGAGAGAGACTGCAAGGGTAACACATGGCAGATCGAGAGAGAGAGAGAGAGACTGCAAGGGTAACACATGGCAGATCGAGAGAGAGAGAGTGAGTGACTGCAAGGGTAACACATGGCATATCGAGAGAGAGAGAGTGCAAGGGTAACACATGGCAGATCGAGAGAGAGAGAGAGAGACTGCAAGGGTAACACATGGCAGATCGAGAGAGAGAGAGTGAGTGACTGCAAGGGTAACACATGGCAGATCGAGAGAGAGAGAGTGACTGCAAGGGTAACACATGGCAGATCGAGAGAGAGAGAGTGACTGCAAGGGTAACACATGGCAGATCGAGAGAGAGAGAGAGAGTGCAAGGGTAACACATGGCAGATCGAGAGAGAGAGAGTGAGTGACTGCAAGGGTAACACATGGCAGATCGAGAGAGAGAGAGTGACTGCAAGGGTAACACATGGCAGATCGAGAGAGAGAGAGAGAGTGCAAGGGTAACACATGGCAGATCGAGAGAGAGAGAGAGAGTGCAAGGGTAACACATGGCAGATCGAGAGAGAGAGAGAGACTGCAAGGGTAACACATGGCAGATCGAGACAGAGAGAGAGAGTGCAAGGGTAACACATGGCAGATCGAGAGAGAGAGAGAGACTGCAAGGGTAACACATGGCAGATCGAGAGAGAGAGAGAGACTGCAAGGGTAACACATGGCAGATCGAGAGAGAGAGAGAGACTGCAAGGGTAACACATGGCAGATCGAGAGAGAGAGAGAGAGTGCAAGGGTAACACATGGCAGATCGAGAGAGAGAGAGAGAGTGCAAGGGTAACACATGGCAGATCGAGAGAGAGAGAGACTGCAAGGGTAACACATGGCAGATTGAGAGAGAGAGAGTGACTGCAAGGGTAACACATGGCAGATCGAGAGAGAGAGAGAGAGTGCAAGGGTAACACATGGCAGATCGAGAGAGAGAGAGACTGCAAGGGTAACACATGGCAGATCGAGAGAGAGAGAGAGACTGCAAGGGTAACACATGGCAGATCGAGAGAGAGAGAGAGACTGCAAGGGTAACACATGGCAGATCGAGAGAGAGAGAGAGACTGCAAGGGTAACACATGGCAGATCGAGAGAGAGAGACTGCAAGGGTAACACATGGCAGATCGAGAGAGAGAGACTGCAAGGGTAACACATGGCAGATCGAGAGAGAGAGAGAGACTGCAAGGGTAACACATGGCAGATCGAGAGAGAGAGAGAGACTGCAAGGGTAACACATGGCAGATCGAGAGAGAGAGACTGCAAGGGTAACACATGGCAGATCGAGAGAGAGAGACTGCAAGGGTAACACATGGCAGATCGAGAGAGAGAGAGAGACTGCAAGGGTAACACATGGCAGATCGAGAGAGAGAGAGTGACTGCAAGGGTAACACATGGCAGATCGAGAGAGAGAGAGTGACTGCAAGGGTAACACATGGCAGATCGAGAGAGAGAGAGTGACTGCAAGGGTAACACATGGCAGATCGAGAGAGAGAGAGAGACTGCAAGGGTAACACATGGCAGATCGAGAGAGAGAGAGAGACTGCAAGGGTAACACATGGCAGATCGAGAGAGAGAGAGAGACTGCAAGGGTAACACATGGCAGATCGAGAGAGAGAGAGTGACTGCAAGGGTAACACATGGCAGATCGAGAGAGAGAGAGTGACTGCAAGGGTAACACATGGCAGATCGAGAGAGAGAGAGTGACTGCAAGGGTAACACATGGCAGATCGAGAGAGAGAGAGTGACTGCAAGGGTAACACATGGCAGATCGAGAGAGAGAGAGAGTGACTGCAAGGGTAACACATGGCAGATCGAGAGAGAGAGAGACTGCAAGGGTAACACATGGCAGATCGAGAGAGAGAGAGTGACTGCAAGGGTAACACATGGCAGATCGAGAGAGAGAGAGTGACTGCAAGGGTAACACATGGTCTCTATATTTCAGCCCGGGCTTTCTGCTATGAAGGGGTGCAACTCCATCCCTGGCCAAAGCAGGTCTGGGAGTAAAATCGGGAGACGGCAGTTTACGGGTTATAATAGCTGCTGTCCATCGTTGTCGATGAGGACCGCCGAAATCATCCTTGTCACAAATTTCGTTGTTGGGTGTGGGTGCGCATGTGGCTGAACAGGCCAATGCGAGCACGAAATCATCTGCTACATATCGGGCACACGAGGGTTGTAGAAGGGGATGGTGTTCCCGCTGCTCGGGATTTCCGCGTCTCGCGTCTGCTCTGGGTTTTCACAACACGGTCATCTTTACCGGCAGCTACACCCGATTTGACTGCGCTTCTCCAGTCAGATCTGTTTTGTGCAAGACATTCCCAGGTGTCGATGTCTATCTGGCAACTTTTCGGTGAGTCCTTCAGACCGTCTTTAAAACGTTTCTTTGGGCCTCCTCTCTCGCGTCATCCCTCTCTCAGCTCGCCGTAGAGAAGCTTCTTTGGGAGCCGCTCGTCTGACATACGGACAAGGTGTCCGGCTCATCCTACAGACGGGCCACAAACGAAGGATAGGAGCATGGGGAAGAAAATTCCAAAGAGGGTTAGCGCGAGCACACATCCCTGCTTCTCTCCACTCGTGATGGGAAATAAGTTCAAAGATGATCCATTGCATAGAACTAATGCCTCTATAACAATGTGAACATACGTTATCATGCTACGCAGTTTGAGGGGTGGGGAGGTGGTGTGGGGGGAGGGGGGAGTAGGTAGGGGGTGGGGGGAAACCGATCTTCTCGACTAGTTCGAAAAGACTTTACCTACTAACCAAGTCGAAGGCCATCGTGAGGTCTGGGAACATCATATAGAATCGCTGATTCTGCTGAGCCTCAACCTGTCGAGTAGCATGCGGGCGTAAACTTTGCCTACAACGCCCAGGAGCGAGATCCCTCTATAATTATTGCAGTCCACGCGGTCACCTTTGTTTGTGTAAATAGTCACAATGATGGCGTCACGCATATCTTGGAGGACTGCGCCTTCCTGCCAGCAGAGGCATAGAAGATCGAACATCGGCTGAGCTAGTACTGATTTCCCACATTCGATGGCTTCAGGCGGATACATCTACCTCTGGTGCTTTACAGTTTGAGAGGTGGTCGATAGCCTTGTCAATCTCATCCTGAGTAGGCGGTCTGTCATGTTCATCCATGATGGGCAGGAACTGTTGCCCGCTCAAATCCTCGTCAGTTACCACCGTTTCTCGTGAGAAGAGCTCAGATTAGTGCTCTACCCATCTGGTCATCTGCTTGTCACGGTCCATGATTCTCACACCTCTCAGAGATGTCAGGGGAGTAGCACCTCTCGCTGTAGGGTCCAAGGTCATCTTTATGTTTAGGGTACCATGCGTATATCTGCATTTCTTCACACAGTTTCAGCGAGTACTCGTTCGCACATTATGTAGCAGTTCTGGCCATCCTGAGGGCAGTAAGCATCTTCTCATTTGGGCCTTTTTGTTTTATGTAATGAAGCCTTCTTGTTTGGCTTCAATTACTGATTCCATTCTATCGAAATGTGCTTTGAACCAATTGTGATTGGCGCGTTTCCTCATGCCAATCCCAGCTAATGCCAAATTATAAATGGCACCTTTCAGAACGTTCCACTTAGATGTGGCGTCACACTCGGGTCCTTCTTGTAGAGAAAGATTCATGTCAGACTCAAACCTCTCTGCTTAGAAAGGAACATATGAGACACTAACCTCTCTACCTTGGAAGGAACATGTCAGACACAAACCTCTCTACCTTGGAAAGAACATGTCAGACACAAACCTCTCTGTCTTGGAACGAACATGTCAGACACAAACCTCTCTGTCTTGGAAGGAACATGTCAGACACAAACCTCTCTACCTTGGAAGGAACATGTCAGACACAAACCTCTCTACCTTGGAAGGAACATGTCAGACTCAAACCTCTCTGCTTAGAAAGGAACATATGAGACACAAACCTCTCTGTCTTGGAACGAACATGTCAGACACAAACCTCTCTACCTTGGAAGGAACATGTCAGACACAAACCTCTCTGTCTTGGAACGAACATGTCAGACACAAACCTCTCTGTCTTGGAAGGAACATGTCAGACACAAACATCTCTACCTTGGAAGGAACATGTCAGACACAAACCTCTCTACCTTGGAAGGAACATGTCAGACTCAAACCTCTCTGTCTTGGAAGGAACATGTCAGACACAAACCTCTCAGTCTTGGAAGGAATCCCCATCTGCTCAGTGTTAATCTATCCTGCCCATACCATGATGTCCGAGATAGGTGGGCCACCCTACGGGGACTCCGACCTACTCTAGCATCAAAGTTGCCGAGAAGGAAGAGTGCTTATTGCTTGGGGCTGTTATTGATCATTTCCTCCAGCTGTCCATAGGACCTGTAGCGGTGACAAGACGAATGGCGAATCGCGACTGGCGAATCGCGAATGGTGAGCAACCTCTCAGAGCACTCCGTGGGAGGATCGATCAAGACCATAAAGGTGTTTTTAATGCCATGCTGTCGGAGATCTTCATTTTGACTCTTTTTAATGCCATGCTGTCGGAGATCTTCAGTTTGACCATTATTAATGCCATGCTGTCGGAAATCTTCAGTTTGACCCTTTTTAATGCCATGCTGTCGGAGATCTTCAGTTTGACTCTTTTTAATGCCATGCTGTCGGAGATCTTCAGTTTGACTCTTTTTAATGCCATGCTGTCGGAGATCTTCAGTTTGACTCTTTTTAATGCCATGCTGTCGGAAATCTTCCGTTTGACTCTTTTTAATGCCATGCTGTCGGAGATCTTCAGTTTGACCCTTTTTAATGCCATGCTGTCGGAGATCTTCAGTTTGACCATTTTTAATGCCATGCTGTCGGAAATCTTCAGTTTCACGACCATTTTACTGAACACGGGTGTCCGATCTCTACAGCCCACAGACCCGGGGAAATACTCGAATGTCCACGTCACAACATCCAGGCCTCCGCCGTGATTGGAACCCGCGACCTCCCTAACCCGAGGCGGATGTCTTATCCCGAGACCACTCAATCCCGAAGACAACAAACAACAACATGATTACTTTGTAAGAATATATTTTTCCGGTTTCAAGGTCAAAATAAGAGAAGTCAATTTGTGATTTGAGACTAATTCTGTCATAGCTAGATCTATCGTGAACAAATTTGTCATTGTTGATTTACATAAAATTGGTTGAATTATGTGAATCAGCGATTAATCATTATGAATAATGTCAATCAGAGATTAATCAATATGAATAATGTGAATCAGCGATTAATCATTATGAATTATGTGAATCAGCGATTAATCATTTTGAATTATGTGATTCAGTGATTAATCATTTTGAATAATGTGAATCAGCGATTAATCATTATGAATTATGTGAATCAGCAATTAATCATTATGAATTATGTGAATAAGCGATTAATCATTATTAAATTAAATTTGCTATTTATTTTTGCAAAATGACTATATTTTTTTTGTCCGAGGATAAAAAAAATGATGTTATAGAATGATTTTAGGGAATGATGTTAGGGAATAATGTTATAGAATGATGTTATAGAATACTGTTATAGAATAATGTTATAGAATAATCTTTTAGAATGATGTTGGGGAATGATGTTATAGAATAATGTTATAGAATAATGTTATAGAATGATGTTATAGAATAATGTTATAGAATGCTGTTATAGATAGATGTTTTAAAATAATGTTATAGAATAATATTATAGAAAAATGTTATATAATGATGTTGGGGAATGATGTTACAGAATGATGTTATAGAATAATGTTATAGGATGATGTTGGGGAATGATGTTTTAGAATGATGTTATAGAATGATGTTATATAATGATGTTACATAATAATGTTATAGAATGATGTTATATAATGATGTTGGGGAATGATGTTTTAGAATGATGTTATAGAATGCTGTTATAGAATAATGTTGGGGAATAATGTTATAGAATAATGTTATAGAATGATGTTGGGGAATGATGTTATAGAATTATGTTATAGAATGATGTTATAGAATGATGTTATGAAATATTGTTATAGAATTATGTTATAGAATGATGTTATAGAGTGATGTTATAGAATAATCTGATAGAATGATGTTGGGGAATGATGTTGGGGAATGATATTATAGAATGATGTTGGGGAATGATGTTTTAAAATGATGTTATAGAATGATGTTATTGAGTGATGTTATAGAATAATGTTATAGAATGATGTTATAGAATGATGTTATAGAATGATGTTGGGGAATGATGTTATGAATGATGTTATAGAATGATGTTATAGAATGATGTTATAGAATAATGTTATAGAATGATGTTATAGAATGATGTTATAGAATGTTGTTATAGAGTGATGTTGGGGAATGATGTTATAGAATGTTGTTATATAATGATGTTATAGAATGGTTTTATAGAATGATGTTATAGAACGATTTTATATAATGATGTTGGGGAATGATGTTATAGAATGATGTTATAGAATGATGTTATAGAATGATGTTATAGAATGATGTTGGGGAATGATGTTATAGAATGTTGTTATAGAATGATGTTATAGAATGATGTTATGGAATGATGTTAGGGAATAATTTTATGGTAGAAGAAAGTTGTCAGGAAATGCACACCAAGATAAAGTTGCCTCTGACGATGAATATTCCTAGTTTTGCGCTGTTCCCAAGTGGCATGGTCGTAATTGCATGTGCGTGTTCACCTAATCTGCTTAAGAACCAAAGGATCTTGCCTGTCAAAAAGAAATCCAACTTAGGTGGAAGGACAAGAGACAAATGAAAGGTCGATGTCGTGTCCTAGTGAAAAGGGCACATCTGTGGCCTTCTTCAAAATATTGAGTTCGTTTGTGACAGAAGAATAAGGGAATGCAGAAAACCCAAACATACGATTCAAATTGGTTTCTACGTGATGAGGTCCGGGCTAGTGTTCACTTGTCTCTGTGGACCAGTTTGTGGTCACGTGTTTGTGGTCGCCTGTTTGTGGTCGCATGTTTGTGCTCGCCTGTTTGTGGTAACCTGTTTATGGTCCCGTGTTTGTAGTCGCTTTTTGTGATCGCCTGTTTGTGGTCACGTGTTTGTGGTTGCGTATTTGTGGCCACCTGTTTGTGTTAACATGTTTGTGGTCAATTGTTTGTCGTCATCTGTTTGTGGCTGTCTGTTTGAGGTCAAATGTTTGTGGTTGTGTGTTTGTGGTCACATGTTTGTGGCTGTCTGTTTGTGGTCACCTGTTTGTTGTCGTATGTATGTGGTTAATTGTTTGTGGTCAATTGTTTGTGATCAGTTGTCTGTGGTCAATTGTTTGTCATCAACTGTTTTGGGTCACCTGTTTGTGGTCAACTGTTTGTGGTTGTCCAATTTTGGTTGTCTGTTTGTGGTTGTCTGTTTGTGTCTGTCTGTTTGTGGTTGTCTGTTTGCGTTCACCTGTGTGTGGTTGTCTGTTTGTGGTATTTGTTTGTGATTGCTTGTTTGTAGTTGTTTGTTTGTGGTTGTCTGATTATGGTTATCTTTTTGTAGTCTGTTTGTTGTTGTGTTTGTAGTTGTTGTCTCTTTGCGTTCACCTGTCTGTGGCTGTCTGTTTGTAATTGTGCTTTTGTGATTGCATGTTTGTTGTTGTCGTTTTATAGTTGTATGTATGTGGTTATCTTGTTTGCGGTTACCTGTTTGTAGTTGTCCGTTTTTGTGGTTGCCTTTTTGTGGTTGTCCGTTTGTGTGGTTGCCTTTTTGTGGTTGTCTGTTTGTTGTTGTCTGTTTACGTTAACCTGTTTGTGGTTGTTTGTTTCTGGTTGTCTGTTTGTGGTTGTCTATTTGAGGTTTTCAGTTTGGGGTTGTCTGATTGTGGTTGTTTGTTTGTGGTTTTCTGTTTGTGGTTATCTGTTTTCTTTCACCTGTTATTGTGTGTGTAAATATATGTATGAATGCATGTATGTGTATGTGTGTATTCGTATGGGTGTGTGTATGTGTGTGTGTGTGTGTGTGTATATGTATGAGTTAAAAACAAGTTATTAAAAAGAAGTACTTGTAGAGTCAAAACATTTTGTTAAGTATATAATTGACAAATTTTTAATTCTTCTTCTTCTTCTTCTTCTTCTTCTTCGTACGCAGTCAGACAGTAACCATTATTTTGTCGAAAAAAGCGGCGGTCATCCTGAGGCTGTCGCCACTGCCATAGAGCTTGTCTTGCAGTTCCACTGGTGATGGCCACATCTGCTCTCTCTGATCCTCGTATGTCGGGCAGTTCTGCAGCAGATGTTCAGCGGTCATTTTACCAGTACCGCACGGGCATTCGTCTGTACCACCTATCTTCAATTTGTTGAATAGGTGGTACCTCAGTCTATTGTGGCCAGTGCGAAGTCTGAAGACAACGACCTGCTCTCTTCGGTTCAACTGGTAATAGGCATCGTTTTTGGTGTAACCAGTATGTTCGGTTTCCCATTTGGTCATGTATCTGGCTTTGATAAGCCGTTTTGACTCTTCGTACGTCATACTGGTATCTGTTTGTGGTAGTCTTGCACCTTCTTTTGCCAGTCTGTCTGCCTCATCGTTGCCTTGGATGTTGCAGTGTGATGGGACCCACTGTACCACTACCCTTTTTGGTGCGGACTGCTGGCACAGTTTGCAGAGTGCTGCTCTTAAGTCATTGAGCTCAGTGTTTTTCTGGCTTTTTAGCGCTGTGACTACGGCGAGAGCATCTGTAAGCAGGACTATATGGCTTTCATTTTCATTGTGTGTCCCCATTTCTTCCACTGCCGCCCTCAGTGCCTCTGCCTATTTACCAGTAGCGAATGATAGTGTTATTTTTCTGCCATTTGGTAGGTTCAGGAATGCTCCTGCCCCTCCGTTCTGTGTAGTGTTTGTTACAGAACCGTCGGTGTATGCATGGGTCCAGTCCATGCTTGGGTAGCTTTTCGATATGAAGCTTAGAGTAGTGTCTCTCCTTTCTTTTTCAGTCTGGCAGTTTTTGTTTCCAATACCTGGTATATTTTCTACCACCTCTGGAAATATATCCTGCCTCCAGGTAGGTTTTCGTACAGTAGTGATGGGTTTTGGTGTTGTTAGTCCGTTTATGGGATCTTCGTGCATCTTTGCTTTGGCTATTTCTGCAAAGTTTCTCCACTTTAGTTTCCCATTTCCGAAATTGTTTAGTCTCTGGTGCATTGGATGGTCTGTCAGTCTTCGGAGTTTCTCTGACTGCAGCTGGGCTCTGCAGTCTCTTCTATCGGTCATGGATTGCAGTTTTGTAATCTTTTCAAGTTCTACAATTGGCGTTGACTTCATGCCTCCTGTTATAATTCATTCTCATGGCTTGGTTTTGAAGTTTGCTAACTTTATCGAAGTTCGCCTTCGCTGCTGTTGTCCATGCCGCAATGCCATACTCGAGAACTGGACTCACTCTTCCAGTGTACAGTTTCTTTAGTATACTTTCGTCTGCTCCCCAGCTTGTGCCAGCAAGTTTCCTCATGATTGCCATTCTTTCTCTGGCTCTCATTCGGTTTCTCTCGATCTGACTTTTCCATGTCATTCGCCGATCAAATGTGACTCCTAGATAGTTTGGGTTGTCGTTTGGCTGCAGGAATTTGCCATTTAAACTTAATTTGGTATTTTGGGGTTTGATTGAATTCGAGAATATTGTGCATGTGGTTTTCTCCTCGTTTATTTTGACCGGCCATGAGTTCGCCCACTCTTCCAGCGATGTTAGAGCCTGCTGCATCCGATTTCTTGCTATGGTGAGATTCTTTACAGAGGTCCACATAGCCAGATCGTCTGCAAACATTGAGCTATGGACTCTTCTTCTATATTCTCTGTAATGTCGTTTATGTACACCAGGAAGAGTGTGGGTGACAGTACTCCCCCTTGGGGTACTATCTGCTCAAGTGTCACCTTTTTGCTCATCTGCCCTTGTACTTGGACTCTGGCCGTTCTTTGTTTGAGGTAGTGGTTGATCCACTGGTACATTCTCCCACAAACTTCACTTCTCCTTAGCTTGACTCTAAGTCCGTCTTTCCAGACTTTGTCAAATGCCTTCTCCAGGTCCACCCAAACAGCTACTGTGTGTTTCTGTGCCTGGTAGGCATCTTCTATTTCCTGGGCTATGAGGATGACCTGGTCCTCAGTGGATCTGTGCTGTCTAAAGCCGGCTTGCTGTGGAATTAGTATTCGTTTTTCTTCCAGATGCCACATCAGTCTGGTGTTTATCATACGTTCCATCAGTTTGCCAACACAGCTCAGTAGGCTGATAGGCATGTATCCATTCGAATCTGTTTTGTCCTTTCCATTCTTTGGTACTGGTACATGTACTGCGTCTTTCCATGCCTGGGGTACAATTCCCCTTTTCCAGCTTTGGTTCAGGACCGATAGCAGTTTCCTCTTCGCTGTTTGGCCCAGCTCCATCAGCATTTCGTTTGTTATCCCGTCTTTTCCGGAAGATTTCCTTTTCTTTAATGTTCTCATGGCCTCTTCCATTTCACTCATTGTTAATTTGGCCATCATATGCTCTTCTGGTGCCGTATTGATGTTGTCGTGCCCCTTTTGCTCTTCCCTAATGTCTGTGAGCGGTGATTTGATTTTAACAGCTGAATAATATTGACCAGTTTACATTCATGGCCGAATGAAAGGCAGTGTAAGGTGAGAAAAGTGTGTGGAAGACAACAGTGAAGAGCTAGACAACGATGTTTAAAGAAGGAATTGAGTTAACGAAAGATCTTCCAAGACCAGGTCACGCGCATGCGTCAAACGATGCCATCGCCATAATGGAGGAGAAACTGGTTCATCACGTCCCTAGAGAACAAAGTGCCAAAGCTGGTTCATCACGTCCTTAGAGAACAAAGTGTCAAAGCTGGTTCATCACGTCCCTAGAGAACAAAGTGCCAAAGCTGAGTTCATCACGTCAGTAGAGAACAAAGTGCCAAAGCGGAATTCATCACGTTCCTAGAGAACAAAGTGCAAAAGCTGAGTTCATCCCGTCCCTAGAGAACAAAGTGCCAAAGCTGAGTTCATCACGTCCCTAGAGAACAAAGTGCCAAAGCTGGTTCATCACGTCCCTAGAGAACAAAGTGCCAAAGCTGGTTCATCACGTCCCTAGAGAACAAAGTGCCAAAGCTGGTTCATCACGTCCCTAGAGAACAAAGTGCCAAAGCTGAGTTCATCACGTCCCTAGAGAACAAAGTGCCAAAGCTGGTTCATCACGTCCCTAGAGAACAAAGTGCCAAAGCTGAGTTCATCACGTCCCTAGAGAACAAAGTGCCAAAGCTGGTTCATCACGTCCCTAGAGAACAAAGTGCCAAAGCTGGTTGTTCACTTCCCTAGAGAACAAAGTGCAAAAGCTGGTTCATCACGTCCCTAAGGAACAAAGTGCCAAAGCTGAGTTCTACAAATCAGTCCTGCAAACGCCTACGCGACGCTGGAAGGAGACATCGCCATGAGAAGTGGCACACAGGAAATGGCATTTTGCATCATGACAATGCCCCTGCACACAGGTCTGTCACCACAAACTCATTTGTGACGAAACACAACATTGCATTGCTCCCACACCCTCCCATTGTTCCCACACCCTCCCATTGTTCCCACACCCTCCCATTGTTCCCACACCCTCCCATTGTTCCCACACCCTCCCATTGTTCCCACACCCTCCCATTGTTCCCACACCCTCCCATTGTTCCCACACCCTCCCATTGTTCCCACACCCTCCCATTGTTCCCACACCCTCCCATTGTTCCCACACCCTCCCATTGTTCCCACAGCCTCCCTACTCACCCTGTCTTGCTCCATGTGAAATGTGCCTTGTCCCGAAACTTGAAAAAGAAAAGCCCCGGATTGGAGGCCACCGAAGAAATTCAAGCCAACGTGACGAGACACATGAGGACTATTTAGAATAGTACCTACCAGTACCTTCCAGTACCTTCCAGTACCTACCAGTATCTACCAGTACCTTCCAGAATTGCTTTCTTCAGTGGTTTAGTTGAACGAATACTATAATAAGTGTATACAATCATAAGGAAACTACTTTGAAGCTGATAGAACTAAATAAACTAAATAAAAATAAAATAGCCTTCAGCTACCTGGCAATAGACACCGGGCCTGTTTGAATACCACTATTCCAAGTAAGTAGGAGGGTAAATCGGTAAGTATCACCAACTGAAAGGAAATATATACAAAATAAATTGGTAGTAACTAATAGTGGCATTAGGTGGCACCCACATCTTGTTTTGTGACTACTGTAGCTACCAGTCGCTAGGTGGCACCCACATCTAGTTGTGTGACTACTGTAGCTACCAGTCGCTAGGTGGCACCCACTTCTAGTTTTGTGACTACTGTAGCTACCAGTCGCTAGGTGGCACCCTCTTCTAGTTTTGTGACTACTGTAGCTACCAGTCGCTAGGTGGCAACCACATCTAGTTTTGTAGCTACTGTAGCTGGCAGTCGCTAGGTGGCACCCACTTCTAGTTTTGTAGCTACTGTAGCTGGCAGTCGCTAAGTGTCGCATGCACGTGTGCAGCTTAGGTACAAAAGGTCGCCCGTGTTCAGTCAAAGAACAGTGTGGCGATGTGTGGTTTGTTTGGTTTTTGTTTTGTTGTTGTTGTTTTTTTTGTCGTTGTTGTTTTGATTGTTATTGTTTGTTTGTTTTTTTGTTTGTTTGTTGTTGTTTTTTTTTGGGGGGGGGGGGGGGGGGGCGAGAGTATTTGTCGCGTAAAACGAGGCAGATCTGCGCCGATTCCGGGGTCTTCATGTATGACAAAGATAAGAATATCAACACTGCCCCACAGAGAGCATTAAGCGGCGACTAACTGTGTGTCATATCATAATACCGACCGTGTTATGTGGTTTGTTAACAGCGAATATGGTTCCTAACAAGCTGCGGGTTTACTTTCCTTCAGTGTTTGAGTCTATTACGATGGACTCGCACATCGGTTAAACACATACGAAGAAACTGGTTGCATATAGACTCTGCAGAATCTTCTAAGCCAGTATAAAGATGTTAAGTTAAGTTATAAACATTTCTTCAAGGCGCTCAAAAATTGCTGATGTAGCCCGACATGGTCGTCCGGTACAGATTACAATAGAAACATTTTTGCTACGGCTAACTGATGGGAAATGACATGCAAATATCGATAGACAGAGTAGCAACTGCAGAACGGTGTTCGCATAGTTTTGCCTACATCATAATACATGTTGCCAACTTGACAGGATACGTTTCACGAATGACAAAGAGGTTGAACGTGTAGTGCAAATGTGTCTGAGTCAGCATACCAAAGACGTCTATGCTGCAGGTTTTGGTGCACTGATAAAACAATGGGATAAGTGTGTCCCAACAGTTGAGGGAAACCATGTTGAGAAGTGAGGGGCAGTGTAAGTGCAATAATAAATGGTTTTCAAGGTCGTATTTCATTTAGAAATATCGTTTTCTGATTTATCTACTGACTTGCCCTCGTACATGTATCATCTGATTCGGTATTCGCTGAAGCGAACAAGTTTACTTAACCGAGAGTGACACTCACTATTTCCTACTACCAATATTGGCGTTACCTATTTGAAAGCCAAATGATTTGGACACATATCTGAAACACTAATTCAGTCTTGGAGTGACTTTGCTTTAACTGCACGTCAAGACATAAGCATCAACGAGTAAATGGGTTATAATCGCGTGCCACAAGAACTTTGTCAGAGTTCAAACGACAGGTCCACCAATCATTACCTTCCATAGACTTGATACCGACTATACACGCCTGTCTTTGAACGAAAATAACTCGTCTGAAATAGAAGACACCGTTCGCTCCTTTCCTCGTAAATCTTTTCATTGCATTTCCCGCCATCTCCATAATTGTGGTTCCAATAATGACAGTGAGTTGCTGACTTCTCGTGTGTACTGCACATCAACCCCCCTACATCTATCTACACGGTAATCAACTCCTCTATATCTATCTACACGGTGAATCCATCTACGTTTGGTTATTCTCTATTGACACGAAGTCTAGATGATTTCCGGCCACGTCAAGAACAGCTGATTTGTAGATCACTGATACATAACCATTACAACTGATTTAAGATGGTTTCATATTGCATCTACGAAATACAAATCTAATGTCAAACTAAAATGTCATATTGGGTACTTAAGATCCGGGAACGTAAGATCTGAGACGTAAGATTCGGGACGTAAGATCCGGGACGTAAGATCTAGAATGTAAGATATGGGACGTAAGATCTGGCACGTTTCATTTGGGACGTTTGATCTGAAACGTTTGATCTAGTAAGTTTGTTTGATTGTTTTTGAGTGTTTTTTTTGCGTTCGCCTTATTTCTCTAATTCCCAAGGCGGTGTGCGTTGCACAGTGGTTTTTATTTTGCGCCTGTCGTTGGATGCATCCGACTTCAGCATGCATTGTATGTAAGGGTCTGCTTCCTCCTGCATTTTCTAAGGGTTTGCTTCCCCGGGGTAACGGCCGGTGCTGTGATGGGGATCGAACCCAGCACCTTCGGGTTGTGAGCCATGCCACTTAACCACTAGGCCACGCCGTCCCCTGATCTAGTAAGTCTGATTTAAAACTTTTGATCTGGGACGTTTGATGTGGGATGTAAAATCTAGGATGCAAGATCTGAGAAGTTTGATCTGGGATATAAAACTAGTGACGTAAGATCTTGGATGGGTTGATCTGGCATATAAGATCTGGGACGTAAGATCTAGGACGTAAGATCTAGGACGAAAGGTCTGGGACGTTTGATCTCTAATGTTAGGTCTGGGACTTTTGATCTTTGACGTTTGCTCTGGAAAGTAAGACTTGGGACGTTTGATCTGGGACGTAAGATCTTGGACGTAAGATCTGTGCACGTGATATATGGAACAGGATCTGCTACGTAGGATCTGGGAAGAAATATATGGGACATACTATCTGGGAAACAACATCAACAAAGAAAAACATAGTCCAATGAGAGGCTCTCTACTCAAACCAGATTGAGGATCAGATCAGGATAGGTTTAGGGTCTCTTGGGCGGGCTACCATAAGGACAGGTTTGGGGCTCCTTGGGCAGGCCACTATCAAGACAGGTTGGGGTCCCTTGGGCGGGCTACCATAAGGACAGGTTTGGGTCCCTTGGACAGGACAACATTAAGACAGGTTTGCGGGCCCCTGGACGGCCACCATCAGGACAGGTTTGGGGTCCCTTGGACGTGACAACATCAGGACAGGTTTGATCCCTTGGACTGGCCACATCAGGACAGGTTCATGGGTCCTTGGGCTGGCCACATCAGGGCAGGTTTATGAGTGTATGGACAGGCCAGATCATGTCAAGTTAATAGGTCTATTGGCGGACCACATCAGGACAGGTTAAGAGGCCCTACAGTGAGACCACATGAAGACACTATTATGTGCTCGTCACGTAACGTATGAGGTCGTTGGCGCAATACGTCTGACTTCTTCTTTTCGCTTTTGTCCTGTTCGTGCCTTTCAGGGTGAGGTAATGAAGAGGTTTATTGACCGGGCCCTGGTTTACGTTTCGTATACGGGCAGCTTTATAGCGTTGTCGGCCCTTGGCTCTGTATCTATTGTATCTGTATGGCCCTGCTTTCTGATGGATACTATCTGGTGTTTGACGTGTCACGTTTCCGAACTATTTGGCTTGCTGTCTCTTGATGAAGTCTAGCACTACGGTTGTACCTACTTGTTTCATAATATCTTCGTTTCTAATACTATCTGGTATTGTTACTCTGATCATTCTACGTAGGCATTTCATCTCTGTTGTTAAAATACATTATTAAGAAGTCTTATCTGACTTTTCAGTAAAAATTGACCGTTACTTGAAAGAAATCGATTTACAACTTCAGAAAGGTTTCGTCTTCTGAGCTACAATAATATCAATCTCATCTGACCTGGAATGCTGTATTCTAGTCCATATCAAGGTGTAGTCAAATGTATGTGTGTGCTTGAATGTGTGTATGTGTAAACATATGTGTATGTATGTGTGTATGTGTGTGCATGTGTGTATATGTGTGTGAATGAGGGTGTATTGTTAATGTACGAGGGACGTTCCAATCAAACTGAGCCTTTTCTACCTGAATAGGTTATAGCGTGTTGAAACTGCTATCATTAGTTAATGGCGCCTACTGTTAAGTGGTCCACTTGGCATGTGTCAGTCACGTGACAGATAAATAAAAATGGCGGACAACACTGTTAGTGTTTGCAGGGAACAGCGTGTTGTGATGAAGTTTTTTTGTGAAAGAAAACGTGAAACCTGCTGACATTATCCACCCTGTCGTGCCATTACATAGATATGTCATGTGTTCTCAACTTTGCTCCACGAAGGAATATATTAGCTACCATAGCCCTTAGATTACAGAAATCAAAGAACTATTGTAATAGGTTACTGTCACTGTATTAAACCAGCCTTCTGCGTCAGTTGGAGTTCCATCTCCGTCGAAGGAAGCTGTCATGAATCTTGAACATCTTCTCTGGCCTGCCCTTGATAAGTCTTATGTGAGACTATTGTTAGTCAGCTTTGTTTATTGCGATTATAGAGGTTTATATAAACAACCAAAGCCAGCGGCTGGAAAGTAACATTGATAAAACTGAAGATATGGTGTCCACCAAAGGGAAAGAAAGTCTACACACTGGCATTCATATAAATGGACACATTCTGTCAAGTCATGCATCCCTTGGGCAACTGTGACTTATTTCATCTTACAAGACACGCACTTTAATGTAGACATATTTACTCGTGTCAGAAAAATCCATTGGTACAGACTATAAGAAGATGACGTTTAATTAAGTCATACAAGAGAAACCAACACTTTTATATAATACAGAATGAATGCTATCGAGAACCAGATTATTCAAACAGACTATAAGAAGGGATCTTCAGACAAAAGTATCAAGACACGTGTGTTCTTACATTCGAACATTTGCACGCTATCTAAGCTCGCGTGTCATGCGATAGTCACATTTGAATATAGACCAATAGGAAACAAGGGAGCCAGTGCCACGAGGCGTAATCTCGCGTCATTAGGATGAGTCAAATACAGATGGACAATAGAAAACAAAGGAGCCAGTGCCACGAGGCGTAATCTCGCGTCATGCGTCATTAGGATGAGTCAAATACAGATGGACCAATGGAAATCAAAGGAGTCAGTGCCACGAGTCGTAATCTCGCGTCATGCGTCATTAGGATGAGTCAAATACAGATGGACCAATGGAAAACAAAGGAGTCAGTACCACGAGGCATAATCTCACGTCATGCGTCATTAGGATGAGTCAAATACAGATGGACCAATAGAAAACAAATGAGTCAGTGCCACGAGGCGTAATCCGTGACAGCAGGGAAGTAAGGAATCTAAGCAGGATAAAAAACCTTTTATCCACGCAGACAGCCAGACGTTGAGTGACAACTTTCGGCTGGCCTACTGAGACAACCTAGCAGAACGGCTGAGACAACCTATCAGAACGGCTGAGACAACCTAGCCGAACGACTGAGACAACCTAGCAAAACGGCTGAGACAACCTAGCAGAACGTCTGAGACAACCTAGCAAAACGGTTGAGACAACCCAGCAGAACGGCTGAGAGAACCTAGCAAAACGGCTGAGACAACCTAGCAGAACGGCTGAAACAACCTAGCAGAACGGCTGAGACAACCTAGCAGAACGGTTGAGACAACCTAGCAGAACGGCTGAGACAACCTAGCAAAACGGCTGAGACAACCTAGCAGAACGGCTGAGACAACCTAGCAGAACGGCTGAGACAACCTAGCAGAACTGTAACTGTGAATTACGTTTAACAAGTCGATCGTTTACCAAATGACGCCGAAAATTAGAATGCCACCACGTGGAACACAAGCCAGGCGAGGTAGCCATCGTGGATCCTTCTTCTTCTTCTTCATCGTACGCCGTTTACGGCGATATTTACGTTGCACTGTTTTATGTTATTAAGCCTGTGGCTCAGTGCGTCCGATTTCAACAGGCGTTTCTGTAGGGATGCCCTCCTTAGCCTTTGGCTGTCCCCAGCCTATCTGCAAGGCAGCAGTTGTTTTTGGTCAGAGTTGTCTCTCGTAGGGAAATTGTCTTGAAGGACTAACGAGTCTTCCCCACTCGTGTCTACAGGGTTTGGCAATGATATGATATGATGGACTATGTACTAGTTTGTACTATCCCGGAAGAGAGGCAGGCAGTCCAGTGTGACTGTGTCTCAGGATCGTCACGTCCTGCCAGAAACGCATCTTGGATTCAAAAGTTCCTGGCAAGCTTACAGAGATTGAAGCACCAAGTTGACCATCAATTGATTAGTCACATTTTTAACATAAGAAATATTCTAGAAAAATGCAGAGAGGGCAATATGGACGTACACACTTGCTTTATAGATTACACGAAAACGTACGTCTGTGTACACAATACCAAGCGTTGAAGAACATGAGAGACGAGACATTGGCTTACCAACGTACTCGATTCAATGGATCGAATCACTATACCAGGAACAACAAGCTTCGATCAGAATAGCCGGCGAAACGTCAGACTGGTTCGAAATTCAAAATGGTGTAAGACAGGGATGCATACGCTCCCCTTGTATATTCACTACATATTATGAATCTATTATGAGGAACGTCAAAAAAGGTGGACAGTCTGACAAGCTCGAGCCATTAACAATCGGTTGGAACGAGATACCAGAGCTTAGATATGCAGAGACACATAGTTGTTTTCTCAAAGAGCGATGAGGGACTGGAATAACTGACCTTGTAAAACAAGGCACAGCGGAGACAAAAATCGTTACCAAAATATAAGTAAAACCAAGATAATGAGCATAGACAAGACACAAACCAAACCTAAAGTTATTCTAGAACAAGAAATTGAGAAAGTCACAAGTTTTGAAACTCATTTATAAGCATCAATGAAGATTGTCTGAAGGAAGACAGACATAAAATGGCAATGCATAGGTTGAATAAAATGAGAAACTGATAGCAGGACTCAAATCTAATGAATCAGCTAAACAATACTGCGAACTTGCATCTTACCGGTAGCAACGTACGGATGTGAAACGTGGATCACCACAAAAACACTTCAGAAAAGGATTGAATGTTTTGAACAAAAATGCTACAGAAGGGTGCTCAAAATACCATGGACAGCGAAAAAGAAAAACGCAGATACCCTACAGGAAAACGTGACAGAGACAGACGGGGAGATAATGGACACAAGACATAGACATTCTGAAGACGGCAACGACGGAGGCAGGAGTGCTGGCTAGAGATCAAGAGTCTAACAGATCGGCTGTTGTGAGAGCGACGTTCTGGCTAGAGATCGAAAGTCTGACAAATCAGCTGTTGTGAGAGCGACGTTCTGGCTAGAGATCGAGTCTAACAGATCAGCTGTTGTGAGAGCGACGTTCTGGCTAGAGATCGAGTCTTACAGATCGGCTGTTGTGAGAGCGACGTTCTGGCTAGAGATCAAGAGTCTAACAGATCGGCTGTTGTGAGAGCGACGTTCTGGCTAGAGATCGAAAGTCTGACAAATCAGCTGTTGTGAGAGCGACGTTCTGGCTAGAGATCGAGTCTAACAGATCAGCTGTTGTGAGAGCGACGTTCTGGCTAGAGATCGAGTCTTACAGATCGGCTGTTGTGAGAGCGACGTTCTGGCTAGAGATTGAGTCTTACAGATCGGCTGTTGTGAGAGCGACGTTCTGGCTAGAGATCGAGAGTCTGACAAATCAGCTGTTGTGAGAGCGACGTTCTGGCTAGAGATTGAGTCTAACAGATCAGCTGTTGTGAGAGCGACGTTCTGGCTAGAGATCAAGAATCTAACAGATCGGCTGTTGTGGGAGCGACGTTCTGCAAAGGACATGCTACATGATGATTGGCTTGGCTTTGTTAGTTCTCAATCTCCCACTACCAAACCCTGAAAGGATTTAAGTAGCAAAATGTAGTCCAGAGAACAGAATGCGTTGTGTCGTAGTTTACAGCTTCACTGCGATATTTGCACCTTCTGTCCAACACATCCGACTTCAGCAAGCATTATTTGAGTAAGGGGTTTGCATTCCCTCTTCGATCCCTTCTCCTTAGCCAGTCTGCCCTGCTGCAGCCTGTTATCCAGGATCACCGCGTAGAGGTGTAGAAGGGTCTTGGCAGCTCTGGTTCGCTGGCCCTGACGCTAGCAGTCAGCTATGGGTCGCTGACCACTGCAGCTCATGCGCTGTTCAGCATCTTGATCCCTGATGATTGATTAGTCTAAAGAACTGAGATCTAGAATTTTACAGATATTGAAGCACCACATTGATCACCTTTTGAATAGTTTAGAATAGTAGTCTCGTCTGAAACTCTGAACATATATTGGAGTATAGTGGGACGCCTATAGGAGATATTGGAGTATAGTGGGACGCCTATAGGAGATATTGGAGTATAGTGGGACGCCCATAGGGGATATTGGTGTATAGTGGGACGCCTTTAGGAGATATTGGAGCATAGTGGGACGCCCATAGAGGTTATTGGTGTATAGTGGGACGCCTATAGGAGATAATGGAGTATAGTGGGACGCCCATATGAGATATTGGAGTATAGGGGAACGCCCATAGGAGATTCCTACCTGAAGTCCCAGACGGAGTGATTGATTCTGTCTAGCAAACCGCACATTCAATTAATCGTCTGTGTATCCCTCGACATCACCAGTATTTGTGAGACTTTCGAATTAAAATAGTAGTTAGGTCTAGAAGAGAGAATAGAGCGAACGAGGGACAACCATTTGGGTTAAACAACTACTAATACACGACCAGTGTTTATTCACACAAAGGTTCGTGATTTAACAGTATATTTATATACGTATCTATAAGCAGAAAAGTAGGGCTGAACAGTTTCGTGCTATAATAGAGTATATTTATATACGTATCAATAAGCAGAAAAGTAGGACTGAACAGTTTCGTGCTATAATAGAGTATATTTATATACGTATCAATAAGCAGAAAAGTAGGGCTAAACAGTTTCGTGCTAAAATAGAGTATAGTTATATACGTATCAATAAGCAGAAAAGTAGGGCTAAACAGTTTCGTGCTAAAATAGAGTATATTTATATACGTATCAATAAGCAGAAAAGTAGGGCTAAACAGTTTCGTGCTATAATAGAGTATATTTATATACTTATCAATAAGCAGAAAAGTAGGGCTAAACAGTTTCGTGCTATAATAGAGTATATTTATATACGTATCAATAACCGGAAAAGAAGGGCTGAACAGTTTCGTGCTATAATAAAGTATTTTTATATACGTATCAATAAGCAGAAAAGTAGAGTTGAACAGTTTCGTGCTATAATAGAGTATATTTATATATACGATGCAGGATAGGATGAGTGAAAATCTGCTGACAGAAGACGATATAATTATCTACAGATGCAGAAGAGTATAGATGAGAAGATTCTGCAGTATACGAGAGTCATTTACCTAGGAGAGTGATAGAAAGATGGGTGTTAAAGTGAATAAAGAAATTATTTGCTGTTCGTTCATATGTAACTTTCCTGCATCTGTGTGTAGCACAGCTCGTTCAGACGATTAGACATGAGTTATGTGTGGAGAGGTAGGAGGTAATGAGGTAGGAGGTAATGAGGTTAGAGGTAATGTGGTAAGAGGTAAGGAGGTAGGAGTAATGAGGTAGGAATAATGAGGTAGGATGTAATGAGCTAGGAGGTAATGAGGTAGGAGGTAATAAGGTAAGAGGTAATCAGGTAGGAGGTAATGAGGTAGGAGGTAATGAGGTAGGAGGTAATGAGGTAGGAGTAATAAGGTAGGAGATAAGGAGGTAGGAGATAATGAGGTAGGAGGTAATGAGGTAGGAGGTAATAAGGTAGGAGGTAATAAGATAGGAAGTAATGAGGTAGGAAGTAATGTGGTAGGAGGTAATCAGGTAGGAGGTAGGACAGCAACAGATTTCATTTCGTCCAGGTGGCCAGGTTCAAACCCACCCAGAACTATCACATTGGAGTTCATTGTTGGTATATGAGAAAAGCAGAACTCCGCCATGTAACGGTGGATGGCAAATGCACAAGGGAGATCATTAAGATAATTGCAATGGAAATGAATACATTTAAAAACATGATAGATACACTTCTGTCCATGCAGATATCTCAGAGGCTGAAAAATGTGAATCATAAAATGCTATATGCATTATAATGTTTTTTTTTTTTTTTTGTTTTTTTTTGGGGGGGGGGAGGCTGGGTAAAGGGGGGGGGGGAGGGGGATGTATTTGGAGTAGAAACCTGGACCCTGACCAAGAAAATGGAGAAGATTATTGGAGTCCTTGAAATGTTGATATTCAGAAGACTGAGGAGTTTCTTGGAAAGATAGACAACCAAATAGTGAAGTTCTGGTACAACTTATGATAAAGAAGTTGTGGTACAACTCATGACAGAGAAGTTCTGGAAGCACTCATGATAGTGAAGTTCTGGAACCACTCATGATAAAGAAGTTCTGGTACAACTTATGATAGAGACGTTCTGGTAGAGCTCATGGTAGAGAAGTTCTGGTACAACTCATGAAAGAGAGGTTCTGGAACAACTCATGATAGAGAAGTTCTGTTACAACTCATTATAGAAAAGTTATGGAACTACTTATGATAGAGAAGTTCTGGTTCAATTAATGATAGAGAAGTTCTGGTACAACTCATGATAGAGAAGTTCTGGTACAACGCATGATAGAGAAGTTACTTCTGAAGGAAATAAACAGCAGAAAAATAACATATTATGTTCATGTCTAGCAGCATGACAATCTGCTCAAAAATTGTTGGGAGGGAAGAGTTGAGGACAAGAGAGGCAGAGGTACAGATGGGCAGACAGCATCAGGGTGTGGTCAACAAAGAGTTTGACTGAGTGTACAGATGGACAGACAACATCAGGGCGTGGTCAACAAACAGTTTGACGGAGTGTACCAACCTTCCACGAGACAGAGGCAGTTGGAGGTCCATTATCAGCAATCTCCCAAACAGAAACTGCACTTGATGATGATAGAGGTTTCTCTGCGTCATTCTAAATATGTCCTACAGTAACCATTGGATGTTCTACAGTAACCATTGGATGTTCTACAGTAACCATTGGATGTTCTACAGTAACCATTGGATGTTCTACAGTAACCATTGCATGTCTTACAGTAACAATTGCATGTCATACAGTAACCATTGAATGTCCTACAGTAACCATTACATGTCCTACTGTAACCATTGCATTTCCTACAGAAACCATTACATGTATTCCAGTAATCATTACATATCCAACAGTAACCATTGCATGCCCTACAGTAAGCATTACATGTCCTACAGTAACCATTACATGTCCTACAGTAACCATTACATGTCCTACAGTAACCATTACATGTCCAACAGAGACACTACATGTCCTCATGTGACAGTGTTACTTCCAGGTAAGCATGAAATATGATGTTTGAAGCATGAGGGACATAGTTTCCACCTTGGCCACGGAGCACTAACGGTAGTTTAGAGAATGAAAGCATATTTTAGCGCTGGTGGGAGAGGGCTCAGAGCTCAGAATATATGCCAATTCTAACAAAGCCGGCATAGACTTTTCATAGTCCAATAATGATTACAATGAGAATAATGAGAACTTTGACGGTCAGAATTATTGTAAGTATTATCACAGTCCAGGGCGATAGCTCTAAAGATTTATCACGGGTAAGATTTGGATCAGATCCGAGGAATGGGGAAGAGTTGTCGTATCGCAAATGTTATAGTGGCTAGTGAGCAGGTACACATTTCGTTGTTGGCTCCTCGCAGGCGGTAGTGTCCAGAACGACACAAATAAATTTGTAAGACATCGAAGCTACGTATGATGTAGTGACAAGATGACACAGCGAGATTGGTAGAGGGACAAGATGTCCCAGCGAGATTGGAAGAGGGACAAGATGTCACAGCGAGATTGGTAGAGGGACAAGATGTCACAGCGAGATTAGTAGAGGGACAAGATGTCACAGCGAGATTGGTAGAGGGACAAGATGTCCCAGCGAGATTGGTAGAGGGACAAGATGTCCCAGCGAGATTGGTAGAGGGACAAGATGTCACAGCGAGATTGGTAGAGGGACAAGATGTCCCAGCGAGATTGGTAGAGGGACAAGATGTTCCAGCGAGATTGGTAGAGGGACAAGATGTTTCAGCGAGATTGATAGAGGGACAAGATGTCCCAGCGAGATTCGTAGAGGGACAGGATGTCCCAGCGAGATTCGTAGAGGGACAAGATGTACCAGCGAGATTCGTAGAGGGACAAGATGTCTCAGCGAGATTGGTAGAGGGACAAGATGTCCCAGCGAGATTAGTAGAGTGACAAGATGTCACAGCGAGATTGGTAAGGAGACAAGATGTCCCAGCGAGATTGGTAGGGAGACAAGATGTCCCAGCGAGATTGGTAGGGAGACAAGATGTTCCAGCGAGATTGGTAGGGAGACAAGATGTCCCAGCGAGATTAGTAAGGGGACATGAGGTCATAGCAAAATTGGTAGAGGGATAAGATAGCACGTGGAAATTGGTAGGGGCTCCATAAAAGTTGAATTTGACATATTGAGAGGCCTAGCAATGACACGAGCTACGAACTGGTCAACGGAATTGTGGCAGAAGTACCTCGTGACTGACGGCCATTTTGGATAGGGAAGAATAGGAGTGAGCCATATAAAAGTCGAAACATGAAGCAGAACAGACAGAGCTGGCCAGGCGGTATTTTCACTGTGAGTTCTTCTTCTTCTTCTTCTTCTTCTTCGTACGCAGTCAGACAGTAACCATTATTTTTTCGAAAAAAGCGGCGGTCATCCTGAGGCTGTCGACACTGCCATAGAGCTTGTCTTGTGGTTCCACTGGTGATGGCCACATCTGCTCACTCTGATCCTCGTATGTCGGGCAATTCTGCAGCAGATGCTCAGCGGTCATTTTCCCGGTACCACACGGGCATTCGTCGGTACTACCTATCTTCAATTTGTTGAATAGGTGGTACCTCAGTCTATTGTGGCCATTGCGAAGTCTGAAGACAACGACCTGCTCTCTTCTGTTCAACTGGTAATAGGCATCGTTTTTGGTGTAACCAGTATGTTCGGTTTCCCATTTGGTCATGTATCTGGCTTTAATAAGCCGTTTTGACTCTTCGTACGTCATACTAGTATCTGTTTGTGGTAGTCTTGCACCTTCTTTTGCCAGTCTGTCTGCCTCCTAGTTGCCTTGGATGTTGCAGTGTGATGGGACCCACTGTACCACTATCCATTTTGGTGCTGACTGCTGGCATAGTTGACAGAGTGCTGCTCTTAAGTCATTAAGCTAAGTGTTTTTCTGGCTTTTTAGCGCTGTGACTACGGCCAGAGCAACTGTAAGCAGGGCTATATGGCTTTCATTTTCATTGTGTGTTACCATTTCTTCAACTGCCGCCCTCAGTTCCTCTGCCTTCGCTCTGAAATTGCTTGTGTACTTACCAGTAGCGAATGACAGTGTTATTTTTCTGCCATTTGGTAGGTTCAGGAATGCTCCTGCCCCTCCGTTCTGTGCTGTGTTTGTTACAGAACCGTCGGTGTATGCATGGGTCCAGTCCATGCTTGGGTAGTTTTTCGATATGAAGCTTAGGGTAGTATCTCTCCTTTCTTTTTCAGTCTGGCAGTTTTTGTTTCCAATACCTGGTATATTTTCTACCACCTCTGGAAAATATATCCTGCCTCCAGGTAGGTTTTCGTACAGTAGTGATGGGCTTTGGTGTTGTTAGTGCATTTATGGGATCTTCCTGCATCTTTGCTTTGGCTATTTCTGCAAAGTTTCTCCGCTTTAGTTTCCCAGTTCCCAAATTGTTTAGTCTCTGGTGCATTGGGTGGTCAGTCAGTCTTCGGAGTTTCTCTGACTGCAGCTGGGCTCTGCATCTGCAGTCTCTTCTATCGGTCATGGGTTGCAGCTTTGTAATCTTTTCAAGTTCTACAATTGGCGTTGACTTCATGCCTCCTATTATAACTCTCATGGCTTGGTTTTGAAGTTTGTACTGTGAGTTCCATAGGCATTGCACTATTGTCTGATGACAGGAGCGGTGAGCTGAGCCAGTCGTCTGAGAGGCATTCGGTAGACCAATGGAAGAAACGCAGTTGGGGATTTTAGGGACATCCGCTCTTGATCGTCTGCTGGAAATGACACCAAACAAAGGTGTAAGAAAGACACCTACAGAGACACCTAGTAGACTGTCGTGTACGATGTCTGTGTCAAATTAGTCAGAGGGGTCGGCCAGAGCTCATTGTGTGTACGCTGTCTATGTAAAATTAGTCAGAGGAGTCGGCCAGAGCTCCTTGTGTGAACGCTGTCTGTGTCCAGCTAGTCACAGGGGTCACCCAGAGCCATCTGACGAAGGTAAGGTGAATTACAGGCACCTGGGATTCAATTTCCGAAGTCAGTTAGTAAGGCGTACCATAAACTCCCCAGGGAGCACGCTCACGGAGCTAATGTGGTAATCTTTGATTCCACAGTGGAGACCAGAAGGACGAAAGCTGCAGACTGCCCGAGTCCATATTTGCCGACAGAGAGGAGGAACACAAGATAGCTAGATAATTAAAAAAGTACTAATTGCAAATTGTGAGAAATGTTAGTTAAAGAAGAGTCGGTACTGGATCTAGATCGGGAGATTCAATCAAGTCAAATGCTAAAAATATGTGCTTAGAGAATTTCGTTTCAGACAGATTAGTTGATAATGTTGTCAATGTTTAGACTATGCAATAAATGAATTATGCTTTTAACTTGAAAGAAGAAGTAAATGTGCATATTGTATCTTTTTGTGTAAATGGGAATTAAGTGAAAGGGGCATAAGGCCAAAAGACGTCACTCAGTCAGGATAAACTGGCTGAAGAGAAGTTAGTAGTAGAGGGCTGTTACATTAGAATCTTACATTAATCAGTACATGTTCTGCAGTAACCATTAGTGATGATGATTTTAATGTAAATAACAGAGAAGCCATAACCTGACCGCTCACTCTAACAGAGAAGCCCTAACCTGAACTGCCACTCTAACAGAGAAGCCCTAACCTGACCTCTTACAGAGAAGCCATAACCTGACCTCTCACTCTCACAGAGAAGCCATAACCTGACCTCTCACTCTAACAGAGAAGTCCTAACCTGACCTCTAACAGAGACGCCATAACCTGACCTCTAACAGAGAAGCCTTTTACCTGACCTCTCACTCTAACAGAGAAGCCATAACCTGACCTCTAACAAAGAAGCCCTAACCTGACCTCTCACTCTAACAGAGAAGCTCTAACCTGACCTCTCACTCTAACATAGAAGCCCTAACCTGACCTCTCACTCTAACAGAGAAGCCCTAACCTGAACTGTCACTCTATCAGAGAAGCCCTAACCTGACCTCTAACAGAGAGGCCATAACCTGACCTCTAACAGAGAAGCCTTAACCTGAACTCTCACTCTAACATAGAAGTCATAACCTGAACTCTCACTCTAACAGAGAAGCCTTAACCTGAACTCTCACTCTAACATAGAAGTCCTAACCTGAACTCTCACTCTAACAGAGAAGCCCTAACCTGACCTCTAACAGAGAGGCCATAACCTGACCTCTAACAGAGAAGCCTTAACCTGAACTCTCACTCTAACATAGAAGTCATAACCTGAACTCTCACTCTAACATAGAAGTCATAACCTGAACTCTCACTCTAACAGAGAAGTCCTAACCTGAACTCTCACTCTAACAGAGATGTCCTATCCTGACCTCTTTAGCAGAGTACATGTTTCACTGGAGTTTTTCTATCTAGATTGTTACTACTTGCATCCACATCATTCACGACCCAACCACACTCAGCAACAGTAACACTCTCCAGCAAAAATCTTCATTTTTAATAATATCTCATTCAAAGAAAATAGGAGTGAAAATGAGATTACAAACTACAAAAGAAATACATCTTAACTAAGTAATCATAATTATATATATTATTATTATTTTTAACTACAGCGGAAGTTTTAAGTATTAGCTTTTCTTAACTCTTCCATTCTTACTCAACCCAGTTGTTGTCGTACACTCCCCTCCCCTTATCTGCACCCGCAACACGCACTTAAAACTCGTCCTCTTCATCGTATTCTGTGCATTCACTCACACTCAGATCCCTTCAGGCAGGTAATCTTCACATTTAATATGAAATCTATTCCACGTATACTCATATGTGAACACACACTCAATCAATCTATTCCACATATACGCACATGTGATCACACACTCAATCGATCTGCGTATATACACACTCCAGAACATACATCGTTCCCTATGTGTCCTGCACACATCACACACACACACATCCAAATCTCTTCTAGTCACAGGGCGCCCAACACACACATTATAGAGCGACTGGCCTAGACTCAAAGGTATATGCTGGTTCAGTCATCCTGCAATTCATTCCATCTCTCACACATTCGTAAAACAGCCTGCTCAACTAGTAGCAGGCTATCAATCGCTCTTCTAGAAAGTCTATGAGCTAAACAGACACCTGGCTAAACGCTCAGTCTCTCTCTCTCTCTCTCTCTCTTTCTCTCTCTCTCTCTCTCTTTCTCCATGGCCAGTCTGCTTGAGTTAAACTTTTCCTAGTATTATATAGTCTCAAGCAGTATCAGAGCTGTCCAATGGACCTCTGTGGGATGTCTGGTCAAGCCATCACTCTAGTTTGGATCTACTTCCACTTAGTTGTTAGTGGAACGAATCACTCTGAATTCCTGTCACTCAAAATGTCGCACCAAGGCCTGATGGTCTCTGTCTGTTCCTAGTGTGTGAATGTGTGTATGTGTGTGTGTGTGTGTGTGTGATGGGGCAAATGAGTGTGTGTGAGTGTGTGTGTGAGTGTGTGAGAGAGTGTGTGTGTGAGAGTGAGAAAGAAAGTGTGTGTGAGTGTGTAAGAGTGTGTGAATGTGTGTATATGTGTGTATGTGTGTGTGGGGGATGGGGCATATGAGTGTGTGTGTGAGTGCGTGTGAGTGTGTGTATGTGTGTGTATGTGTGTATGAATGTGTGTGTGTGTATGTGTGTGTGATGCGGCATATGAGTTTGTGTGTGAGTGTGTGAGAGTGTGTATGTGTGTGGATGTGTATGAATGTGTGTATGTGTGATGCGGCATATGAGTTTATGTGTGAGTGTGTGAGAGCGAGTGTGTGTGTCTGTGTAAGAGTGTGAGTGAGTATATGTGTGTGTATGTGAATTTATGTATGTGTGTATGTGTGAGTGTATATGCATGTATGTGCTGTGTGTATATATGTGTGAGTGTATGTGTGAGTGCGTATGTGTGTGTGTGTGAGTGTATGTGTGTGTGTTTTTCTGCGTGTGCGTGTATGTGTGGGTATGTGTGTGTTTGTGTGTGTGTGAGTTTGAGTGTGTGTGTGTGTGTGAGTATGAGAGAGAGAATGTGTGTGTGTGTGAGTGTGTGAGAGAGAGTGTGTGTGAGAGAGTGGGAGAGAGTGTGTGAATGTGTGAAAGAGAATGTGTGTGTGAGTGTGTGAGAGAGTGTGTGTGTGAGTGAAAGAGAGATAGTGTGTGTGAGTGTGTGAGAGAGAAAGTGTGTGTAACATAGTTTTCGTGTGTTAGAGTGTGAGAGAGAGTGTGTGTGAGTATGGTAGAGAGAGTGTGTGTGTGTATGAATGTGTGTGAGAGAGAGTGTGTGTGAGTGTGTTAGAGAGTGTGTGTGTGTGAGAATGTGACAAAAAGAGTATGTGTGTGAGTGTGTGAGAGTGTGTGGATGTGTGTGTATGTGTGTGTGTGATGTGGCATATGAGTGTGTGTGTGTGTGAGTGTGTGAGAGTGTGTATGTCTGTTAGTGATTGCTGGTGTATGTGTGTGAGTGTGTGTATGTGTGAATGAATGTGTGTTTGTATATGTATTAGTGTGTGTGTGTGTGTGTGAGTGTGTGAGAGTGTGTATGTCTGTTGGTGATTGCTGGTGTATGTGTGTGTATTTGTGAATGAATGTGTGTTTGTATAGGTATTAGTGTGTGTGTGTGTGATGCGGCATATGAGTTTGTGTGTGATTGTGTGTGTGTGTGAATGTGTGTGTATTTGTGTATGAATGTGTGTATGTGTATATGTGTGATGGGGCATATGAGTTTGTGTGTGAGTGTGTGAGGGTGTGTGTGTCTGTGTGTGTATGAGTGTGTGTGTGTGTCTGTGTATGAGTGTGTTTGAGTGTATGTGTGTGTATGTGTGTGAGTGCATGTGCATGTATATGTGTGTATGCGTCTGTGAGTGTATGTGTGAGTGTGTATGTATGTGTGTGTGTGTTAGTGTATGCGGGAGTTTGTGTGTATGTGTGTGCATGGGTCTGTGTATGTGTGTGTGTGTGTGTGAGTGCATGTGTGTGTATATGTATGTATGTATGTGGGTGATGTTATGTATGTGTATGTATGTGTGTGAGTCTATGTGTGTATGCGTGTATGTGTGTATGTGTGTGTGAGTGTATGTGGGTATGTGTGTGTGTGTGCCTGTCCCTAGTTAATTTATTTGTTATCCCTACAAAAAAATGTCGTTACTAGTGTCTGCCATTCGTGAAATACTGTGCTGGTCGCTAGATTATAATAGCTAGAAGCTGTTTCATAAATGTCTCGAGAGCCTGCCACAAGCATCAGACAGATTTGACGAATTAAAAACTAGACATGGTCAGTTTCTCAAGTAGATTTCTCTTTAAAAAATTTAAAGAAAAATTAATTCAATTTACTGATCGTTGATGGTTTGATGAGATGTAGTGCTTTTTTTCCTTTAATAAATGAATTTGTCCGATCTATTGGCCATGAAGGCACCATTTGATGGACACATTGTCACCATGTTCCTTGCGGATGGACAGAAATGATCAGGTTTCTTTTAAAACTGTCAATCAGTTTTGTTTGTTGACATGTTATTGTTGTCATGGAGATAAACTGTTGTCCTATATTTCTCCATTATATCTAATGTGTATCATTGATGACGTATTTATCATCTGTGTATTGTCAATGATATATTGCTAATCTATGTAGAGTTTGTATCATTCATAATATACTTACAAACTATTTCCAATATGTATCACCGATTATGTATGTATCATCTGTTTCTGTGGATCCGTAGCAGGGTAGGCTTAGCTGAATAGTTAACTTAAGAGTTTGCTGACTCTAAACACAGACTGTAAGACGTCACACTTCAATCACAGAAAACGCTCGAACTATGATTATGATAGCAAAGCATTGTTTTGGTGTGATCACATCTGGGGAGTTGAACTATGATTAAGGTAGCCTAGCATTGGTGTGATCACACCTGGGGAGTTGAGCTATGATTAAGGTAGCCTAGCATTGGTGTGATCACACCTGGGGAGTTGAGCTATGATTAAGGTAGCCTAGCATTGGTGTGATCACACCTGGGGAGTTGAGCTACGATTAAGGTAGCCTAGCATTGGTGTGATCACACCTGGGGAGTTGAGCTATGATTAAGGTAGCCTAGCATTGGTGTGATCACACCTGGGGAGTTGAGCTACGATTAAGGTAGCCTAGCATTGGTGTGATCACACCTGGGGAGTTGAACTATGATTAAGGTAGCCTAGTATTGGTGTGATCACACCTGGGGAGTTGAACTATGATTAAGGTAGCCTAGCATTGGTGTGATCACACCTGGGGAGTTAAACTATGATTAAGGTAGCCTAGCATTGGTGTGATCACACCTGGGGAGTTGAACTATGATTAAGGTAACCTAGCATTGGTGTGATCACACCTGGGGAGTTGAACTATGATTAAGGTAGCCTAGCATTGGTGTAATCACACCTGGGGAGTTGAGCTACGATTAAGGTAGCCTAGCATTGGTGTGATCACACCTGGGGAGTTGAACTATGATTAAGGTAGCCTAGCATTGGTGTGATCACACCTGGGGAGTTGAACTATGATTAAGGTAGCCTAGCATTGGTGTAATCACACCTGGGGAGTTGAACTATGATTAAGGTAGCCTAGTATTGGTGTGATCACACCTGGGGAGTTGAGCTACGATTAAGGTAGCCTAGCATTGGTGTGATCACACCTGGGGAGTTGAACTATGATTAAGGTAGCCTAGCATTGGTGTGATCACACCTGGGGAGTTGAACTATGATTAAGGTAGCCTAGTATTGGTGTGATCACACCTGGGGAGTTGAGCTACGATTAAGGTAGCCTAGCATTGGTGTGATCACACCTGGGGAGTTGAGCTATGATTAAGGTAGCCTAGTATTGGTGTGATCACACCTGGGGAGTTGAGCTATGATTAAGGTAGCCTAGTATTGGTGTGATCACACCTGGGGAGTTGAGCTACGATTAAGGTAGCCTAGCATTGGTGTGATCACACCTGGGGAGTTGAGCTATGATTAAGGTAGCCTAGTATTGGTGTGATCACACCTGGGGAGTTGAGCTATGATTAAGGTAGCCTAGCATTGGTGTGATCACACCTGGAGTGTAGGACATTGGTTATGAAAGCCTAGAATTGTATTTGTGTGAGTAAGTTTTCGAGTTGGATATATGGTATTTTAAAGGCAAAGTTATTCAGGAGCAATTATTAATTCTAAGGGAGATGCAACTCTAGATGTACATATAATAATTGACCATAAGGGACACGTCTACCCTGTCAAAGGCCAGCAGATTATCCTCAACATAAATGACCCGGAAGAAAGCAGGGAGACATCGACTGAGACAGTGAATCACTAATTTACAATACGATTGTATTAGATAAACGTAGGGTTTACGTTATTTCCAATATGAGATTAAGAATCAGGGTACATTACTTACGGAGTTTCTTCTTCTTCATCGTACGCAGTCAGACATCAACCTTAATTTTTTCGAAAAAAGCAGCGGTCATCATGAGGCTGTCGACACTGCCATAGAGCTTGTCTAGTGTTGCCACTGGTGATGGCCACATCTGCTCTCTCTGATCCTCGTATTTTCAGTTTTGCAGCAAATGTTCAGCGGTCATTTTCCCGGTACCAAACGGGCATTCGTCAGTGCCACCTATCTTCAATTTGTTGAATAGGTGGTAGCTAAGTCTATTGTGGCCAGTGCGAAGTCTGAAGACCACGACCTGCTCTCTTCTGTTCAACTGGTAATAAGCATCGTTTTTGGTGTAGCCAGTATGTTCGGTTTCCCATTTGGTCAAGTATCTAGCTCTAATAAGCCGTTTTGACTCTTCGTACGTCATACTAGTATCTGGTTGTGGTAGTCTTGCACCTTCTTTTGCCAGTCTATCTGCCTCCTCGTTGCCTTGGATGTTGCGGTGGTATGGAACCCACTGTACCACTACCCTTTTCGGTGCAGACTGCTGGCATAGTTGACAGAGTGCTGCTCTTAAATCATTAAGCTCAGTATTTTTCTGGCTTTTCAGTGCTGTGACTACGGCCAAGGCATCGGTAAGCAGGTCTATATGACTTTCATTCCTTTTACCTGTCACAATTTTTTCCACTGCCGCCCTCAGTGCCTCTGCCTCAGCTCTGAAATTGCTTGTGTATTTTTCCAGTAGCGAATGACAGTGTTATTTTTCTGCCATTTGGTAGGTTCAGTAATGCTCCTGCCCCTCCGTTCTGTGTACTGTTTGTTACAGAGCCGTCGGTGTATGCATGGGTCCAGTCCATGCTTGGGTAGTTTTTCGATATGTAGCTCAGGGTAGTATCTCTTCTTTCTTTTTCAGTCTGGCAGTTTTTGTTTCCAATACCTGGTATATTTTCTACCACCTCTGGAAATATATGCTGCCTCCAGATAGGTTTTCGTACAGTAGGGATGGGCTTTGGTGTTATTAGTGCGTTCATGGGCTTTTCGTGCATCTTTGCTTTGACTATTTCTGCAAAGTTTCTCCGCTTAAGTTTCCCATTTCCGAAATTGTTTAGTCTCTGGTGCATTGGATGGTCAGTCAGTCTTCTGAGTTTCTCTGATTGCAGCTGGGCTCTGCAGTCTCTTCTGTCGGTCATGGGTTGCAGTTTTGTAATCTTTTCAAGTTCTACAATTGGCGTTGACTTCATGCCACCTGTTATAACTCTCATGGCTTGGTTTTGGAGTTTGCTAATTTTGTCGAAGTTCGCCTTTGCTGCTGTTGTCCATGCCGCAATGCCATTCCCGAGGACTGGTCTCACCCTTCCAGTGTACAGTTTCCTTAGTATACTTTCGTCTCCTCCCCAGCTTGTGCCAGCAAGTTTCCTCATGAGTGCCATTCTTTCTCTGGCTCTCATTCGGTTTCTCTCGATCTGACTTTTCCATGTCATGCGCCGATCAAATGTGACTCCCAGGTAGTTTGGCCGCAGATATTTGCCGTTAAGACTTAATTTGGTGTTTTTTGGTTTGTTTGATAGCGAGAATATTGTACATGTGGTTTTTTCCTCCTTTATTTTGACCAGCCATGAGTTCGTCCACCCTTCCAGCGATGTCAGGGCCTGCTGCATCAGATTTCTTGCTATGGTGAGATTCTTTTCATAGGTCCACATAGCCAGATCATCTGCAAACATTGAGCTATGGACTTTTCTTGGTATAAGCTCTGTTATATTATTTATATACACCATGAAGAGTGTGGGTGACAGTACTCCCCCTTGGGGTACTCCCTGCTCAAGTGTCACCTTTTTGCTCATCTGCCCTTGTACTTGAACTCTGGCCGTTCTGTTTTTGAGGTAGTGACTTATCCATTTGTACATTTTCCCACAAACTTCACTTCTTCGTAGCTTGACTCTGTCCCTCTTTCCAGACTTTGTCAAATGCCTTTTCCAGGTCTACCCAAACCGCTACTGTCTGTTTCTGCTCCTGGTAGGCATCTTCTATTTCCTGGACTATGAGGATGACCTGATCCTCAATGGATCTGTGCTGTCTAAAGCCGGCTTGCTGTGGAATTAGTATGCGTTTTTCTTCCAGATGCCACATCAGTCTGGTGTTAATCATACGTTCCATCAGTTTGCCGACACAGCTCAGTAGGCTGATAGGCCTGAATCCATTTGGATCTGTTTTGTCCTTTCCCTTTCTTTGGTACTGGTACAAGTACTGCGTCTTTCCATACCTGGGGTACAATACCCCTTTTCCAGCTTTGGTTCAGGACTGATAGCAGTTTCCTCTTCGCTATTTGGCCCAGCCCCATCAGCATTTCGTTTGTTATCCCGTCTTTTTCCGGGAGATTTCCTTTTCTTTAATGTTCTCATGGCCTCTTCCATTTCGTTCATTGTTAATTTTGCCATCATATGCTCTTCTGGTGCCATATTGATGTTGTCATGCCCCTTTTGCTCTTCATTAATGTCTGTATGCCTATCTGTAGGGACATCTATGTGGTTCGCTCTGGCATAGTGTTCAACAAAGGCGTTTGCGGCTTTTTTTCCAGTGAGCAAGTTTTCGCCCTGCTCTGACTAGCAGGCTCTGACTAGCTTCCATAGTTTGTTCCCTTCTTTGTCTAAATTGAGGCTTTCTGTTTTGTTTTTTAAAACTTTCTCTTGCTGTTTGGTTTAGAGTGTATTTATATTTCGCCGTGGCGGCTTTGAGGGCGATATTTGCCTCCATAGATTGTTCTCGCTCTGCCATGTTCCTAGCATTTGTGACTGCGTCTTCCACTTTCTGCAAGTCATCATTCCAATAGGGCTTTTTATTTTTCCTTGCCCCTCTTGTGATGGTTTGAGGGGCAGCTTGCATTATTGCTTTGCTTAGGCTTTCCACCATGGGCTTCATTTTGTTGTTCTGTGTGTTGATGGTTTCACACAGCCCATCTGTCAGGATTGCAAATCTGTCCCAGTCGGCTTGTTTGTAATTCCAACGTGGGAGCGGTTTTGTTTCCTGTGGGCCTACTTAAATAAGTTACGGAGTTTAATATTGGATATTATTCAGTTTGGTAGTCCTTTTCTTTTGTTGATATTTTGTAAGTTTTTGTTCATGTAAATAAATGATATTATCTTCTCTTAATGGTTAATAATAGTTTTAATGTTTACTTTGTGGAAACAATGTCGTTGTGTAGTCTATGTTTAGTCATGTCGTTGTGTAGTCTATGTTGTAGTCATGTTGTTGTGTAGTCTATGTTGTAGTCATGTCGTTGTGCAGTCTATGTTGTAGTCATGTCGTTGTGCAGTCTATGTTGTAGTCATGTCGTTGTGTAGTCTATGTTGTAGTCATGTCTTTGTGCAGTCTATGTTGTAGTCATGTCGTTGTGTAGTCTATGTTGTAGTCATGTCGTTGTGTAGTCTATGTTGTAGTCATGTCTTTGTGCAGTCTATGTTGTAGTCATGTCGTTGTGTAGTCTATGTTGTAGTCATGTCTTTGTGTAGTCTATGTTGTAGTCATGTCGTTGTGTAGTCTATGTTGTAGTCATGTCGTTGTGCAGTCTATGTTGTAGTCATGTCGTTGTGTAGTCTATGTTGTAGTCATGTCGTTGTGTAGTCTATGTTGTAGTCATGTCGTTGTGCAGTCTATGTTGTAGTCATGTCGTTGTGTAGTCTATGTTGTAGTCATGTCGTTGTGTAGTCTATGTTGTAGTCATGTCGTTGTGTAGTCTATGTTGTAGTCATGTCGTTGTGCAGTCTATGTTGTAGTCATGTCGTTGTGTAGTCTATGTTGTAGTCATGTCGTTGTGTAGTCTATGTTGTAGTCATGTCGTTGTGTAGTCTATGTTGTAGTCATGTCGTTGTGTAGTCTATGTTTTAGTCATGTCGTTGTGTAGTCTATGTTGTAGTCATGTCGTTGTGTAGTCTATGTTGTAGTCATGTCGTTGTGTAGTCTATGTTGTAGTCATGTCTTTGTGTAGTCTATGTTGTAGTCATGTCGTTGTGTAGTCTATGTTGTAGTCATGTCGTTGTGTAGTCTATGTTGTAGTCATGTCGTTGTGCAGTCTATGTTGTAGTCATGTCGTTGTGTAGTCTATGTTGTAGTCATGTCGTTGTGTAGTCTATGTTGTAGTCATGTCTTTGTGTAGTCTATGTTGTAGTCATGTCGTTGTGTAGTCTATGTTGTAGTCATGTCTTTGTGTAGTCTATGTTGTAGTCATGTCGTTGTGCAGTCTATGTTGTAGTCATGTCGTTGTGCAGTCTATGTTGTAGTCATGTCTTTGTGTAGTCTATGTTGTAGTCATGTCGTTGTGTAGTCTATGTTTAGTCATGTCTTTGTGTAGTCTATGTTTAGTCATGTCGTTGTGTAGTCTATGTTGTAGTCATGTCGTTGTGTAGTCTATGTTGTAGTCATGTCGTTGTGTAGTCTATGTTGTAGTCATGTCGTTGTGTAGTCTATGTTGTAGTCATGTCGTTGTGTAGTCTATGTTGTAGTCATGTCTTTGTGTAGTCTATGTTGTAGTCATGTCGTTGTGTAGTCTATGTTGTAGTCATGTCGTTGTGCAGTCTATGTTGTAGTCATGTCGTTGTGTAGTCTATGTTGTAGTCATGTCGTTGTGCAGTCTATGTTGTAGTCATGTCGTTGTGTAGTCTATGTTGTAGTCATGTCGTTGTGCAGTCTATGTTGTAGTCATGTCGTTGTGTAGTCTATGTTTAGTCATGTCTTTGTGTAGTCTATGTTTAGTCATGTCGTTGTGTAGTCTATGTTTAGTCATGTCGTTGTGTAGTCTATGTTGTAGTCATGTCGTTGTGTAGTCTATGTTGTAGTCATGTCGTTGTGTAGTCTATGTTTAGTCATGTCGTTGTGTAGTCTATGTTGTAGTCATGTCGTTGTGTAGTCTATGTTGTAGTCATGTCGTTGTGTAGTCTATGTTGTAGTCATGTCTTTGTGTAGTCTATGTTGTAGTCATGTCGTTGTGTAGTCTATGTTGTAGTCATGTCGTTGTGTAGTCTATGTTGTAGTCATGTCGTTGTGTAGTCTATGTTGTAGTCATGTCTTTGTGTAGTCTATGTTTAGTCATGTCGTTGTGTAGTCTATGTTGTAGTCATGTCGTTGTGTAGTCTATGTTGTAGTCATGTCGTTGTGTAGTCTATGTTGTAGTCATGTCGTTGTGTAGTCTATGTTGTAGTCATGTCGTTGTGTAGTCTATGTTGTAGTCATGTCGTTGTGTAGTCTATGTTGTAGTCATGTCGTTGTGTAGTCTATGTTGTAGTCATGTCGTTGTGTAGTCTATGTTGTAGTCATGTCGTTGTGTAGTCTATGTTGTAGTCATGTCGTTGTGTAGTCTATGTTGTAGTCATGTCGTTGTGCAGTCTATGTTGTAGTCATGTCGTTGTGCAGTCTATGTTGTAGTCATGTCGTTGTGTAGTCTATGTTGTAGTCATGTCGTTGTGCAGTCTATGTTGTAGTCATGTCGTTGTGTAGTCTATGTTGTAGTCATGTCGTTGTGTAGTCTATGTTTAGTCATGTCGTTGTGTAGTCTATGCTGTAGTCATGTCGTTGTGTAGTCTATGTTGTAGTCATGTCGTTGTGTAGTCTATGTTGTAGTCATGTCGTTGTGCAGTCTATGTTGTAGTCATGTCGTTGTGCAGTCTATGTTTAGTCATGTCGTTGTGTAGTCTATGTTTAGTCATGTCGTTGTGTAGTCTATGTTGTAGTCATGTCGTTGTGTAGTCTATGTTGTAGTCATGTCGTTGTGTAGTCTATGTTGTAGTCATGTCGTTGTGTAGTCTATGTTGTAGTCATGTCGTTGTGTAGTCTATGTTGTAGTCATGTCGTTGTGTAGTCTATGTTGTAGTCATGTCGTTGTGTAGTCTATGTTGTAGTCATGTCGTTGTGTAGTCTATGTTTAGTCATGTCGTTGTGTAGTCTATGTTGTAGTCATGTCGTTGTGTAGTCTATGTTGTAGTCATGTCGTTGTGTAGTCTATGTTGTAGTCATGTCGTTGTGTAGTCTATGTTGTAGTCATGTCGTTGTGTAGTCTATGTTGTAGTCATGTCGTTGTGTAGTCTATGTTGTAGTCATGTCGTTGTGTAGTCTATGTTGTAGTCATGTCGTTGTGTAGTCTATGTTGTAGTCATGTCGTTGTGTAGTCTATGTTGTAGTCATGTCGTTGTGTAGTCTATGTTGTAGTCATGTCGTTGTGTAGTCTATGTTGTAGTCATGTCGTTGTGTAGTCTATGTTGTAGTCATGTCGTTGTGTAGTCTATGTTGTAGTCATGTCGTTGTGTAGTCTATGTTGTAGTCATGTCTTTGTGTAGTCTATGTTGTAGTCATGTCGTTGTGTAGTCTATGTTGTAGTCATGTTGTTGTGTAGTCTATGTTGTAGTCATGTCTTTGTGTAGTCTATGTTGTAGTCATGTCGTTGTGTAGTCTATGTTGTAGTCATGTTGTTGTGTAGTCTATGTTGTAGTCATGTCGTTGTGTAGTCTATGTTGTAGTCATGTCGTTGTGTAGTCTATGTTGTAGTCATGTCGTTGTGTAGTCTATGTTGTAGTCATGTCGTTGTGTAGTCTATGTTGTAGTCATGTCGTTGTGTAGTCTATGTTGTAGTCATGTCGTTGTGTAGTCTATGTTGTAGTCATGTCGTTGTGTAGTCTATGTTGTAGTCATGTCGTTGTGTAGTCTATGTTGTAGTCATGTCGTTGTGTAGTCTATGTTGTAGTCATGTCGTTGTGTAGTCTATGTTGTAGTCATGTCGTTGTGTAGTCTATGTTGTAGTCATGTTGTTGTGTAGTCTATGTTGTAGTCATGTCTTTGTGTAGTCTATGTTTAGTCATGTTGTTGTGTAGTCTATGTTGTAGTCATGTCGTTGTGTAGTCTATGTTTAGTCATGTCGTTGTGTAGTCTATGTTGTAGTCATGTCTTTGTGTAGTCTATGTTTAGTCATGTCGTTGTGTAGTCTATGTTGTAGTCATGTCGTTGTGTAGTCTATGTTGTAGTCATGTCGTTGTGTAGTCTATGTTGTAGTCATGTCTTTGTGTAGTCTATGTTTAGTCATGTCGTTGTGTAGTCTATGTTTAGTCATGTCGTTGTGCAGTCTATGTTGTAGTCATGTCGTTGTGTAGTCTATGTTGTAGTCATGTCGTTGTGTAGTCTATGTTTAGTCATGTCGTTGTGCAGTCTATGTTGTAGTCATGTCGTTGTGTAGTCTATGTTGTAGTCATGTCGTTGTGTAGTCTATGTTTAGTCATGTCGTTGTGCAGTCTATGTTGTAGTCATGTCTTTGTGTAGTCTATGTTGTAGTCATGTCGTTGTGTAGTCTATGTTGTAGTCATGTCTTTGTGTAGTCTATGTTGTAGTCATGTCGTTGTGCAGTCTATGTTGTAGTCATGTCGTTGTGTAGTCTATGTTGTAGTCATGTCTTTGTGTAGTCTATGTTGTAGTCATGTCGTTGTGTAGTCTATGTTGTAGTCATGTCTTTGTGTAGTCTATGTTGTAGTCATGTCGTTGTGTAGTCTATGTTGTAGTCATGTCGTTGTGTAGTCTATGTTGTAGTCATGTCGTTGTGTAGTCTATGTTGTAGTCATGTCGTTGTGCAGTCTATGTTGTAGTCATGTCGTTGTGTAGTCTATGTTGTAGTCATGTCGTTGTGTAGTCTATGTTGTAGTCATGTCGTTGTGCAGTCTATGTTGTAGTCATGTCTTTGTGTAGTCTATGTTGTAGTCATGTCGTTGTGCAGTCTATGTTGTAGTCATGTCTTTGTGTAGTCTATGTTTAGTCATGTCGTTGTGCAGTCTATGTTGTAGTCATGTCTTTGTGTAGTCTATGCTGTAGTCATGTCGTTGTGCAGTCTATGTTGTAGTCATGTCTTTGTGTAGTCTATGCTGTAGTCATGTCTTTGTGTAGTCTATGTTGTAGTCATGTCGTTGTGCAGTCTATGTTGTAGTCATGTCTTTGTGTAGTCTATGCTGTAGTCATGTCGTTGTGTAGTCTATGTTGTAGTCATGTCGTTGTGCAGTCTATGTTGTAGTCATGTCTTTGTGTAGTCTATGCTGTAGTCATGTCGTTGTGTAGTCTATGTTGTAGTCATGTCTTTGTGTAGTCTATGCTGTAGTCATGTCGTTGTGTAGTCTATGTTGTAGTCATGTCGTTGTGTAGTCTATGTTGTAGTCATGTCGTTGTGTAGTCTATGTTGTAGTCATGTCTTTGTGTAGTCTATGTTGTAGTCATGTCGTTGTGTAGTCTATGTTGTAGTCATGTCGTTGTGTAGTCTATGTTGTAGTCATGTCGTTGTGTAGTCTATGTTGTAGTCATGTCGTTGTGTAGTCTATGTTGTAGTCATGTCGTTGTGTAGTCTATGTTGTAGTCATGTCGTTGTGCAGTCTATGTTGTAGTCATGTCGTTGTGTAGTCTATGTTGTAGTCATGTCGTTGTGCAGTCTATGTTGTAGTCATGTCGTTGTGTAGTCTATGTTGTAGTCATGTCGTTGTGCAGTCTATGTTTAGTCATGTCGTTGTGCAGTCTATGTTGTAGTCATGTCGTTGTGCAGTCTATGTTGTAGTCATGTCGTTGTGTAGTCTATGTTGTAGTCATGTCTTTGTGCAGTCTATGTTTAGTCATGTCGTTGTGTAGTCTATGTTGTAGTCATGTCTTTGTGTAGTCTATGCTGTAGTCATGTCGTTGTGCAGTCTATGTTGTAGTCATGTCTTTGTGTAGTCTATGCTGTAGTCATGTCTTTGTGTAGTCTATGTTGTAGTCATGTCGTTGTGCAGTCTATGTTGTAGTCATGTCTTTGTGTAGTCTATGCTGTAGTCATGTCGTTGTGTAGTCTATGTTGTAGTCATGTCGTTGTGTAGTCTATGTTGTAGTCATGTCGTTGTGTAGTCTATGTTGTAGTCATGTCTTTGTGTAGTCTATGTTGTAGTCATGTCGTTGTGTAGTCTATGTTTTAGTCATGTCGTTGTGTAGTCTATGTTGTAGTCATGTCGTTGTGTAGTCTATGTTGTAGTCATGTCGTTGTGTAGTCTATGTTGTAGTCATGTCTTTGTGTAGTCTATGTTGTAGTCATGTCGTTGTGTAGTCTATGTTGTAGTCATGTCGTTGTGCAGTCTATGTTGTAGTCATGTCGTTGTGTAGTCTATGTTGTAGTCATGTCTTTGTGTAGTCTATGTTGTAGTCATGTCGTTGTGTAGTCTATGTTTTAGTCATGTCGTTGTGTAGTCTATGTTGTAGTCATGTCGTTGTGTAGTCTATGTTGTAGTCATGTCGTTGTGTAGTCTATGTTGTAGTCATGTCGTTGTGTAGTCTATGTTGTAGTCATGTCGTTGTGTAGTCTATGTTTAGTCATGTCGTTGTGTAGTCTATGTTGTAGTCATGTCGTTGTGCAGTCTATGTTGTAGTCATGTCGTTGTGTAGTCTATGTTGTAGTCATGTCGTTGTGCAGTCTATGTTGTAGTCATGTCTTTGTGTAGTCTATGTTGTAGTCATGTCTTTGTGTAGTCTATGTTGTAGTCATGTCTTTGTGTAGTCTATGTTGTAGTCATGTCTTTGTGTAGTCTATGTTGTAGTCATGTCGTTGTGCAGTCTATGTTGTAGTCATGTCTTTGTGTAGTCTATGTTGTAGTCATGTCTTTGTGTAGTCTATGTTGTAGTCATGTCTTTGTGTAGTCTATGTTGTAGTCATGTCTTTGTGTAGTCTATGTTGTAGTCATGTCTTTGTGTAGTCTATGTTGTAGTCATGTCGTTGTGCAGTCTATGTTGTAGTCATGTCTTTGTGTAGTCTATGTTGTAGTCATGTCGTTGTGCAGTCTATGTTGTAGTCATGTCGTTGTGCAGTCTATGTTGTAGTCATGTCGTTGTGTAGTCTATGTTGTAACACTTTAGATAACCAACTCAGCTAAGTAGGTCCTCCTACATTATTGGTACCCTGACGATATCAGCAAAGTCTGCTACACAACACAATAATTACATCAAATATTAAAACACAACAATTGAATCAAATATTACAAAACAACAATTACATGAAATATTACAACACAACAATTGAATCAAATATTACAACACAACAATTGAATCAAAAATTACAACACTACAACTGTGCCAAATATTCTCCAGCTACAAGTGTCTACCAGTTCAGGAAATAAACACAGAACAAAAAGTATATTACTCATGAAAAGATTCTGGGACAATGGAATGTACAAATGAGACGGTCGAAGTTGGAAGTTATAGATGATGACAGGGGACGGCGTGGCCTAGTGGTTAAGTGGCACGGCTCACAGCCCTAAGGTGCTGGGTTCGAACCCCATCACAGCACCGGCAGTTACCCCGTGAATGCAAACCCTTAGAAAATGCAGGAGGAAGCAGACCCTTACATAAAATGCATGCCGAAGTCGGATGCACTGGGCCGACAGGCGCAAAATAAAAACCACAGTGCAACGCACACCGCCTTGTGGATTAGAGAAATAAGGCGAACGCAAAAAAAAAAAAAAAAAAAAAAAAAGATGTTGACAAATGAGACGGCCGAAGTTAGAAGTTATAGATGTTGACAAATGAGACGGCCGAAGTTAAAAGTTATAGATGTTGACAAATGAGATGGCCGAAGTTGGAAGTTATAGATGATGACAAATGAGATGGCCGAAGTTGGAAGTTATAGATGTTGACAAATGAGACGGCCAGAGTTAGAAGTTATAGATGTTGACAAATGAGACGGCCAGAGTTAGAAGTTATAGATGATGACAAATGAGACGGCCAGAGTTAGAAGTTATAGATGATGACAAATGAGACGGCCAGAGTTAGAAGTTATAGATGATGACAGATGAAAGGTTTGACAAGACGAGGAAAGACAGAAAAACTGTACAATGAGGTTGAATGATATTATCAGAATAAAAGAAAGCTACTGTGCAATTGAATGGTTGGCTTGAAACAGAAGCTAACTAAAATGGAGAGACAGAGATGTGGAGAGAAAAAAACATAAAAATAAAATTGACAAACGTTAGCACTCAAAAATGGAATGACGTAGACGAAATGAAATCTGACCAACAAGTGTCAAAGCCAGTATTAAATGAGTACTTTCTGAATTCATCAAAACAAACCAACGTCAATCGTGAGTCATACGGCCCATCCTTCATTTCTCATTACAGCTCAAGCATGTGTCCATCTCTATTATTGACACAGTTTTATGCACCAAAGTATTGGTTAACTTGTGGTATTTGGTTATGCACTTTCATTTTTGCATTAAGAGGTTGTCAGTACCATACGTTATCTACTTACTTTTCTTTGAGATCTGCCGCAGTCTATGGCTTAAAACATTCGGACTTTAGAAACTAATTTAATCATAAAAGAAACAAACATTTCATATAAATAGAGCAAGCAAAACAAGCAAACAGCATGCATTCTCTGTTCACAAACTTGACAATAACTCGACAACATACACTTGATAATTTGACTGACCTGATCATGCGGCAGTAAACGTCACACACAAGCCTTGTCGACCAAGATTTGAGATGTGCCAGAATCTTTCTCAGACAAAACATCATTCAGACTCGTATCCAGGAGGAGACAATATGACTTTTAGTTAGAACACAACTCTCGCAGACAGAACACAGTCGCAGCTCAACCGCTGGCTCCTCACAGGTAGCACCACGAGCTGTGAGATAAGAATGTTGGCACTGACTGGCTGTTTGTCAAATCAAGAAGAGTATGACAAATTATTTCTCATGACTATCAGAACTTATGACCGCACGTAACAGTGGTGGACCACTGCGGTTACGTTTAGGGATTATCTTCTCCTTAAATACACATTAGCAGTACTATGGTTACAATAGAAGTCTTATGATTACAATAGCAGTCTTATGATTACATTAGCCGTCATAGGGTTACATTAGCCGTCATAGGATTACATTAGCCGTCCTATGGTTGCATTATCAGTCCTATGGTTACAATAGCAGTCTTATGATTACATTAGCCGTCATAGGATTATATTAGCTGTCATATGGTTACATTAGCAGTCCTATGGTTATATTAGCAGTCCTATGGTTACATTAACAGTCCTATGATTACATTAGCCGTCATAGGATTACATTAGCTGTCATATGGTTACATTAGCAGTCCTATGGTTATATTAGCAGTCCTATGGTTACATTAGCAGTCCTATGATTACATTAGCCGTCATAGGATTACATTAGCTGACATATGGTTACATTAGCAGTCCTATGGTTACATTAGCAGTACTATGGTTACAATAGCAGTCTTATGATTACATTAGCCGTCATAGGATTACATTAGCCGTCCTATGGTTGCATTATCAGTCCTATGGTTACAATAGCAGTCTTATGATTACATTAGCCGTCATAGGATTACATTAGCTGTCATATGGTTACATTAGCAGTCCTATGGTTATATTAGCAGTCCTATGGTTACATTAGCAGTCCTATGATTACATTAGCCGTCATAGGATTACATTAGCCGGCATATGGTTACATTAGCAGTCCTATGGTTACATTAGCAGTACTATGGTTACAATAGCAGTCTTATGATTACATTAGCCGTCATAGGATTACATTAGCCGTCCTATGGTTGCATTATCAGTCCTATGGTTACAATAGCAGTCTTATGATTACATTAGCCGTCATAGGATTACATTAGCTGTCATATGGTTACATTAGCAGTCCTATGATTACATTAGCCGTCATAGGATTACATTAGCCGACATATGGTTACATTAGCAGTCCTATGGTTACATTAGCAGTACTATGGTTACAATAGCAGTCTTATGATTACATTAGCCGTCATAGGATTACATTAGCCGTCCTATGGTTGCATTATCAGTCCTATGGTTACAATAGCAGTCTTATGATTACATTAGCCGTCATAGGATTACATTAGCTGTCACATGGTTACATTAGCAGTCCTATGGTTATATTAGCAGTCCTATGGTTACATTAGCAGTCCTATGATTACATTAGCCGTCATAGGATTACATTAGCCGACATATGGTTACATTAGCAGTCCTATGGTTACATTAGCAGTACTATGGTTACATTAGCCGTCATATGGTTACATAAGCCGTCACAGTGTTACATTAGCCGTCCTATGGTTACATTAACCATCATAAGGTTACATTAGCCGTCATAGGGTTACATTAACCTCCGCATGCTTAAATTAACCTCCCTATGGTTACATTGACATATCTAATGTTACAATGACCTATCTAGTGTTCCAATGACCTATCTAGTGTTACATTGACCTATCTAGTGTTACAATGAACTATCTAGTGTTACAATGACCTATCTAGTGTTACATTAGCCGTTATATGGTTACATTGACCTATCTATTGTAACATTGACCTATCAAGTGTTACATTGGTGTATCTAGTGTTACATTGACCTATCTAGTGTTACAATGACATATCTGGAGTTACATTGACCTAGTGTTACCTTAACCACTGCATGGTTACATAAATCTCACCATGGTTAGAATAACCTTCACATGGTTACATTAACTTCCCCATGGTTACATTAACTTCCCCATGGGTACATTAACTTCCCCATGGTTACACAAACCTCTATATGGTTACATTAACCTCACTAGGGTTACATTAACCTTCCTATGGTTACATTAACTTCTCCGTGGTTACATTAATCTCTCCGTGGTTACATTAACCTCCTATGGTTACTTTAACCTCTCCATGGTTACATTAACCTCCCCACGGTTACATTAACCTCTCCATAATTACATTAAACTTTCCATGGTTATATTAACCTTCGTATGGTTACATTAACCTATCCGTGGTTACATTAACCTCTCCGTCGTTACATTAACCTCTCCATGGTTACAATAACCTCTCCATGGTTACAATAACCTCTCCATGGTTACAATAACCTATCCATGGTAACAATAACCTATCCACGGTAACAATAACCTCTCCATGGTTACAATAACCTCTCCATGGTTACATTAACCTCTCCATGGTTACATTAACCTCTCCATGGTTACATTAACCTCTCCATGGTTACATTAACCTCTCCGTGGCTACATTAACCTCTCCGTGGTTACATTAACCTCTCCATGGTTACATTAACCTCTCCATGGTTACATTAACCTCTCCATGGTTACATTAACCTCTCCGTGGTTACATTAACCTCTCCGTGGTTACATTAACCTCTCCATGGTTACATTAACCTCTCCGTGGTTACATTAACCTCTCCATGGTTACATTAACCTCTCCATGGTTACAATATCCTCTCCATGGTTACAATAACATAGCCATGGTAACAATAACCTCTACATGGTTACAATACCCTCTCCATGGTTACAATAACCTATCCATGGTAACAATAACCTCTCCATGGTTACAATAACTTTTCCATGGTTACAATAACCTCTCCATGGATACAATAACCTCTCCATGGTTACATTAACCTCTCCATGGTTACAATATCCTCTCCATGGTTACAATAACATATCCATGGTAACAATAACCTCTACATGGTTACAATACCCTCTCCATGGTTACAATAACCTATCCATGGTAACAATAACCTCTCCATGGTTACAATAACTTTTCCATGGTTACAATAACCTCTCCATGGCTACAATAACCTCTCCATGGTTACAATAAACTCTCCATGGTTACAATGACCTCTCCATGGTTACAATAACCTCTCCATGGTTACAATAACCTCTCCATGGTTACAATAACCTCTCCATGGTTATAATAACCTCCCCATGCGTCAACAAGAAGAATTGCACACATATGAATGTTTCGATTACCATTTCAAGATGGCGGATGTATTTTGGGGATGTTATTTGATAACGGAGTAAGACCATATAGAATTATAGTTTGTGGGACAAAAGTAACAAAACTTACTCACCAACATCATTCATTATATACTGTCATGAAATAATCAATAACTGATCACCTGGAAGTGCAGGAGAGGCCGTCCCCGAAACACGCTGCTTCAACAGATAGCAACCCCCCCCCCCCAACCCTCTCTCCCCGCCCCGCTATAGAATAGATATGGCATAGCGCCGTCTCGACTGGCCGTGGTGACGTTCGACTGGTCACGGTGACGTTCGACTGGTCATGGTGACGTTCGACTGGTCATGGTGACGTTCGACTGGTCGTGGTGACGTTCGACTGGTCGTGGTTACGTTCGACTGGTCGTGGTTACGTTCGACTGGTCGTGGTGACGTTCGACTGGTCGTGGTGACGTTAGATTGGTCGTGGTGACGTTCGACTGGTCGTGTTGACGTTCGACTGGTCGTGGTGACGTTCCACTGGTCGTGGTGGCGTTCGACTGGTCGTGGTTACGTTCGACTGGTCGTGGTTACGTTCGACTGGTCGTAGTGACGTTCGACTGGTCGTGGTGACGTTCGACTAGTCGTGGTGACGTTCGACTAGTCGTGGTGACGTTCGACTGGTCGTGGTGACGTTCGACCGACGCAACGACCCTCAGATGCAGGGCGAACATTATTATTATTATCACACGTGCCCTAAATTGACCGTTTGGACATCACAGCTGAGCAGGTCTAACAGACTGTTATCGCAAAAACTGTTCACCCAATGCCTTGTAGCATTCCTGTTCACGGGACAGGCTTCGAGTGTAAACCTGGAGGACAGATTTGGAGCTGGTGTCCCTAAGGCAGTCTAATGGTGGTTCCATTGCTATTCTGGAAACTCTTGCGCCGCCGCTGATTCCAGGTTGTACCGGCTAACGTCGACCCCTCCTGGAGAGCATGGACCTATTGACGGACACCAGCTTTTCTCCATAGAACGCTTCCTAAGCTTGCCACTGTAACAGGTCTCTCTCTCTTCAACCAGTTATTTTGTCCACACAATACCACAGAAAACACTAACACTTCTTAGTTCAATATAAAATCACAAGGACGTTTATTTGTCTAATCTTTGACATGACCAGGTAATCTCTCTATGACTAATCTTTCTACACCCAATTTACTAGCACCTTACTTAATGGAAGCTTTCGATCTATGCTCAGGATCTATCTTCCATCGTCTTCTCCTTCTTTTTCTGTGTTCGTTCTCAATCTCCCGCTACCAAGCCCTGAACAGAGCTTTGCAGGTAGAATGATGTAATCCGGAGAATGGAATGCGTTGTGTAGCTAGTTTACAGATTGACTGCGATATTTACACCTTTCCGACCGACACAACCGTCTTCGGCAGACCATCATCTACTAGTATCTAACAATTTCAACTAGAATTAAGTTATCTTTTACGTCATATGGGTGTCTGACCGGTGTCGGTCTTCAATATTCGGCCATTTCTTCTCCGCTGTGGAAACAAAGATTTCTCACCCGTGGGTGGCTTGGAAGCCTGCTCCCAGGGCTTCTATGGTACACCTTACTGGCTGGCTCTCTGTGACCCCTAGTGTTCTATGGTACACCTTACTGGCTGGCTCTCTGTGACCCCTAGTGTTCTATGGTACACCTTACTGGCTGGCTCTCTGTGACCCCTAGTGTTCTATGGTACACCTTACTGGCTGGCTCTCTGTGACCCCTAGTGTTCTATGGTACACCTTACTGGCTGGCTCTCTGTGACCCCTAGTGTTCTATGGTACACCTTACTGGCTGGCTCTCTGTGATCCCTAGTGTTCTATGGTACACCTTACTGGCTGGCTCTCTGTGACCCCTAGTGTTCTATGGTACACCTTACTGACTGGCTCTCTGTGACCCATAGTGTTCTATGGTACACCTTACTGACTGGTTCTCTGTGACCCCTATTGTTCTATGGTACACCTTACTGGCTGGCTCTCTGTGACCCCTAGTGTTCTATGGTACACCTTACTGGCTGGCTCTCTGTGACCCCTAGTGTTCTATGGTACACCTTACTGGCTGGTACTCTGTGACCCATAGTGTTCTATGATACACCTTACTGACTGGCTCTCTGTGACCCCTAGTGTTCTATGGTACACCTTACTGGCTGGTTCTCTGTGACCCCTAGTGTTCTATGGTACACCTTACTGGCTGGCTCTCTGTGACCCCTAGTGTTCTATGGTACACCTTACTGACTGGCTCTCTGTGACCCCTATTGTTCTATGGTACACCTTACTGGCTGGCTCTCTGTGACCCCTAGTGTTCTATGGTACACCTTACTGGCTGGCTCTCTGTGACCCCTAGTGTTCTATGGTACACCTTACTGACTGGCTCTCTGTGACCCCTAGTGTTCTATGGTACACCTTACTGGCTGGTTCTCTGTGACCCCTAGTGTTCTATGGTACACCTTACTGGCTGGCTCTCTGTGACCCCTAGTGTTCTATGGTACACCTTACTGGCTGGTTCTCAGTGACCCCTAGTGTTCTATGGTACACCTTACTGGCTGGTTCTCTGTGACCCCTAGTGTTCTATGGTACACCTTACTGGCTGGTTCTCTGTGACCCATAGTGTTCTATGATACACCTTACTGACTGGCTCTCTGTGACCCCTAGTGTTCTATGATACACCTTACTGGCTGGCTCTCTGTGACCCCTAGTGTTCTATGGTACACCTTACTGGCTGGTACTCTGTGACCCATAGTGTTCTATGATACACCTTACTGACTGGCTCTCTGTGACCCCTAGTGTTCTATGGTACACCTTACTGGCTGGTTCTCTGTGACCCCTAGTGTTCTATGGTACACCTTACTGACTGGCTCTCTGTGACCCCTAGTGTTCTATGGTACACCTTACTGGCTGGCTCTCTGTGACCCCTAGTGTTCTATGGTACACCTTACTGGCTGGTTCTCTGTGACCCATAGTGTTCTATGATACACCTTACTGACTGGCTCTCTGTGACCCCTAGTGTTCTATGGTACACCTTACTGGCTGGCTCTCTGTGACCCCTAGTGTTCTATGGTACACCTTACTGGCTGGTACTCTGTGACCCATAGTGTTCTATGATACACCTTACTGACTGGCTCTCTGTGACCCCTAGTGTTCTATGGTACACCTTACTGGCTGGTTCTCTGTGACCCCTAGTGTTCTATGGTACACCTTACTGACTGGCTCTCTGTGACCCCTAGTGTTCTATGGTACACCTTACTGGCTGGCTCTCTGTGACCCCTAGTGTTCTATGGTACACCTTACTGGCTGGTTCTCTGTGACCCCTAGTGTTCTATGGTACACCTTACTGGCTGGCTCTCTGTGACCCCTAGTGTTCTATGGTACACCTTACTGGCTGGCTCTCTGTGACCCCTAGTGTTCTATGGTACACCTTACTGGCTGGTTCTCTGTGACCCCTAGTGTTCTATGGTACACCTTACTGGCTGGTTCTCTGTGACCCCTAGTGTTCTATGGTACACCTTACTGGCTGGCTCTCTGTGACCCCTAGTGTTCTATGGTACACCTTACTGGCTGGTTGTCTGTGACCCCTAGTGTTCTATGGTACACCTTACTGGCTGGTTGTCTGTGACCCCTAGTGTTCTATGGTACACCTTACTGGCTGGTTGTCTGTGACCCCTAGTGTTCTATGGTACACCTTACTGGCTGGTTGTCTGTGACCCCTAGTGTTCTATGGTACACCTTACTGGCTGGCTCTCTGTGACCCCTAGTGTTCTATGGTACACCTTACTGGCTGGTTCTCTGTGACCCATAGTGTTCTATGATACACCTTACTGACTGGCTCTCTGTGACCCCTAGTGTTCTATGGTACACCTTACTGGCTGGCTCTCTGTGACCCCTAGTGTTCTATGGTACACCTTACTGGCTGGTACTCTGTGACCCATAGTGTTCTATGATACACCTTACTGACTGGCTCTCTGTGACCCCTAGTGTTCTATGGTACACCTTACTGGCTGGTTCTCTGTGACCCCTAGTGTTCTATGGTACACCTTACTGACTGGCTCTCTGTGACCCCTAGTGTTCTATGGTACACCTTACTGGCTGGCTCTCTGTGACCCCTAGTGTTCTATGGTACACCTTACTGGCTGGTTCTCTGTGACCCATAGTGTTCTATGATACACCTTACTGACTGGCTCTCTGTGACCCCTAGTGTTCTATGGTACACCTTACTGGCTGGCTCTCTGTGACCCCTAGTGTTCTATGGTACACCTTACTGGCTGGTACTCTGTGACCCATAGTGTTCTATGATACACCTTACTGACTGGCTCTCTGTGACCCCTAGTGTTCTATGGTACACCTTACTGGCTGGTTCTCTGTGACCCCTAGTGTTCTATGGTACACCTTACTGACTGGCTCTCTGTGACCCCTAGTGTTCTATGGTACACCTTACTGGCTGGCTCTCTGTGACCCCTAGTGTTCTATGGTACACCTTACTGGCTGGCTCTCTGTGACCCCTAGTGTTCTATGGTACACCTTACTGGCTGGCTCTCTGTGACCCCTAGTGTTCTATGGTACACCTTACTGGCTGGCTCTCTGTGACCCCTAGTGTTCTATGGTACACCTTACTGGCTGGCTCTCTGTGACCCCTAGTGTTCTATGGTACACCTTACTGGCTGGTTCTCTGTGACCCCTAGTGTTCTATGGTACACCTTACTGGCTGGCTCTCTGTGACCCCTAGTGTTCTATGGTACACCTTACTGGCTGGTTGTCTGTGACCCCTAGTGTTCTATGGTACACCTTACTGGCTGGTTGTCTGTGACCCCTAGTGTTCTATGGTACACCTTACTGGCTGGTTGTCTGTGACCCCTAGTGTTCTATGGTACACCTTACTGGCTGGTTGTCTGTGACCCCTAGTGTTCTATGGTACACCTTACTGGCTGGCTCTCTGTGACCCCTAGTGTTCTATGGTACACCTTACTGGCTGGTTGTCTGTGACCCCTAGTGTTCTATGGTACACCTTACTGGCTGGCTCTCTGTGACCCCTAGTGTTCTATGGTACGCCTTACTGGCTGGTTGTCTGTGACCCCTAGTGTTCTATGGTACACCTTACTGGCTGGTTCTCTGTGACCCCTAGTGTTCTATGGTACACCTTACTGGCTGGTTGTCGGAATGTTATCCCTGATGTTTAACTCATAATTCCATCGCGAACATTAACTTTTTCTCAAGTCATCCTAACGTAAAGGACCTTCTCCGACATAAATCAGATTGTCAGAGACATAAATGGCACTTGTACTGTAGCAGATCCCACTGTTTGCCCTAGGGTTATTCTAACTTAGACGTTAGCACACTCCACTAAATTTATAAAAACTACTACGACAATCCGTGGTCAACAGGCACCAAATAATAATGATCTGTAGCTAAACACACATCACACACTTATCTAGATCTCACCTAGTCGATCTACACACTCGCTTAACTCGTCAGGACATACCTCGTTCACAAGGTGTCCTGCGTACAACATATGTTCAGATTATATCTATTAATACAAAACTCCTACACACACCTATTTGAGCGGCTGGCCCCGACTAAAAAAGGGGTAGGCTGTTTGAGCGATCCTATTCTATCTCCAACATTCGTGCAACAGTTTATCTAAGTCGGTGAGCTAAACAGACTCATATCTACATTCACTCATCCCCTCTCCATGCCAGCCCTCTTGAAATAAACTTTGTCTAGTGTTATATACACTCAAGCAGTATCAGAGCTGACCAATGGATCTCAGGGGATGGCTCTATGCAGTCGTTATTGGAACGAATTACTCTGAAAACCTGTCACTCATCTATCGCAGCAAGCTCCACTGCTCTCCCATCTGTCACTCATTCCCCCACTACCCAAATCGCAACACCAGTGGTCAGTTCCTACCTGTCCACATTCTTTCCCCCAACTCCGTTTTCCTTTGTTTAGACGGTGAATGACCTTGGCGTAGTGACCAGATGGAGAGAGTGACCTTGGCACGCATTCAGGTACCTTTGTTCTGAGTCGTCAACCACATCACCCCTGCCCTAAACTCTCTTGCACCGGCTGGAACGGTTACAGTAGTCAATCTGTCCGAGACATCCAGGGCACTTGCCAATCTGTCAGAGACATCCGGGCACTTGTAGTCAATCTGTCAGAGACATTCAGGCACTTGTAGTAAATCTGTCAGAGACATCCAGGCATTTGTAGTCAATCTGTCAGAGACATCCAGGCACTTGTAGTCAATCTGTCAGAGACATCCAAGGCACTTGTAGTCAATCTGTCAGAGACATCCAGGGCACTTGTCAATCTGTCAGAGACATCCAGGCACGTGTAGTCAATCTGTCAGAAACATCCAGGCACTTGTAGTCAATCTGTCAGAGACATCCAGAGCACTTGTCAATCTGTCAGAGACATCCAGAGCATTTGTCAATCTGTCAGAGACATCCAGGGCACTTGTAGTCAATCTGTCAGAGACATTCAGGGCACTTGGAGTCAATCTGGCAGAGACATCCAGGGCACATGTAGTCAATCTGTCAGAGACATCCAGGGCACTTATAGTAAATCTGTCAGAGACATCCAGGGCACTTGTAGTCAATCTGTCAGATACATTCAGGGCACTTGGAGTCAATCTGTCAGAGACATCCAGGGCACTTGTAGTCAATCTGGCAGAGACATCCAGGGCACTTGCAGTCAATCTGTCAGAGACATCCAGGGCACTTGTCAATCTGTCAGAGACATCCAGGGCACTTGTAGTCAATCTGTCAGAAACATCCAGGGCACTTGTAGTCAATCTTTCAGACATCCAGTGCATTTGTCAATCTGTCAGAGACATCCAGGACACTTGGAGTCAATCTGTCAGACATCCAGGGCACTTGTCAATCTGTCAGACAACCAGGTCACTTGTCAATCTGTCAGAAACATCCAGGGCACTTGGAGTCAATCTGTCAGAGACATACAGGGCACTTGTCAATCTGTCAGAGACATCCAGGGCACTTGTAGTCAATCTGTCAGAGACATCCAGGGTACTTGTCAATCTGTCAGACATCCAGGGCACTTGTATTCAATCTGTCAGACATCCAGGGTATTTGTCAATCTGTCAGACATCCAGGGCACTTGTCAATCTGTCAGACATCCAGGGCACTTGTCAATCTGTCAGACATCCAGAGCACTTGTAGTCAATCTGTCAGAAACATCGCGGGCACTTGTAGTCAATCTTTCAGACATCCAGGGCACTTGTCAATCTGTCAGAGACATTCAGGGCACTTGGAGTCAATCTTTCAGAGACATCCAGGGCACTTGGAGTCAATCTGTCAGAGACATCCAGGGCATTTGGAGTCAATCTGTCAGACATCCAAGGCACTTGTCAATCTGTCAGACAACCAGGTCACTTGTCAATCTGTCAGAGACATCCAGGGCACTAGGAGTCAATCTGTCAGAGACATCCAGGGCACTTGGAGTCAATCTGTCAGGCATCCAGGGCAATTGTAGTCTATCTGTCAGAGACCTCCAGGGCACTTCGAGTCAATCTGTCAGAGACATCCAGGGCACTTGTAATCAATCTGTCAGAGACATCCAGGGCATTTGTCAATCTGTCAGACATCCAGGGCACTTGTATTCAATCTGTCAGACATCCAGGGTACTTGTCAATCTGTCAGACATCCAGGGCACTTGTAGTCAATCTGTCAGACATCCAGGGCACTTGTCAATCTGTCAGACATCCAGGGCATATGTCAATCTGTCAGACATCCAGGGCACTTGTCAATCTGTAAGAGACATCCAGGGTACTTGGAGTTAATCTCACAGTAAGTGTTCGAATATACATTGTAAGGCCTATCCTAACAAGGCCTGCCTTGTGTTAAATTAAACTAAAAACTCTTTCCTAGCTACTGACCAACGAGCTGTTGAAATACGTCTCTACCTCGTCGACCAGACGATGCAGTGGTAGGACGAGAGCTGGGAGTACTCCAGACTATGGAACAGGGACTGCTTTTCATCTTATTGAGACGCAGTCTCCAGGATACTTTTTGTTGGGACTTTGTTTGGAAAAAGGTGTTAGCGTGGGACAGGAAGTTGTGGGCACACAGCCCCAATAGCCGTGGTCCATTTTCGTTCATCTTTCCGTCACCGAACCTTCCCATTATATAGGCCAGAAGTCGTGATCGGCGCCCCCCCATACACATACGCCAGAAGACGTGATGGGCGCCCACCCATACACATAGGCCAGAAGTCGTGATCGGCGCCCACCCTTGTATTGGTCCCTCAGTAGAAACAGATGTTCCCCATTAGGGAACCCTATGATGAGTGAGGTCCGCTGCTGATAAAACATGCTTAGAATCACTAATGGCGCCAAGTGAAGGAGCATACACGCTGATCATATTAACTATGACACTGGATGTTTTTGAGACGAATATATAAAAGCCGCTCTCTACCCTTTCGGGAGTTTTTTAACGGCAAAGCCGACGCCATGTTTTCTGACGTCTTCCACGCATTTCCCTTGCCAGAAGAACGTAGTGTTCTTCCCTGAGATACCCAGACTCGGCCAGGAGCGACTCTACAAGGTTGTTGTGTACATATCCTGTGTTATTGCTACCCTGTCCTATGGCAGCGAAACATGGACACAGAATTTATCAAATGAAACACGGCTAAATGCTTTTCATATGCGCTGCCTGTGGCGCATACTTGAAATTTCATGGAGGGACAGAGAGACTAACAATGAAGTGTTGGACCGTGCAAAGATTGTCAGCTTAGTTACGATCGTTCGCCATCGCCGCTTGCGGTTGCTTGGTCACGTGTGCAGAATGGTGGATGCGGGAATACCAAAAGATATCCCTAACGGAGCGTTGACACAGGGTAAGCGTAACATAGATAGACCCATTCTCCGTTACAAAGATGTTTGCAAGCATAACCACAGGGCAAGCGTAACATAGATAGACCCATCCTCCGTTACAAAGATGTTTGCAAGCATAACCACAGGGCAAGCGTAACATAGATAGACCCCTTCTCCGTTACAAAGATGTTTGCAAGCATAACCACAGGGCAAGCGTAACATAGATAGACCCATCCTCCGTTACAAAGATGTTTGCAAGCATAACCACAGGGCAAGCGTAACATAGATAGACCCATTCTCCGTTACATAGATGTTTGCAAGCATGACCTGAAGGCGTTAATTATGGACACCTGCAACTGGGAGGAGTTTGCCAAAGGCAGACCCGGCTGGAGGCGGGGGAAGACAAGATGCGTCAAGGACAGACCCTGGCTGGAGGCAGGGGACGACAAGATGCGTCAAGGACAGACCCGGCTGGAGGCGGGGGAACACAAGATGCGTCAATGATAGACCCGGCTGGAGGCAAGCTTTGTGTGTTGGTCTGCACGCAGGGGAAGACAAGATGCGTCAAGATGCAGACTACAAACTATGCAGACTTTGCTAAAGCAAAAACTGACTGCCCTCTCTCTGGCGTGAAGTACATTGTCTGTCGAGACTGACATGATGCCCATCAATCAATCGAGAGTGAGATATCTGGTTTGGGTTTCTCTGTCAGAATCGGAGATCATGTTATTGGTAATTGGAGATACGCAAACAACACAACAGCCACATGTGGAAGTATGAAGAGAGAAATAGCCATGCAAGAGCGGAGATATCCAGGGACAGTTTCCGTGTCAGACTACATTCAACAGACACCCGTTTTTCTAGGTGCAATCGCGCCAGTGTCTGCATCCTGAGTTACCTGCAGCCGTCTTGTCTGATAGTCTGGCCGCTGGTACTTCTGGACCAGAGCGGAGTTACCTGCAGACGTCTTGTCTGATACGCTGGCCGCTGGTACTTCTGGACCAGAGCGGAGTTACCTCCAGCCATCTTGTCTGATAGTCTGCTCAAACATCAGCGCAACACTATAATCCAAAAAAAGCGGAAGTGACATCATCAAGACAATACCATCGAGTGATTCCGCCATCATTACTTGCGGTGGGCAACTAGTTAGCTTTGTGACATTGTGACATTGTGATGTTTATAAATACCCCCCTCCCTAACTAATTAAGATATGGATAGGGGTGACATTGTGATATCAATAGTCCCCCTCCCCCCCCAGCTAACTTTGATATAGATAGAAGTGACATTGTGATGTTTATAGATGCACCCCCTCCCCCCACAAAACTTAGATATGGATAGAAGTGACATTGTGATGTTTATAGATGCACCCCCTCCCCCCACAAAACTTAGATATGGATAGAAGTGACATTGTGATGTTTATAGATGCGCCCCCCCCCCCTCCCCGCTCCGCCTCTTCAACAAAATTAGATATGGATAAGAGTGAAGGGGTAAGGGCGGCTATACTGTCTAAAAGAAAGCTTACAAGGGTTGGTTGACCTCCAAAAATCCCAGATGACTACATCGTCTACCAGACAGCAAGAAGACACGCTGAAAGGGAAATAAAACTCGCCAGAGAAGAATCTTGGAAACATGGCGAGCAACTCATTTCAATATATCAAAATCGTCCAACAGACTTTTTCAAACGTGTCAAGGCGATGCGATTTAGAGACGAGTACTTCAATCCTACTACAGCCGTCAATGACAAGTATGGCGTTCCTATATTTAATGAGGTCAGCAGAAGAGATCGGTGGAAGGAATAATTTCAAGAGCTTTTCAACCCTTCTACCTCCACGGGAAATTCAGTTTTTCTACCATGTAACCCAGATCATACCGAACCCGACACAATGATTCAAGAAACGGAGAGAGTTATAAAGAATAGTCCCAAAAATAAGTCACCAGGCAATGACAGCATAACAACGGAGATGATTCATGTATTTGGGGTAACAGTGTTACTCTGGCTACATAGACTCTTCAGAAAGGCATGGACAGACAGACGCGTACAAGATGACTGGCAACAAGCTATAATCGTTCCGATTTGGAAGAAAAAAATGCGACAAAAGAAACTGTGACACGTACAGAGGCGTATCGCTAGTTAGCCACACTGGTAAAATGTATGCCAAAATCCTGGAACATAGAATAAGACCTATTGTTGAACCTCAACTATCCAGAGCTCAATTTGTGTGTGCTTTCTCTTTGTTGTTTAACATACATATGGACAAAATCGCATAAGAGACTAGTCAAATTGAGACATCTGAAGCAGAACATAACTTAATACACGAATAACTCTTTGCTGATGATCAGTGCTTGCTGTACGACGATGAAAACAAACTGTAAAACCACACGAACGCGCTTGCGACTACCTGTGCTAAATACAAAATGTGAATTAGCGAGAACAAAACAGAAACTTTGATGATCAGTAGAACTCCTAGGCCACTCAAGATAAGTTTAAAGGATATTGTTCTTCAACATGTCCATGAGTTCAAGTATTTGGGCAGTATTTTTTCGGCAGACGGTAGGATCGACAGGGAAATCGAGACAATGTGTCAGAAAGCATATGCGGTGACATATCGGCTGTCCCCACTGCTTAGACACCCGAACATTAGTTCGGCAACACAGCAACAGCTGATAAACAGTATATTTAAGCAGATTTTGTGCTGCCAGTGCAAAACGTGGTCTCTGTCAAGACGACCGTGTTGTGAAAGCCCAGCGCAGACGCGAGACCCGGAAATCCTTCTACAAACCTCGTGTGCCCGATATGTAGCAGATGTTTTCGTGCCCGCATTGGCCTGTTCAGCCACATGCGCACCCACACCCAACAGGGAAATCTGTGACAAGGATGATATCGGCGGTCCTCATCGACAACGATGGACAGCTATTAATGTGACCTAAAAGAAGGTAGGTCAGTCTTAAGCGAGCTTTATTTAAGAATATCGAACAATGACCTGTTCTATGAATTCATCTGTCGGACAAGGTTCTCAAGTTATGCCTGGTTACCACGAACAATATTTTCTGGGTTTCCCTGACGCTAGCTGGTTGGACCCTTGTAACTCTGTTACAGACAAGTCATACCATGACTTAGTGACGTAACAAAACATAACATTTGTCTTCCCGGTGACGGGATAGGTGAAGTCATGCCATGCCAATTTACAGATGATTGTTACCAATGCCCGTTGAACAAACCGTGTGTATATAGTTTGATCGCCGTTTAACTGGTTTAATTATGAATATACACGGCCGTGAGAAGCAACATTTTTCATGTACTGTGCAAGAGAACATGGCAAAGTGCAGAGTGACAAACAACATGGAAGAAATCAATCTACACTCCTTTCCCAAAACAAAGACAGCCTAAAGCTGTGTACAAACTATAGCACCATCGCTGATGAACTGGCACAAAGAAGTGTCCTGGTACCTATCCTGTATTATATATACACCAACGATCAACCTGTAGATACAGAGGGGACACAATTCATATATGCTGATGATACAGCAGTAGCTGCCCGGGGAAGGGTTTCGAAGAAGTTGAACAGAAACTGAAAACTGCCTTGCTCTATATTATCAAATAAATCACCTCAAACCAAACCCCAGCAAAACTCAAGTATGTGCCTACCATCTCAGAAATAGAAAGGCGAACAGAAAGTTGCAGATCAAGTGGCAAGGACGGGATCTAGAACACAGCACGGCCACCAAATACTTGGGAGTAAAATTGGTCCGCACGCTGTCTTATGCCACATATTGTTAGGAGACAAAATAGAAAATACATGCGAGAAATAGAACCATCCAAAAACTGACTGGCACAACATGGGGAGCAAAGCCAGATGTCCTCAGAACATCAGCACTCATATGTAGATCTGTCTACGTGGTTTGCCGATTACGCCAATGCCTTCGATTGACTAAAAATTCTAAAGTTGTCGAAAACTCATGATAGATATGGGGTTTCCAGTACATCTAATCCAATTATTATATCAGAAATAACAAACTGCTTCAGAGTATCTGGTGATAAATCATATTGGTTCGCAGTACACATGGGAATGAGGCAGTGGTGTATCCTCTCCCCAAACTTATTTAACATTTAATGCAGAGTGGATAATGAGGAACGTTAGAGAGGATGAGAATATCAAAAGTTACTCTCCCTTTGCAATCGACGGATACAAGATGTAAGAACTAAGATACTCAGACGATACTGTGATATTATCAAACGTTGCGGAGGGGTCCAAGCAGCTAATTGCAGCCGTAAGCAGATACAGCGAAGATTAAAAACATCTTTGTAAACATAAACAAAACAAAGATAATGACCACTGACAAAACAAGAAGTCAGCATAAATTCAAATTCGGAAGTGTTGAAATAGAATAGGTCACAAATGTTGGCGAATCAGAGGCTGCACAACCCAAGGAAACTATGGCAGAATACCAGCAAACCAACAGAAGTGAAAATGTTGAGAATCTATGTGTATTTATTTCAGTGGTAGGATACTGCTGCCAAACATGGGCAGTTACCCAAACATGAAGGAGTCCTTCAAGTCGAAATGTTATAGAAAGGTCACCGGAATACCATGGATCGAGAAAGAAGAATGCATTCACTCGATAAGAGTTGGGCATAGGAAAAAGGGGGGGGGGGGTGAACTGGTTCATAAATTTCATCACAAACAACAAATTAAAATTCTTCGGCCTCATCTAAAGCCACAGCGGTCTTGAGAGAACAGTAATGGGAGGTATGGTGCCGACAAAAAAAGTCAGAGACAAGCCAAATAGGCGATGGCACAAAAGATGTCAAGAAATGTTTGGACAGGACTATGGAGCAGGCTGGAGATTTGACAGGAGATCGATTCTCTTTCAGACAGGCTGTCATGGGAGTGACGTTATCCAAAGGACGTGCATCATGATGGTGATACGGAGGCCGTACTAATATCCAGAAAATGACGTCATTATTACAAAGAACAACAACTTAAAATGGCCGCTCCCATTACGCATTCTAGGCTTCACATTTTAATGGACAATTATTCAACTGCATTTGGCAAGAGCAGCGTTGTTGTCAAGACTGTATCTATGGCTATGATATTGGGATATATTTGTTCTTATTTCGCATCAGCTATTCCCTATATTACGGTAATACCAGGATATGTTATGCCCCCGAATTTTCGTGTATACAGTTTTCTGTGCTTTTCATTTGTTGAATTGCACGTCTGGTACGTTGTGGCTGATATGGCAGTAATTATCTTGTTTGGAAAATTGCTCGAGCCACTGTGGGGTGCGCTAGAAATGCTGATGTTTTTCATCATAATCAATTTTGGCGTAGGTGTCATGACAACAATTGTGTATATCACCATTTACTTGGTAACACTGAAAGAAGAATATTTATTTGAAGTTCACGTTCACGGCTTATCAGGGTACATGGCTGGCCTCTGTGTAGCTGTCAAGCAAATCATGCCTGACCACTGCCTTGCTGTCCTTCCATTTGGCAAGATTAGGAACACACACATGCCCATGACTCTGCTGATCCTCATCATTTTGCTGCGAAGTGTTGGTGTGCTGTCAGGTACCTACCTGTGCATGTTTACAAGTGGGCTTGTGATTACGTGGGTGTATCTAAGGTTTTACCAGAAACATAGCAGTGGAATTCGTGGGGATATGGCAGAGAACTTTAGTTTGGCAAGGTATGCGCTCCTTCCTTCTGCTGCAGCTAGCTAATGGCCGTTTATTAAAATCACTAATACGACCAAAAATACATATTGTGGCTAGATTGAATGTTCAGTTGCAGCACAAGCACAGACACCGTTATCTCATGTGATATTGTATTAGTTACAATACTGAACAAACTCTCACATCATCTGTTTGCATGAATCATCTCTACACTCACCATCTTGTTTTATTATAACTCCCCGCAGTAAGCAACCAGTTATAACTTTTTATTCCTTTGTCTCATAACATTTTGGAATTTGTTTCTATTTTTCTTTTGCATTTGTGTTGCTACTCTGTATGCGACAAAGTGTTTCTACCTTGGTGAATTTTCTATTTATGTTTCTCATGGAGCAACAGGCTGCGTCTGTTAATCAACACTTATTCTATGTTGGACCATCTTCTTTTGCTTTCATTCTGATATTCATTTTCTTGTGTTCTTTGGCTTCCCCACTCTACTTTCTTGGTAGGTTCTAGTCAAGAGCATGTTTTATTTAATGAATAGGTGTGTCTACTGTCTTCACTCATCTATATTGAATGCTCTTGTGCATTGGTTATCATGTGGTACTCCTCTATAAGTTTCAGTTCGTTGTTATGTTGACTGTAGGATGCACAAAACAAGTCACAGATACCTGAAGATCAACATCTACCACTTAAGGGCATGATAATGACATAAACATGTATGGCACAGAGACTGCATGGGCACACACAAAAACAAAAACCTGTGCTATGACCAAAAGACCTTTATCATAGACAAACAATAACGCAAATGAAAATAACTAACTAATCAAATCAACAACCATGAATCCAGACAAGAATTGTAAAACTTATTTTCTCCAGACAAGAAGTGTAAAACTTATCTTCTCTAGACAAGAAGTGTAAAACTTATCTTCTCCAGACAGAAAACGTTCTTAGTCGACCTGTACTTATACAGGGGCAAATGCCCTTGTACAGGTCCCAGCTCTAGTAGGAGCTGGATGTAGCCAGGAAAAGCGAGTCCTGCTTGTCAAACTAGGCTTGAGCAGTTTAATACTCCACTGCATTGGGACAATCACTTACTGAGAGTGGTTAACCGAATGTGCGAGTTCATCTCAAACACTAGAGCAAAGTAGACCCGCAGCATGTTAGGTGCCATCTATGCTGCTCTAAACAAACCACCTAACTATGGCTGGTGTTATGCCATGTCACACAGTTAGTCGCTTCTTACGACATGCTCTCTGTGAGGCAGTGGTGCTATTCATGTCCTTGTCATACACAAAGACCCCAGCAGACGTCTTGGGAAGACAAGGAGTGTTATACCTATATTCTGCAGACAGGAAGTGTTATACCTATATTCTCCAGACAGGAAGTGTAATACCTATATTCTCCAGATAGGAAGTGTTATACTTATCTTCTCAAAGAGAGCTCAAATCACTGCTCAGTATTGACCGAGGTGGAATATAAACAAAAGTGACTTTAGGAATAGATAAGAGAGTGAGCTGAGGTGGACCAGACTGGAAAAAGTGAACTGGACAGAAAATGAAGGAAACTTACATACACTCCACACATGCGCGTTTATAAACGAGACACGTTTTTTAATGTGGTTCATTAACTAGCTGTTTACGATGTAGGATTCTAGTTTTATGCTGCATGTGAGTGATTTATAATCAGTGCAAAAATAAATAATCTTTACAGCTGCGAGGTTCATGCTGTGATCTGTTTAATGTTATAAAAAAAACAACAGTGCTGCATAAATTCACAGACAATTCAATGAGATTTATGAACAAGATGTTGGGATTGTGAAACGGACATTTCCCTCCATATATATACTGGACGACCTGTTCTTCAGCGCCGGTTAAAGGTCCCAACTTCTCATCCAACATCTCTGTCTTATGCTATGGGGACCAATGAATAATGAGTCGCCCATCTGTGGCATCGTGAATGTTGTTATGGGATGAAAGGGAGTCGGACTTACGTGTTGGTGGTCGTCCCTGTGGTCTCTTCTTGTCTCCGGGATACCATATTGCTGTGACCGTACTAAATCAATCATCTGTTCTTTGCAGCATGTGCCCCACTCCCCCCAAAGATGGTTCATCTTGTCTGCATGAATAACTGCATCTTCCACCCGGGACAATTGACATGTCTTAGTTATGAGGCCTTTTTGTGCCCTGGCTATGAAGCGTGAGGCCGACCATGTGTCTCTCGAGGGACAAATGGGTCACTTCATCTTGAACTCCATCTCCTTCATGAGGGTCCATGTTTCCACTGCATAGTATATTACAGATGTTGTGGAGTTGAAGAAAGAGGTGCGCAGGCTGCGGTTGTGGATATTAGTCCAGTACAGACCTTATAGAAGAGAAAGTCGCCCAGCCCATGCATCGCCGATCAATCAGCACTGGGCTTAGGTCACTCTGCATGTTGAGCAGGCGTCCAAGTTAGATGTACATATCCACATTGCCCAGTTTCTCTCCATCTAGGAAGACTGGGTCGCGGGAAGCGAAACGATTGTGCATGACTTTCGTCTTGGACGTGTTCATTTCGAAGGTCCAATGTGTATTTATGCACACATAAATGTGCATACATGCTATCACACACATAAATATATATATAGTTGGTAAGTTAGTTTTCTTTCCATTTATGTCGTTGTGCACTGTTAAGTGATCAGTTCTACGCCAAGTGCGATTCAGTCAGTTACTGTTGAACTGTGTCATTGAACATTCACTCAAATGTCATCTATACTCTTGCCATGCGGTGACCCTCTTGCCCTGTGGTCAGCATTGTAAGTCATCAGTGGTAGTTTATATATACAAGAGAAAGAGGAGGTATCAATGAGATGACAGAGCCTAAGCAAAGGTATAAAATGGTGATCAAGCTCTGTCAATAGCCAGAAAAGAAAGAAGGTGATACAATAACTCTAAAATAATCTTTCTCCTGGTGCCCAAGGTTGTTAAAGTGGTTGGTCACCGGGGAATGAGAACCATAAGAGGTGTCATATATGCCTTGATGGAAGTGATCTTTACTAGCCTCCCCAATATAAGTCATGGACCTGTGGCAGGTGATAGAGTAGTTACGAGACTTGCAGGTAAATGCTTCTTTGATTGTATCATCACTACAACTGTTTGTTGCTGGAGCCAGGGAGATTCTTGAAAGTAGAAATATCACAACAGCATAATGTTTACATGCTCAGGAAGCCTGTATGAAGGGATCTTGAAATACATGTTGTTTACTTTGCACCCATTTTTAGTTTCTTACCAGGCTATCTTCAACCAGTGGTTACTGTCATTGCAAACACCATTTTTACTGGTCTTGTCAAGTTGAAAGTCTGCAAAAAACAGCAGCGGAAGTATGATATCAGGTCAACAGCAACCATCTTAGTTACTCTACCTGGCACAGAGTCACACGACACAGAAAGAAGAAAGTAAGTCAGGAGATAGAAATGATGTTTCTTTCATGTATTGTATATCCTCTCCCTCGTGTATCATATATCCTCTCTCTCTCATGTATCATATATCCTCTCCATCATGTTTTGTATATCCTCTCTCCCTAATGTATCATATATCCTCTCCCACGTGTATCGTATATCCTCTCCCTCATGCAAATTTTGAGAATGACAGAATGAGACCATGATACTGTGCTTGGCATATTGTAGAAACATCTGAGGAGAGTTGTGCTGGGTATCTCATACAATATAGCACATATTTGTATAGAAATCAGTGCTCCCAGACTTCCTGCAGGAAAGTGGACTGCAGTGATGGCCTAATGCATCTGTTGAGGAGGGTGATGATGTAGGACCAGATCCAGACAAGACTTACTGCACAATTTGTTGCTTTCAAACATCATTAATAAATTGTGGAGTGAACTAGGTGACAGCAAGATACGTGTAGTTTATTGTGCCAAGTCACAGGGCACCATTTTAAGGGAGTCCTAAACACAGAGTAGCAAAAATACAGGACCATTGCAAAACAGATAATAAATATAAAGGCAGATGTTTGAAGAGGTGAACTCAATGCAGGCAGGCCTGTACAGATTTGATGGAGCCTGTGAGTCAATGCAGGAAGGTCTGTATAGAATTGATGGAGCCTGTGAGTCAATGCAGGCAGGCCTGTAGAGAATTGATGGAGCATGTGAGTCAATGCAGGCAGGTCTGTAGAAATTTGATGGAGCCTGTGAGTCAATGCAGGCAGGTCTGAATTGATGGAGCCTGTGAGTCAATGTAGGCAGGTCTGTAGAAATTTGATGGAGCCTGTGAGTCAATGCAGGCAGGTCTGTAGAGAATTGATGGAGCCTGTGAGTCAATGCAGGCAGGTCTGTAGAGAATTGATGGAGCCTGTGAGTCAATGCAGGCAGGCCTGTAGAGATTTGATGGAGCCTGTGAGTCAATGCAGGCAGGTCTGTAGAGAATTGATGGAGCCTGTGAGTCAATGCAGGCAGGTCTGTAGAGAATTGATGGAGCCTGTGAGTAAATGCAGGCAGGTCTGTAGAGAATTGATGGAACCTGTGAGTCAATGCAGGCAGGCCTGTAGAGATTTGATGGAGCCTGTGAGTCAATGCAGGCAGGTCTGTAGAGAATTGATGGAGCCTGTGAGTCAATGCAGGCAGGTCTGTAGAGAATTGATGGAGCCTGTGAGTCAATGCAGGAAGGTCTGTAGAGAATTGATGGAGCCTGTGAGTCAATGCAGGCAGGTCTGTAGAAATTTGATGGAGCCTGTGAGTCAATGCAGGCAGGCCTGTAGAGATTTGATGGAGCCTGTGAGTCAATGCAGGCAGGTCTGTAGAGAATTGATGGAGCCTGTGAGTCAATGCAGGCAGGTCTGTAGAGAATTGATGGAGCCTGTGAGTCAATGCAGGAAGGTCTGTAGAGAATTGATGGAGCCTGTGAGTCAATGCAGGCAGGTCTGTAGAAATTTGATGGAGCCTGTGAGTCAATGCAGGCAGGTCTGTAGAGATTTGATGGAGCCTGTGAGTCAATGCAGGAAGGTCTGTAGAGAATTGATGGAGCCTGTGAGACTATGCAGGCAGGCCTGTAGAGAATTGATGGAGCGTGTGAGTCAATGCAGGCAGGTCTGTAGAAATTTGATGGAGCCTGTGAGTCAATGCAGGCAGGCCTGTAGAGATTTGATGGAGCCTGTGAGTCAATGCAGGAAGGTCTGTAGAAATTTGATGGAGCCTGTGAGTCAATGCAGGCAATTCTGTAGAGATTTGATGTAGCCTGTGAGTCAATGCAGGCAGGCCTGTAGAGATTACGCCAAAGGATTTGTCTGCTCATTGAAATGAAGAGACAGAGATAGTAAGCAAGACAATCTCATTTTAAGATGATTGCCAGATTAGAAAAAAGATTTTATCCTCCTCTCAGTTGCATGAAATGTGTGGCTACATCATGGCACCTATACTGCAGGAAGAAAGACAGCCTCAATTTCTTTATTGTATGCTACAAATGTTTATTTATAGTAACATTATTTTGACAGTGGAAGCGAGGAAGAAATCAAAATAAAATCTAAACAGAACTGAGAAAGAAGTAATAAAACATTCCAGGACATATACAACATAATGTTTTTTGTTTATGTATGTTACATAATGTTGTTTATTTATGTGTGTAACATAATGTTGTTTATTTATGTGTAAAACATAATGTTGTTTATTTATGTGTATAACATAATGTTGTTTATTTATGTGTATAACATAATGTTGTTTATTTATGTGTATAACATAATGTTGTTTATTTATGTGTATAACATAATGTTGTTTATTTATGTGTGTAACATAATGTTGTTTATTTATGTGTAAAACATAATGTTGTTTATTTATGTGTATAACATAATGTTGTTTATTTATGTGTATAACATAATGTTGTTTATTTATGTGTATAACATAATGTTGTTTATTTATGTGTATAACATAATGTTGTTCATTTATGTGTATAACATAATGTTGTTTATTTATGTGAATAACATAACATTTATTTATGTGTAATATAACGTTGTTTACTTATGTGTATAACATAATGTTGTTTGTGATATTCTTCATTCAGGCAGTTAGCACTGAAAGCTTTGAATGAGAGATTAAATAAACCTGACAGTACTTTAAACTGGCCTGCACTTGATGATGATGATGATGATGACAAACTGACCAGTCCCTCGTCAACTTTGTCAAGCTTCACTGGTCCCCAGACACCAACAATTGGGGCACCAGCAGCTTCATGCGTCTCTGACTCGGATTTAACAAACATTTCTCAAAACATTTCATCGTCCCCCACAGAGATTGTTTAGAGTCATTGTGAATGTTTTATTTCTGATACTGTTTGTTAGAGTGAGTTGAAATGACTGCCTGTTAGAATGAGTTGAAATGACTCCGACTGTTCCAGTGAGTGGAAATGACTCTGCCTGATGAAGTGAATTGAAATGACTCTGACTCTGCTATCATGCCTTGAACAAGGCATTGCAAGTAGCAAGATGTAGTCTGGAGAATGGATTGAGTTGGGTCGCTAGTTTACAGCTTGACTGCGATATTTGCACTTTTTAGTCCAACACATCTGACTTTAGCAGACATTTTTGAGTACCGGGTTGCCTTCCCTCTTTGATCCTTTCTATTTAGCCAGTCTGCTCTGTTGCAGCCTGTTATCCAGGATCACCATGTGGAGATGTAGAAGGGTCTTGGCAGCTCTGGTTTGCTGACCCTGGCACTAGCAGTCAGCTATGGGTCACTGCTCAGGTTTCAACAAAAGATGTCTGGTCTTAGGACTTTGCCTTGTTTCAGGTTTCATTGCAGATAATATAAAATCAGGCTGAAACATTCAGTCTTGGTTAATGGGCTCTGTGTACTGAAAGAATATGGTATATCAAATTCTCCTTGATGCCAGTCCAGCAGATATGCGTGGACACCTAAAACATTTTGTATGCATCCCAATTTTTTTCATGTGCTGTGCTAGAGCTGACCTAGATCTTTTGTCAAACCATCCCAATCCCTTTCCTGTGCTGCACTAGAGCTGACCTAGATCTTTTGTCGAACCATCCCAATCCTTGTGCTGTGCTAGAGCTGACCTAGATCTTTTGTCGAACCATCCCAATCCCTTTCCTGTGCTGTGCTAGAGCTGACCTAGATCTTTTGTCAAACCATCCCAATCCCTTTCCTGTGCTGCACTAGAGCTGACCTAGATCTTTTGTCAAACCATCTCAATCCCTTACCTGTGCTGCACTAGAGCTGACCTAGATCTTTTGTCAAACCATCCCAATCCCTGTGCTGTGCTAGAGCTGACCTAGATCTTTTGTCAAACCATCCCAATCCCTGTGCTGTGCTAGAGCTGACCTAGATCTTTTGTCAAACCATCCCAATCCCTTTCCTGTGCTGCACTAGAGCTGACCTAGATCTTTTGTCAAACCATCCCAATCCTTGTGCTGCACTAGAGCTGACCTAGATCTTTTGTCAAACCATCCCAATCCTTGTGCTGTGCTAGAGCTGACCTAGATCTTTTGTCAAACCATCCCAATCCTTGTGCTGTGCTAGAGCTGACCTAGATCTTTTGTCGAACCATCCCAATCCCTGTGCTGTGCTAGAGCTGACCTAGATCTTTTGTCAAACCATCCCAATCCCTTTCCTGTGCTGCACTAGAGCTGACCTAGATCTTTTGTCAAACCATCTCAATCCCTTACCTGTGCTGCACTAGAGCTGACCTAGATCTTTTGTCAAACCATCCCAATCCCTTTCCTGTGCTGTGCTAGAGCGGACCTAGATCTTTTGTCAAACCATCCCAATCCCTGTGCTGTGCTAGAGCTGACCTAGATCTTTTGTCAAACCATCCCAATCCCTTTCCTGTGCTGCACTAGAGCTGACCTAGATCTTTTGTCAAACCATCTCAATCCCTTACCTGTGCTGCACTAGAGCTGACCTAGATCTTTTGTCAAACCATCCCAATCCCTTTCCTGTGCTGCACTAGAGCTGACCTAGATCTTTTGTCAAACCATCCCAATCCTTGTGCTGCACTAGAGCTGACCTAGATCTTTTGTCAAACCATCCCAATCCTTGTGCTGTGCTAGAGCTGACCTAGATCTTTTGTCAAACCATCCCAATCCCTTTCCTGTGCTGCACTAGAGCTGACCTAGATCTTTTGTCAAACCATCCCAATCCTTGTGCTCTGCTAGAGCTGACCTAGATCTTTTGTCAAACCATCCCAATCCCTTTCCTGTGCTAGAGCTGACCTAGATCTTTTGTCAAACCATCCCAATCCCTTTCATGTGCTGCACTAGAGCTGACCTAGATCTTTTGTCAAACCATCCCAATCCTTGTGCTCTGCTAGAGCTGACCTAGATCTTTTGTCAAACCATCCCAATCCCTTTCCTGTGCTAGAGCTGACCTAGATCTTTTGTCAAACCATCCCAATCCTTGTGCTGTGCTAGAGCTGACCTAGATCTTTTGTCAAACCATCCCACCACTGCATATGTGGACAACTCTGCAAGCCATCATTCGTTGAATCTATCTGTTGTCAGGCATGTGAATCACAAGGTAGGTCCTGCTATATTTACGAGATAAGGCTGTTTCTATGGCATCTCGAAATATAGCTTCATGTTGAATTTCCTTATTTCTGATCTGATCCCTTACTGATTTATTTAGTTTATGACATTCCACAGCTCCCTCAGTAACTCTGGCTTTTCAAGCATCTGTTTAGTACACGACGTTCCACAGTTCCTTCAGTAACTCTGGCTTTTCCAGTATCTGTTTAGTACGCGACGTTCCACAGTTCCTTCAGTAACTCTGGCCTTTCAAGCATCTGTTTAGTACGCGACGTTCCACAGTTCCTTCAGTAACTCTGGCTTTTCCAGTATCTGTTTAGTACATGACATTCTACAGCTCCCTCAGTAACTCTGCCTTTCAAGCATCTGTTTAGTACACGACGTTCCACAGTTCCTTCAGTAACTCTGGCTTTTCCAGTATCTGTTTAGTACATGACATTCTACAGCTCCCTCAGTAACTCTGCCTTTCAAGCATCTGTTTAGTACACGACATTCCACAGTTCCTTCAGTAACTCTGGCTTTTCCAGTATCTGTTTAGTACATGACATTCTACAGCTCCCTCAGTAACTCTGCCTTTCAAGCATCTGTTTAGTACACGACGTTCCACAGTTCCTTCAGTAACTCTGGCTTTTCCAGTATCTGTTTAGTACATGCTGTTCCACAGCTCCTTCAGTAACTCTGGCCTGTTCAGCATCTGTTGGCAGACTTTACATCCATAAATCTTGGCTCGAATAAGCACATAAAGAATAGAAAGAAGACGAAAGAAGTTCTTACTGTGGTGTCTCTCATCTGTTAGAGCACTGGTGGTCAAGCTAATGTTGGCAGAGGGCCAGATTATGGTAAAGGGTAACACCAGAGGGCCAGACCTATAACATCCAAAAAAATAACGTTCTGAGATTTAGTTTTACAAATATAATGAAACCATGTATAGAGCAGAAAGCAATGGCAAACTACTGTACTGCACATCTGCCAAGACATATATACCAGTCTTTGGACTGAAGTTCCTTTTTATATTTAAATAAAATGAATCTGTTGTTTTTATTTTTTTTGTAATTTGTAATGTGACATGTAATTATTTATTTCAAACATACCTTTGTGTATTATTTCATTGTGAAGAGTGTGACGTATCAAAACTTGTCACCAGTGATTTGAAGTCTACTTGCATTTGTGACATAGCAATTCTGAGAACATGGGGTAATACAGTCAGTTAATGTGTTTCTGGTCTTGGATTTGATAAGCTTCATGGCAGAAAATGTTGTCTCACAAAGATCTGTGCTACCAAATATAGAACACCCTTTTAGGACCCATTTTCTCAGAGGTGGGTAATGTTCCTTTAGTAGTAATTTTCACAAATCAACTCCAGCTGCTTCTTTTGTGTTGAGAAATGGGTCACATTGGAGTTCACATAACTGTAATTGTAGTTCTGTTGTGTTGGGGAATGGGTCACGTTGGAGTTCACATAACTGTAATTGTAGTTTTGTTGTGTTGGGGAATGGGTCACGTTGGAGTTCACATAACTGTAATTGTAGTTCTGTTGTGTTGGGGAATGGGTCACGTTGGAGTTCACATAACTGTAATTGTAGTTCTGCTGACTGAGACTCTGCTGTGCACTTGAATTGGTTGTTAAATGTTCCATTTAACTTTACTTAACTTAACTTCTTTATACTGGTTTAGAAGACTATGCAGAGTCTGTAAACAACCAGTTTTTATTTTAGTATTTTCTTTCTCTAAAAGCTATGTGCATCCAATCTATTCTTAAATGCATTAATTGTCCCGGCCTCAATTGCTTCCTATGGCAATGCATTCCAAGCATTCCTCACTGTCTGACTAAAAAAATATTTCCTAATATCTAATCTGCAACTTTCTTTAGTTAATTTGTAGCTATGCCCTCTTGTTTTTGTAGGTGCTTGTATTTTGAAAAACTTGTTTAATTTATCCATTCCTTTGATTATCTTATAAACCTGAATTGTCACCTCAAATTATTCTCTTTTCTAGACACTAGGCCGGTTTTTCTGAGTCTTTCCTCATAACTATAATTCTGAAATCCCACTATCAGCTTTGTCACTTTTTTTTTTATCCCTCTACGATAAGGACTCCACACCTGTACACAGTACTCCAATCTAGGTCTAACTAATGCTTTATACAGTTTGACTATCACTTCCTTGCTCTCATGTTTAATACTTCTTTGCATCATACATAACATTGGATTTGCCTTTTTCACTGCTACCTGGACTTGCTCACTCACTTTACCTGTATGATCTATTATAACCACTAGGTCCCTTTCCTCATCTATCTTTCTAATATTGTTCTCGCCCATTCTGTAATTATGTTCCAAATTTGATCTACCCATGTGGATGGCTGTACATTTATCTACATTAAACTCCATTTGCCAGCTTACAGACCATTCTCAAATATTATCTAAATCCGACCTCAATATATCCACTTCTGCTTTAAATGAGACACTACTGCATAGTTTTGTGTCATCAGCGAATTTTGCAATCATGGATTCGATATCAATGTCCAAATCATTTATATATATCAAGAACAAAATTGATCCCAAAACTGAGCCCTGTGGCACTCCACTCTTTACTTCACACCACTCAGAGTACTGCTTATTTATGCCCACGCTCTGCCTTTTTGTGGTTAACCAATTTTCAATTCATTTGGCAACTTCCCCATCTATTTCACATGATTTTAACTTTCTAAATAATCTTTGATGAGGTACTCTATCAAAGGCCTTAGCAAAATCAAGATAAATAACATCCACTGGCTCCCCTTATCTACTATTTTAGTAACCTCCTCCATGAATTCTAATAGATTTGTCAAAAATGACAATACACATGTTTTTGTCTATTCACCTATTACTCATAAGTTGAAAGATGTGGAAAAAAACAATTTTTAAATTAAAAAAATATGCTAATTACATACTGAATATGGCCGCCGAAAGGACTAAAACAAATACATCACCGCAAAACATCGTAACTGTCTTGAAAAGTAATATTTTTCAATAAAACTTTCCACACTTTCTGCCAACAGGCTGATAGATTATGTACAGCAAAATAATGCAATTTGGAGTGCCCATAATGTTTATGAAACATCCTGAAGTTGGTCATTCACAATTGTCGCAAACTTTTGCTTACAGCTATAAACATTGAGGGCATAAAAATAGATTTCACCAAACAAATCAAAGGTTTCATTTAATTCACATAAAACAACAATATGTAAGTCATGCCAAATTTCAAGGCAATTGAATTAACCGTTGTTGAGTTAGCATGCTTGCCAGTTGATAGTACATCACAAAACATAATTTGAGGAAAAAGCTAAAAAAACAAAGAAACTAACCTGCTCGTATGATCTAAAAGTGTTTTAATGGCCTCCTGGAGTAGTAAAAATTCTTCTCCATCTCTTGTTCTTTATTGGGAAAGCCTTTCTTCTTTAATCTAAGAGCTTTTCTTCGCTTCTTGGCTTTTTCTGATGATTTTACTAATGCCTTTCGAATTCTCAGTGAGTTTTTCGTGATCTACACAATTTTCTTGAAAAATAACCTTCAATGATGCCAAGTGTTTTATGAAGTATTAAAACATTCTTCACCATCATTGAAGTGATGTAAACAGCATTTTCTATTAGTCTTTTCAACAAATTATTCTTTTCTGCATCTGTCCCAGATTAATTTATTCAAGCACTCATTCATGTTATGCCATGAAGACATTTTCCAAGAAGGCTTTCATTAGCCTGGCTGAATGCACTGTACAATGGTAGATGGTAAGCCATGCTTGTGTTTGTATCCTACTGGATCTTTCAAGTAGTTGCATCATTCAGGATTGCAGTTTGCATATTGTGGATGTGCATCTGTTGATGTGACATGTGGTAGAACTGACTTCACAGCAGAAGTCATGGCTTTAATATTCCATGAATTCTGGTGAATGGAAAAACCGTAATAATTTTGCAACGTGTCTATTTTCGTATCTGTTAGATGCATAACTCCTGCTAGTCCTTTCCCATCTTCCAATTTTAAACCTTTATTTTCTGTCTTCAGCTGCCTCGGTCTGATTCTGCAGCATTTCTGGACATGACCCACGCATTCTAACTTTTCAATCATTTGTCCTCCATAAGGATCTTAGTCCACAACCTTCTTGAAGGAAGCAGAATCACCATCTCCAAGGTATTTCAGGTAGCAGTTTTCTTGATGGCAAAACAGATCTGGAAAATATTCTGATACTGCCCACATGGTTATCTTTGCATGAATGCCTCCTCTTCCATTCATCGTAGTCCTTTGTTCCTTTCTTGCCCTCCCATTGCTTATATTGTCTGCAAATGTTTGTCAATATTTCTGTATCACGACATTGACCAGTCTCTAGGGATATTGCTGCCACTGCTCCGTGATGGCTTGAATGACCACATCTTTGCCATGTTCCATCCACACTGACACCGCAATTTGAAATTCCACCTTTATCATCATCTGGACATCTAACTATTTCCTTTACCTCTTCAATAGCTCTCTGCATACTTTCTTCTATGCATACTTTCTTCTATGCATACTTTCTTCTATGCATACTTTCTTCTATGCATACTTTCTTCTACAACACTTTTCGAAGCACTGCTTACTTTGTGCAAGATTCCTTGAAAAGATGGCTCAGAGATGGGATGAGTTCTGTTTGCATGCTGACTCAAATTTATTCACTGTGCCCCCATCCAATTGATCTAAGAAATGTCAGCATGCAAACATTAACTTCTTTGTCAGCGTCCTTTCTCTTTTCCCTCTCTAATTTCTAAAGATGTTTTGAAGCTTTCCTTCCATAGATAATCACCTCAGGTGCACATAATAGAAATGTCCTGATAAAAATCATCCCTTTGGTTGATCTCCATTCAACTGACACATTAGTATATGCTCACCACAATTATTGCACCTCAGGTAGCTAGATATAAAGTTGTTCAGAACTCTGCGAGTCATAAGAATAAAACAATTTAAAGGATCGTCAGATACATCAGAATTTGTGTCGTCTATCGTGATCATTCTGTTAGAAGCAATTAGATACATCAGAATTTGTGTCATCTATCGTGATCATTCTGTTAGAAGCAATTAGATACATCAGAATTTGTGTCATCTATCGTGATCATTCTGTTAGAAGCAATTAGATACATCAGACTGTGTCATCTATCGTGATCATTCTGTTAGAAGCAATTAGATACATCAGAATTTGTGTCATCTATCGTGATCATTCTGTTAGAAGCAATTAGATACATCAGAATTTGTGTCATCTATCGTGATCATTCTGTTAGAAGCAATTAGATACATCAGAATTTGTGTCATCTATCGTGATCATTCTGTTAGAAGCAATTAGATACATCAGAATTTGTGTCATCTATCGTGATCATTCAGTTAGAAGCAATTATAGCAGACGGCTCAGGAAGCCCAATGTATCAATTTTCAGAACATCTGCTCACCCTGCAGTGCAGGTGCACTGGACAACGGTTTACTTGTAAACTTATTGTCACAAAACCTTTGTTTTCTACTTCTTCCTGCATTTTATTTGTTTGCCATTGTATCTGAAAGTTAATATTGCTTTTATGGTGGTCTCAATATTGAAAATGTGCTGAAAGAAATTGTTTTTCTCCAGATTATTGCTCGCTGTTTCAAATTAATGTAAGAATATTAGAGTGATCCTTCACTAAGACTTTCTGTAAATGTTCAGTAAATGACAACTTTGCATTTTAGCTTAGAGAATTGATTTCTTTGCTTTTGAACTCCCAACATAGTGTTTACAACATTGTTTATATCCGTTGCTATGGTAAACAAACAATACCTCATTTTGTTGGAAAAACAATTTATCAAACTTCTAGAATTGATCAAACTTCTAGATGCCATTGTTGCACAGTGTTAAGTGTTTTATGTAGATAAATGATTGTAGAATCATATAAATAAGAAAATGAAACTTTGATATTTTGGGCGATATTTTTGCTTTCCAACGTAAGACATACCTTGCACAATCTCCCTCTAGTAAACCCATGCTAACTATTTCTGATTAGATTAAACTTGTCTAAATGCATAACAATGTTGTCTTTGATTATTGATTCTAACAATTTACAGACTATGCTAGTTAAACTCATCTATAATTTATAGTCTATAATTTGCTGGATCTGATTTTTTGTCATTTTTGAATAAGGGGATCACTCCTGCTTCTTTCCAATCCCGTGAAACAATCCCTTTTGTAAGTGATTGAGAACATAATATAGCCAATGGTTTTGCTATTTGGTAACTAATTTAAAACAGCATATTTTTATGAATAGCATCTTCACCTGGACATTTATCAATTTTCAAGCCCTCCAATTTTTTAAAAACCATTTCCTCTGTAATGCAGATTGATCTTAATCCTGCTGTATCCATGTCTCTTTGAAAAATATCTATAAGCTCTGGAATCTTGGAGCAGTCTTCTATTGTGTATACTGTGCTAAAGTACCGATTGAGTAGATTAGCTTTTTATTTTTCCTGTGCTATCTATCATAGGGCCCACTTTTTCTTTCAGTCTTTGTTAATTTCTAACAAGAAAAGAAGCTTTTACTATCAATTTTGAACCTATGAGCAAGTTTTTTTTTTTTTTTTTTATAACCTATTTTTGCTTCTTAATTCATTTCTGAGCCATGTATTGCTTGTCCAAATATTTTAAATATGTTTCTTTTGATTGACCTGCCTCTAGATATTTTGTCCATTATTTTTAGCTCTTCTACATTTAACTAAACATCTGGCTATCTAGTTGTCGGATTTCACTGTTACCATACAATCTTGGGATACCGCAATAAAAATGGTGGATACAACTGACTACCAACCAAGAAGAGGAGACTCGTTAGCCCTGCAGGCAACTCTTCTAGGAGAAGGAAAACTCTGATGACAAACCACACATAAGAGTCATTGCGGGAGCTACGGAGATCGTGCTCTGACATTGATGTCTCCAGCAAATGGCGCTAAGAAGGATGGATGCAGAAGGAGAGGAAGGGGAGACAAGAGGAGAGAGAGAAAAAAAAGAGCTGGAAAAAGAAAATGTCGAAGAAAGTCAGATCGACTTGAGTTAAAAAATGTCCGTATAGGCTACTCGAATTAGCAGTGCCACCCAACGAGAAGTCATTCTCCAAAAATTGGTGTACAGTTTCGACATCTTCATGATCCAGGAGACCTGCTTGAAGGAGAATGTTGCCATCAAGTGTCCAGGATACAGGTGCTACAGTAATCCATGTGGGCCCGGCAAGCAGGGACTGGCGATGTACGTGAAGCAAGAACTTCCCCATACATGGATAGATACTAGCACCTGTAAAATTGAGGATGTCGTGCTACAAAGAATTGTAGTGACAATCAACCAACAAGATTGGAGAATCTACAACGTATATGCTCACGTAGATCATCTCTTCAATGACGTAAAGTGGTAGTTTCTGTCAGAGTCGCAGAGTAAAAAGTGCCTCATTGCAGATTACTTTAATGCTTTTCAAAAGAGTGGGGAAACGCCACTGAAAACAGGCAACAGGTCGCTTTGAGCCAGGCATTAGTCCACACAAACCTCACTGTCGTGAATGATGAACGTCCAACTAGACTAGCATCTCGACCAGGGGATACGGATGGGGTTATCAACCTGGCACTTATATCCAGTGATGTTGCTCGATCCACACGCTGGGACATATTAGGGGCACAAGAGAGCAGCCACGTGCCATGTGTCGTACTTATACCCAAGAGAAAATACACCAGACACCGGAAAGCCAAACAGGTGTTCAGATACACGTACGAACAGGATAATGTAGTGAACAAGCTGCGCCAAACGATCAGACACAGGACCACTAGATCCCCATTTGTCCAACCACCCTGGTTGAATCAAGCTGTTGATACGGACTGGAGAGAAAAGAAGGTGGCAACAATGGATTAGGGTAAAGCCAAAAAGAGAGTTGGTAATAATGTTGACGCGTTGAACGAGAAGAAGGAGGTCAAACTCAAAGCTACAATTCCTTTAAAGCGTTAGCTAGGGAGTACAAAAGGGAGTGATGGGAGGAGTTCATTACAGGAGTGGGTAATGATAATACCCTCCAGAAGTTCTGGCACATGCATCGGAAGATGAATGGAAAGACAAGCCAGCTTATCCCCAACATTCAAGACACCACAGGAATTTCCCTGAAGACGGACGAAGAGAAGGGTCTGAGTTTTTTCAGTCGATATGTTGCCCAAGCTACACAGGTGACAGATATGCCCATCAGGAAATTCAGAAAGGCATTTTAGACGCAGCCATCAGGAAAAAGGCTTATGTAGACCTTATCTCCGAGGCAGAGGTCGCAAAGAGCCTACGTACCAGCAAAAACACTGCCCCAAGTCCTGATCGAGTACAGTACTGCCACATCAAGCAGTTGGTTGAGACAGATATAAGAAATATGGTGAAGGAGTTCAACCACACTATAGAGAAGGCATATGTGCCTGAGGACTAGCTTCATAGCTATCTGTGCCCACTGCCTAAGCCTGGTAAGGACTCTATGCTTCTCTGCAGCTATCGAATAATCACCATACAAAATGTATATGGCAAATTACACGAGAAGATAGTGGCCAGGAAAATAATGGCTTACCTAGAATGGGAGCACATCCTACCCGATACGCTGGGCAGCTATAGAACAGCCAAGGAGACCTGGGGTAACGCTGGAACTTTCGCGTATGATGTATATGAGGGTTTTCAGTCAAATAAAGAAACAGTCGTGGTGGAACTCAACTTAGACGACACAGACAACCGTGTCGATTTTGAAACTTTAATGACATGTCCGAAGCAGTGACTGCCTCAAGGGTATCCGTTCTCACCGGTGCTGTTCAACATCTACACAGTAAAAGTGGCCAATATTAAACCCACAGGGACAGGGCGAACGTTGACATTTGCCGATGACATCATAACGTACAGGACTGGATCAGACTGGCAAGAGTTGGTCAAAGACATCCAGGAAACCTTACAAGCAATCTTACAGTGGTGCTGTGACTCAAGCCCCAAGATTAATTCGAACTAAGCCCTGCATGATGTGGTGCTCTTTGAATAATTCCATAGTAAAGGCTGAACTCCTGGGCATCACTGTTGATGGTTGCACCATTGACAGTCAGATGATTGTCAGATCAAGATCTAATGTGTGAGTATATTGATGTCTTGATCTTGATGACCCGTTCCTCAGCATAGCTATGGTTCCCAACTTCATCTCCAGCGGACCCTGTCTTGGTCCACGGAAGTTCAGTGCGTGGTGAGTGCTCCTCTAGAGGCATCTTGGATGTTGAAGCGTACAGCAAAGCTTGGAGGACTTTCTCACGGCCTCTTCTTACCTCGGGGGCACCAGATTGCCATCGTGCCATGTCACGTGCCCATTTGTGTTCTGCCTTGTCTGCATAGATTACCAGGCATCCGTCACCAGGGACATTCGTATGTCAGAATTGTGGAGACCTTGCATACGTTGGTTCCAGAGAGTGATTCCGACCAAGCATCTCTCAAGCGAGACCTGGGTCACTCTCAATTTGTCCTCTAGTGATTTTCTTAGTGTCCATGTCTCAGCACCGCTAGCACATCGCAGGGAGTACAGTGGAATTAAAGAGGGAGGCACGTAGGTCCTGGTCATGGCAACCGTCCAGGACCGTGTTAATAGATGAGAAGGCCACCCAACCCGAGATACGCCCAAGATAAATGTACTTGTTGACATCCTCCAATCGTACATCGCCAAGGAAGACTGGATCACAATTGGTCAAGGAAGACTGGATCACAATTGGTCAAGGAAGACTGGATCACAATTGGTCAAGGAAGACTGGATCACAATTGGTCAAGGAAGACTGGATCACAATTGGCAATTTGTGTTTTTTTTGCTGCTGATTAGACACACCTATTTTCCTTTCTAGTCATCATCTGGTTGACCCTAACCTCTGATTGGTCAGTCCTAAGAATGGTTGTCTGAGCATGTCTCTCCATTCGACCCTATCTCTGGTTGGTCAGTCCTAAGACTGGTTGTAAGGTTGTCTGAGCATGTCTCTCCATTCAACCCAATCCTCTGGTTGGTCAGTCCTAAGACTGGTTGTCTGAGCATGTCTCTCCATTCAACACTATCCTCTGGTTGGCCAGTCCTAAGACTGGTTGTCTGAGCATGTCTCTCCATTCAACACTATCCTCTGGTTGGCCAGTCCTAAGACTGGTTGTCTGAGCATGTCTCTCCATTCAACCCTATCCTCTGGTTGGCCAGTCCTAAGACTGGTTGTCTGAGCATGTCTCTCCATTCAACACTATCCTCTGGTTGGCCAGTCCTAAGACTGGTTGTCTGAGCATGTCTCTCCATTCAACCCTATCCTCTGGTTGGCCAGTCCTAAGACTGGTTGTCTGAGCATGTCTCTCCATTCAACCCAATCCTCTGGTTGGCCAGTCCTAAGACTGGTTGTCTGAGCATGTCTCTCCATTCAACACTATCCTCTGGTTGGCCAGTCCTAAGACTGGTTGTCTGAGCATGTCTCTCCATTCAACCCTATCCTCTGGTTGGCCAGTCCTAAGACTGGTTGTCTGAGCATGTCTCTCCATTCAACCCTATCCTCTGGTTGGCCAGTCCTAAGACTGGTTGTCTGAGCATGTCTCTCCATTCAACCCTATCCTCTGGTTGGCCAGTCCTAAGACTGGTTGTCTGAGCATGTCTCTCCATTCAATCCTATCCTCTGGTTGGCCAGTCCTAAGACTGGTTGTCTGAGCATGTCTCTCCATTCAACCCTATCCTCTGGTTGGCCAGTCCTAAGACTGGTTGTCTGAGCATGTCTCTCCATTCAACACTATCCTCTGGTTGGCCAGTCCTAAGACTGGTTGTCTGAGCATGTCTCTCCATTCAACCCTATCCTCTGGTTGGCCAGTCCTAAGACTGGTTGTCTGAGCATGTCTCTCCATTCAACCCTATCCTCTGGTTGGCCAGTCCTAAGACTGGTTGTCTGAGCATGTCTCTCCATTCAATCCTATCCTCTGGTTGGCCAGTCCTAAGACTGGTTGTCTGAGCATGTCTCTCCATTCAACCCAATCCTCTGGTTGGCCAGTCCTAAGACTGGTTGTCTGAGCATGTCTCTCCATTCAACCCTATCCTCTGGTTGGCCAGTCCTAAGACTGGTTGTCTGAGCATGTCTCTCCATTCAACCCTATCCTCTGGTTGGCCAGTCCTAAGACTGGTTGTGAGTCAGTTGCCCATCTCAAGCGAGGATGTCGACATCATCAGACTGTCCTCGTCCTGAAGATGTAACTTGCGCTGAATTTTGATTATAGTGAGAAAGCTGCGCTGGACATCACTCTCTCACTGTCTCGTCCTGAGCTACCAAGAACCAGTGGCAAAATATACAATCAAGACGACTGGGAGTAGCTCAAGATGCAGACATTCAAGTCGTACTGGAATGATGAATTGCAGAAAGCGGAAGACGAAGTCTCAAATGCTAGGAACATGGCAGAGAGAGAACAATCTATGGAAGCAAATATCGCCCTTAAAGCCATCACAGCGAAATACAAAAGACCACTAAACCAAATAACAAGAGACAGTTGGAAAAACAAAACAGAAAGCCTCAATTTAGATAAAGAAGGGAACAAATTATGGAAGTTAGTCAGAGCCATGAATGACGAAACTCCATCAAATAAACAAATTACCATCAAACAGGGCGACAACATGCTTACTGGAAAAAAAAAGCAGCAAACGCCTTTATAGAACGAACACTATGCCAGAGCAAACCACATTGATGTCCCTACAGACAGGCATACAGACATTAGTGAAGAACAACAGAGTCACGACAACATCAATATGGCACATGATGGCAAGACTAACAATGAATGAAATAGAAGAAGCCATGCGAACTTTAAAGAAAAAGAAATCGCCCGTAAAAGATGGGGTAACAAACGAAATGCTGATGGGGCTTTGCCAAACAGCAAAGAGGAAGTTACTATCAGTCCTGAACCAAAGCTAGAAAAAGTGAATTGTACCCCAGGCATGGAAAGATGCTCTAATTATATCAGTACCAAGGAAAGAAAAAGATAGAGCAGGTCCAAATGGACACAGGCCTATCAGTCTACTGAGCTGTGTAGGAAACTGATGGAGCGTATGATAAAGACCAGACTAATGTGGCATCTGGAAGAAAAACACATACTAATTCCACAGCAAGCGGGATTTAGACAGCACAGATCCACTGAGGACCAGATCACTCTCATAGCCCAGGAAATAGAGGATGCTTACCAGGAGAAAAAGCATACTGTAACGGTTTTATGTGGATTTAGAGAAGGCATTTGGCAAGGTGTGGAAAGAGGGACTTAAACTCAAGCTACGAAGAAGTGAAGTTTGTGGGAAAAGGTACAGATGGATCAGCCACTACATCGAAAACAAAACAGCCAGAGTTCAAGTACAAGGGCAGATGAGCAAAAAGGTGATACTAGAGCAGGGAGTACCCCAAGGGGGAGTACTGTCACCCACACTTTTCCTGGTGTATATAAACAACATCGCAGAGAATATACCAGGAAGAGTCCACAGCTCAATGTTTGCAGACGATCTGGCTTGGAGGACTTTCTCACGGCCTCTTCTTACCTCGGGGGCACCAGATTGCCATCGTGCCATGTCACGGGCCCATTTGTGTTCTGCCTTGTCTGCATAGATTACCAGGCATCCGTCACCAGGGACATTCGTATGTCAGAATTGTGGAGACCTTGCATACGTTGGTTCCAGAGAGTGATTCCGACCAAGCATCTCTCAAGCGAGACCTGGGTCACTCTCAATTTGTCCTCTAGTGATTTTCTTAGTGTCCATGTCTCAGCACCGCTAGCACATCGCAGGGAGTACAGTGGAATTAAAGAGGGAGGCACGTAGGTCCTGGTCATGGCAACCGTCCAGGACCGTGTTAATAGATGAGAAGGCCACCCAACCCGAGATACGCCCAAGATAAATGTACTTGTTGACATCCTCCAATCGTACATCGCCAAGGAAGACTGGATCACAATTGGTCAAGGAAGACTGGATCACAATTGGTCAAGGAAGACTGGATCACAATTGGTCAAGGAAGACTGGATCACAATTGGTCAAGGAAGACTGGATCACAATTGGCAATTTGTGTTTTTTTTGCTGCTGATTAGACACACCTATTTTCCTTTCTAGTCATCATCTGGTTGACCCTAACCTCTGATTGGTCAGTCCTAAGAATGGTTGTCTGAGCATGTCTCTCCATTCGACCCTATCTCTGGTTGGTCAGTCCTAAGACTGGTTGTAAGGTTGTCTGAGCATGTCTCTCCATTCGACCCAATCCTCTGGTTGGTCAGTCCTACGAATGGTTGTCTGAGCATGTCTCTCCATTCAACCCAATCCTCTGGTTGGTCAGTCCTACGAATGGTTGTCTGAGCATGTCTCTCCATTCAACCCTATCCTCTGGTTGGTCAGTCCTAAGACTGGTTGTCTGAGCATGTCTCTCCATTCAACACTATCCTCTGGTTGGCCAGTCCTAAGACTGGTTGTCTGAGCATGTCTCTCCATTCAACACTATCCTCTGGTTGGCCAGTCCTAAGACTGGTTGTCTGAGCATGTCTCTCCATTCAACCCTATCCTGTGGTTGGCCAGTCCTAAGACTGGTTGTCTGAGCATGTCTCTCCATTCAACACTATCCTCTGGTTGGCCAGTCCTAAGACTGGTTGTCTGAGCATGTCTCTCCATTCAACCCTATCCTCTGGTTGGCCAGTCCTAAGACTGGTTGTCTGAGCATGTCTCTCCATTCAACCCAATCCTCTGGTTGGCCAGTCCTAAGACTGGTTGTCTGAGCATGTCTCTCCATTCAACCCTATCCTCTGGTTGGCCAGTCCTAAGACTGGTTGTCTGAGCATGTCTCTCCATTCAACCCTATCCTCTGGTTGGCCAGTCCTAAGACTGGTTGTCTGAGCATGTCTCTCCATTCAACCCTATCCTCTGGTTGGCCAGTCCTAAGACTGGTTGTCTGAGCATGTCTCTCCATTCAACCCTATCCTCTGGTTGGCCAGTCCTAAGACTGGTTGTGAGTCAGTTGCCCATCTCAAGCGAGGATGTCGACATCATCAGACTGTCCTCGTCCTGAAGATGTAACTTGCGCTGAATTTTGATTATAGTGAGAAAGCTGCGCTGGACATCACTCTCTCACTGTCTCGTCCTGAGCTACCAAGAACCAGTGGCAAAATATACAATCAAGACGACTGGGAGTAGCTCAAGATGCAGACATTCAAGTCGTACTGGAATGATGAATTGCAGAAAGCGGAAGACGAAGTCTCAAATGCTAGGAACATGGCAGAGAGAGAACAATCTATGGAAGCAAATATCGCCCTTAAAGCCATCACAGCGAAATACAAAAGACCACTAAACCAAATAACAAGAGACAGTTGGAAAAACAAAACAGAAAGCCTCAATTTAGATAAAGAAAAGAACAAACTATGGAAGTTAGTCAGAGCCATGAATGACGAAACTCCATCAAATAAACAAATTACCATCAAACAGGGCGACAACATGCTTACTGGAAAAAAAAAGCAGCAAACGCCTTTATAGAACGAACACTATGCCAGAGCAAACCACATTGATGTCCCTACAGACAGGCATACAGACATTAGTGAAGAACAACAGAGTCACGACAACATCAATATGGCACATGATGGCAAGACTAACAATGAATGAAATAGAAGAAGCCATGAGAACTTTAAAGAAAAAGAAATCGCCCGTAAAAGATGGGGTAACAAACGAAATGCTGATGGGGCTTTGCCAAACAGCAAAGAGGAAGTTACTATCAGTCCTGAACCAAAGCTAGAAAAAGTGAATTGTACCCCAGGCATGGAAAGATGCTCTAATTATATCAGTACCAAGGAAAGAAAAAGATAGAGCAGGTCCAAATGGACACAGGCCTATCAGTCTACTGAGCTGTGTAGGAAACTGATGGAGCGTATGATAAAGACCAGACTAATGTGGCATCTGGAAGAAAAACACATACTAATTCCACAGCAAGCGGGATTTAGACAGCACAGATCCACTGAGGACCAGATCACTCTCATAGCCCAGGAAATAGAGGATGCTTACCAGGAGAAAAAGCATACTGTAACGGTTTTATGTGGATTTAGAGAAGGCATTTGGCAAGGTGTGGAAAGAGGGACTTAAACTCAAGCTACGAAGAAGTGAAGTTTGTGGGAAAAGGTACAGATGGATCAGCCACTACATCGAAAACAAAACAGCCAGAGTTCAAGTACAAGGGCAGATGAGCAAAAAGGTGATACTAGAGCAGGGAGTACCCCAAGGGGGAGTACTGTCACCCACACTTTTCCTGGTGTATATAAACAACATCGCAGAGAATATACCAGGAAGAGTCCACAGCTCAATGTTTGCAGACGATCTGGCTATGTGGACCTCTGAAAAAAATCTCACCATAGCAAGAAATCGGATGCAGCAGGCCCTAACATTGTTGGAGGAGTGGGCGAACTCATGGCTGGTCAAAATAAATGAGGAAAAAACAACATGTACGATATTCTCGCTTTCAAACAAACCCCAGAACACCAAAATAAGTCTTAACGGCAAATATCTGCGGCCAAGCGATAACCCTAACTACTTGGGAGTCACATTTGATCGGCGCATGACATGGAAAAGTCAGATCGAGAGAAACCGAATGAGAGCCAGACAAAGAATGGCAATCATGATGAAACTTGCTGGCACAAGCTGGGGAGGCAGACGAAAGTATACTAAGGAAACTACACTGGAAGAGTGAGACCAGTCCTCGGGTATGGCATTGCGGCATGGGCAACAGCAGCAAAGGCGAACTTTGACAAAATTAGCAAACTTCAAAATCAAGCCATGAGAGTTATAACAGGAGGCATGAAGTCAACGCCAATTGTAGAACTTGAAAAGAATACAAATCTGCAATCCATGACCGACAGAAGAGACTGCAGAGCCCAGCAGCAAGCAGAGAAACTAAGAAGACTGACAGACCATCCAATGCATCAGAGACTAAATAGATTTGGAAATGGGAAACTAAAGTGGAGAAACTTTGCAGGAATATCCGAAGCAAAGATGAGCGAAGACCCTATGAACGCATTTACAATACCAAAGCCCATCCCTACTGTACGCAAACCTACCTGGAAGCAGCATATCATTCCGGAGGTGGTAGAAAATATACCAGGTATTAGAAACAAGAACAGCCAGACTGAAAAAGAAAGAAGAGACATAACCCTGAGGTACATAACGAAAAACTACCCAAGCATGGACTGGACCAATGAATACACTGACGGCTCTGTAACAAACACAACACAGAACGGAGGGGCAGGGGTATTCCGGAGCCTACCAAATGGTAAAAAAATAGCACTCGCAGTGGGAACTGGAAAATACACAAGCAATTTCAGAGCAGAGGCACTGAGGGCTGCAGTAGAAGAAATGGTGACAGGCAAAAGAAATGAAAGCCAGATAGTCCTGTTTACAGATGCCTTGGCCGTAGTCACAGCACTAAACAGCCAAAATACTGAACTCAATGATTTAAGAGCAGTACTCTGTCAACTATGCCAGCAGTCCGCACCAAAAAGAGTAGTGGTACAGTGGGTTCCATCCCATTGTAACATCCAAGTCAACGAGGAGGCAGACAGACTGGCAAAAGAAGGTGCAAGACTACCACAACCAGATTCTAGTGTGACCTACGAAGAGTCCAAAAGACTTATTAGAGCTAGATACATTGCCAAATGGGAAACAGAAGGTATTGGCTACACAAAAAACGATGCCTATTACCAATTGAACAGAAGAGAGCAGGTCGTAGTCGTCAGACTCCGCACAGGCCACAACAGACTGAGGTACCACCTATTCAATAAACTGAAGATAGGTGGCACTGACGAATGCAGTTGTGGTACCGGAAAAATGACCGCTGAACATCTGCTGCAAAACTGCCCGAAATACGAGGACCAGAGAAAGCACATGTGGCCATCACCAGTGGCAACACTAGACAAGTTCTATGGCAGTGTCTACAGCCTCAGGATGACCGCTGCTTTTTTCGAAAACATACAGGTTGACGTCTGACAGTGTACGAAGAAGAAGAAGAAGATTATTAACAACGGGAACATACTTCCGTGCAGAAGAAAGAGACACTGAAGGCCGCAGCTGAGCTTGTAATCCAAGATAAGGATATCCACCAAGAAAACATAATATTCCTGGCTGATGCCGCGTCAGTATTAACAGCGCTAAAACAACACAAAGATAAAGATCTTTAGCAATGTAAATACTCTCTGACACAGCTCTCAGCAGAACACCAAAGGTTGGTCATACAGTGGATCCAATCCCACTACAATATTGAAGACAATGAAGCTGCAGACAAACTAGCAAAGAGTGGAGGAGCATCCCACAAACAGACCTGAGTATCACATATAATGAGGCCAAGACCATAATTAAAGCCAAATTCGGGGGAAAATGGGCTGATCAACACCCCGACTTCCGAAAAGAAGACAAATACTTTAATTTAACTAGAGAAGAGCAAGTCATCATCTTCAGACTGATAACTGGGCATATCAGACTCAAGGGTCATCTGTACAACAAAATTTGGGTTGGGACAGATGACAGGTGTCTATGTGGGGAACATAGACAGATACGAGACAAAAAGCTGTATGGAGATTAAACAGCCTCACAAACAAGAGAAACCGGGACCTTGATCTGAGGGTGAACGAAGAAGTAGAAGAGATACAATTTCAACAACATATTGATAAACTTAATACAACATGTAAAAAATACAGCATGAAAATCAACGTAAAAAAAAACAGAGGACATGAAAATATCTAGAATAGCCAGAGACATAAATATCGTTCTTGAGAAACAGCAAATCAAACAGGTGAAAGATTTCACATACTTAGGGAGCATGTTATCAGCAGACGGGAGAATTACAGCGGAAATCCAACAAAGATGCGATAAGGCAAATCCGATCACAGGACAATGGACTCCATGCACGTGACAATAACTACCGACAGAGCTTTATAAACAACACGATTATCGTCCCGTCACTATGGCTATCAATGTCAAAACTGGACACAACCATCAACTGGAAAACACTACATCGTAACAACAGAAATGAAATGCTTGCAAAATATATTTGATGTAACAAGGAGAGACTTGATCAGAAACAATCACATAATGGGAACAACACCAGTATTCATCATCATAGGCGTCTCAGTCTCTGTAGACCATGCGCGGGGCGCCCTGTGAGTTTTGTCCAGCTCTGTCTTTTGTATTTCGACACTGTCTGCTATGGCTGTAAAGGCCGATCCGTGAGTGACAGCCAATGCCACAGATCGTACAACCATACTGAGGAGGCTGGCTTGCCTGTCTTTTCCTTGATCTCTTCAGTCTTTCTCTTTTCTGTGCAGCCAGAATGCCACTGAGAGCGTCAGCAGCCACTATGACCCCTCCAACTGACTGACTCTCTAGATAACTCGATCCTGAGCAATTTTTTCACAGCCGGTTGGGATGTCGCATTACTTCATGTCCCTCTGGCATACGCCCTTGAATCGCAGTGTGGGACGGCCGATTCTTCTAATCGCAGTGTGGGGCGGCCAATTCTTTTAAACGAAGTGTGGGACGGCCGATTCTTCTAAACGAAGTGTGGGACGGCCGATTCCTCTAATCGAAGTGTGGGACGGCCGATTCTTCTAATCGAAGTGTGGGACGGCCGATTCTTCTAATTGAAGTGTAGGAGGCCGATTCTTCTAAACGAAGTGTGGGACGGCCGATTCTTCTAATCGAAGTGTGGGACGGCCGATTCTTCTGATCGAAGTGTGGGACGGCCGATTCTTCTAATCGAAGTGTGGGACGGCCGATTCTTCTAACTATAATGGCCAGCTGTCCATAGAGGATATTCTTCGGCAACCTCTCATCTTCCATGCGATAAACATCCTCTCATCTTCCATGCGATAAACATCCTCTCATCTTCCATGCGATAAACATGCCCCAACCATCGAAGACATCGCTATCTCAACATCGGGTACATGCTGTGAGTGTTTGCTCGCTGTAAGACCACATTATGTGACCCTCTCTCTTGCCACCCAATCCCCAATATTCACTGTAGACACCTCATGTGAAAGGTGTTGAGCCGCCATTCCTGTTTAGTGTAAGTGCTCCAAGTCTCGCTCCCATACATGAGAGTGCCAAGAACGCAGGTCTGATAGACCCGGATCTTAGTGTAGTGAGACAGCGCGGTGTTCTCCCAGACTCTCTTCGTCAGGCGGGCCATGGCGGTACTAGCCCTTCCATTCCTAGTGTCTATCTTCTTCTCGAGCGAGAGAGTGTTGCTGATGGCAGACCCCGGATAAGTGAAACTGTTGACGACATCCAGAGTGACCCCACCAATCTTTATGGAGAGTTAGTGGTAATATCCTGTGCGCAGACCTTTGTTATTTCCAGACTTATGATGATACCAAACTGCTTGCACCCCTCGGCGAATCTGTCTCCCAGTCTCGGTAGAGCCTCCTCACTTTTGGTCACTAGAACTGCATCATCCACAAATAGCATGTCCCTAATGAGCACCGTCCTCACCTTGGTCCTCGCAGGCAGTCGGGACAGGTTAAACAGCCACCCATCTGACCTGGTGTGCAGATAAACACCGTCTAGAAACGTGCCACACGTGTAGAATAGGAGCATGGAGAAGAAGACCCCAAAGAAGGTCGGCGTGAGCACACATCCCTGCCTCACTCTTCTCTTGATGTGAAAAGAGTTTGAAGATGATCCGTCGTATAGAACTGAGCCCTTCATATCAGAGTGAAAACAAAATTATCATGCTACGCAGTTTTAGGAGGTAGCCGATCTTCTCGAGGAGTTCGGATAGACCTTTCCTACTAACCAAGTAGTAGGCCTTGGTAAGGTCTAGACACATGATAAAGAGCGGCTGGTCGTGTTCTCTGAAATTCTCCTGGATATGGCGAAGAGAGAAAACCATATCCGTTGTTGATCTACCTGCTCTAAAGCGGCACTGGGATTCTGGTTATACCCTGTCCGCTAGCAGTCTCAACCTGTTTAGTAGCATTCGGGGGTAAACTTTGCCTACAACGCTCAGGAGCGAGATGCCTCTATAATTATTGCAGTCCCCGCAGTCACCTTTGTTTTTGTAAATAATCACAATGATGGCGTCACGCCTATCTTGGGGAACTGCGCCTTCCTCCCAGCAGAGACATAGAAGATTGAACATCGGCTGAGCTAGTACTGATCTCCCGCATTTGATGGATTCGAGTGGGATAATATCTCCCCCTGGTGCTTTGCTGTTTGAGAGGTAGTTGATAGCCTTATCAAGCTCATCCAGAGAAAGTGGTCTGTCGTTCCTTCATAATGGGCAAGGCCTGTAGCCTGCACAAGGCTTCATCAGTGACCACCGCTTCTCGTGAATAGAGCTCAGAGAAGTGCTCCACCGATCTGGCTATCTGCTGGTCACGGTCAATGATCCCCACACCTGTCAGAGATTTCAGGGACACATCCCTTCTCGCACTATGGCCCAGTGGCTATCTATATGCCTCTATGCATGCCCTAAATATTTTCCGTCTCTGCATTTAGCTGAATTTCTTCACACAGATTCTGCCAGTACTCAGTCAGGCAGTGCCTAACGGTTCGTTGATTGATGCCTCGGGCCCTGCGGGCAGCAAGCGTCCTCTCATTTTGGCATTTGTTATAATAGATGAAAGCTACTCGCGTGGCCTCAATTACTGATTGCACTTCTTATAATTGATGAAAGCTTCTCGCTTGGCCTCAATTACTGATTGCACTTCTTATAATTGATGAAAGCTACTCGCGTGGCCTCAATTACTGATTTGATTTTTGCGAGATGTGCATTGAACCAGTCATGATTAACCCGTTCTCTCCTGCCAAACGTGGCTAATTCTGTATTATAGATCGCACCTTTAATAATGGCCCACTTAACTGTGGCGTTACACTCAGATCTTCCCTGAAGATTCAAGTCAGATACAAACCTCACCGCCTTTCTTATATTTCGGCATTTTTTATAATTGATGAAAGCTTCTCGCTTGGCCTCAATTACTGCCAGCTTATGTTTTGTGTCAAAGGCGAGCCTGGAGTAGTCTCTCCAGAACACGAACATGGGCGCTGAATATGGAGACCCTTGGATGCCCAAACTTCAGCTTCACTAATGTAATCCAAAGTAATGCAAATGAAGACAATTTGGCACCAGCTCAGCTGCAGGAGCTGCCTGAATATATTAGCCTACATCAAATTACAGCAACTAAAATGGTTTGGGTACGTATCAAATCTATCATCTTCTATACTCACCACCCCCCCCCCCCCCCAAACACAGAAGCAATGCCTTTTCGATACAACGGATTCAATTCCAAAGACGGAAGGCGAAAAGATGGCCCTGAGCCGTTGAGTGACTGCGACTGTGCTTGAGGTGCACAGTTGGGCACGGTCCAGAGATATCTTCATAACCTGGCACTGACAGGCAAACCAGGCTATATCATCATCATCAACATCTGGTTGATCAGTTCTAAGTCTAGTACTCATCACGGAGACAGCCACAGACAGATGATCTAGTACTCATCACGGAGGCAGCCACAGACAGATGATCTAGTACTCATCACGGAGGCAGCCACAAACAGATGATCTAGTACTCATCACGGAGGCAGCCACGGACAGATGATCTAGTACTCATCACGGAGGCAGCCACAGACAGATGATCTAGTACTCATCACGGAGGCAGCCACAGACAGATGATCTAGTACTCATCACGGAGGCAGCCACAGACAGATGATCTAGTACTCATCACGGAGGCAGCCACAGACAGATGATCTAGTACTCATCACGGAGGCAGCCACAGACAGATGATCTAGTACTCATCACGGAGGCAGCCACAAACAGATGATCTAGTACTCATCACGGAGGCAGCCACAGACAGATGATCTAGTACTCATCACGGAGGCAGCCACAGACAGATGATCTAGTACTCATCACGGAGGCAGCCACAAACAGATGATCTAGTACTCATCACGGAGGCAGCCACAGACAGATGATCTAGTACTCATCACGGAGGCAGCCACAGACAGATGATCTAGTACTCATCACGGAGGCAGCCACAGACAGATGATCTAGTACTCATCACGGAGGCAGCCACAGACAGATGATCTAGTACTCATCACGGAGGCAGCCACAGACAGATGATCTAGTACTCATCACGGAGGCAGCCACAGACAGATGATCTAGTACTCATCACGGAGGCAGCCACAGACAGATGATCTAGTACTCATCACGGAGGCAGCCACAAACAGATGATCTAGTACTCATCACGGAGGCAGCCACAGACAGATGATCTAGTACTCATCACGGAGGCAGCCACAGACAGATGATCTAGTACTCATCACGGAGGCAGCCACAGACAGATGATCTAGTACTCATCACGGAGGCAGCCACAAACAGATGATCTAGTACTCATCACGGAGGCAGCCACAGACAGAAGATCTAGTACTCATCACGGAGGCAGCCACAGACAGAAGATCTAGTACTCATCACGGAGGCAGCCACAAACAGATGATCTAGTACTCATCACGGAGGCAGCCACAGACAGATGATCTAGTACTCATCACGGAGGCAGCCACAGACAGATGATCTAGTACTCATCACGGAGGCAGCCACAGACAGATGATCTAGTACTCATCACGGAGGCAGCCACAGACAGATGATCTAGTACTCATCACGGAGGCAGCCACAGACAGATGATCTAGTACTCATCACGGAGGCAGCCACAGACAGATGATCTAGTACTCATCACGGAGGCAGCCACAGACATGATCTAGTACTCATCACGGAGGCAGCCACAGACAGATGATCTAGTACTCATCACGGAGGCAGCCACAGACAGATGATCTAGTACTCATCACGGAGGCAGCCACAGACAGATGATCTAGTACTCATCACGGAGGCAGCCACAGACAGATGATCTAGTACTCATCACGGAGGCAGCCACAGACAGATGATCTAGTACTCATCACGGAGGCAGCCACAGACAGATGATCTAGTACTCATCACGGAGGCAGCCACAGACAGATGATCTAGTACTCATCACGGAGGCAGCCACAGACAGATGATCTAGTACTCATCACGGAGGCAGCCACAGACAGATGATCTAGTACTCATCACGGAGGCAGCCACAGACAGATGATCTAGTACTCATCACGGAGGCAGCCACAGACAGATGATCTAGTACTCATCACGGAGGCAGCCACAGACAGATGATCTAGTACTCATCACGGAGGCAGCCACAGACAGATGATCTAGTACTCATCACGGAGGCAGCCACAGACAGATGATCTAGTACTCATCACGGAGGCAGCCACAGACAGATGATCTAGTACTCATCACGGAGGCAGCCACAGACAGATGATCTAGTACTCATCACGGAGGCAGCCACAGACAGATGATCTAGTACTCATCACGGAGGCAGCCACAGACAGATGATCTAGTACTCATCACGGAGGCAGCCACAAACAGATGATCTAGTACTCATCACGGAGGCAGCCACAGACAGATGATCTAGTACTCATCACGGAGGCAGCCACAGACAGATGATCTAGTACTCATCACGGAGGCAGCCACAGACAGATGATCTAGTACTCATCACGGAGGCAGCCACAGACAGATGATCTAGTACTCATCACGGAGGCAGCCACAAACAGATGATCTAGTACTCATCACGGAGGCAGCCACAGACAGATGATCTAGTACTCATCACGGAGGCAGCCACAAACAGATGATCTAGTACTCATCACGGAGGCAGCCACAGACAGATGATCTAGTACTCATCACGGAGGCAGCCACAGACAGATGATCTAGTACTCATCACGGAGGCAGCCACAGACAGATGATCTAGTACTCATCACGGAGGCAGCCACAAACAGATGATCTAGTACTCATCACGGAGGCAGCCACAGACAGATGATCTAGTACTCATCACGGAGGCAGCCACAGACAGATGATCTAGTACTCATCACGGAGGCAGCCACAGACAGATGATCTAGTACTCATCACGGAGGCAGCCACAGACAGATGATCTAGTACTCATCACGGAGGCAGCCACAGACAGATGATCTAGTACTCATCACGGAGGCAGCCACAGACAGATGATCTAGTACTCATCACGGAGGCAGCCACAGACAGATGATCTAGTACTCATCACGGAGGCAGCCACAGACAGATGATCTAGTACTCATCACGGAGGCAGCCACAGACAGATGATCTAGTACTCATCACGGAGGCAGCCACAGACAGATGATCTAGTACTCATCACGGAGGCAGCCACAGACAGATGATCTAGTACTCATCACGGAGGCAGCCACAGACAGATGATCTAGTACTCATCACGGAGGCAGCCACAAACAGATGATCTAGTACTCATCACGGAGGCAGCCACAGACAGATGATCTAGTACTCATCACGGAGGCAGCCACAAACAGATGATCTAGTACTCATCACGGAGGCAGCCACAGACAGATGATCTAGTACTCATCACGGAGGCAGCCACAGACAGATGATCTAGTACTCATCACGGAGGCAGCCACAGACAGATGATCTAGTACTCATCACGGAGGCAGCCACAGACAGATGATCTAGTACTCATCACGGAGGCAGCCACAGACAGATGATCTAGTACTCATCACGGAGGCAGCCACAGACAGATGATCTAGTACTCATCACGGAGGCAGCCACAGACATGATCTAGTACTCATCACGGAGGCAGCCACAGACAGATGATCTAGTACTCATCACGGTGGCAGCCACAGACAGATGATCTAGTACTCATCACGGAGGCAGCCACAGACAGATGATCTAGTACTCATCACGGAGGCAGCCACAGACAGATGATCTAGTACTCATCACGGAGGCAGCCACAGACAGATGATCTAGTACTCATCACGAAGGCAGCCACAGACAGATGATCTAGTACTCATCACGGAGGAAGCCACAGACAGATGATCTAGTACTCATCACGGAGGCAGCCACAGACAGATGATCTAGTACTCATCATGGAGGCAGCCACAGACAGATGATCTAGTACTCATCACGGAGGCAGCCACAGACAGATGATCTAGTACTCATCACGGAGGCAGCCACAGACAGATGATCTAGTACTCATCACGGAGGCAGCCACAGACAGATGATCTAGTAATCATCACGGAGGCAGCCACAGACAGATGATCTAGTACTCATCACGGAGGCAGCACAGACAGATGATCTAGTACTCATCACGGAGGCAGCCACAGACAGATGATCTAGTACTCATCACGGAGGCAGCCACAGACAGATGATCTAGTACTCATCACGGAGGCAGCCACAGACAGATGATCTAGTACTCATCACGGAGGCAGCCACAGACAGATGATCTAGTACTCATCACGGAGGCAGCCACAGACAGATGATCTAGTACTCATCACGGAGGCAGCCACAGACAGATGATCTAGTACTCATCACGGAGGCAGCCACAGACAGATGATCTAGTACTCATCACGGAGGCAGCCACAGACAGATGATCTAGTACTCATCACGGAGGCAGCCACAAACAGATGATCTAGTACTCATCACGGAGGCAGCCACAGACAGATGATCTAGTACTCATCACGGAGGCAGCCACAGACAGATGATCTAGTACTCATCACGGAGGCAGCCACAGACAGATGATCTAGTACTCATCACGGAGGCAGCCACAAACAGATGATCTAGTACTCATCACGGAGGCAGCCACAGACAGATGATCTAGTACTCATCACGGAGGCAGCCACAGACAGATGATCTAGTACTCATCACGGAGGCAGCCACAGACAGATGATCTAGTACTCATCACGGAGGCAGCCACAGACAGATGATCTAGTACTCATCACGGAGGCAGCCACAGACAGATGATCTAGTACTCATCACGGAGGCAGCCACAGACAGATGATCTAGTACTCATCACGGAGGCAGCCACAGACAGATGATCTAGTACTCATCACGGAGGCAGCCACAGACAGATGATCTAGTACTCATCACGGAGGCAGCCACAGACAGATGATCTAGTACTCATCACGGAGGCAGCCACAAACAGATGATCTAGTACTCATCACGGAGGCAGCCACAGACAGATGATCTAGTACTCATCACGGAGGCAGCCACAAACAGATGATCTAGTACTCATCACGGAGGCAGCCACAAACAGATGATCTAGTACTCATCACGGAGGCAGCCACAGACAGATGATCTAGTACTCATCACGGAGGCAGCCACAGACAGATGATCTAGTACTCATCACGGAGGCAGCCACAGACAGATGATCTAGTACTCATCACGGAGGCAGCCACAAACAGATGATCTAGTACTCATCACGGAGGCAGCCACAGACAGATGATCTAGTACTCATCACGGAGGCAGCCACAGACAGATGATCTAGTACTCATCACGGAGGCAGCCACAGACAGATGATCTAGTACTCATCACGGAGGCAGCCACAGACAGATGATCTAGTACTCATCACGGAGGCAGCCACAGACAGATGATCTAGTACTCATCACGGAGGCAGCCACAGACAGATGATCTAGTACTCATCACGGAGGCAGCCACAGACAGATGATCTAGTACTCATCACGGAGGCAGCCACAGACAGATGATCTAGTACTCATCACGGAGGCAGCCACAGACAGATGATCTAGTACTCATCACGGAGGCAGCCACAGACAGATGATCTAGTTCTCATCACGGAGGCAGCCACAGACAGATGATCTAGTACTCATCACGGAGGCAGCCACAAACAGATGATCTAGTACTCATCACGGAGGCAGCCACAGACAGATGATCTAGTACTCATCACAGGAGGCAGCCACAGACAGATGATCTAGTACTCATCACGGAGGCAGCCACAGACAGATGATCTAGTACTCATCACGGAGGCAGCCACAGACAGATGATCTAGTACTCATCACGGAGGCAGCCACAGACAGATGATCTAGTACTCATCACGGAGGCAGCCACAGACAGATGATCTAGTACTCATCACGGAGGCAGCCACAGACAGATGATCTAGTACTCATCACGGAGGCAGCCACAGACAGATGATCTAGTACTCATCACGGAGGCAGCCACAGACAGATGATTTAGTACTCATCACGGAGGCAGCCACAGACAGATGATCTAGTACTCATCACGGAGGCAGCCACAGACAGATGATCTAGTACTCATCACGGAGGCAGCCACAGACAGATGATCTAGTACTCATCACGGAGGCAGCCACAGACAGATGATCTAGTACTCATCACGGAGGCAGCCACAGACAGATGATCTAGTACTCATCACGGAGGCAGCCACAGACAGATGATCTAGTACTCATCACGGAGGCAGCCACAGACAGATGATCTAGTACTCATCACGGAGGCAGCCACAGACAGATGATCTAGTACTCATCACGGAGGCAGCCACAGACAGATGATCTAGTACTCATCACGGAGGCAGCCACAGACAGATGATCTAGTACTCATCACGGAGGCAGCCACAGACAGATGATCTAGTACTCATCACGGAGGCAGCCACAGACAGATGATCTGGTACTCATCACGGAGGCAGCCACAGACAGATGATCTGGTACTCATCACGGAGGCAGCCACAGACAGATGATCTGGTACTCATCACGGAGGCAGCCACAGACAGATGATCTGGTACTCATCACGGATGCAGCCACAGACAGATGATCTAGGTACTCATCACGGAGGCAGCCACAGACATATTGATCTAGTACTCATCACGGAGGCAGCCACAGACATATGATCTAGTACTCATCACGGAGGCAGCCACAGACAGATGATCTAGTACTCATCACGGAGGCAGCCACAGACAGATGATCTAGTACTCATCACGGAGGCAGCCACAGACAGATGATCTAGTACTCATCACGGAGGCAGCCACAGACAGATGATCTAGTACTCATCACGGAGGCAGCCACAGACAGATGATCTAGTACTCATCACGGAGGCAGCCACAGACAGATGATCTAGTACTCATCACGGAGGCAGCCACAGACAGATGATCTAGTACTCATCACGGAGGCAGCCACAGACAGATGATCTAGTACTCATCACGGAGGCAGCCACAGACAGATGATCTAGTACTCATCACGGAGGCAGCCACAGACAGATGATCTAGTACTCATCACGGAGGCAGCCACAGACAGATGATCTAGTACTCATCACGGAGGCAGCCACAGACAGATGATCTAGTACTCATCACGGAGGCAGCCACAGACAGATGATCTAGTACTCATCACGGAGGCAGCCACAGACAGATGATCTAGTACTCATCACGGAGGCAAGCAAAGACAGATGATCTAGTACTCATCACGGAGGCAGCCACAGACAGATGATCTAGTACTCATCACGAAGGCAAGCAAAGACAGATGATCTAGTACTCATCACGGAGGCAGCCACAGATAGATGATCTAGTACTCATCACGGAGGCAGCCACAGACAGATGATCTAGTACTCATCACGGAGGCAGCCACAGACAGATGATCTAGTACTCATCACGGAGGCAGCCACAGACAGATGATCTAGTACTCATCACGGAGGCAGCCACAGACAGATGATCTAGTACTCATCACGGAGGCAGCCACAGACAGATGATCTAGTACTCATCACGGAGGCAGCCACAAACAGATGATCTAGTACTCATCACGGAGGCAGCCACAAACAGATGATCTAGTACTCATCACGGAGGCAGCCACAAACAGATGATCTAGTACTCATCACGGAGGCAGCCACAACAGATGATCTAGTACTCATCACGGAGGCAGCCACAGACAGATGATCTAGTACTCATCACGGAGGCAGCCACAAACAGATGATCTAGTACTCATCACGGAGGCAGCCACAGACAGATGATCTAGTACTCATCACGGAGGCAGCCACAGACAGATGATCTAGTACTCATCACGGAGACAGCCACAGACAGATGATCTAGTACTCATCACGGAGACAGCCACAGACAGATGATCTAGTACTCATCACGGAGGCAGCCACAGACAGATGATCTAGTACTCATCACGGAGGCAGCCACAGACAGATGATCTAGTACTCATCACGGAGGCAGCCACAGACAGATGATCTAGTACTCATCACGGAGGCAGCCACAGACAGATGATCTAGTACTCATCACGGAGGCAGCCACAAACAGATGATCTAGTACTCATCACGGAGGCAGCCACACACAGATGATCTAGTACTCATCACGGAGGCAGCCACAGACAGATGATCTAGTACTCATCACGGAGGCAGCCACACACAGATGATCTAGTACTCATCACGGAGGCAGCCACACACAGATGATCTAGTACTCATCACGGAGGCAGCCACAGACATATGATCTAGTACTCATCACGGAGGCAGCCACAAACAGATGATCTAGTACTCATCACGGAGGCAGCCCACAAACAGATGATCTAGTACTCATCACGGAGGCAGCACAGACAGATGATCTAGTACTCATCACGGAGGCAGCCACAGACAGATGATCTAGTACTCATCACGGAGGCAGCCACAGACAGATGATCTAGTACTCATCACGGAGGCAGCCACAGACAGATGATCTAGTACTCATCACGGAGGCAGCCACAGACAGATGATCTAGTACTCATCACGGAGGCAGCCACAGACAGATGATCTAGTACTCATCACGGAGGCAGCCACAGACAGATGATCTAGTACTCATCACGGAGGCAGCCACAGACAGATGATCTAGTACTCATCACGGAGGCAGCCACAGACAGATGATCTAGTACTCATCACGGAGGCAGCCACAGACAGATGATCTAGTACTCATCACGGAGGCAGCCACAGACAGATGATCTAGTACTCATCACGGAGGCAGCCACAGACAGATGATCTAGTACTCATCACGGAGGCAGCCACAGACAGATGATCTAGTACTCATCACGGAGGCAGCCACAGACAGATGATCTAGTACTCATCACGGAGGCAGCCACAGACAGATGATCTAGTACTCATCACGGAGGCAGCCACAAACAGATGATCTAGTACTCATCACGGAGGCAGCCACAACAGATGATCTAGTACTCATCACGGAGGCAGCCACAGACAGATGATCTAGTACTCATCACGGAGGCAGCCACAGACAGATGATCTAGTACTCATCACGGAGGCAGCCACAGACAGATGATCTAGTACTCATCACGGAGGCAGCCACAGACAGATGATCTAGTACTCATCACGGAGGCAGCCACAGACAGATGATCTAGTACTCATCACGGAGGCAGCCACAGACAGATGATCTAGTACTCATCACGGAGGCAGCCACAGACAGATGATCTAGTACTCATCACGGAGGCAGCCACAGACAGATGATCTAGTACTCATCACGGAGGCAGCCACAGACAGATGATCTAGTACTCATCACGGAGGCAGCCACAGACAGATGATCTAGTACTCATCACGGAGGCAGCCACAGACAGATGATCTAGTACTCATCACGGAGGCAGCCACAGACAGATGATCTAGTACTCATCACGGAGGCAGCCACAGACAGATGATTCGATCTAGTACTCATCACGGAGGCAGCCACAGACAGATGATCTAGTACTCATCACGGAGGCAGCCACAGACAGATGATCTAGTAGCTCATCACGGAGGCAGCCACAGACAGATGATCTAGTACTCATCACGGAGGCAGCCACAGACAGATGATCTAGTACTCATCACGGAGGCAGCCACAGACAGATGATCTAGTACTCATCACGGAGGCAGCCACAGACAGATGATCTAGTACTCATCACGGAGGCAGCCACAGACAGATGATCTAGTACTCATCACGGAGGCAGCCACAGACAGATGATCTAGTACTCATCACGGAGGCAGCCACAGACAGATGATCTAGTATCATCACGGAGGCAGCCACAGACAGATGATCTAGTACTCATCACGGAGGCAGCCACAGACAGATGATCTAGTACTCATCACGGAGGCAGCCACAGACAGATGATCTAGTACTCATCACGGAGGCAGCCACAGACAGATGATCTAGTACTCATCACGGAGGCAGCCACAGACAGATGATCTAGTACTCATCACGGAGGCAGCCACAGACAGATGATCTAGTACTCATCACGGAGGCAGCCACAAACAGATGATCTAGTACTCATCACGGAGGCAGCCACAGACAGATGATCTAGTACTCATCACGGAGGCAGCCACAGACAGATGATCTAGTACTCATCACGGAGGCAGCCACAAACAGATGATCTAGTACTCATCACGGAGGCAGCCACAGACAGATGATCTAGTACTCATCACGGAGGCAGCCACAAACAGATGATCTAGTACTCATCACGGAGGCAGCCACAGACAGATGATCTAGTACTCATCACGGAGGCAGCCACAAGACAGATGATCTAGTACTCATCACGGAGGCAGCCACAGACAGATGATCTAGTACTCATCACGGAGCGCAAAGGCAGCCACAGACAGATGATCTAGTACTCATCACGGAGGCAGCCACAGACAGATGATCTAGTACTCATCACGGAGGCAGCCACAGACAGATGATCTAGTACTCATCACGGAGGCAGCCACAGACAGATGATCTAGTACTCATCACGGAGGCAGCCACAGACAGATGATCTAGTACTCATCACGGAGGCAGCCACAGACAGATGATCTAGTACTCATCACGGAGGCAGCCACAAACAGATGATCTAGTACTCATCACGGAGGCAGCCACAAACAGATGATCTAGTACTCATCACGGAGGCAGCCACAGACAGATGATCTAGTACTCATCACGGAGGCAGCCACAAACAGATGATCTAGTACTCATCACGGAGGCAGCCACAGACAGATGATCTAGTACTCATCACGGAGGCAGCCACAGACAGATGATCTAGTACTCATCACGGAGGCAGCCACAGACAGATGATCTAGTACTCATCACGGAGGCAGCCACAGAACAGATGATCTAGTACTCATCACGGAGGCAGCCACAGACAGATGATCTAGTACTCATCACGGAGGCAGCCACAGACAGATGATCTAGTACTCATCACGGAGGCAGCCACAGACAGATGATCTAGTACTCATCACGGAGGCAGCCACAGACAGATGATCTAGTACTCATCACGGAGGCAGCCACAGACAGATGATCTAGTACTCATCACGGAGGCAGCCACAGACAGATGATCTAGTACTCATCACGGAGGCAGCCACAGACAGATGATCTAGTACTCATCACGGAGGCAGCCACAGACAGATGATCTAGGTACTCATCACGGAGGCAGCCACAGACAGATGATCTAGTACTCATCACGGAGGCAGCCACAGACAGATGATCTAGTACTCATCACGGAGGCAAGCCACAAACAGATGATCTAGTACTCATCACGGAGGCAGCCACAGACAGATGATCTAGTACTCATCACGGAGGCAGCCACAGACAGATGATCTAGTACTCATCACGGAGGCAGCCACAGACAGATGATCTAGTACTCATCACGGAGGCAGCCACAGACAGATGATCTAGTACTCATCACGGAGGCAGCCACAGACAGATGATCTAGTACTCATCACGGAGGCAGCCACAGACAGATGATCTAGTACTCATCACGGAGGCAGCCACAGACAGATGATCTAGTACTCATCACGGAGGCAGCCACAGACAGATGATCTAGTACTCATCACGGAGGCAGCCACAGACAGATGATCTAGTACTCATCACGGAGGCAGCCACAGACAGATGATCTAGTACTCATCACGGAGGCAGCCACAGACAGATGATCTAGTACTCATCACGGAGGCAGCCACAGACAGATGATCTAGTACTCATCACGGAGGCAGCCACAGACAGATGATCTAGTACTCATCACGGAGGCAGCCACAGACAGATGATCTAGTACTCATCACGGAGGCAGCCACAGACAGATGATCTAGTACTCATCACGGAGGCAGCCACAGACAGATGATCTAGTACTCATCACGGAGGCAGCCACAGACAGATGATCTAGTACTCATCACGGAGGCAGCCACAGACAGATGATCTAGTACTCATCACGGAGGCAGCCACAGACAGATGATCTAGTACTCATCACGGAGGCAGCCACAGACAGATGATCTAGTACTCATCACGGAGGCAGCCACAGACAGATGATCTAGTACTCATCACGGAGGCAGCCACAGACAGATGATCTAGTACTCATCACGGAGGCAGCCACAGACAGATGATCTAGTACTCATCACGGAGGCAGCCACAGACAGATGATCTAGTACTCATCACGGAGGCAGCCACAGACAGATGATCTAGTACTCATCACGGAGGCAGCCACAGACAGATGATCTAGTACTCATCACGGAGGCAGCCACAGACAGATGATCTAGTACTCATCACGGAGGCAGCCACAGACAGATGATCTAGTACTCATCACGGAGGCAGCCACAGACAGATGATCTAGTACTCATCACGGAGGCAGCCACAGACAGATGATCTAGTACTCATCACGGAGGCAGCCACAGACAGATGATCTAGTACTCATCACGGAGGCAGCCACAGACAGATGATCTAGTACTCATCACGGAGGCAGCCACAGACAGATGATCTAGTACTCATCACGGAGGCAGCCACAGACAGATGATCTAGTACTCATCACGGAGGCAGCCACAGACAGATGATCTAGTACTCATCACGGAGGCAGCCACAGACAGATGATCTAGTACTCATCACGGAGGCAGCCACAGACAGATGATCTAGTACTCATCACGGAGGCAGCCACAGACAGATGATCTAGTACTCATCACGGAGGCAGCCACAGACAGATGATCTAGTACTCATCACGGAGGCAGCCACAGACAGATGATCTAGTACTCATCACGGAGGCAGCCACAGACAGATGATCTAGTACTCATCACGGAGGCAGCCACAGACAGATGATCTAGTACTCATCACGGAGGCAGCCACAGACAGATGATCTAGTACTCATCACGGAGGCAGCCACAGACAGATGATCTAGTACTCATCACGGAGGGCAGCCACAGACAGATGATCTAGTACTCATCACGGAGGCAGCCACAGACAGATGATCTAGTACTCATCACGGAGGCAGCCACAGACAGATGATCTAGTACTCATCACGGAGGCAGCCACAGACAGATGATCTAGTACTCATCACGGAGGCAGCCACAGACAGATGATCTAGTACTCATCACGGAGGCAGCCACAGACAGATGATCTAGTACTCATCACGGAGGCAGCCACAGACAGATGATCTAGTACTCATCACGGAGGCAGCCACAGACAGATGATCTAGTACTCATCACGGAGGCAGCCACAGACAGATGATCTAGTACTCATCACGGAGGCAGCCACAGACAGATGATCTAGTACTCATCACGGAGGCAGCCACAACAGATGATCTAGTACTCATCACGGAGGCAGCCACAGACAGATGATCTAGTACTCATCACGGAGGCAGCCACAGACAGATGATCTAGTACTCATCACGGAGGCAGCACAGACAGATGATCTAGTACTCATCACGGAGGCAGCCACAGACAGATGATCTAGTACTCATCACGGAGGGCAGCCACAGACAGATGATCTAGTACTCATCACGGAGAGCAGCCACAGACAGATGATCTAGTACTCATCACGGAGGCAGCCACAGAC